>JAAWXA010000029.1:5177094-5630568 GCA_038090715.1 Florisuga fusca | reverse complement strand
ACTGAACTGCTTGGCAAGCTCTTCTGCCAGCTTTCTCATCACCCTTGGGTGGATCCCATCTGGTCCCATAGACTTGTGGGGATCCAAGCAGTTCAGTAGGTCACTGACTGTTTCCTTCTGGATTACAGGGGGGCTGTTTAGATTCTTGTCACCATCTATAAGCTACAGAAGCCAGCTGTCCTCAGGATAGATGATCTCCTTTTAGCTATTGTTTTATATATGTATACATATATATGTGCTTCTGTGTGTGTGTATATGTGTAAATATATATATATATAAAATGTTAAAATATTATATAACCTATGTTATATATAAGTATGTTTTTAGCTCTTAATTTTTACTAAGTGATGTCTAGTAGGGGGTGGATCTGGCAAAATTGTCAAAGTGATTGCATACAGTCCCACCCACACTGGCTTTCCTGAAGCACTAGTTATTGCCACTTCTGAAGTCTTTTTCTCAGCACATTGCCCTCCAGGTATATCTTTTCCAGATTTGGACATGCTGACAAAGACACTTTCATTTTCCCAAGCAGTGCAGGCTTGGTGTAGACTCTTCCTGTTGCAAGTTAATTGCTATGCACAAATTGTGGCAGACCCATACAGCCTGTTCCTAGTGGGGTAGGTGAGGTGGGGAGGTCAGATTATTGAATCATAGAATCACAGAGTGGTTTGGGTCGGCCCTTCAAATGTTATCTAGTGCAGCTCCCCTTCCATGGGCAGGGAGGTTAGACTGCTCAAAGCCTCATAAAACCTGATCCTGAGCACTTCCAGTGATGAGGAATCTGGGGCTAATTTTTTTGGAGGGGGTATTTAAAAGGATCTTTCTGGCACATCAGTCTTTCTGTTCTTACCACAGATGATCCTGCTAGGTGACTGCTGAAGATACAGATGCAGTGCAATCCCTAGAGTTAGAATGGTGGATCTGCTGTGGCCCTGAGCTTGCAGTCTAGCCAGATGTTCTAGCTTGAAGCACTTCTGGGAAATTCCCAGCTGTTGCCACGGACTTGGGGTGTTCCATGGCACCATCCCCTACCCTGAGGAGGAATTGGCACTTGGTTGTCAGGCAGGGCTGCCTACCTATAGTGACCAAGCCTGCCTATAGTGTGGTGGTGCAGATGCACAGAGCTGGCTCCATGCCTAAATGCCTCCTCCCAGGGACTCCAGGAGGGATCATGCCATATTGCTTAGGGCAACTATTTTTCTGAGCTTGATGCTTTACATGATGTTTATGTCCTCTTAGGAGGAAAAACTGTTATCTACCTCTGATTTTCCTCCTGTTCCTACTTATGGAAACAGCTTTCCCTTCATCTCTCTATATTGGTATTAAGAAATGCATCCATCCAGAGGGAATGAGAGCAATGCTCTTTGACTTGCATGGTCAGGCTTATTTCTACAGTGCAATCGTGTAACAGTGACTGCAAATTCAAGACCAATCTATTTGCAGACAGTGCATATGTATTTTTATTTTTAGCCTGTTCCTCTGAGAAAATAGAGATCACATGCAATTCTTCCTGTGAATTCTTCCTGTCTGTCTTTCACTCTTGCTCTAATAACTTGTAAACCTTTTGACCAATTCCAGTTGAATTTGAGAGGGGTAGAAGCTTATCTCCAATAAACCTACACATTTTCTATCAGTACACAGCCTAAACAGATAGGGAGGTGCCTGCTGAAGGAGAGCTTGCATTCTGAACTCTTTATGCAACTTTGACACACATTCCTAGGACACTGGATTTTACCAGCTCAGTTGCTTACGAATCAATTTACATTGTGCTCCTATTTTTTGATCTGTCATTTGCTTAATTGCTGGCCTAACATTACACCCTGACATGACCTTATCTCAAATTAGACTGTTAATTCCTCTTTGGATATTTTTGTAACAATTTTGATTATGGAGGAAGAGCAAGTGTTTAATCTTTAACCCCAAGTAGCCTCATAATATTGCAGAAACAGCATGATGAGAAAGAAAAGGCTCATGTTTTCTTTTAAATATTATTATGATATATAAAGAATGATACAATTTTTCTGGTTTTGTGATTTCTCAAAAGAATTATTTTAATTCTTTTCCTCTAATTATTTAGTCTTGTAATTCTTTAGACACCCAGAAACTATTAAGATTCCTGTAGTTTTGTATTGTTCCCTAAATGGAGCATGTTGCTTGGTAGGACACAAACTGGAACAATTCAGTCTTATTTCAATATTTCTGCTCTTTATTGTTTCTTTATAAAAATACCCTGTTGTGATCCTTTCAATTAGCAGATCACTTTTGAACACCAATGTCTGTTAAACACATCCTATAGTCTTCTGTTTGTTTCTTCATGTTGCTTTGATGTTCTACCATTACCTTCCCTCATGTATAATGTGTTTCTTGTCATGCATTTGGAGCCTAGAGGAGAAAACACCTACACCTACTTTCTGTAGATTAATTATGCATTACTTTTACCTTTGGCATGTACTGCTATTACTTTTGAGGAAAAAGTGCTGACCAAATGCACACATTGAGGATGTATAAGGTATGTTGGATTTGTGGAGAGGCAGTCCCTATTTAAATTTAAAAAAAATCCAACCCACAACTTGTGTTCTGATTTTTATTTTTTTTTTTTTAATTATTATTATTATTAGTAGTAGTAGTATTTTTTCCTGATTCTATTTGTGCTTCTGATATTCATCAACATCTTAAGTTTTGGGCGGCTTGCAGATTACATTTCTCGCTATTTTAAATTATTAGGTTAAGCTTGAGTCAGTGTCTTTGGTTCATGCAGTGGTGTTTTGGAAGCAGGAAGGGGTGTGGGGGAGAAGGAGTGGCGGCAGCAGCACAGGAGTGGCTCCTGTGAGAAGCTGCTGGAAGCTCCCCAGGTTCCAATCCCTGCCCTACCTCTGTCCAAGGCCAAGTAGATATGGGAAGCTGGATGTGCCTTTGCAAGTAACATATTCAAGAAAGAAAATGAAACTGCAAAATAATATATATTAAAAAAAAAAGGAAACCTGGAGAGGAGAGGTGGAGGTGGAGGTGAGACTAGTGCCAGAGAAAAGACACCAAGGTCAATGAAGGAGGGGAAAAGGTGCCCAAGCAGAGATTTCTCCACGGTGAGATGGAAGCTGTTCCCCTGCAACCCATGGAGGACCATGGTGGAGCAGTCCCCAGGAGGAATGGTGGAGCAGTCCTTGAAGGACCACAGTGGGGTAAATGTAGATTTATAGCCCCTGAAGTGTCACAGGTGAGCAGATGTGAAGAAGCACCCTGTGTAGGGTTGCAGAGAGGGGCAGGTGTGGATCTGCAGCCATGTAGGACCCCCTGCCAGGGGAAATTACTTGTTCCTAAAGCAAACAGTGACTTTGTGTGCAGCCCAGGCTGGAGCAGTCTGTTCCTGAGGGGCTGCATCTGGTGAAAAGCACTCATGTTGAAAGGGGTTCTTGAAGAGCTCTCTCCTGGGAGAGGGACCCAGTGTTGGTAGTGGGGGAAGAATGTGAGGAGTCTCCTTCCTGAAGAGGAAAGAGTGGCAGATACAACATGTGGTGAACTTACCCTAAACCCCTCACTCTCTGTCCTTCTGTGATGCTGAGGGGGAAGCAGGAGTAATCTGGGATCAGGAAGAAGAGAGGGCTGGGGGGAGAAGGTATTATATCTGGCCATTTTTTCCTCTTTCTTCTTTTAGATTAATTTTGTGGGGTTTTTTTCTTAAGTTGAATTTGTCTGTTTGTATCCTGTTACTCTAACTGGGGAGTTAAATCCTCCCTATCCGTGTCTTAACAAGCCTTAAGGTGGATTTTCTCCTCCCTGTCCCATGGTGGGGGTGAGGGGTGAGTAAATACAGGCCTGGCTGATGCTGGCTGAGCCTAAACCATGACCGTCATTATTTGCTAATGCTCTGTGTGTGTGTCACTTTCCAGCAAAGCTGTAGTGAAGATATCCATTAGGTTTCTCTAGCTGCATCTGGAAAGTTGGGAAAGGTAGAACAACCACAGTCACTGCTTTGGGCTGCCTGTGCCAGCTCAGATGAGCTGTTGGTGCTTATTGCATCTCAATGTTTGGTCTCAGTTGATCATGGAGACCAGACTTGGTGGCTATGCAGGCAGGAACAGTGCAAGTGGTGCTGCAGCAGATGCCTAAGAGGGTGCAGGAGGGCTCCTGGTGGGTCAGGGACAACTTTGCAATGTGTGTATGGGTCAAGCAGGTTTGGAATCTGATGGATTACATCTTGCTTCTAAGGCCAAGCTGCAGTCATAGCCTTTGTGCCTCAAAAAGCTGCAGGTAAAACAGACCAGGCAACTCTTCCTGTTAATCACTGAGAGGTGAAACCTGCCAAGGCTCTTAAGCAAAAGGTAGTGGTGAACTTTGTCATTGCTACATATGTTGAAACTGACCACTTCCTAAGTGTGCAGCGTGCACTATCTCATCTGCAGCTCTGAGGGTAAATAGCTAAAAGCCTTGTAAGTTCATGGGTTTTCATCTGTTCATACTCAGCTGCAAGAGGTAAGTTTATCTTGTGTCTCCAATCTAGTTTGTTTTTCCTTATCTTGTGACGTGCATTGCCCAGCCTTGTGAAAGGTTCTGCTAGCAGCATTTGTTCTGTATGAGGCTTGCACTACACAGTGATGCTGACCCTAGGACCTGTCCATGCTGTTGCTGACTCCAGTACATCTTTCTGGCTGTGCCCTGGGCTTCGGATCCAAGGCAGCCATTCCACACAGGCGA
The DNA here is from genome assembly GCA_038090715.1 of Florisuga fusca. NCBI lineage: Eukaryota > Metazoa > Chordata > Aves > Apodiformes > Trochilidae > Florisuga > Florisuga fusca. Next base: position 5,625,876 of record JAAWXA010000029.1, on the reverse strand, counting down.
GTTCATCCTTCTCTCCACTGCAGTTTCTTGCCTCCACTGCTTGCCTGAGCAAATACTGTCAGAGCTTGACTTGCATTGAATTGCTGCAGTCACTGGGCATCAGCTCTTGTGGTGCTCAGGTAACCTCCCGTATTTATCTCCTTTCTTCCATGTCATGTTCCACTGTGGCAGAAGAATCAGCCACACACTTCACATGGATTTGTCTGGAAATCTATTCTCAAATATCTTCTGAGAGGCTTGTTTTTTTCAGGTAAAATGCATAGTTGCTGCTTATATTCTTGTCTCCTTTGTATCTCTGAAGAGATGTTTGTAGGCTGATAACCCATTTCTCTTCCATCTTTAGTCGCAGGTTGACATTGCCTTTGAAAAATATTAGTTCAGAGGGAGCTGCAATGTAGCTCTAGCTTCACATAAGATATGTAGCTTAAAATCAACTTATGACAAATCCTTAGACGACTCATAAATCCAAAGAGGGTGATAGTCTTTTTAGCAAACTGTCAGTTAGTGCTAAATATTTTCACCAGTCACTTCACGTTTCCATTAGCTCTTTTAACATCTGAAGTTCACAGATTTACATGAAATGTAATATTTACAGCTATGTTCTGTCTTTCAATTCAGATTACTGCTATGGAGACTTACTGTAATTGCAGGTAAATGTGGGTTTTTTGTTTTGGGCTTTTTTGGTTCTGTTACCTTGTCCTCCACTATTCTACTGTACTGGTCTCCAGACCACTGCAGGTCTATTCTTGTTGCCTTTCATTAATGGGACTCATTGCTTTTGGGTGGGATGATTCAACATAGCTGCCAAATGTAAGGAACAGTCAGGCATGTCCCCTCATTGTGCTAATAATAGTGTAGTAACATTTTTCTGGCAGGCAACACTGCTGCTTGTGGAAGCTACAGAAGGGATTTCTAGAAGGGCAGCGGGGTCATTCAGGATATCTGTTTTTTATTCTCTCTTTAGGATGTTTCCCTGTGCAGCTTACAGCTTTACTTCTCACCCTTTGAGACTGACTTGGTTTCATTGAAAAAACTTCTGTGGTATTATCTAATTCTGATCTTGAACTGTGGATGACAAAAATAACGGGGGTTTCTTGAGAGGAAAAAAACCCTGAACCACTACAAAACAACCAACACCCAGCCCCACTTCCCCCCCCTCCTCCCTCCCTCCCCCATTTTAATGCAATCCTGGATATAGCATTAGTATAATTACAACCTAGAGTGCCACAGTAAAACAATATGTGGATTTGCAATTCAGGATGTTCTGTCAAAGTCACCTCAACTAATGTGAAAATCCACTTGTCTTTAAATGCTAAGGGAGCTTTCATTAGCTTCCCTTAACATGGGTGACATGGGAATTGTCCAGTCCTACTGGTTATGGAGATTTTGAAGAATTCATAATATCTGGTGTCTGATGTGAAAGAGGAAAGCTTTGTTCTCCTAAAAAAAAAAAAAAAGTCTTTACCATCAAAATAACTTGAAGTATACTAAAAGGAAGGACAGGAGAAATCTGTCAGTTGCATCAGGGTTTAAATCTTTTGTAGTTTAAAGATTTCTGATAAATGTTTTATGGACTTTGTTTGTTTGTTTTCTTTAATGTTTGCAAATTAAGAAGTTGGTAGTGTTGGGGGAGGAGCTCTGAAGCAAACCAAGAAAATAACCTTTAAGTAGAGCATAATTTAATTGCTTCAGAAACAGCAGCCCTATCTTTTCTGTGTAACTGCCTGCATTATGCAAGGCCTATCCAAAACTGCTGGGAAGTCAAAATGGCCCATTCCTTCATACAGCAGGCTGCCCTGGGAGGGCAAGAGGAAAAGCAGCACATGGGATGTAAGGCTGTAGGGTCAGTGCTTGTCTGGTGGAAGAGAGCAGCTTACATGACATATTAGGAACCATCTGAACCTAATGTGACTAACCCAACTCTAAACAGGCATTTGGAGTCACGACTGAGACAATGGTAGATATCTGTGCACTTGGAAGTTCGTGGAAGGCTTCAGGGAGTTAGTACTGATCAGCAAGTAGGTCCTCCAAGAAACATGGGAAATACTGTTACAGGAGCTGTTGACCAGAGCTTAGGTGTTTTGTGTCAGCCAAAGTCTTTGTCTGCTGCCCAAATGTTCCAGTGTTTGGGTGGGAGAAAATCAGAAGTTCCTCAGTAAGATCCCTCCCGTATGTTCCTGAGAACATTAATTATTTTTGTGACAATATGCAGAACTCTAGTACTAGAAAATGGTAACTGCTGTAACATGACAATAAGAAATAATTTAAAATACTTATTTTCCTATTTATTATGGACATCTTATTTTTTAATATATACCTCATATATAAGCACATCATATTTTGATGCCTTGTAAATGCTCAAGTGGCCTTCATGGTAACACTGTCTCGTGTGATTTCATCATTATATGCCTAGGGAATCAAATTGACTTCTAAACTGGGGTGGCTCCTGCTGTTTAAACTAATACATGCCAATAGTGATAAGAAGTCTGCAGGGATCAGAAAAGATTCCTTGATTTGCCTGAGAACTTTTTTCTAAATATACTATTGTTGTGTTCTCTAAAAAAAAGGAGTTACTTTTCATAATAAAAAAACATCTCTCAGCTTAGTTTTTTTATTTTATTTCATTTCCTACTCAGCAGCTATTCAGCACACTGGAACAAGGAAATGAGGATATTTTGAAATGAGGGCATTTTGCATAAATTTCTTAAATACTTGCTGTTATTTCCTATGGGTATTAAATTGTAATGCATATAATGGAGCTGTCAAGGAAAACATGATATGACTTCGTCAGAAAACAATAATGTAATATATTGGTTATCCTCTCAATGTAGCATGCTTTGGCATATGTCATCTGTTCCAGGGAAGTGCCACACGTAAAGCACACACATGCAGGTTGAACTCGGGGTAATCTGTCTCTAAATGAACAAGAACATTGGGCATCTGATGGTATATTTTAAAAAGGGGCGAACTCTTACCACGGAAAGACTGGGTGTGTCTGAAAATGAGTAAGCAATAATGTATGACAGGGAAGCTGAGTTATTTCAGAGCCTTCTCAGAGGATTGTCTGCTGTTAGCCATGGAGGCAGCCAGGCTGAATGGGGACCTTTGACTACTGTGGTGTTATAAATTACAGCATCGCATGCCATGTTAGAAATGAATAGCAGCATACACAGAGAAAGGGTTGTATAGCCTGTGTACAGAGCTGTGCTTTCCTTCCTGACATTTTTTGTTCAGCTCATTCCCAGCTTTTATGTTCTCTCCCTTTGTGTGTCAGGGAGGTGTTGGTTGGTTCGTTGGCTTGGTTTTGAAGCTACATGGGAAACCTGAGGTCACACTGAAGGTAAATCACATATAAAATTCCCTTTTGCATCTCGAGGCTGTCCTCTCAACTGATACAACAGGGCTGGCAAATGTGCTAATACAACACAAGATGCAGGGGAAGAACAATGACTGTTTTGGTACAGTTCTAACCCAACAGGAGCAAGGAGAGTATCCCCACAAAGTTTTGAGGTTACAGGGAATATGATTTCGGATAATACCAAATTCTTGCCTTCTCTTATACTTTTGTTTTGATGGTGTAGCTCACTGCCAGTCAGCAGAGATCAAAGCATTTAAAGTCTGTCCCTCTGCCTGTATACTAAACAAAATGTGGTTGCTGTGTGTTTGTCTTCACATGGTCAATCTCTTGTGTGTTCATGTTTCAAGTGGGAATGCACCTGCTTCATGACTGCAGGAATGTGAATCTAGAGCATTGAAAATGAAAATTTCCTTCATTTAAAAAATGTCTTTTTTTTTTCCCCAGCAAAATGCTTTATGTTTCAGAGTATCTGAGAGGATCTTCTCTGGTCCCTTGTGATAGACTGTCAAAATGAGGTCACATTAAACCCATGTGGAATTCTTGGTCAGGCTCAACCTTTCCTTAGACTGCCGTTTAATTTTTCTCTAGTACTTCAAGTGAACAATAGCATTAGAATATTTTCAAATGAAGGAATAAAAAAATGGATTTATGTTGTCATACATATCTGAGGGATGGAGATTTTCTAAAATTTAGACTTTTTTACTCCACTCAGCACTTCCATCCAAATCAAATTATGTTAATATTTCTCTAAGAAACTAAAGTGGCAAGATGTGTAGAGAAAATATTGTGGAAAAAATGCCGGGACTGTTCCAAGTGGCATGTTACTGGGTGTCAAGGATCTCTATGCATAAATACACTCCAGACTGCTTAAGTCTGATACAAAACCAAACAGTTTATTGTTAAAGCAGAAAAGCAAACAAGTAACCCAAACAGATAGTGCTTAATTCTGCTACAGTAGCTTCCTGGCAAGGCAAGGAAGCAAACCAGCAGTTAGGCAGCACTGTTATGCAGACAGTCCTAAGTCCATTTCAGAGAGCCTTACCAAGCCACACATGCCTGAAATACTCTTGAGATGGAGAGGGAGGTAGGCATAGCACCTTCTGGGAATCCCCTGGAAATTCATCAGTGTGCAGATGTGCTCTCTCTCCTCCCCACTCACGTAGCCCCTCTCATACCCTCATCAGATCCCATGCAGTAAGCACTGGCCAATTGTAGTCACAAGTGACTGGCCCGCATTCACAGGGAGGACCCCCAGGCTTGTGATCCTGGTGGCTAGCAGCACTTCTTTCTTTGTCCAAGTTTGCTACCTTTCTGGTACTAATGGGCAAGTTCCCACCCCTTTTTAACAATTTTTTAGCAACATCTGTTCTTATTCCCTTCTTGTTGTCACCTTTGTGCAACTATTCAGTATTTTCCCATCATCAGCAGGACCGTGGATCATTCCTCATCCCTTATACATGGTGGGATATGCCTATGCCCTTTACAGGAATCCATTAAATAAACTTTTCTCATCAACTCTACTGCATTTGAAGATCATCTGGAAGGATTACACAACCTTTTTCAGTAAAAATGCTTGTTTCATTATGTTAACAGTGGGGTTTGATTGTTTTGCACTGGAGGGAAAAATAAGTACAAGGAAGATGGTTTCCATTCCCATTTCTTAATGAGCTGGTGTGAGTGTGGAGAGTTGTCTTTTCATGAAGGCTTAATTTCCTACTGTACATATTGAAGTAAATCTGATAGTTAAATCCAAATTAAGACCACTTCTTAAATTTCTAAGGACTTCCAAAGGAAGCATATCCAGGAATTATTAGAATAGTCATAACAGGTTCAAGGCAAAACTAGTAGTTAAATTGTTTGGCCTATAATGTTAGAAATTTAATATTCCCTTTTTTTTCAGCACACAGTATCATGTATTAGTATGAACAGATCTATTAAAAAACCCTTTGATCACTATGCTTTCAGATTGTCTGTCTTCATGAAATCATGTAGCTGCTTTCTGTAATACGCTTCCCATACCTGATGTGATCTCGTAAAAAGCATCTTATTGTCATGAACCAGCCAGATGAATAACTGTACAGGTGTGGTAACCTGAATAACACTGTCCAAGAAAAAATTATGTGGGATATTTAAACCCAAATGAAGGAGGAGAAGGATTGTGGTGGGTGAGGTAGCTTCAGATTCTCCTCTGGAAATCCATGTGAATTTCAGCTCCTGGACTGAATGACAATGGAGTTAGCCTGAAACTGAGAATCTAGGAGTTTTACCTAAAGGTCATAGCATCTCAAGTTGTTACTCTGTGTAACCTCTCTGGCCCAGGGATCACATAACTTTGGTTACTGCATGTAAACACCTCGTGCAGCACAAGTTCTCTTTCATGAGTGTGTTGTGTCCCTGGCCCCTGCAGGGACATTGCAGGGATTTCATCTTTCACCCCATAGTTCTTCCCCTTTCCATAAGGGTAATAGTGCAGGACTGTCTGAAGTGCAGTCTCCTGACAAGGCTAAGGAGGCTGGTGAGGACACAGTGTTTTGCATAATTGCACATTGTCACCGCCATAAATAAAGGTGAGAATCCAAATCTGGAATTCCCTCTTGTGCATATAAGCTGTCAAACTTCATCTTTTTTTCCATGTGTCCTTAATTTTTTTGTCCTTGGATCCTGTGGCTGCTGGGCTGAGTGGCATCATCAGCTCTGGCAGGATGAAATGGAGAGTTTCATGGCCATTTGTGCCTCCTAGCTACTTCTGTCTGACACAAAAAATAGATGAACCATGGGCTGTCACACATATAGGGCAGATTCCACAACCTGCCTTTCTGCATCTGTCACTGGTCCTGTGCTGAGCCTGACACAGGCTTCCTAATTCTGCCTGTCAGCTTGTGGCTCTGTACAATAGAGCTTTCTTGTTGGAAAAACCATTGCAGCATGTCAGCAAAAGCATGCTGGGTGAATGGAGCAGCAGCTGACAGTGAAATATAAACAAGTACATGTCTGTGGGAAATAAACTGGGAATAAAGATGCTCCAGAAAGACTGGGCCTAGACCAGACACCGTTTAACAATTTAATTTATAACACAGAGGCTTGGAAGTAAAAAGGCAAGCCAATTATGCTGTTTACCAGTCTGTCATTCCCAGTTTTGGATAAGTAAGCAGTCACAAATTGATTTTTTTATATTTTTTTTATTTTTTTATTTTTTTAAAAAAAAAACAAACATGGGTGTGGGCTGTGTGGCTGATTGCAGTAAGATTTCTCAGTGACAAGTTTTCTGGACAACCATAGCACAGGAGACTGCATCCTGGAAACTCTGCAAAGGTATTAAGGATCAGTTGGGGTTAAGAACTTTAGGTTACCAATGCACCCCTGCAATGAGAAGAGAGAGGGCTAATTTAATCCTTGGCAGATGGGATTTGTAAAAGAAACATTTTTCTTTTTGCATGGCATTAATGACAGTAACACTCAAATTCTGTATCTGGTCCTAGTTTTCACATCTTTAAAAGGTCTTTTGAAAACTTACAAGAGGTATAAAAAAGGGCCTCAATAATTATTAGTGATGAAAAAAAATCCTTGTAGTGATTTAATGTGGAAGGAGTTGGTTGAGAGAGTTTTTAATTCTTTTTTCCTTGCTTTTTTTTTTTTTTGTTATTATTGGATCACTGTTCAGTTAATTTTAGGACAGACTTCATCTTATTGAAAGACAAATGCCTAAAATGGGTTGAATTGATTGATCTGTCAGGTTCGTATCTGTGAGGTAGATTGCTCTGCTGGTGATGGAGGACAATGTCATGCTGATCAAAAAGAGGCTGCTGTCTCTTAAACACTGCTAAAAAAAACCCAAACAAACAAACAACAATCAGAGAAAACAGAAGGCTAAAATTATGTAAAAAAAGTGAGGTTTTTTCCATTAATTAAATTTCAAAAAGATTTGAAATTGCAAGGTGACATGCAGGAGTGATGACCATTGCTTATATCCCTTCAGAACTTCTTAAAGACAATTTTTTTTTGGTTGAAGCCCAAGAAAGAGGAAGATCTTGAGCACCTGCATGAGCATTTTAGTTGCCTGAAACATCAGAAGGAAAACGCTCAATTTTATTTATATTATGTGTGTTCTTTCCAGAGGATTTAGACACAATTTCTTGCTGAATATCATAATCAGCCTGCAGGCTGGGTAGCTGACAGGATGCTGGCTAATCAAGAAAGAACCTCTTAGGAAAGCCTTGTGTGGGAGGAGAGATAAGAGGTTTGTCAGACTGTGTAGAGCTTAACCTACCAGCTGGTTATCTCTGAGGAAATATCAGAGAGGAGAACTGAGATTTCCAGTTTGGATAAGGAGAGAGAGAGAGCTGGAATAGGAGGTAAATCTGACATCTGTCCATACAGAGGATAACTACATTTTTGCAGCTGAAAGAGGAGGAGAGGCAAATGCTGCTGCTAAGTGTGTTACTTACTCAAGATCCCTCCTGCCTTTGAGAGACAGAAGTGGCAGAGAGTACCAGGAGGCTTGCTGGTGGAGTGGTTAGTGAAGTGCTGAGTGTGGTTCTGGCAAGGGCAAGATTTGAGAAGAACAAAGAGGTCAGGAGATGCCCAAGTTGGATGAAGCTGATGCAATGACTGAGAGTACTGTTCAGAACAAGCTTTGTGCTAAGGAAGAAGGGCTGGAAGAACTGGAAATCATCTGAGATAGAGCTGTAGGAAAGGAATTTGCAAACAGCTTAAACACTAACCATACCGCTACAGTGTGAGAGGAGACTGAGCATCTCAGCTGCCTTAACAAGGCAGTGTCTTGGACTCAGGCTTCTTTTACTTTCCTTTTTTAAAAAATTATTTATTTATTTTTCTCTTCCTCCTGTTTAGGGAGTGAGACTGTGTAAGTTAACCTTGGTGGAGGCCCACCAAAGCTGCTCTGCTACTCCTCAGTACAATGAGGGAGGGTGATAAAATAAGATAGAAAAAACCCTTATGGTTTTGAGTCAAGAGAAGAGCAGGGAGAGATCACTCACCAATTACCATCATGGGCAAAACCAGACCTGACTTGCTGAAAACGTAATTTACCAATCAAACCAGAGTAGGTTAGTGAGAAATAAAAGCAATCTTAAAACCTTTCCCTCATCCTTCTTTTCAGGCTTAATTTCACTCCTAATCATTACATTCTTCCCCTGAGCAGGGCAGGGGGACAGGGAATGGGGGTTGTGGTCAGTTCATGACATCTGTTCTCTGCTGCTCCTTCCTCCTCAGAGGAGACTCACACTCTTGAGTGTAGGGTCCCCTCCCTAGGATACAGTACAGCATGAATTTCTCCAATGTCAGTCCTTCCTACAGGCTGCCAGTTTTCACCAGCTCCTCAAGTTTTTGTCCCTTCCACAGGGTCAGAGGTTCTACCAGCAAACCTGCTTCAGTGTGAGCTCCTCTCTCCATAGCTCCTTCCAGGCCCCTGTTCTAGTGTGGGCTTCCTACAGTGTCATGTTGTCCTTTGGGCATCCAACTACTCTGGTATGAGGTTCTCCATGGATATCTGCTCCACCATGGACCTCCATGGGCTGCAGAGGGAGAGCCTGCCTCACCATGCAGGGGAATATCTGCTCCGGTGCTGGGAGCACCTTCACTGACCTTGGTGTCTGCAGGGCTGTTGTCCTCATATATTCTCACTCCTCTCTCCTGCTGCTGTTGTTCAGGTTTCCCCTTGACCCTCTTCTTAAATTTAGTAGAGCCACTGGAATACTATCATTACTTATGGGCTTGACCTTCACCATCAGTAGGTCCATTCTGGAACCATCTGGTGCATGATCTTGGACATAAAGGAAGCTTCAAGGAGCTTCTCACAGAATTCTCCCCTATGGTCCTCTGGTCCCAAAATCTTGGCATGCAAATCCGATTCAGAGTCATAACTAGAACTGAAGTTCTAAATGGAAAGAAGCAAACAACTGTAACTCTTTGAACTATATATTTTCCCTTCTAGCCATTAAAGAAAATGATGGATCTCTCAAGGTGTCCGGTCCAAGGCAGGTCATGTGCACAGGCACTACCTTGTCTTTCTTGCAGGTTGCTTGGGAAATGGGTACTAATTTGTGGTGTTCAGGTTAACAAGCTGATGCATCCAATGGCTTAAGCTCCAAGAAGCCATTTTCTTATTTTACTTGCAGATATACCATAATGGAAATAGATTTTGTCACTTTTTTTCTCCTAAAAGATCAAGAGAATGTGGGAAGAAGGCAATCAAGAAATTTTCTCAAATTTCCTGATTTTCAAGCAAGTTTTGTGGCAAAGAAACAAGTAGGAGGGAAGGTTAAAGTGTGGAGGATGTGAAAGAAGGGAAGAGGGAACCACTTTAATTGTTGGTTGAATAACTGGTTGGTAGGCTAAAATATTATGATGGATGAATATCTTGTATATCTAAGCTTGTTCAGGAGCAGGCTGCCTGAGCTGTGGGGCCATTCCTTTTAATGACTCATTCTGGGGATTGGTTTTGTTGCGTTGGTTTTTTTGTGTGTGTGGTTTTGTTTGGTTGGTTGGTTGGTTTGGTTTGAGGTTGTTTGGTAAAAGTATAGTAGATATTTTTCTATATCATGTGTCCCTTGAAATGGAAATCAGAGACTGAAGGATAATAATGTTGCAAGAATTAAATCTCATTTTCAGAGTTCCAACGTTAATGCATCCTTCAGTAATTACAAGTATTTTTCAATAGTATGTTGTTTGAAACTTAATAAGGGTGATGACAATCTTGATTGTTTGTCTATAAAATAATCTCAAGCTCAATTTTTTAGACTTGGTAGTAAGGTTCATAGGTTTTCTGGTAAAAATCTACATACTCATTTTGAAAATATAGGTTAGTATTCACTGGAAGGTAACAGAGCAAATTATTTCTCTCACAGAAATAACACTGAACAAATCTGAAAATGGGAAATAGCTTGAAATGAAACTCAGACTCCTGCCAATTGCTGTGTTCTGTATTCCTCCTCTTCCCTGGCATCTCATCGCATTTATTAAAATGCTCTGCCTACAGACTGATTTTGCTCAAAGTAGTGGGCTTTGCATGTGGTTTTGTATGTATGTGGTTTTTTTGTGTCGGTTTTCTACAAAAGTCTCTGACTCTAGGGCTAGACAGAATTTGTGATTTCTGAGTATGTTTTCCTGAAGCTCTGGATCATGGGGGCTGCAGCTACATAAGATGATAAAGTTTTTCCCCTGCAGACTTGGAAAACCATTGCATTAAAACATAAAAACATTAAAAAATCTTGTGTGATGCCATAAATCTTACCAAGCTAATAAGTATAAACAGAGATAGTAAGTGTGAGAGCAGAAAGAGTTAAGAGGTGAATTTTGCCCAAGACAACTCGTACTACCACACAATTTTAAAAGCTCATTGACAGAGCAGAGCTGTTAGTTCCGGTTTTATACAGTCAATCTAAATAAAGCCTGACCCTTATTTTTTGTTTTTCAGGCTTGTCTAATGCTACCTTGAGCCAAATTCCTAGACTGGTTGGTGCTTTCTCATGGGATCCCTGTGACTGACAAAGGAGAGATTGTTGTGTGGTAGGCGTCTGCGTTGACTGTCTTGACAGCGCTTGGCTGGGAAGCAGACTGATGCAGTTTCCAATGCAGCTGCTCTTTCATTGGACTCTTGTGCCATCAGGAGTTGGAGGGATAGAAAAAAGTGCCTGGGAGATGAGTTTTTCAGTCTTTGGAGCTGCTGTTTTGTTCCCCTGTAAAATCAAAACTGCATAGCAAAAATACTGTAGAGGAGGGAATTTATCAAAATTTGCTTTTAATTATGGAGCCCTAGATTGAAAAGGGTTGGCTCATTTATTTACTAAGTGGAGAAAAGCGAAACAATCTGCATTCTAGCTGACTTCCTAGCAAAGCCCAAGGCACAAATAGAAGCCCTTTTTTTGGTGCAGTTCAACTATTGTATTTGAAGGACACTTCAAATGTGTCCTTGAAGTACAGTTCAGGACAGTTTTACAGTATCGCCTGATTTGGGTCCAGAATGGTTTTACTTTTGTACCTCTATAAAATATATATGAAATATGTATATTTGTCTCTACAACAGAGCCTGTTTTGCTTTCATATGCAATTCTTGATTTAATAGCTTAATATCCAGCAATACTACCTTTTCAGTTTTAAACAGCAGTGAATCCATACTCCAAGGGCCATGATAAAAAAGTTATTTTCTTCTTGATATGGCTACAGACCTGTATGTACCCCATAGGCAATTGTTGATTTATTTGATAAATACATTTCCAGTTAATCAAAACAGGAAGCATTTATTATCTTCTAGAAGGCAGTAAAAATCCTTTTTAAAAGGTTAAAGTCTGTCTGTTTCTCTGTTTGTGGTTTGGAAAAGATCATCCTGTAAATACCACTAAAGCTGGAAGCGCTGTGTTATAATTCTACTTAAACACATGGCTATATGCAGAAATAACACACTTGTAGATTCTTCATTTGCCTGGTCTTGTGATTTGCTGTTGGGAGCTTTTCATTTTCCCGAGCAACGCCATTTTCACATATATGTGTCTTCTGGAAATATTATTTAAAAAAATCTTACTTTCAGACTGACAAATTTTAAATTTATTTCTCAATTACTTTGAAACTCATGTTCTTGCCTAATTATGAAAGCATAGTCATGTTCCTGGTTGACTTCTGATAGCAGAAAAAATCTCTTGTGAAGATAACCATCATGCCCTCATTGGCTTGAATTGGAATATTGAGGTTTCAGTAAGCTCTGTTGCTCATCTTGAGTAACATGCTAGTGTAAAGAAGTACTGTTGAAAACCTGTTGAAATATTTTTCATCTGGATTTTCTATTCGTTTTTTTAGTACTAAGAGAAAGTGGTGGTGGTTTTTTGGTTTTTTTAGTTTTTTTTTACTAGAAGAAAAAAAGGAAGAGACGTTAAATTAAATTTAAAACCAAACCATCTGATAATGTTTTCTGTATCCCTATTCAGTTTAAAAGAAAAAAAAATCTGAAGCTCCATTACTTTTTCTTTACCTAGTTGTCTTTGAAACTTAAATACAGTGGAGTGGAAAGGATTTCTTGGGCTCCAGTATGGGCTGTAGATCATATAATTTCCTTCATAAACTTTCAGTTTACAAGTAATCAGTATTTCTGCTCTGCCAGCTTTTGGAAAGCTGTGATAGAAATCTGATCCCTAGAAACTTGAAGGAAGTTTCTATAATAAATGTACAATGGCAAGTTTATACGTGTCTGTCCTTCTGGTCAGTGATGTCTTTTTAGCTTACATATCTTTCCCATTCTGGCACGTACATTGCCCTGTATCATACATATGCAGAGAGTGACCATATCTCTCAAGCTCCCCATGTGAATAAGCCAACCCCCATTAGCCTCCTTTCCTTCAGGACTTGCAAAGCTGTGGATTTCTACAATCTTTTGTGAACTGCTGGGATCAGTGTGATTGGAGCTCTGACATACTGTGCACATAGCTGAAATAGGCATTAAATTTTTGAATCTTAATGCTTCCTGCCAACCCTATTTTGCTGAAATGGCTCTGAAGGATAACTGAAATGGAGTATATCCTGGCAAGGGTCTCTCCTGGAAAATATTTGTGGCATATGAATGACCACGAGGTATTTGTTTAATGAACAAGAACATATCATGCACAGTTCAGATGCTCACCCACAGCAGAGAAGCACTGTCCTTTGATTCTCCTTGTCTAGTAGGCAAGAGCCCACCACTCCTGTCAGTGTGATAGTGAACATCATGGCAGAACTTACTGATCTTTCCTAAGCATCTACTGAGAACCTTCAGCCTTCCAGGACCTAAAGGGGGCCTACAGGGAAGCTGCAAAGGGACTTCTTTCAAGGGCATGTAGTGATAAGATAAAGTCTAATGGCTTTAAACTGGAAGAAGTATAGACTTACGTTAGATATTGGGAAGAAAATCTTCACTATGAGGGTAATGAGACACTTGAACTCATTGCCCAGAGAAGTTGTGGATACCCAGTCCATTCCAGTTCAAGGCCAGGCTGGATAGGGCTTTGAGCAACCTGGTCTGGTAAGGGGTGTCCCTGCTCATGCAGAGATTGAAACTAGATGATCTTTAAGGTCCCTTCCAACCCTAACCTATTTTATAATTCTTCCTTAGAAATGCTGTCATAAATGTGGCTTGCTCCTGTTCATTAGAAGAAAAAGAAGGGGAGCAGATGGGGAAAGTCATAGTTTGCTAGTAAAAAGCGAAATTCTTTCCTAATTGAGCTAGTGTCAGATTAAAATTGTGGGGCTTTCTTATAGAATTGTTTATTTTTATCTCTTGGTTTATAACCTACATAGTTAAAATGTTTCATTTTGCTGTGGAAGGAAGCAATCAAAATATTTGGCTTTGCTTCAGTAAAGATAACATTTTGTAAGTAGCTGTGTGTAACCCTAAAGGAGCTGTGACCTCTATAACTGAGTCAGTGTTCCGTAGTGTGGATAAATAAATTGCATTATCATTAGGCCTTGTAGCAGTAGCCAAAGTCACAGCTTGACTCAGTCCAACACAGAAGTCTTTGATAGCTAAAGTCAAATGAAAGATGTAAAAGGAACCTGCCTACAAAACTTTAGTATGTTTGCAGCTTGTGACAAGACGGGAGGATTGCACTCCAGAGCTGGCAAACTCATTCAGTGGTGACAGCTACAAAGTAAAGTTTGTTTTTAATTGTAGTTCATGAAACAGGATGTAAAACTAAGCCTAGTTATTGGCTTTAGTCCACAAAAAAATCTCAACTTTCTTTGCAATTGGAGGAAAGTTGGAAACTACTTTTTTAGCAAGCAATATTTTTAAAATAACTTATATCAGCTCATTCATTCCTTTGGTTGGCTGTTTATTTGTGTGAGTCTGTGGCTTGTGTCAAGCAACATGGAGTGGTTTTAACCAGGCTAGGACTTCTTAGCATTCAAGATATTTAATTCTTAGTTTTAAATGTCTCACTATTACTATGGAAAAACTTAGCATCCTGTTGAAATAAGTGCAACAAAGTTTGCATTTCTGAGGTTCTATCTCAAATGCTGGAGGGGTTTTTCTCTTTTTGTTGTTGTTGCTTTGTTTGGGGTGTAGTTTTTTAAATTTGTTTTGTTGTGGTGTGGCATTTTTTATGTTTTCTTGTGGTGTGGCTTTTTTTTTGTTTTGTTTTGCTTAGTTTTTCCCTAAACCTAGTATTAGTTTCTAGTATGTTCAGATCAAATAAGTTTTGGAGTTGTACCATATGCCAAAACCTAAATGGGAATTGTTTCTTCTCTCCTTTTGCATGTTGTAGAACTGAAATCTGGTTACAAATGTTTACTTGTTGCATAGATTCTGTGTGTATGTGAAATTGGCTCTCTGAATACTTTATTCCAGGCTCAGTATAACTGGCCACTTTTTTCTTTAGAAGGGATTGGAAGAGTCAGTGGAGTTGAGATTTTTGGGTTTTTTTTCTCCTGTTCAGCAACTGAGAAGAGAATTGGGGACACCATCTACTACAAATGCACAAAGCAACAGGGAAAAGCTGTAGGATTTCAGTAATTAAATGTGCTGGAGTGTACTGGCAATGTATGAAGTAGGGAAAGCAGTCCTTGTCTGCTGTTGTATATTCTGACCTTCACAGAAAAGCATGAGGCAATTGCTGCATGTGAGTCCTTGTAGCAATAGTTTGTCTTGTGCAAAAGGGTCTCATTGCTGCATAACAAGGTCAGTTCCTAGGCCTTCAGAAGCACAACTTCCACTTTTTCTACTTCTTTTGGATGTAACTTACACAAATTCATTACAACAATACTTGAGAAATTTTCTTGCTACTACCTAGAATAAGACATTACACTGGGGCCTCTAATTTTATCTCTGATCACTGTTCTTCTCTTACTATACTGATTCCACCTCCTGCCAAGTGAAACTGGTTCAAAAGCTCCTTCTGTGTTTGCTTTCATCTCACTGTTACTGAATCCTCTTCCCTTGCCAACAGTTAGAAATTGAGCTCTTCCTTCTTTTCTCTTGAATTCTGTCTTGCTTTCTGCATATCTCAATGCAGTTGCACTTGCCTATGAAATCTGCAGGTTGGCTTGAAAACATTCTGCAGAATAAGAATGCTTCATTCTGTGGGGAATGAAGCCACCAAAGAACCAGGCATTTCAGAGGGGACCAGCCTGCTTCATCCCTTTGCCACCACAGTAAAAGGCAGATCTGCAGCTTGCTGTATTAATTGGTAGTCCGTTTAATGTAGCTGTCATAATTCTGAGGTGCTAGCTCCCATTTCTTTAAAGAGTAGAGCCTAGGGCTTGAGAAGTGTTGGTGGCTGATCTGTCAGAGGCACAAGCTGAACTGTGCAAGCAAAGCAGTTTTCTCAGGGTCTGTGGAAGGAGCTCCTCCAAAAACTTGGAGCCCTCTCAAACCTCACAGATTACTGTTCTGAGCAAACACCCACTTTTCAACCATGCTTTCTTGAAGTAAATCCTGAAGCAAATCTCACCAGAAGAAAACATTTAATTTTGAGTATTAGTAGAGAAAATAGGAAAGAGTATGAACTGTCTGAGGCAAGATAATTATATTGCCTTATGCACAACTTTGCCTGCTTTTTCCATCAGCTAAGTAAGTCTTCAGCCACTGCTGACATGGCAGAAATGCAGGCCTCCTGGTTATTTCAGGTCACTAGCAGGTATCTGTGCATCCTCCTCAAACCATCTCAGTTGATTTCAGTCTACAGTTAGAAATTAAGTCCAGATTGTCACTCATTATTGAATTGTTGTGCCCAAGTGCAAGAGTCTTTGTTGTTGACCAGTGAGTGTGGGAAGAGTTCTCTACTCAACAACCTATAAAACTAGTCTTGTTTTTCTCTGACTGAAATTGTTTCCTTTTATATTGCTTTGTGTTTTCTTTGTTTCCAACTTTTTTTTTTTTTTTATCATCCTTATCAAGCATTTTTGCAAATGGTTAGTCACTTTTATTCATTTGCTAACAACCACATAGTTAGAAACCCCATGTGGTCAGTTTATACTTTATATGCTTTGAACTCCTATTTGGATGTTCCCTACTCTGTGTTTCTTTCATATGCAGTTTTCCTTAGACCTTGATTAATGGAGTTGGGTTTTTGGTTTTGGTTGTTTTTTTTTTTTTAATATGTATAGACTATAAATGTGCCTGCAGTTAATCAGTTACTGACCTAGTTGTTGGTCAAATTCCCAAACTCCCCACTAACTCAACTGTGTGACTTTAGCTGTTAGGCTTCAGAGGCTTAATGCTTATGATGTAGCATTGCCTTGGATTAACAGCTGGTTCAGGAAGTCTGGTTCAAGAACCTCCCCGTTCTCCCTTTAGAACAGAGTTTGGTACAGATGAAAGAAATTCTGGCTTTCCCACCCTCTTCTGCATAGTGGGATCTTCCTACACTGCTCTGCTCTGGCCTCCCTCACCTAAATGAGATTGGAAACCCACCAAGCACCTTTGTTCAAGTTGTGATGCTCTTGCTCCCATTTGTGTTGACTGGCAAAAAGGAGATGCACTGCTCTTGTCTCTCCAATTTTTAAATAAATGCTTGTTTCATCTCTTTTAGGGAAGCTGCAGCCAGCTTATCTGCTCCTTCCTCTTGTTGGTTTTTGAAGTGGCACTGCTTTGCTCTTGAATCTATTTAATTGGTTTCCTGCTGCAAAGAAACTAAAGGGCTGCTTTTGCCAATTAACTAGGGCAAAATACTTTATTAGTAGACAATGTAGGCTAAACAAGGATTTCAGGAAAGAAATGTGGGATATCTTTGGTTAAACACTTGCTCTTTGGTGGGGTGTTCTTTTCATTAAATACTGGCCTAGGAATTCAAAGACATTCCAGGGTTCAGTTCCTTCCCTCTGAAAGATTTTTCCTGTTTAGTTTTAATATTGGCAAACTATTCAGTCCTAAAAGCCTGTAGAGCTCTTAACTCCTAGCCAAGCATTTATTATGCTCTGACAGGAAAAAAAAATAAAACTAGGGAATGATTGCAGCCCTGTGAAACAGCTTACTCATGTAATAAGCTATCTTTAGGAACATTAATAGCCATATTTAAAATGAAATTTCTATTATTGGCCTCCTAGATTGCTAGTTGCAATAAAGTCAACCAAGAGAGAACAATCAGTTTGAGTTTGTTACTAGGAATATCCAAAAAACAAACCACAAAAGCTAATTTTAAGCAGTGGGTTGCAATCCATGTTGTTTAGTTTAGAACTTCTTGGTAATTCCTTTCCAAACATCTTTATTTTAAACTGCTATGTCAGACCAACGTGGCCATTCTTTCACAGTCTCCTTAACATAAAACACTCTGGTGGTCATTAAAGTAAATAGGAAAAAGCAACAATTACAGAACTAACAAAAAAAGATTCATGGCTTAGTACAGTAGATTCCCTTTAAATAGGGTGGTATGTCTTAAGAGCTGGGTGGGTGGCATGTGTGTTTGTACTGTGTTACTTGACTGGGACAGTAAGGAACAGCCTCATCTGTGATCTTCCCAGAAGTTGAAAAGAGGGCAGGCTTCTGTGGTTTGTGTCTTGTTTGCTTTGCAAAAACACAAGTTGCACTTGGAAAGATTCCTGCTATCAAAAATGTTCAACACGTGGCCTCTGAAAAGTGAAGAAAATATTTTACCATTTTAATTCAGCCTTTTAAATAATTTTTACAGTCCATTTTATTTTACTAAGGCTATTTTTTCTTTATTTTTTAACACTGAAATAATGTTGAATGCTTAATGGGATTACTACTGCTTTTTTTAGGCTGCATACAAAAGGGAGGAAGCTACAGGAGTCAGAACTGCTCAGACAAATACTGTTTTTTTTAAAGACTTCCTGACAACCAAGAGGGTCTAGAGAAAAAGGTTATCCACTAAATTCAGCTACTCATCCATTTTTTGAGGCAGAGGATTTGGTACCAAGGATATTTAAATTGAATTGTTTTATAACTGCACTGATGTTAATGTCTTAAATTTGTCTTCCACTATGTCATGTACTATGCAAACAGGAAAAGTAAAAGGTTTTCCCACAGAGGGTGATGCAGACAGTTATTTGGAGTGACTTGGAACATGGAACAATACCTGACCTACTGTTTAGGGGAGTTTGGTTACTACTAGCTAAACTGGCTGTGACAGTGCAGAGAAGCATATGTTAAATTCAGAAAAGGGTTTTGCAGAAGTAACTGGAGACCAAGGTGAGAGTACATGTTTTACATAAGGAAGGGCATGTCTTTGAAGAGCTGCTAGCTGTTTCCTGGGTATTGCTCTGGTGGAACAAATGTCACCTTGTAGATAATGGACTGATCACTTGAACTTGTAGAAGCAGCTCATTTTATGAAGTGCTTAAGGGATATATGGTATATATCAGTTTTACAACTAAGTTTTGATGTTTTATTTTATTTCCTTTAGGAGGTAAAATGACTTAATTCTGGTACTGTTTACTATCTTTAAAAAAAACATCGACACTCAAAGAAGAAGGCTTTTCATTTGACTGTTGGTTCTAAAGCTCTTCCTAAATCCCTAGGATGATGAGCACAAACTTGAGCTGCACTAGAAATGGTTTTTCTCCTTTCCAGAATAAATCAATGCAAATTTCTCTCACTTTATGCTGCATGCCAGATCTCTCTTTGCTGGGAAACAGTGAAGAAAATAAGTTCACGTTTTCCATCCCTGTGCTCTGCATGCTCTCTGCAGGTCAGCACTGCCACCCATAAGAAGCATGGGTTGAGTTTTGGTATCCTTCCTGCTGCTCTCATGAGCTGGTGGGAGTTTAGGGGTCAAGGAAAGTGCAGGAGGTTCGAACAGAGCCACAAGCCAAAAACTGTTCCTATCAATGTGCTGTGTGGGATATACCCAGAATGCCAGAACCAAATACCTGTTGCAATGTGTCTCTTAATTTGGGGAAGGGTTTAATATGGTCTGAGTGCTAAAAGGACACGGAAAATATTAGCAGGCAGTTTCTATCCTGTGAGTAGGCTGTCACTTTCACTACATATCAAATCTATAGCAAGCTCATGTACTCTCATCACACTCGGTGTTTGCACATTGATTTGTTGTTACCTGAGGTGGTTCCTCTTTAGTAGAATGGAGTATATGGGTGTATAGAGGGTGTAAGGGGCTGTCTTAAAAGTACTTTCATTTATTCTAATAATGTAGTGGCATGTAAGGCAACATGCTTTTAAATTTTATTTATATTTTTATTGCAATTCAAATCAACTATGCTTGACAGCATGTTAGAAATTTTTAATTTAAATTATTTTGGCTTATTCTATGCTGAGTTGATATTTTCCTTTAGTAATTTTAGACTTCTGTTCCATTTGGGTAACTCAAAGCCAAGTTTGGCTCAAAGTTTGGGTAACAAAGTCAGCAAAAAAAAAAAAACCCAACAAAAAAAGTCCTAATCAGCTCCATGCTGTTCTTACTAAATGAATTAATTGGCAGTGAGAGCCATTTGCAAATGTAGACCTTCCAGTATTTTGTTCTTAAGGTTTGGGGTATTTTTTTTGGTAAATGATGAAAAAGTTCAAGCTCCAAAAACATCTTAATATATTGCAATTAATCAATGAGTAAGAGGAGAAAATTAAATGGAAACTAGAAGTAATAAACCAAGGCCCAACACCTGTAGGTTTTAAGAGTTGTGCTCTTAAAACGTGTACAAAGTGGTATGGAGAAAACCCCACCAGCAGTTCTCTGCATGTGATCCTGAATTTAAAGGCCGCTGACTTATCTGTCCGTGTTATGGAGACAACTGTAACATGAGGAGGAGGCCCTGAAGGAGAGTGGCTCCTCTATGGTGAATCTCTGCTCTTTCTCTTCTCCCCCTTACACTTCCTGCTGTCTGTACATCCCTGAAAGGTTCAGCCTTCGGTTTTGTGCTTTCTGCCTTTGGTGCAGAGGCTTCTGCACAGTCTCTGCCACATGCAGATGGGTGCTGCTGCTTTCTGTGGTAAACAGGTTACACGTGTTATGCCCCAAACCTCGGTAAATGTGGTGAGGGGGAAAAAAAACATCAAGAAAGCAGGAAACATTAGTCTGCAAAAGTACTATTCCTGTGAAGGATTAGAGCTGGGGCTGATGTTGAGTCTAATACATTATACCTCTGAAAATACTGCAAATGCTGATTCTATCTGTGGAGGGAGAAGGAAAATATTCAGGCAGCTAATGCAGCACTCATCCACCCACCAGCCTGTGTGATGTTGCAGATAGCAGCTGACGTGTCTGGGGCATGACTGAACTCTGTGAGCTGCTCAGTTCTGCAGCATGTTTGAGGCAAAAGGGGTTATCAGCTTTTCTTTCAATTCGGGTAAAGTTCTGATCACTAGATCATAGTTTTTTGGTGTGTGCAATCCTAGTGGTTCACACTGACATAAGAGCTTTCACTTTCATTTGTTGAGGGCTTTCTACAGCCTGTGCTAAATGACTGGACCATTAATAAGGTAAGAAGAAACCAGACAAAATTAAACATCTGCCCCTAATCAAAGCATTATTATAATATAAGAATCTGTGTGCAAGTCCCCTAGCCCATGCAAGAGACAAGTCTGTGACAAAACATGTGCTGGTTGAATGTCACATCAGACCATGGAGGCCTATAGTTAGATCATGTGATGCTGTAATGTGTGAAAGGAAACTTGAGAGCAAACAACACTTTATTCACCAAGCTAACATGGCTGAGATATTAACAGAGGCCATAATGTAATTAAATTTTGTAACACTGATTAAAATTGCAAATTGCTCCTCTCCCAGAGAGAAGAGTAAAATCTGTCCCAAGCCAGTTTCCTGGTAGGACACCTTGACCTTTCCTGTTGGGCTTCCCTGGGCTATTTTGCCTTGAACCCTGTGCAGTGGAGGTGAGACTGAAGAACGGGATTGTGATGCAGATGTGATGTGAAGAAGACTCTGCTTCAGGCAGGAGGGAATGAAAGCAACAGCAATGAAAGCAATGAAAGGAGGTAAAAAGAAAAGGAGGAAAACCAAAACACCTTTAAGGAAGATGCAGGGAAACAACCAATTGGATTTAACAGTGCCCAGATTTGAATCCAGAGTTAAGTTTTTATAAGTATTTTATAAAAATGTCCTAGCTGATAGGCGTCATTTTTATCATGAGAAACATCAGATGATATGGAGGGTTTACTATTTCATGAGAGATGCAGGAATTTTTAAAGCCTTTTCCTCCATTTACTATTTTTAAATTTGGTGCTACTATTAAGAGAAAATGAGTAGCTAGTACTATTGATCAGGCTAGATACTGTTTGTAGGATGTGCTGAGGCAGGCTGTATCAATTCTTTTGTCTCTCATACACTATCTTACTGATCTGTAATTCAGCACATTGCACAGCCCAGGCCATTCTATTTATTATCAAGAGACTGAATTCTTCCATGATTTTTGTGGTGGGTTTTTTCTCTTTGTGTGTGTTGTGGCTTTTTGTTTTGTTTTGTTTTTAGGAATCTTTTTGTTTGGTTGGTTGGTTGATTTTTTTTAAGCCAGGAAGGTAAAGTTAATAAACAGTGTCTATTCACAGGGCAGAACAAAGTCCCTGGAATAACTCTGTTCCACCTCAAGAAAAAGCTTGTTTCCCGTGTATTGTACTGGCCAGAAGATTGAACTTGGTGACAGTGCTCTAATCCTTGACATGGTCTTTTATCCCTTCTTGACTCAGGCTCTGGAATAGCTTGAATGAAGATAAGATCAGAGATGGTGAACTTGGAGCTGGTGGTGTAAGGACTTTAAGAAATCTGAAGAGTTCATGATAGGCTATGTGTTGACATGACTTTTTCCAGTATTCTGTACAAGCTGAAGTTTCTTCTGTGTTGAAGAGTTATGCCTGAAAACAAGAGCCTGTTATACTGCTAGAAGGCAGAACGTGGCTTTACTTGTTGGGGTTGTCTGGAATTGAAAGGATGACTGAGACCTGCTGGAATTATGCAGTTGATTGTAGGTCAGAATTATGAGTTAGCCTTAAGAATTAGGGAGGCATTTGGCAGGATTTGAGAACTGAAGTAAGGCACCAAACTGCTGTAAATTAATCACCTCTAAGCAGCTGTAATTGCAGTCTTCTGTGTGTTAGTTTGTCTAACATCTAGCAGAGAGAGTTATTCTAATTTACTTCCCAAGCAGTTTTGTGAAAAGGAAGATTCAGAAACAGCAAATGTAGTGACAGACGTCAGGAACTGACTGGGATTTGTAAGTGAGATAGACTAGCTCTGCCTGCCAGCTTTTATAACCATAAAATCTACCTAGTAGGTGAATATTTTTTTTTCTTTTTTTTTTTTCTTTTTTTTTCTTCACTGAGGGACTCTTAAAGGACATTATCAGTCTATGGTACACTTATGTAATAAAAATTGGCAACATCAACCAAAATATTTGTGAACTGGTCAGTTCTGATATTGCTAGTGAAATATGAATCCTCCTGAGGATCCCTGGAAATCCTAGGAAAATTATGTCTAGTTCTTACGAAAATGTAACAAGTAATCCAGGTTTCAGGACTGCCACTGAGCACTCGGTCACCAGTCTTGATCATGTAAGCTAAAGCCAGTCCCTGGTGACTTGGGGGTGCTGGAGATAGCTAGAAAATCATGTGCAGTGAGCTACAGCTGTGGCTACACATGAAGACTCAGAATTGTTTAGGTCACAGAGCCAAAAACATTCACTTAATAGAAGTGGCAGGGAGTGCCAGTTACTGACTGTAGTATAATAGCCTTTCTGAAGATGACTCCACTTCAAAAATATGCATTTTGTTCCATACAAGTGAAATATCTTGGGAAATTTTTATAGGTCTGTATTTTATATATTTATAAATATGAAATATATAAACCCCACATGAAAATGTGTTTTTTATATAAAATACATAAATGAAATGCACTGAGAAATGTAAATTACTTAATTTAGGAAGAAGCGTGGCCTGGTTTATAAAGTATATATATTTTTATATGTAAATATATAAAAAATCTGCGCTGTAGCGCAGATGTGCTTGTTAAAACTCCAGTTAAAATAATCCAGACCACTAAATGAAATCAAAGAGGGACAGAAGAAATGAGGATGGTTTTAAACAACATTTAAATCCCTTCCTTTGGTTTCTGAAAGAGATGGTTTTTAGTAAATTCAGATTCAGATAAAAATTCACATAACTCCTTAAAGCAGATGACTAACTGTACATGATTAACTAGCTGTCTGGTAGGAGAGGGGACTGAATCCCTTTATTTAGACATTAAACTCATCCTTGGTCTAAAGCTGAAATTTAGATTTTGTTGAAAGCTCAATTTTGGGTTTTGATTCGTAAAAAGCCAGCAGTTTAAAGAAGTCTGTGTATGACTATTTTATTCAACCCTATTTTCTAGTCATATATCCAAGAAGTGTTAACTTGATGCAGTTGCAGCTTAACTGTACAGTGCCAAGAAACACCTGATCATAATGAAATGCGAAAAAAAAAAATGTTTTAACTTCTTGAATAACTTCATGGAAGAAAGTTTCATTTTTTCCAGACTGCAGAGTTTGTCAGAGATTTTCACATTTTCCCTTTCACTGCTTCCTCCAACTTCTTGAATCCCGGAAAAAAAAAAATAAAAAAACCCACCAAAACTGCTGTATTCTTGACTTACTAGAGACCAAGTCAGCCATTTGTTCTCATTTGAAAATGTAACCTGTGTAGGCAGACCAAAGACTAAGCATTACTGTTGGAAAATCCAATTTGTGTTCCCTTAATTAATTAATGGCTGGACAGAAATAATGAAAGATTCCTTTCCCCTCTATGTCCGTCTCCCAGAACGCATAGCAGTCACATTTAAATATATTAACATGTTACAGCAACAATTTTCAGTCATTTCTGTATCCTTATGCAGTGGTTCATGCACATGGTTGCAGAATTAGTCAGGTTGTTTATTTATGAAATGACTGTTCTGAACAAACCTTTGCTAAAGCTGTTTCCTTGTGCTTCCTACTCCCAGCTTGTTTTGGGATGCTGGCCTACAAAATGATGGGCTGCATTATTGTATTTCTTGCAAATCCATTATTGCCACATTTGGACCACGATCTGCAAAAATATGTAAACGAGGCTGACCTGGAATGCAGTAGAATTTGGAGTGTGCACTGAAGACCAATTTATCTTCTTTTCTGTGTCTTTAAGTTGGATTTGGCACATCTGTTATCAGAGCCTGTGAAGTGCTGACGCTTGTGCTAAGTAACCAGAACACTAAATATCTAATGAACTACATATTTATTGGGCTAAGATCTGTTGAGCAGGGTGAATTGAGCTGTAGTTCTTTGCCTTTACTGGTTGTACTGGCTATATTTCTTCTGGCAGGGTCTCCCTGCAGACCAGTAAGACAAAATTTTCTCCTGACTGTAGAAAGCCTTCAGCATGAGGGAACACCAGTAAATATTTTTCCATATTTTTTTCTTCTAGACGTCTTTGAAGTTGCCCTCTCTTTCTTGATTTTATTTTACATTGCTCTTGAAGCATTGCACATCACTAGAAAGCAGGGGTATGTAATCTGAAGCCATGTGAGACCACAGCTAGGAAATAGTAGGAGTCTTAAGCTGATTTTGACAGAAGGCAGCTTTTTCTCTGCTGTTTTCTTGTGTGGGTTTTTTGTTGGTTTGTTTGTTTATTTTAATTTATTTTTTTTTTAAGCATCATTAAGGAACATAGAATCTTACTGTGTGGTTGCCACAGTGTGCCAGTTGATTACGAAGCACAATCCAGTCTGTGCTTTGGAAGCCTTCATTTGTTGCATTCTTCTCCATGGATACCCAGCAGAGATGTTCCATTGATGACCTCATCAATGTTTTCAAATATGTAAGGGGTGAGTGTCAGGGAGATGGAGTTAGGCTTTTCCCAGTGGTGACCAGCGATAGGACAAGGGGTAATGGGTATAAATTGGAGCATAGGAGGTTCAAGTTGAATATTCGAAAAAATTTTTTTACTGTAAGGGTGACAGAGCCCTGGAACAGGCTGCCCAGGGGGGTTGTGGCGTCTCCTTCACTGGAGACATTCAAAACCCGCCTGGACACGTTCCTATGTGATGTGCTCTAGGTGGCCCTGCTCTGGCAGGGGGGGTTGGACTAGATGATCTTTCGAGGTCCCTTCCAACCCCTATGATTCTATGATTCTATGTGGTGGCTTTCTGTACGGGATTCCCAAAGTTAGGTGGAGGATTTCTTGATCTCTGCTTTAATGCCATCAAAGACAACAGATATTTATTCCAATACAAATAAATGAAAGATTTCATTATGAAAACTAAAGATTGTTTTAAAGTTGATTTTAGTGTGCAATTGAGGTTGTAATGATTGTATGTGTGCATGTAATGCTGCAGTAGGCTAAAGTGAAAGGTAAAGTGATACAATGCTGTCTTGTACTATTTGTACTCTATTTGAAATAGTGACATATAAAAATAAATATAAGACTAATGGGGAACTTGTTTCCTTTGGCAAGCTGTGGGATAGAAGCCTTTAGAAGTCAAGTAAGCATTTTTTTTTTAATGTACCTTATGAATGAAGTCAATCAGCTTCTGCTGCACATATTCCTGTCTCAGCAGAAGATGTTTGGCAAGGAAGGGTGTTCAGAAATGGCTCTGCTGCCATTTGAAGCTGCATTTTTTGCTTTCTGTTCTCACCCTGACTTAGCCTGTCATGCATTACATGCCAAATGTACTGGGCAGCCAGTTTCCACTGGCCTGGTAGAAGCCAGCTTGAAATAAGCTTTATTTGATTCATTTTTTCTTTGCAGAGGAGGCAAAGAGGGTAAATATTTCCCAGTGAGATGTTACTGCAGTATAGGGCTGCAAAAGCGGAATTACCACAGGGATACCAGTAAGACTCTGAAAGTGTTGAGAATCAGGGAACAAGTGTAAGCCTTGCTGTCCCCTTTATCATCACTAATTGACCAACCAGTGATAGGTTTAATACAGTCAAAAAAAGCAAATTGCATTGTATCAATATATTTGAACTTAAAATTGTGGCAGATTTTACATCTTTGTCATAGAACTTGCTATGATTTTGGCCTTATCAGGGTGTGCAAGCATGTCCTTAACTTAAATTTATCCCTCTTCCTAGTTCATCTTCTAGTTTTATCTGCTGCCATGAGCAACAAATGTGCAATGAACTGGGCAGTACAAGCAAAGGCCATGCAAACTAATGGTGAGAAGGGTTGCTGCAGATGTGTTTGATCACTGCTTCTCTAATACTACCTTAGTCTACCTAACTTTTCAACCAAAGTTTAGAAGAAAATTGGTTTGCTGGTATTTTGTGCTAAACGAAAAAGTATCGGCAAATGCCAATAAAGACAACCTAGCAGCCCTAAAACTCTTGGATTTACATTCGTATCACCAGGTCAGATTTTCATGTTGCAGTCTCGGAGAAGACGGCACAGCTCAAGTTTTCTGATGTGGATCTGTTATTCATGTGCTGTTCTGCAGGACTATTTTATGCTTCCTTTGAAAGATTGTGCAGCCTGTGTGTGGGCTTTTGCAGGAAGTCATCCAGAGCATCCCTGGGAGTGGGGTTGTTTAATCTTTTTTCTCTCCTCCCTTACGCTTGCACTAGAAACAAGTATTATTAGGCTCTTCTTTTTTTGGTGTCCTTTATGTACTTTTTAAAGGGCATCTTCTAATGAGTTAGACTGAATAGAAGGCTAACTTAAATGCTCTGAAACAAAGTGAAGATTTTAGGGACCTCGATGTAGTCATGTCCACAATGAATTGAATGTCAAAGACTCAGACTTCACAAACACTTCTTTGAACTCTCCATGTGATTTGTTTGGGGTGAAAAAAGTACATTTTGCCTGATCATCTGCCTGAACCTAGTCTAATAAGCATAAAAGTATTTGTTGCAGTTCTGAAGGTCTTAGTAAGTTCACAGACAATGACTTAGATATAAGCAGTTGCTGCCAGTAAAAAAAGCTGTGACCATAGTTGAAGCAGCCTGACTGCCTGAGTGGGGAAGGTAAGGAACCAGTTAATATTGAGGAGTGGGGGTGAAGTAATGTGGACCTCCCAGCAGCCTGAGGATATTGATTTCCCCCACTTGGGAGTTCAGTATCACAGTGACAAAACAATGCTAGTAAATATGTTCTTAAGATTGGATGTACTACACAAATTACCCCAGATGTCTGGGGATATGTGTGATATGTTTTGTTTTGTTTCTTTGGGTTTTTTTACTTCCCCCCATGAATGTAACAAGTAAATTATCTTTCCTCTTTGATGGAATGCATTTGTTATGTGTGAAATCTTGTTTCTGATTAGTCACGTGACAACTCTCAACCTGGGCCCTGAAGCCTAGGATAAAGATGCTCAGCATGTTCCTATCCTATTGCTGTCTTGTGGGTGATATATAGGTATTAAAGCCTCTTTTTAGAGCAAACTTTGTGCTCTTATTTGCTCCAGATGGTTGTTTTTACAGCAAAGTTGTGCTCTTTGCATGTAGCAAGGATTGGGAGGAAAATGGAGGCTAGAACTCGGAGTGTACTCAGAGTATTTTTTTATTATTTCTAGAATTAACTTAGCAAACTGATCTGTCATGCTTTTAGGAACAAAAATATCTGTCTCTGAGTTGCAATATCATTAGGCTGGAAAAGGGGCATGAGAGATGCTTGGTTTGTGAATGACCTTGTGATTCTCACCTGGGTAGCTGGAGTTGGGGGGTAAAGTATTTTCAGTGATGAGGAATGCATTAAGTGATGGGTAATCAATGCTGGTGAAAGAAAGCTTGTAACTAGTGGTAAGAACTGGGAATGAGATTTTTTCATGCAGAATGTCAGACAAAAGTCTGTGACCTAAGGCTGCTTCCTGATTGCTCTTGTATTTTGTCAGGGTTATTTCCTTTTGCTTGATAAATGCATGTTTTATCAGGCAGAGGATGTATAGCCTGCTCCAAATGCTGACACTGTCACATTAACCATTGCTTTTAATAGTTTTTTTCCCAAATAGCTAATGGGCAGCAGCTGACACTGAGATTTCCAGTGGCAGAAACGTACTGAGTATCAATAAAAGCAAGTGATAGAGTATTTTTTATGCTGTTTTTCAGACTGCACTGCAATGACTACAGCAAGATATAGGCCTACCTGGGACTTGGTACTTGACCCATTAGTGTCCTGCAAGCTCTGCCTTGGTGAATATCCCGTGGAGCAGATGACAACAATAGCACAATGCCAATGCATCTTCTGTACCCTGGTGAGTTGTTGTTTTTTTGGGGTTGGTTTGTTTGTTTGTTTGGATTTTGTGTGTGTGGTGTGGTGGGGTGGGTTTTTTTTTTTGTTGCTGTGTTTTGGGGTTTTTTTGTTTTTCTAATAGCCATAAAAATAAAGCATTATTTTTAACTGAGAAATCATGTGTGTTTCTGCTGAGTGGGTTTCACCTGAAGTATTGATGCTACAGTGGAAATAAATATTGTTGTTGTGTACTTGACACAAATGCTAGGGAGTAAACTTTTTCAGTTTTCCTATTTAAAAAAAAAAAATTTACTCAGCACATCCTTGTACTACTGTATGCAGTTACATCCTTAGCAAAGTTATTCACATTTTCTCTTTCATGTATCAGTGGCTTGAATTTGGGGTGGTTTCAGTTTGCTGTCTTTGGTTGTTCTTGGCTTTTGTTTGTTTTTTTTTTTAACTTTATCCCAAAGTCTTTTCAGAACAGATTCATGCACACACTTGTAACTTGAAAAATATTTAATATACATTTACTCTCTCATAATTAAAATCACACAACATTTTCATTACTGTATTGCACAAATGTGTGCCTAGAATATCAAGAATCTTGTCAGTTAAGTATAAAACACTATTTGCTCAATGCAAGTGTAGTAGTTAGCAAAGACCATTACCACAGTAAATTGGAATTGCTAATTTACAGAGAAACAAAAGTAGTAGTTTTCCACCCCTAATGATTCAGGATGAAAATGTTAAATCTTTTAATATTGCAATGGGTGCAGGCACACAAAAAAAGATGTACTGTAAGTTTAGCAGTGGAAAAATTACAGTAACATCAGTAAGATTAAAATTTTGGGGATACATAGTCAAAGACTGGGTCATAAACCTTGAGAAATAACATTTAGATCAGGTGATTTTTATTTTGAAAATCCTTTCAACAGGTCAGTGTCTCTTACATGTAGTAGTCTAAAAGCTCCAAGTTGTCATAAGCAACTTTAATAGGTGTTCCATGGGAAAATAGGAAGCTAGTACACAGGTAAACAGGTACAGTCTGCCCACCGTGTGCCTGTCCAATTAAAAAGTAAGCATTACTTTGTTAAGCACTTTGAAACAAGTGTTTGTTCAGGCATGCAAAAGAATATCAAATAAGGCTTCATGAAAAACAGAGTAATAGGATTTTTGAAAACTGTCCTCTACTGCACAATGGATATTTCTGGTATTTACAGTTTCATTTTCTGTGTTTTTCCCTATTACCTGGATGTGGAGAATATTTGAATTTCATATTTCAGTAACAAATACTTCAGTGACACTAGAAAGGCTGGGTTACCAGGTACATCTTTTCATGTTCACCTTCTTCCCTCTGACTACTGCTGCTGTCACTGGTCTTCTGTTTCTTCTTGGTAGAATTCTTTTGACACAAGTCTTTGGGTCGAGTCTATGTACAGTAAGGCCACTATATTGTTCTAGGATAAGCAGAAATACAATTGGAGAATTATTTGACCATCTTGGGTTTGTTCATAATGGATCAATATATAACTTTGTTATGGCTTCTTAGGTTGCTTACATAAAAACAAGGTAATGGGCCTCTGCAATGATATGAACAAAAGAGAAAACGCAATGTCTGTTGGAAGTGTGGAAATTACTTTTGCTGCAGTTCTGTCTCCTAGCTCTGGCCTCTCTCTCTAAATTGCAGCAAGCAGAGACAGCATGAGTATGAATTGGAAAAGGTTCTTTCAAATGCAGTGCTACTGGTATGAAGGCAGACCTTGAATCATAAAATCATAGGCTCATTTGTCTTGTAAAAGGACCTAAGGATCATCTATTTCCAACCCCCCTGACATGGGCAAAGACACCTACCACTAGATCAGTTTGCTCAAAGCCCCATCTGACCTGACCCTGAACTCTTTCAGGGATTGGGCATCCACAGCTTCCCTGGGGAGCCTGCATCAGTATCTCACCACACTCACACTAAAGAATTTCTTCTTAATGTCTAATATAAATCTACGGTGTTCCAGTTCAAAGCTATCATGTCCTCCTTCAAGCCAGGACAGAACCAATTTTCTCTCTAGTAGTGCTGCTTTTCAGATAAGCCTCTAAGTAACCGCACCTGCTAAAATTACAGAATGTTTTCAGTCAGTTTCTGCTTCTAGGACTGGAAATGCTTGATGTTTATAGATACTGCTGGAGAATGCTATGCAGGACCCAGGCCACTGCTTGGTTTGGCTAAACTTCTTATGCTCTGGAAACAAAAGGGAGGGAGGGGGTCAAGCCTGTGACTTTCCTTTGAACAGGAGACGACCAGACGTGACCAAAATTGACCAACTGGAATATTCCATCCTGTAAGCCTCATACTCTGTATAAATATGATAGAACACAAGGGTCAAGCTCTTTGTCCATAGCCAGCATCCTGGGAGGACTACATCTATTCCTCTACCTTTGATCCTAGTCCATGTATTCCTGCATCTAGCTCCTGTCTGCTGCTTAGTAGGGAAAGTCTGGGACTTTCCCAGTGTGAGACCTCCACCTTTGTGGTGATGAGAATTTTACTGGGGTTTGAAGAATGATAGTGGGTTAGTATTTCATTATTATTTTTTATCATTATGGTTTCATGAAAGCTGTGTAGTCTAGTTTTCAACCTGTAATTCTCTCTGCCTTCTTGTTTTTCCTTTCATATTCAGAAGAGAAAAGGGTTAACAGAGAACATCAGTCAGTTGTTTAATTATCATCTCAGTGTGAAACCACAACAGATCAACATACAGATTTCTGGGGCCTGTAATATTCTGCAAATCTTTACTCTGTATAACCACAGAAGTGCTGTGGTAACAATCTCATGAAGGCTTGTCTCTTCCAGTAACCCAACTTTGCTGTTTGGAAAGATAGATTTGGGACAATGTTTCCTCTGGCAGAGATTTGCTTGTATTGAATAGAGCAGACTGCCACTCCTCTGATAAGGCTTAGACATTACAATTTCCCATCATATTATTTTGCCAGCTGTGACTGTTAGTAAAAATCTCCATTATTGTTTTATTGTTGGTCATTAATGCTCATACAATGCTGTGTGCTTGGAGTTTTGTTTATCTCATCAATTAGGAATGTATCCATTGTTGGATTGCTCAAGGCACCAGGGGAACAAAAGTCTGGAGAGTAGAAATGAAAACAAACTATGTGCTATTGGCTACTTGTTTGGCTCTTTTTCCAAGTATTCTTAAAGGACAAACTAATCTCCTTTCAGGAATCATATCAGCATCAGGACCAATTTTAAGTGTACTTCTCAAATTTTGGACCAAAATGTCTACATGTCTTTCTGTTAAATCACTTTTTCCTTCTTAAATAGCACACAATAGTTGGCCAGTAGCCTTGAATTTCAAGGTAGTCACTGAGCAGTGGCTTGCACAAAGAGAAGTAGTGGATCTTGCATGTTTTCCTCAAAAAGCATTCCTTCTGACACATTTGTTTATGAAAGGAAAGGGAGAGTAAAGTCAGCACAACATCACTGTGTTTAATTTTTTATTTTATTTTATTTTTATTAGTTACTGCACCAAAAGTATTAAGTTTTAACTTAACCTTTGTTTTGGTGAGTAGGAAACAGGGAGGCAGAAAATCTAGTCTAATTCTTTCCTGCAATTCTGACCATTTTATGATTTATGATGAAATTTTCATGTGCCTTAAGGGACAATGTTCCCTTAATGTGTTACCATCTGTATATGTACAAAATTTACAACAGGTTTTGTTCCAGCTGATGTTCTTGCATGGAAGTCTGTTAGTTGCTGTAATGTATTGTGGTTCAGAATTATATGTATATGTGCATACATGCATAACTTCTATGTATATAAACATGCACACAGAAGTCCTAAATGTGCTGCAAATACAGTAATGCTGCTACTCTTACTCAAGAAAGGCTAATGTGAAGCCAAGAGGAGCTTGGATAGTTCAATCCCCTTCAAGGTTTTATGCCATGTTGATCATTCTGGTACTGAAGGAGTCGTTGCCTCCATTTTCCATATTGAAAAGATCAATCAAGCAGACAGTCCAGACAAGCAAATATCTAAAAGAAGAATGAAGCCTGGGGAAGAACTTTGGGAAAAAATTTTGATTGATCATCTGCAAATCTACCCTCTTACCAATAGAAGGAAAGAATTCTATTAATTCTTTCATACATACATGAAAGACCTACAATCAAAAAGGAAAAAAAAAAAAACCAAAAAACCAACACTAATATTAAGACTTCCTTTCTGCTTGTATGTGGTTTCTTGTAAGCCAGCTGTGGACAGGTAGATAGTTTTGTGGTGTTTGAAATGTGTACTGCTATGCTAACTTTGTATTTATTCAGTAGATATTGTACTTTGGTATTTACCAATAGGCTCTGCCTTAAACCCTTGAGACAACTGGTTAGTATTCCCTGGACCTTTAAATGTCTCTGAGTTTGGTAGAACTGTGACTGAAGTCTATATCTAAGTGTATTCTGTCTCAAGCAGCACAAGTGAAGTGGGTAGCAGTAGACTCCTGCCATTACTAGCCTACTTTAGCCAGGTTTACTTCATTTGCCTGATCATGACTGTTCATGTATTTAATCCTAGTCATACCCCTAATTAAGCTTCTTCATGGACTGAAGATTTGAAAGGAAGGGAAGACTATGATCAGCAAGGCAAATATCATTGCTTGTAACTGGCAACAAGATTTTTTCTTGGTTTCATGATTGATAGGAAGCACATAGAGCTTTGCTGGTCTCTTGAGTTGAAAAACAGGAAAAAGCACAGTGTTCTCCCTCGTGCCAAATGAGGCAGCATCAGCTTCCCTTGGGTAAAGAAAACAAGGATGGGAGCTGGTGAGCTCCCAACCTTCCTTATTTACAACAGTTTGTCTCTGTTTGCCAAGGGAAAGCTTCCTTAGCAGCACAGGCTGAGGCCAGACTGTCCACCACCTTTACCCAGAGGAGATGACCTGCTTGCTTGGCAAAAGGAGGGGAAAACCTAATGGCTCATTCTATCAAGTTCTGGGTACTTTTTAGCAACTTTAATGTTCTCCTGTTTCCCACCAGTTGCTGGCAAAGCTTAGAGCTTGCTGCTTGTGCTCACTACCCCCAAACTATAGAGAACTGGTATTAATCTTGACATGTGATGTGTCAGGACAGCTTTCTGGTGAGTGGTCACTGTGTCTGCATAGCAATTCACGTGGAGGTCTGGGTTCTGACTTGTCTTGTACATACTGTGATGACCAAACTCCCTGATTCAAATAATAAACTTGCCTAGTTACAGAGATTTCAGATACAGTTGATTACTTGAGAACCCTGAGTGAAAACTAAACCTGATCCAGAACCTTCATCTCTCCCCTCTCCTGTGTGATATTGCTAAATGTGATTAATATCATCTGTCTTCATCTGGGTGATGAAAAAACTGGTTCATTTTTGTTTGCATAGCATTTAGAATGTGAAAGTGAAAGGTGTTTTATGTGCTGCGGGTGCATTGTCCTCCCACACACAAACACTCATTCTGTTCTGAAATAGAATTAAATTTTCTCAACCAACCATACAAGGGAAGACCAAATTTCTTATTATTTCTGCCTCCTGAATGTTTGAGTTTCATCCTGCATATGCTGGCATCTGGAAATAAATTTTGCTTTTTAAAGTGTACTCTTTGTCTTTACCAATTGTACCCCTGACTAAGTGAGAACAAGCATCTTGTGGATGGTAATGGAGGGGTAAAAATCCAACATGAAAAAAAAATGTTTACATGTACATCCACTTGAAATATTTTTTCTAAGATGAAGATATTAATGAACCACAAGATACTATCCTTGTCTCATTTGACCCTTCTTGTCAACTATCAAAGTGGATTATTTCTCTCAAGAAAAATTGTTCCTTTTCTCCCTGATTTACAGTACACTGTTGGATGTAAATGTGTACATAAACCCATTGAAAGGAAAACAACAACCCACAATTTCAAAGAACAGATGACTTTAGGTTTTCATTGTCTTTCCTTTCTCCACTAAGACATTCAACAACAAACAGGCACTTGTTTTTTGTTGAACAAGTTCATGTAGGTTCATGTAGTTCCTGCTCTTTGGTCCTGCTTGTGCTTTCCACAGCCATTGATTGTTTTGTCTCAAAGGACATTTACCACAGCCTAACATTTCTCAAGCTGAATACGTCAGTAGTTCTCATTTTCTAGTGATAACTCCCACTGAAAATACTTCATCCTTGATTGTGCATACATTTCTTCTTGCCTAACCTTCATCCTCTGTTGACTGGTGGCCTGATGCTGAGAGTTCCCTTGACTCACCCAGGCACAGTGACACCAAGGCAGAGGATTTGGAGGCTGTGCTCAAGCTGAGGGTTGCTGTGCCTCATCTCTAACATGAATATCTGCTCCGTGCCTTGTTCGCCTCAGTTAAGGATGTACCAGGGACTGCTGTGGTATTTGGGTGTATTATCAGAAACTGTTTGGCAGAGGCAGAGCCAAACCAGCAAAAATCTGCTGCTCACAGGCTAAATCAACAGCTGTTTCCACTTGCTTCAGTGGCATTTGCAGCTTGCTGCCCATTTCCTATCCTGAGATTCTACCAGCTGATGGGAGCACAGTCTTTTGAACAAGACCAGTTTTTACAGCTCAGAAAAGGGTGATCAGATGGTTTGTCTTGACACACAGAAGCACATGGATTGTGCTTATCTTCCCCAGCCATGACACGATTTGGCCCATCAGCCCCAGACAAGCTGTTGTGACTGGATGTAATGTGACAACACAGGCTCTAGCAGGGCTGCAGAGCAGCTGGTACAGCCTTTAAAAACTGGTAACATGAGAGAGAAAAAGACATTTATCCTTGACACTTTGGAACAAAAAAGCATCTTTAAAAAGAGATCAAGTGTTGAGCAGGTAGAGATGACAATCTTGTCGAACAGTTTTTTCAAATTATTTGGTACTTTAGGGGAAAATGTTAACCATCTGTGACATTATCAATCTCTAGTCCTGGCTGAGGTGCCTTTCTCAGTGTGCACCTTGTGTTCACAGCACAGGAGACCAAATTTGGGCACTAGATATTTCCCTGCTGCAGAGCCCCAGAGAGCCTTGCAGATGCTTGTCTTTGTATGCTTCTGTAGCATGATTTTTGTTGCCTTTGCTATAAAACAAAGGATGTCAAGAGCAACCATGTGAGACTTCTGTTACTGCTTTCAGATTTGTAGATTTGAAGTGCTGCATGTCAAGACAAGTGACTATTTGCTCCTGTGTTTTATTCTTAAGGCTGATGGATCAACTCCAGGGTTAATAAAAACTGGGATTTTGGTAGTGAAGGTTACTTTCAAAGAGGTTTGTCTTTAAGAATACATCTATACAAGTGGAAATTATCTATTAAAATTCAAAGTACTGTTGAAAGCATTAATATCTGTCTGTGAGATCTAAGTGGTTTCTGAGGATGAATATAGCTCGTGTTCTTGAATTTGGTCAGTGGTCACTCCCATAGTCATGTGTATCCTCAAACAGCTCTCTGTAGTAAGAGTGCATAGATGTTTTCCAGTAAATTACTTGACAACCACGTAGGATTAGGGTGACACTAAAAAGCCAAATTGAGAATTATACACACTGGAGCAACAGTCCAAGAGTATTTCGAAGTTGAGGCTGTGATTAAATAAGAGTAGATTTGAGCAGAACTATAATTTCTACTTTACACAAATGTATTAATTTTGAAAGAAACTTAAAATGTCTCCAAGTAGCCCACCTTTTTATTTTCTTTCCTCTTGAATGTTTTCTTGTGTGTTCTAAATGTATCAAGGAAATCTGGCAGAAAGCAGTTTTCTTTTTCTATAAAAAACTAAGATTAAAAGTGCTTTTGTCTCCTTGCCAGGTGAGCATTCTTATTGCTTTTAGAAATATCCACTAAAATATTTTTTAAAAAAGGTAGAATATGATAGTAATGTATAACTACAGGAATCCCTACTCTACAGGAATAGGAAAAACACAGGCTCAAAACTTACTCCCTCTACCCTGTTGAGTATTGCATATTGCATCTCTATTTACTATTCTAATCCAAAGCTAAAAATGAGCATTACATCACATTACCTGAAAGACTTACAGACAATGCATTACTGGATTAAATACCTGTGTACCAGACTGATTGCAGAATTAGCTTAGTGGAATTAGCACAGAGCAGTGGAATAACCTTGGTATTATGCTGTCCTCTGGCAAGAAAATATGTCAGCTCCTCAGTATTCATTTTTAAGTAATGGAAAGAAAAATGCCTGGTATCCAGGACATTATTGCTAAGTGCTATAAAGTAATTAATACAGTAGTTTTTTCCTCTGTGTAGCCTTATCACATGAATTTTGAGCTTTGGCTTAGTGTCCTTCTAGCAGAAAAACTACCCATAGAATGAGCTGTAGGTTTGTATCTACAAATCACTCCTAAGTAAGTGCATCTGACTCAATATCCTTTTTTATGTTCTTATTATTTTGTACCATGTAAGGCTGAAAGGGATCATTACATTCACCCAGCTCCATTTAATTTGTATTGTGGATCATAAATACCAGCCAGCATTTTCTGACTCTTCGTGTGGTTGAATGCAAGTTTCTATAAATATGTCTGTAGATATACACATATATTTTTAGTTTACCTAATCCTCATTAGTAGATGATACAGAATTTGCAAGACTTCAGTTATTTAGTCTATATGTAAATAATCATCTTATTTGGAAGCATTTTCTTGTTCCATTTGTGCTTTCTTCCTGGTATTATTTTCCATTTCCCTTCTTTTTATTGGAACTGCCTACTAATTTTAGAATTGTTTGGGTGGGAGTTTTTTGTTTGTTTGGGGTTTTTTTTGTTGTTTTTTGTTGTTGTTGTTGTTTTGTTGTTTGGTTGTTTTTTTTATTAAAATAAAAATAAAAAATAAACATTGTTATTGCACTGTAACACTGTGCAAAACTCTTAGTGTTTTGTTTGCCCAAGGTGCGGGGTTGTTTCCCTGGTAAATATTTGTGCTCAATAACAACTGCCTTTTTCTACCTTTAATAATCACCTTTACCAAACTCATTGTAAAAAATTCATTACCTTTCTTTTTTAGAACTTGGTAAATGTTAGATTTCTTTCCTTTTATGTCTTCTTCTTTTCCCTTTCAATTTTATCAGTAGGTGTTTGGGTTATTTTTAAATGTTTACCAATACCAGCATGTGATGTTTTTATGTGTAGCACACTTTTTGGTTTGGAATGGCTGTAGCCTAGTGGCAGCACTAAAATGCGTTTAAAATTTTATGAAATAAATCAAATAATACAGTGGATACACTTGGCTCTGTAATCCTGTTATGCTTTTGTAGCCTTTTCTAAATCCATAGACTTATTTATAAATTTTCCCATATGGCTTGGCACCTGCATCTGTAACATTAGGGTAGTCAGAAGTCTGCGTTTTGACAAAATCCACCTAGCAGCTGTTAATAAAATAATATAGGATAATCTTTTAGGCTGCCTAGCTCTCAGATAGAAGGTAACATCATGAAAAGCCATTCCCTGTTTCCTGCGATATTAGCAAATACTTGATCTTAAAGGTAAATCTGTTACATTTCAAAAAGATATGCTGCTTTTTTTTAATGCTTTTTTTTTTTTTTTTTACAAAAAAAAAATGTTCACCAAAAATGTCTTCAAGTGTTTTTAGTTATATGCACTTTGTTTTGTCAAATTACCTTAAACATCAAGTGAACAAATTTTTTACTGTCAACATAGATGTTAGACAAATGATGCCCATACGGAAACAACATAAGTCAGATTCTGCCTGATGAATTATGATGGGTTTTTTTTGGTTTTGGATGTCAGTAATAAGTTAAAGCACCATGATTAGAAATAGACATAATGGTTTCTCAGATTTTCCAAAAAGAAAATCAAAAGCTAGGCATTTTAAATTCTTAAGATTTTGCTGTGGTCTGTGCAGGTTTGTTAGATTTACATGCAGCAGAGCAAAATTATATGCTATGGTTTGGAAAAAACATATTTTTTTGGCAAAAAATAAGCATTTTGATTCTTCCACAGTGCCCTTATCTTAATAAATTTACACAAAATAACATGCATCTCTAAAGTAATGTCACACAGTGGTCACTGAATATACCTTTCTGTGTGACCAGTCCTTGGTGTTCAAAATTTGTAAGTACAATTCATTTTATGGAGCTTCAAATGTTAGGTTATGCTTAGCAGCTTCCGAAGAGAAGTTCCTTCTTTTTTAACCATCCTCCTTGGAGAATGAGGGGAAAAAAATGTTACTCATTTATGAAGCTACTGCTACGTTGGACTCTCAATTGATCCTTGTGAGAGAAAGGATCCATGTCAAAACCCCTCAGAGTGGATGCATCCCTGCCCTTTGTCATGAGGACAACAAATGACAGTAGGAGTCTTGGACTACCCAGTGAAAATAAAAGACATCCAGACTCCAGAAAGGACAACAGAGATGTGCAGAAAGAGGACAGAGCAGAGATGCACAAGGAGTGTGCATACACAGCGACAAAGACAAGTGTAGTGCTCTGGAGAACCAGTCCATCTCTTCTGATTGGGTTTAGCAGCAATTGGGGTACATGACATCTTCATAAAGTTTTAAATATAGTTTATATGGACTGTATAAACAATATATAAAAACACTTTTAGGTTATATATAACACATGTTTTTTCAGTACTTTGCTTTCCTTCATCTAGAGGAAATTACAAAAATTACATGGCTGTTTTCATAGAATCATAGAATTGGCTGGGTTGGAAGGGACCTCAGAGATCATCAAGTCCAACCCTTGACCCACCGCTGCAGTTGCTAGACCATGGCACTGAGTGCCACATCCAGTCTCTTTTTAGATGTCTGCAGGGACGGAGAATCTGCCACCTCACCGGGCAGACCATTCCAATGCTTGATCACCCTCTCCATAAAGAAATTCTTTCTAATATCTAACCTAAATTTCCCCTGGCACAACTTAAGACTGTGTCCTCTTGTCTTGTTGAAAGTCGTCTGGGAAAAGAGACCAACCCCCACCTGGCTACAGCCTCCTTTCAGGGAGTTGTAGAAAGTGATGAGGTCTCCTCTGAGCCGCCTCTTCTCCAGGCTGAACAGCCCCAGCTCCCTCAGCCTCTCCTCATAGGATCTGTGCTCGAGTCCCTTCACCAGCCTGGTTGCCCTCCTTTGAACCTGCTCCAGCACCTCAATCTCCTTCCTGAACTGAGGGGCCCAGAACTGGACACAGTACTCGAGCTGTGGCCTCACCAGCACTGAGTACAGGGGCAGAATCACCTCCCTGGACCTGCTGGCCACACTGTTCCTGATACAGGCCAGGATGCCATTGGCCTTCTTGGCCACCTGGGCACACTGCTGGCTCATGTTCAGCTTCTTGTCAGTCCAGACTCCCAGGTCCCTCTGCCTGGTCCCTTTTCATCAGTTTTGATGGGTTTCCCTGTCTAACTTTCATATATGTTAGTATATTACTATCTTCCTTTAACTAAAAAATATATGTGATTTAAAAATAAACGTTAAGATAGAGACCTGCACAGTTAAGGAACCGAAACAACTTCTGTAGTGTTCTAGAGTGCCATCATATAATAATTGCTCTTTTTCTTCTCTGGGTTATTTGGTATGCTGAAAATATGGGCAGAAATCTAAGCTACCACAATTAGCTGTTAGCTTGTTGCAATTGCAATGTAAAACAAAGTAACTTGCCTAAAGTTTATTATATTATTTTATTTTTATTATATTTATTATATTTTAATATAATAATAATTATATTATTATAAGGCCACACAGTTTAGTTCTGGACTGAGGAAGGAGTAGGTGCACACTTCTGAGTTGTTACTGTAGCTGAATGCAGGACTTCAAACTTCCACACTTGGTCCTCTCTTCCTGCTGGCTAGGGAAGGTCTTCGTAATTCCTGGTGAAGATTGCCAGAATAGAGGAATTAAGTACAAAACTGAATGCAAAGGAAGCGTTTCTTCTCTGACCCACTTAACTCAGGAAAGTTATCTTTGTGAAATGCCACGACTAACCCTGACTTCATCATGTCAGGATGTATCCATAAGCAAAAATGTACAGAATAACCACCATCAGGTTTTGATAGAGTATCCCCAAGACTGACTGACTTAAATATTACTGTAGTTATTTAATTACTGAAGTAAAATGAGTTGGTTTTGTTGTTTTTTCTTTGCTTGTTTGTTTGTTTTAAAAGAAAAAAAAAAGAATTGAATTTATCAGAAGTATTGCTTCATACAAAAGCAGTTGACACACATCCAATAAAGGAAGATTATACTACTCAGAATATTGGTTTTATAAAGGTCAATATACAACAAGAAGGATGTGTTGTGACCTTATTTCAACCTCAGTCCTTACACACCTAACTTCAGCTCCTCTTTTCTCTGAGAAAAACAATGTATAACAGTTTATTGGAAAGGTATTTGGGGTCACATATATTCCTACATTTTTTAATCCATTGTATACATTACTTTATTGCTTTTATAGAAAGGCTATGAAAATGTTTTCTTCCAGCATGGTATCAACCGCAAGCTCCATAGAAAATAAGCAACAATGTGTCATCTTTTTGTAGTCCTTTAGTCCTGAATTTTTCATAGTATATAACTGAGTACTTTGTCCTACTGTGTTGTTCTGCTTGTATGCTGGTACATTTCTAGTACTGTAGTCTGTTTAAAATTTTCTAACGCAAGTGGTGAATTTTGTGCCCAATCTCAAGAGGAGCCATAGCTATGCAGCACTTCAAATTTTCTTGCAGTTTTTCTTACTCCTTCTCCACCTCAGCAATCTCTGGAGTGAGAAAGCCTTGAGTGGACAGAGTGTTTTATTCTCTGTCTAATTTACTGTGATATATCCTGGCCTCAAGACAGCATCTGAATTCCCAGAAGGTGCAGCATAAAAAGTGTACTTTGCCTGTGCTGGCTTTGAGGAGATAGATTCCACATTAGGGGAAGTGGAAGGCCTCAGGCATAGCTTGTGGCAGGAATGAACTGAGTCATTCCATGGAAGATGTAAGGAAAAGGAAACAAATCAAATGGGCTTTGGCTATGGTCCCAAACATGTTGAGAAAGAGAATTAACCACATTAATGATTAATGATAGCAAAGCTCATTCAGCTTGAAAAGCACTTTATAAGTGCTAAGTGCTGGCATTAAAAATGTATGCATTTTCAATTCAGTCCACACTTGGCGTCTGCAAATGGAGGGGAAAGGGAAGAGCCAGAAGTGTCATTATGGCAGAACTATTACCTCACTACAGTTGAAACTGCAGTTTGCCAAGGCATGCAGCCTAGGACCTGGTTCCTGCTGAGATGAGTCTGCTGTGATTGCTGATAGTGGTTCTCATGAAGTGCTCCACTCACCCAGCAGAGCTCTAAGAAAATGCTTGGAAATGTTCTGCAAGTCAAACATCTACTAAGTGAACAGTTGTTTTCATTGAATCCCTACTGATAAAGAGGAAGACATAGACCCTAATCTATCTCGTGTATTTTTTTACACATATGCAGGTTTTAAAGATATCAGTTGTCCAGTCTCTGGTTTTATTTTCAAAATAAATAGACCAGTTGTCTCTAAGTAAGAGATACAGGGAACGGGACTCTTGGCAGAAATGATTTGTTGTATTATCAAGGTGATGCATGTTGTCACCAGAAAACCTGTGTTATCAGAGCAGCAGAAAACTTATGTGGGCAGGAAGTGACATTTTCACTGCAGTCAAGATGCTAGAAGTAAAATCTGAAAGAGAACATTAATAAGGGACTCTGAAAGGAGCGGAATAGATACGCTGAAAGTCAGAACACAAAAAGAGGCTGAATGAGTAGACTCAAAATCTGGACCTTAGCAGTGACAAGCCGCGTGCAGAGACTTGGGCAGGAAATTTGCTCACTGATGGCCTGTATGCTGGTGTGGCTGGAAGGAAGAAGCAGCTTTGTGCTCTGACCTGCAGTTAGGCATGCAGGATTTGGCAGGGTCAATGCAGCCCTTTGCCTTCCCAGCCTGATGGTGGGTCAGTGCCTGCTGTGTACCTTTTGCAGATTCTGTCTGGAAATGGTACTTGAAGTCCATGTTTTGCCAGCTTGCTGCAGAGTGTGGAGTTCCTCTTGCCTCCCACCCAGATGCATGCTGAGCTTATTTTTTATCTTCATTTCACTCTGCTACTGGTCTAGCCTCACTCTCTCCTCACGTACCTGGTGAGAGGGTTAGGGACCTGCTTTCTGTAATTATCTTCACTTTGCCACTGCTGTCTGAGCTCATGAGAAGGGTGAGAATACAAAAGGTGACCTGTCTGTCGGAAGGCAGACCCTCATTTGGTCTTTTTGCACAGTTTCAGGCTGGTAGAAGTTGCAAGGTATCTACAGGAAGAAGGACATCTCCCTATTGCTCCCCCCATGTATGCTGTCACTCTCACCTGGATATGTGGAGGTGGAGGGGGGGTGGTTGCACTTCGAGAATAACAAGGTTTCATCTTAATTTTTCCTTACTCTAAAATAGCCACATTTCTTCTCTGTTTTGTTGACAGCCGTGCTGTGCACTACTGTGCGAGATGCTACGTTTTTAGTTATGCCTTGAGCTAAATGCTGTGGTTGCTAAGGGAGAAAATTACTGGTATTATCAATATTTATTATTCAGTCCCCTTGGAAACTGTAGTTCTTCTGAGAGTATTAACTTTCCCACTTTTTTCTTCCTATGGAAAAGGAAGTAACCATGAAGCTGAGGTATTTTCTTTTTTCCTAGAAACGGAAGGCAAGTTACACAACTCCCTTTTGCTCTCTGGTATGCTTGACAGATGTCTATGGGTAGTTACTTCTTACTATGCTGTGTTGTGGTTTCCAGTAGCATAAAGATTTTTGGAGTGTGGTTAATCTAATTTTATCTTTGTGCTGCTCTATCATGTTTCATCCTATCCTAGCTCCCTGTTTGATTTGTCCTTTTCCTCATGATTGTTATTTTTCAATTTGCTGCATATTTTAAATTAAGGAAGAGTTAACTGATTGGGAAAATAACTTGAAATGTTCTATTTAAAAGTACAACCATGGCAAAAGCTGTAAGTGTGGTCATGATTGTAAATGAGACAGAGTAATACCTGTTTTTTTCAAACAAGTTTGAGTTCTTCAGGTTTTCAGAGTAAAGCTGTTTAAATACTGAGTATTTAGTTTATCTTTGGTGGGATAGTTAACTCAGTCTCTGGATCTTTTACAGTGCCTAA
The DNA here is from genome assembly GCA_038090715.1 of Florisuga fusca. NCBI lineage: Eukaryota > Metazoa > Chordata > Aves > Apodiformes > Trochilidae > Florisuga > Florisuga fusca. Next base: position 5,582,282 of record JAAWXA010000029.1, on the reverse strand, counting down.
AACAGTATGTGGAACTTCTGATTAAAGAAGGTCTAGAAACAGCAATCAGCTGCCCTGATGCTGCCTGCCCAAAGCGAGGTCATCTGCAAGAAAATGAGGTACACTTTTACTGCAAATAGTTGTTTGTTGTTTTTTTTCTTTTTTCTTTTCCTTTTCAGCATGTTTAAATGTGTCTTGCTCTTTATATTATAGCTGCCATTGTTGCCAACATATGTTTTTAATAATTCTCTAAAGGTCAAATATTTTGTTTCTGTTGAAAATGCCTCAGATTATTGCTTTTCCTTATTGGACACCTATCTTTTCCTTCTTTCAACAGATTGAGTGCATGGTTGCTTCAGAAATCATGCAAAGGTATAAGAAGCTACAGTTTGAAAGAGGTAACATGTGTAAAACTACTCCTTGCAAGGCTGTGGGAATGGTTTCACTGCAGAGCCATCCCTTAAAATCAGAATCTGCCTCTACACATATTTGTGCAGTAGCATTCTTCATTAAATGTTTGGCTATCTAAAACCAACCAACCAACCAAAAAAAACCAAAATGAAAAATGGAAAACATTTGTTTTTCTGTTCTTGCTTGGATGATTCCCAGAATGTTGCAATTCAGGGAATAAAGTAAGGAAAGCAAATTGCTATGTATTATATTGCTCTATAACTAAGGAAGGGAATGATTTCTATTTTGAGTTTTGCTGCTCGAGCTGACTGCCAGTACTCGAGGGGCCGGGGCTTAAAATGACCCCTTTTATGGAGCCTCTATTATCTCTTGTGATGGTATCTGGTGCAGAATTACTGTGCAGTTGATGATAGCCTGAGCATTGTTAATTTTTATGAGGATATAAGCTGACTGAGTGCCTATGGTGATGTGGAACTGTGTAGCCATAAAGAATTCACAGTAAGTTTTTGCTGAGGGTAGCATCCAAACAAGTGACCACTGAAGTCATTGATAAGTTTGTATTGACTTCAGTGGGCTTTGAAATGTGAAAGGTCTTGTCAGTAAGCAGCCTCAAAGAAAGGGATGAAGCTGCATACAGTATTATGCTACTGTTAATCAGCGCTGGTAAGGCCGCACCTCGAGTACTGTGTCCAGTTCTGGGCCCCTCAGTTTAGGAAGGAGATTGAGGTCCTGGAGCAGGTCCAAAGGAGGGCAACCAGGCTGGTGAAGGGACTCGAGCACAGATCCTATGAGGAGAGGCTGAGGGAGCTGGGGCTGTTCAGCCTGGAGAAGAGGCGGCTCAGGGGAGACCTCATCACTCTCTACAACTCCCTGAAAGGAGGGTGTAGCCAGGTGGGGGTTGGTCTCTTTTCGCAGGCAACTACCAGCAAGACAAGAGGGCATGGTCCCAAGTTATGCCAGGGGAGGTTTAGGTTAGATATTAGAAAGAATTTCTTTACGGAGAGGATGACCAGGCATTGGAATGGGCTGCCCAGAGAAGTAGTGGATTCTCCATCCCTGGAGATATTTAAAAAGAGACTGGATGTGGCACTCACTGCCATGGTCTGGTAACCGCAGCGGTAGTGGATCAAGGGTTGGACTTGATGATCTATGAGGTCCCTTCCAACCCAACCAGTTCTATGATTCTATGATTAGGGCAGAGACCAACTTGAAATAGAGTCCTGCACAAGCACTGTAAAAACACTTTCTGATAGGTTATATCTGCACAGTATGTTCTTTATTTATCTTGAAGTATAACTGAAGAAAACATCTCATTCTCAAAACAAGTTTATTTCTGTGAATGAATATGGGCAATTAATTCACACTCGGAAAATTTACTTTAGTTTGGTGCCTATTTGCAAAGCTGGCCAGATTTCTGTCTAAGAGGGCAGCATAAATTAAAAGGCTTCCTTTGAAAATTTGTCTTCAAATGCCCTGCCAGTCAACCTTAGCTGAAATAGATTGTTATTGAAGGCTGGTCTTGTAACTGCCTTTGAATCTTGTTCTTTTATGTCCCTTCACAGAAGTGCTTTTGGATCCGTGTCGGACTTGGTGTCCATCCTCTACTTGCCAGGCAGTTTGCCAGCTCCAGGAACCAAGCCCACAGGACCCCCAGCTGGTCCAGTGCAAAGCCTGTGACATTGAGTTCTGCTCTGCTTGCAAAGCTAATTGGCATCCAGGTCAAGGCTGTCAAGAGAACATGCCAATCTCTTTTCTTCCAGGAGAAACAAGGTAAAGTATTGCAAAAGATCAAGTATTTATAAACAAAGCTATCTTTGAATAAGTGAGGGTATGAATAACAAAGGGGTATTTTCCTGATGCTTTTTTTGAAGGCTGTTTCTTTCACTTAGTCATTCCTGTTATTTTAATGCTTTATTCCAAAACTGGATAGCTCTTGGCAGCCTCACTTCTTGCCTCCATTCCCAGCAAAGCAAAATGAAACTGCATGAGCCTCTATCAGACACTCTTTTGCCCCAGTGGGAAAAAAAATGATATCCATGCAGCACATGAGATCACTTCATTGCTGCTGCTATCCTGGACAGTGTGAGGGTTGGTAACATCATGCCAGACAACAATATTTACGTTACTCTCTCAGCCATCCTAGCTGCTGCACGTTTGCCCAATGATCTTAAGTGCTGCTTCAAGATGTTTCCAGTGGCATAAAGCAGCCAGTGAATAGGAAAGGCCATTGTGCATGTGTTCCACTTAATATCTGGGCTTTTTCAAAGATTGTTCTAGGTATCATCAAAGTCCTGGCCAGCCTTGGACTTAGCTATTCATAACTTGTCTTCTTTCAAGCTCTGCTGTAACAGGTGACTAGCTATAATGCTGTCATGATGAGTTCCTGGTCAAATGTGGTAACATTGGCACATGATTTTTGTGTGTGCTTGACCAGAACTGTGGCTTACTTAACTTCATGGCAAGGTAAAATGCTTTAGCTATTTTCCTCAGTGTTTTAGTTGCTTTTAGTTTTTATTTCATGCTCCATTTTTTACTCCACTGCACTTTGTTTTCTCATTATTTTGGAGCATAATGTGCAGGTAACAGTTTGTGCAACTGTGGGTTTGAAGTTTCATGTAGTTAATGCATTTCAAACATTTTTCTGTAATACCATTGCCCCTAGTGTGACTAACGAGCTTGTGTCCTTTTATCCTGATGTTGGGCAAGATCAGTCAAGGGTCAAGCAAGTTATTTGTTTTCCAGTAAGCTTTTGAGTCCTCATCAGTTGGTCTGCAGTGGCTGAAGGAAGTGTCATATTTTAAAGGTACATTTTAGCTGTTGATGTGAGTAATGCCTGCATATGTTAGAAAGCCACTCAAGGAAAATAAATGTTCTTCCAGGGTTTCCACATTCCTCTGTATTGTTCTGACTATATATGGGGACATCCAATGGTTTTGTACAGTCCTACAAGACAACAAAAGGTGGTGCTGACACTAATTCAGGAACAGTGGCGTGCTAAGACTGTGTTAGATACAAAAAGATCAACTCTGAAAAGACATGACCTAAAAACCTTGTGAGTCCTGATTTGGAGGTAAATTCCTAGGGAGGATCCTTAAGGAGGGCAGAGACTGTTTTTGCTCTCTGGTGTCTCAGTCCAAAGGAATGTAGCCTGAGCTTGTGCCATCAAGGGATTGCTTCCTCCTCTTTTCTGGGAAAGAAAAGGAAGGAAAAATGGAAATTATCTAGACATACAAAGAAAGCAGTTAGGTGTAAACTAGCTGCTTCTCATCTTATACGTTCCATGGGAAAACTGTAATCCCGATTAGTAACTCTAATAACAAAACCAGTTATTAAAATATGTGGTAAAGAAAAATGTCCTGACTCTTACATAGGTACTGTAGTCATTAAACTTTTTTTTTTTCTAGAGGTATGTTTGGCAAATAAAGTATAGCCAAAATACCTGTACAATAAAACTCAGCTGAGTATCTTTATCTCTTCTAATTTCTAACTATTTTTTTTTTGTTAAAAAGTAGGCTTGCCTTCTTAGTACAGTTCTTAGATGTTCTTCTCTAAACTGACATGACCACACATCTTATTAATTCCTCTGTCCCACAGTTCAGTTTTTAAAATGGAAGATGATGATGCTCCAATCAAACGCTGTCCAAAATGTAAAGTTTACATTGAACGAGACGAAGGCTGTGCCCAAATGATGTGTAAGAACTGCAAACATGCCTTTTGCTGGTACTGTCTGGAATCTCTTGATGTGAGTACATCAGGCACTCTGGTTCTCAGAAGCTTAGAATTTCATTGCTTTGCTAAGTAGCTGTCTCACTAATCAATTAAATAGTACCTAGCTTCTGTCCAGCTTGGTGGACTGCAACCCACCAGAGTTGTTGCTGGTAATTTTATACAATTTGTATGCTCTGTTTTACTTTTCTGACCCGTGTAGTCTTAGCATTTTGCCTATGTGAGTCATGAAATAATTATTAAAAAGTAAAATTTTCTGAAAATATCCTTTTTGCAGTCTTTACATGGCAAGTGATGGGGGAAGAGGAACAGGGGCTTCTTTTTTTTTTAATTCTTAAATATTTCATTTTCAAGTGACTTTTCAATGTTTTCCTTTTTGAAGGAGTTACAGGATGAATATTGCAATGTTCTTAGTCTGTGGAAGTTTAACAAAGTAGATGTGGTGCGTCACCATGCTGGAAACAAGCAATCAGATTTGTTTACTGTTCATTGTATTCTGTGGGACAAGTAATAGATCTGACATATGAAAAAGAACACAATATTCTCCTAACATCAGTCATTTGTCAGTCTATAAGCTTCTGCTTTCATATGTTTATGTTTTTTTTAAATCAGCCTGTTATCATGCCCAAGGATCAGAGAATATACGATATGCAACATCTGTTTCCATGTCATTTGTTTTATGGCATAGCTAACAATAGCAAAGGAAATGTTTTAGGTTCCTGAAAGCTTCTCCGATTATACAAATCCTGTGGTTGTCCAATTTGAATGCTTTACTAACAGTCCTTAAGTCACAGGCTTCTCCTGTGCTCAGTTAAAGAGCAGTGTTTCCTTGTTACTAAGGCTGGTATCTTGTCTGGTTTGTGAAGGGTGACAGGACTCACAGGAACATAATTTCTCAAAAATCTGTATTGTTCTTTTAGTCTTCAACTACTTAAAGGAATCAATGATAGGAAGTCTGCAGTACAAGTATTCATTTTCCTTTGCTCTTTCTGTATGTGAGTGAAATATTTGCAGTGGTCAGCTTGTTTTTTTGGATCTTGCTAAATGTGCTAGAATTTAAATACATAGCTTGAGAGCCTTTGGGAGAACAATTCATAATAGATATATAGCAAACCTGTTTCAGAAGTTCTTTAATTGTAAACAAAGCACTTTGGAAAGATTTGACCTGGCTGTATCCACATTACTAAGCTTTATCTTACAATATCAGTTTATAAATTCCAGGAATTACTAACAGTTTGTATTCTTTATTGCCTACCTTTTCATTTGATATTTTGTAGGATGATTTTCTCCTTATACATTATGACAAGGGACCTTGTCGAAATAAGTTGGGACACTCCAGAGCATCTGTTATCTGGCACAGAACACAGGTAAAGCTCAGATCTTTCAAAGCTCTGTAAAAGGCTCTACTATTGTCATGTTGCCTTTTTTTTGCTTCACTCATTTTAAGACCTAAGAGTAAAATTCTATCCCAGATCGTAACTGATTTTCAAAGCAGATTTAAAGAGCTCAGTAGGTTGGAGAGGAACAGTTAGCTCTCCCAGAGAGGGAACTTCTTGACAGGTAGCTATGGAGAGCTAGAAAGGGCATGTTTGCAAAGCAGGTAAGTGCCAAGCTAGATGTTCTCAGTAAACCTGTAGTACAAACTAGGTTACCATAATCCATCTTATTAAAAGGGAGGCTCATCCTGCAAGGGATCTTTAGGTCCAGATCCAGAACTGGAAAGGAATTAGCCTGAGTATGACCAGTTGACCCATTCATGTAGGTTGGACAGAAAGTAACCCAGTGAGCTTATCAGTAGTTTCAAACAGATTCAAACTGGAAATAACAAAGGCTGTGGGGATACATCTTGTAGTTTAGATCATGCTGGATCCAACATAAATGCTCATAATGAAAGATTTGTCTGCACTGCTTTTGTACATGCAATATAAATGCCAATGCATGACTGGGTTCAATCGACTGCCTTTACAATCACTTGAGAGACACAGGGACATCTGGGTATCTGTGTCATCTCTTCCTAAATTAGGTGTGTGCCCATAAAAACTACCTTAGCTTCAGATGAAGTGCTTTTCTCGAATTAAATATTTCTTTCCATTTGAGCATAACCCCCCAACTCTAGAGAATAAATCCCAAATCTGGAAAAAGAGCTACACTGGAATAAAAGGAGAAAGAACACACTCCTCTCCTTCTATGTGCACCCCTGGGTGCCTGAGCTGTGAGGCTGGATTTTGCTTTGTTTAACAATGGTGTCTTGGGAAGTGTGTGAATATATGAGCTTTTTGATATACCTGTAATAGGAGGTGATTAGTCTGATATTTGCAATCTGTTCTTAGCCACGGCGTTTAGTGCAAATATGTTTGGTAGACAGTATGCTTCCTATTCTGGTTATTGTTGAAATAGAAAAATGATTATTCCCTAGCAAACAGGATATATTTCTGCTAAACTAAAACCAAAGCAACACTGAAATTGTTTCCTTATGTTAAGTTTATTTGAGCATTTATCCCAGGCGAATTGAGGTGAGCCTTTTGTTTGCTGTTTGTGGTTTTAAAAAAAATAATATTTATTTTGGCCAGAGGGAATGACTTGTTGTTGAGTCAGCAGCAATTTGAGGGCAGCAACGGCTTCAGAAGCAATGGAACTAAGAAGAAAATGAGTAATAGTCAGTAGGCAGCTTTGTTTAAAAAAATAAACAACAGAAAAACAAAGAAAAAACACAACAGAAGAGAAAAAAAACACAACACAATCAACAACAACAAAAAAACCACAAAAACACAAACCCAACAAGACAAACAAAAATCCCACAAAAAAACCCACCACAAAAAAACCCCCACCTTGATGGGTTTGGTATATTGAGGCAGAGAGGAAGACGTAAATCTCATAAAAATTACGATTTGTCAGTCCTGTCCTCTGACTTGCTGGCTTCCATCTTGGCTCTGTCTGACCAGTGCACCCTTAGCCTGGGCTGCACAGAGCTCGGCAAGGGCAGAGGCTGTGTCCAAAGAGCAGCATGGCAATAGCTGGAGCTCACAAGTTTTAAAGGAGATTGGAATTTATTTTCAGTTTTCTGTGGTAAATAAATGCAAAGATTAGCAAATGGAAGCTTCAGCATGTCGGAACCTCCAGAAAACAACGTGTCATGAAACGCGCACACTCTTCTGATGCTGGAAAGGAAATGGTTCCCGGCAAACGGGCGAAGTGTTAGGGCTGGGAAGTCTGAAGTCCCGGGAAGCTCCTCATCCCGGGACAGCCGAGAGCCGGGGCTGCAGGCGCCTGGCGGAGCGCGGTGACAGTCCCACAGCGCCATCTCCTGCGACCTGCCCTCCCTCAGCCCTCTGGCACCCCTGGGGGGGGAGGAATCCCCCAAGAAATACGTAGGAATCAGAACGAGAAATTGGCCGTGGACAAAAGTATTAGTGAATCATTCCGTCTATACCATGGCTAAATAAATATTTGCCAGTTAATGGAAACAGCATCTCTAGCCCTGCCCAAAAAATTTCCTTAATGAGCACTGCACTTGAACTTCATTTTGTCTCCTGTTATCAGGTTTTGCTCGCAGATTAGCATTCCACTCCTGCCTTCATTATTCAAAATTTTCACAGACACTCTCATGTGAATAAATCTAAATTATTTTCTTAAAGAAAACCAAAAACTTCTTAAATAAATTTTTAAATAATACCTTCTTAAATAATAATAATAATAATAATAATAATCATAAAACCCCAAACAATAAAACATTGATGCAATTTTATTTTTACAATTGACTATGGCAAATAGAAAATTTCTTCAGGCAATCAATCTCAACTCGAGTGTTTTAAAAATAATTTTCCAAGTTTAAATTCTTTAAAAATTCATAGAGTATTGCATGCTAATAGAATGGGTAGGTCTGTGGTCCTCTGCACATGCTGGGAAGAGGGTGATCAATAAATGTAAATGAAAAGTAATGTTTCTAGATAGGGATAGGTCATGTCTCCCAAAGCAGCAGGATGAACTCAGCCTGACTGGAAAAATCCATTTGGCACATAGAGGGTGTTTTTATAGTCCATAGTGGTTTCAATCTGTGGCTGGGATTCCCAAACTTGCACTCCTGTTGGTGGGAAATTTGTGGGAATCTTCCCAGATTATACATAAACGACACTAAAACCTTGACTGATTCTTTTTGGAGACTGTTCCATCAAAAAGGGGAGCACACGAAAGTGGGGGTCTCTAATTCTCTTGTAGTCTTGATCCAGAAATGTAATATTTAGGATCGATGAAAAAAAAAGTATTTAGTCAGTTCTTTCATTAGTTGTTTGGGATACAACAAAACTCAGAAAGACAAATAACCATCTGCATCAGTTTGTGTGATGGAACTGTGTTGTGTGGCATGGTTCTGACTGGAGCACTGAAACATGAGCATTTACTCTCTGATTTCCCACGTTTACTGATCACAGGCACTGACTGCAGTGTACACCTCAGGGGGAGTCCTGGTTTTAGTAACATCAACAGCATTTGCAGAGATCCTTCTGGACACATAATGCAGTGGTGTCAGCACAATCTAGACAACCATCATCCCTAATGCAGTGCTCTTCTCTTCTCTTTCAGGTGGTAGGAATTTTTGCAGGATTTGGTCTTCTACTTTTGGTGGCCTCCCCTTTTCTTCTACTTGCCACACCGTTTGTTCTGTGCTGCAAGTGCAAATGTAATAAAGGAGATGATGACCCTCTGCCTACCTAGCCTGGGATGATTGGACTCATCACATCATGTGTTTTGGTTTTATTGTTGCTGGTGGTGTTTCCCTTTTTCACTTACATTGCTGTAGCCTTATTAGCCCCGCTCTGCTTTTCATTGACACACAGTCTTGGTTCCAGGAACTGTTGTTACTGCTGTTGCATATATCAATTGATAACAGACAAGGAGGGTAATAGAAGGCAAGTTTGGTGCTAAAGGCTAGCTATCTAAGAGGTGATACTGCTAAAAATAATGCAAAAAGATTCTGGTGCCCTGCTGGTGGACTGGGAACTGGGCTGAATGACATCAGCAAGACAAACTGAAAATGCATACAAATCTAAACTGTCTACATATCTATTTACTTCAAAATTTGGTGTCTTATTCCTGCATATATTTTCAAATTGCCTTTCATTTAAATCAGATAGTCAACTTAGTGTGATTTTTGCCATGTTTTTGTTAAAGCCATTACAATGTCCTTTTTAGTACCTATTTTTCCAAGTACTACAAAATCAATAAGGTGCATATAGGCCATCCTATGCCTTTCTTGAAATTTGAGGAGGGATAGAAAGACAAAGTTGGTGCTGTTGCCTTCCAGCATTTTTTTGAAGTCTTACAAGAAATTTGTTTGATCTAAAGCTAGATTTAAAAAATGAATTGATGAAGCTGTAAGGTTGAGTGGTGACACAAACCTGCTATCTAATCAAGGTTCTTTAAACAATGCATCAATGGTGTTGGTTAACTTCTGGACCACTAGTGTTTTTCTGAATTGTTTTTTGTTTGGGTTTTTTTGCTGTTTAGGGTTCTGCTACAGTTACAGGGCTACGTAACTTCTAATCCAGGTATTTTAGTCTTTTTTATATAGATATATATATATAATCCTATTTAAACCAAATGTGTAAATAGCTGTGCTATTGAAATATTTTGGAAGTTCAAGATATCTCACTTCTGTCTTTAGGGCAATTACTAAAAAATACAAGACTAACTTTACTATTTAGGAGACTCTTGGGTTATCAGTGAATCTTCCCTTTTAAGTATAAATATACATTAGGGTCATCCCTGTAGTTAATTAAAATGCCTGGGATATTTGTGAAAATTGTACTTTAAATTTAAACTATTTAGCCCATTTTCAGCGTCAATATCATATGATGTGTGGTGTGTGCTGTTAATAACTATGCTGTGACAAAGTATTTCTATTTGAAAAATAATCACTTGATTTAATAGTTTTGTGGAATGCACAGTGCTGTGTTTCCAGGGTAGAGAAGTGTGATAGTGAACATGTTAATCATTCTAGTTTCTCTTCAAAAACATTTTGTTGAAAACCATTTTGCTCTGATTGCAAAGCCTACAAGAATTTGACTAATAACTTCCCACCATGAAACATGAAACATCTGAAAAAAATGGGTATGTCTGTGTGTAGTACTGAAGGAAAGCATTCTTTTGAATGTCTTGTGGACTGAGGTTTGACTGTTTGACTGTTTTTTTCTTCAACATTTCTTCCTGTGCATTATTAGTTTACTGACATGGATTAAAATGTGGAAGCCAGGATAATTTTGCACTGAAAATGTATCAAGACCCTTAAATGCAACTGCTTCTGGCTGCTGTCACAGACTGGAAAAATATTTTCATAGCTCAAGCATAAGGAAATTTCTTGTTTCTTTATTATCTTTCATTTTATACTGTCTATCTGTTAAATAAAAAGACCGTGGAGTACAATTTTGGAAAGGGCCACTGTCTTTTTATTAAACTGTTAATGAATTTTTTCTCCTTCACTTCTCCCATTTTAATAGTATCCAAACTCAAACTATAACCATAGCTTTTAGCTCCAGGAGCTGGGGGTTATTTACAATTTGCTTATTTGTCTTGATTTTAATGAGTTCAACCGTTACAACATGAAGGATAGCTGGTGTTCAGCAAGTCTGAACTCCCTGTGATATCTTCAGATAGTTTCTGGCAATGCAGTGCTGAGTCCAGCAAGCAGTGGTTCTCTTCCTCCAGCCCTGACAAGAGCTCAGCCACTTCCCCAGCAGTACCCTGAGCCCAGAACCTGCCCACTTCCGTGGGCAGAAGTAATGAAAACCCATCTTAGAAGGACAGTTCCCTGCAGGTAAGCTTGAACTGTGGCCTTTTCATCCTTGGCCCTGTAATTTAACTGGAGAGAAAAAAAAACAACCCAAAAACCAAACCAAGGCACTGGACAACATGATGTAAAGATTTCATGGGGTGTTAATTTTCTAATTGGGAGCATTAAGGGATTTTGCTATATGCAGCAGTGGCTCTGATGACAGATCTATACTGCTGGGGTGATAAACAGCAGAGGTGCAGCTGCCTGTTTGCAGTACCAGAGTGTCCTGATACGAGGTTTATTTTCTCTGTGCCTTTCTTAGGGACAACCTTTCTGTGGCAATATAGTTGAGTTTTGCACCATACTGTGTGGCCAGTTAATAATCAATGACAAAATTAATGCATTTCCAGATTTGAAAGAAGTCCTTTGCAAATAAAAATGTTTTTAAAAGATATTTCATAATTGATGCTCACAGGTAACACTATATATAATCAGAAAACTGTGTACTTCTGTCAGTATATGTCTCTCTCTGATGTCAACATACTTGAATTACTAGTGGAGATTTTTATGACATATGTAGTTTCACATCCTGGCTGTTAGGATAGACCATATGCCTGCATATATTTACCAAATACCTAATCCTTTCAGGTTTTTTAAATGTCATTCCATCTTTATTCTTTATTTGGTGCTTTGTTTCTTTGTTGTTGGTGGTTTTTTTCAATTTTTTAAAATACTGTTTTGTTTCATACGTAGAGTAACAGCTTAACTATTGTAACTCGATACATGGCAACGTCTTGAGTTTGGGGCATTTTCATGTTACAGATCATGTTGATAGTGTGACATTTAATACCCTGAAACTGAATTGTAAATACATTATTTTAAACTCTGAAATTCAAACTCCCTGCCATGGAAAAGTGAAGGTTTGCGGCTTTTCAGATGAAATTCTGTAACAAAAGCTTTGGCTTTTTAGATTTTCATCGGCAAAATAAGATTCACTGCATGAGTTCTGTTGCAGTTTTATGGCTATTCTGGCTTTTTGCATTGTCTTAATGCTGGTTTTAATGGAGTTTGTAACAGTACTTCATCTGCATGTTCTGATGGGGTGAAGTGATGTCCTGTCTAGCGAGCATGAGACTGAGTGTAGAGTCCAGACTCCAGACGTTTGCATCTCCCTAGATTTGTCATTCATGTACTGAGCTAAATACAGTTCTGAGAGAGATCAGCAGCACAGCCTGCAGGCAATAGCGTTGGGTTTGGACAAGTCGCTTATCTCCTCTTATCTCAATTTAACCATCCTTTAAACGGATGGCCCAATGTTTACCTACCTCACAGGAGGGCTGTGAGAGCTAATCCATTGGTTTTGAGGCTCTTTAAGAATCTGTCTTGAAAGACATATATAAATGCTTTCTGCAGTTTTATGTTAATATTTCAGTTTTGTTCATGTTGGCCTTTGTCCTGAAACCTCCTACTACTGACTTTAGCTGGCCAAGAGTTTGGGATGCTTTCCCCCACACACCAAGCAGCATAATCTTTCCTCAAATACTCTGGTTTATGAATTAGACAAAATCCCAAATAAGTGCTGACTGGATCAACTCTAGGCTTACAGCTGATCTCCTGACATGCAGGAAACACAACCAAAATTATGAAAAGCTCTCTTGTTCCTGGAGCTGACAGGATAAAATATTCATAGATCAGAGAAAGATGAAGTGCTTTCGATTTTAAATTGTTATGGGCAGGAAAACAAAAATGAAGTTTATTGCATTTCATCTGTAGGTCTTTTACTATATAGGCATAAATATATTTAAGACACGCCATTCTCATCTCAGTGAAGTGCAGCATACATAAAACTTTGTGCAAGCTTGCTTTTTTCAAAACCAAAGTTTGTGCATTTCACATACATAATCTGAGCAAAAATGGTAGAATCTGGTTGTTGATGATACTGATAATAAAGACATCAAAAAAGCCTGCATCAGCTCTTAATTTCTAATGCACTTATACTAAGGCATGCTGTTTGTGTTTAGAGCCCTGTGGTATCCATTATTGCTTTGATTTGTATCTCTCTTATAAGAATTCCAGGAACATTAAGTACAGGTACATGGTACATGACTGAACCTTTCTTGATCATTTTATCATGGATGTATTTTAAACTTGTATAGGGATAAGCATGGAGGAGTCATGCATATGTATAAATAATGTATTTGACCAGTGTAAAAATAGTTCTGTTGATGTATTTGAAATGTAAGTACATTCTGTGCCACTAACACTGTGATGTATAAAAGAGCTGTTGAATGCCTTTTAATGTTGTGTTTTGTACTTTGAATCATATTGAAGAGTTTAATTTGTAATTTCAATAGATATTTTAAATGAATGTGTCTCCTGTGATTCTTCATAGTGACTTTTCAGTGCTAGGCATTCACAAAAGAAAAGTGCTGTCGTTATGGTAGGACTCCCTGTGCTCGTCTGCCTCTCCAGCCTTAAGAGCAAGCACAGCCTGTGTCCTGGAGACCTCCTACCTCATGTCTGGGTCTAACTGCAGTTTCTGACTCACTGTCTCCTTGCTTATCCAAATAGAGCAATTCTAGTAGTTACCTCTAGAATTACTTTGACCCGTGGTTGTGTCTTAGGTCCATCTCCTGCTGTGGCTCTTGGTGTCCGTGCCAGCTGGGTGGATGTGCCGCTCTGAGGGAAACTCTGAAATACATCTATATTCCTGCACCACAGATTTAGGTCTGGTGGAGGTGGCTGCAACAGGTCCCTCCAGAGTGAGTATCATAGAAATAGGCTGTATTGTAGAGTAGCTTCCATTCCCATTGGTTTGGCATTGAGGAGGTGAAAATTTTAAAGACCTGTTGTGCAGAAACTCAGTCTCACAGTCCATTCTCCTGTACAACTCTCTCTCAGTGGGATCTGATCCTCACATTCTTGACTCCATCAACATGTACTTTGCATTTTGTCGGAACTGCAGTTGAGGATGTAGTCTTTTCTTCAGTTCCCATAGTCTGTTTATCACTTGTTAGGATATTATTTGTCTATATCCATAAAAAAAAAAAAAAAAAGGCACAATTTCTTTAGTAAAATGGCGTGTGTAATTAATATGCACATAAGGTCACAAATTAGTTTCTGCTCAGTCATTCCTTTCTTTCAATTTAAGGGGCCATAACGATTTTTTCCATAACGTAAAGATTAGTTTAGATATTTTGTTAAATTAATTCACCATAAAATAATCTATAAATGCCACAAGGGGTTTTGGCCTATTCTAGACACAGGTATTAACAAAGCAAGGTTTCTGCTTTCTTCCTCTGCTCAGTCTGTTACTTAGAATATGTTTTTGCTTTGCAGTTTTCTTTGGGAGGAGGGTTATTTCTCAGTCATGTAAAATTATCTCGTACTTGTTACTAAGGATTTAGCTCCTAGGCATTTCCTCAGTCTCTCTGTCAGGGGCAGCTTACCTTGCCATACCCAATGTCTTCAGCTGTGTGACTGAGTTTCTGCACAACAGGTCTATATTCAGAGAATCAAATACTACAGAAACTCGTAAGTGGATGAATGGACTTCAACAGCTCAGCTACCAAAAATTAGAGCATTTAAGTTTAATACCCGAATGGCAATCTTCTAGGCCACATATATTCTAGTAAAAAGAGAGTCTCCAGAATAATTCAGTCACCAGAAGTGAGCCACATCAACAGTAGTAAGTTCTGTTAGGAGTGGCCACAGCCTCAGAATAATTCCTAACCTGTATTTGGACCCCGGGTTGGAGAGTTCAGGTTATTGAAACCGATGAAGCTTGTTGGTTTTGCGCGTAAGGTGGGAGAAAAGGGTATTTTTCATGAGAAAGCCTTTGCTGCACAGACTCCATGCTCCAGGAACCATGATACAGCCTTGAATCTTACACCAATTAAGTGTGATGTTTGTCATAATATTCAGGTGACAGGCCTTAACTGTTTGTAGTCTGTGCAAAGCCACAACTCCTGGGGTTTGAGGATATTTCCCTTCCCATCCTAAGCTGCTTACTAGGATAGTTGTATAGCAAATTTAGCTTTTTTAGCCTCTCAAGATGCTTCTCAGGTGTTTTTTTTTCCTCTCCTCACTTTGATGACAGAAGAATTAAAGACAACTGCCTTCGTCCAGTCATAACTTTTACACAGCTAATGCTGAGTGAAATAGTTGTAGACTCTCTTATCACAAATACTGGTCTCAGATACCAGGGCAGAACTTGATGGCACAAATTCGAACCAGGTTACTCCACTTCCATACTATGTCTTCAGATGACTCTCTGTGTGTGTGATAGCTATAATTTAATACATATGTAGCAAATATACAAAATGTTTAGACACTCTAGGTCATGCAAGCCAACTCACATGTGCAAGCAATGGAAACACACTTGAAAGACTAAACAGTCCAGTTCTCTTGTGGTGCATGCACAGGTGAGAACAATGTCAGGCTATATGTTCTAACTGGTAATTTATTTCTGTTGGCATGCATCTGTCATTTTTTAAACACAAAAATGAAATCAAGACTATAATCTCAATTTAAACTAAATTTAAACCTAGATCCCAAAGAAGAGAGACCCTGGGAGTAAATTGCAGGTGTCCCAACTCAATGCCATATCCTGAAATCTAGCTGCAAATACATGTGTGTGGTACTTTCTGAGCAGCAGCATCTTAAACGTTAGGTGGGGCTTCAAGTCAGTGTAGCTTACATACATTACAGGAAGAAGAAATTCTACTGTATAGTTTTGTAGAACAGGAAATCTGAGCCTGGAGTTGCCAACATTAAATAGACCGATAAATGTTCCGTAATATTTTTTGAGCCTTTCTTTCCCCAAGGACCTGAAAATAAAACCAGATGCCTATAAGCCTGAGTAAGTGGTACTCCATAAATGCTATGAATTGGATGCTCAGAGCACGTTACAATGGATTAGTCTTTCCATCTATTTTTTAGTGGGTTTGGATTTTTATTTTAGGTGATCAACAAGCTCACCTTGCTGCAGAAAAACACCTGTGGCAGAGAACTGTGTTTTTCTGACAGGGCTTTCTCTGTCAGTTATTTCCTTCAATTATCATGATCTGTTTTATGTGACAGAAAATGAGAGACTGATTTCACTGCAGACTAAGAAAAAAATTGTATATCATTATAGAAGAGTGACCATAACAAACTAATTTTTCAGGTTCTGTAGGCCTGACCTGCTCAGACAAGTATAAATTAAAGCCTAATGGCTCAGCCATTCCCAAGATCTATACTGCAATAATTTATTTGTGAGAATGATTACAGACAAGGATATTTTTTCTTTTTGTCTTTGCTTCATTGAGATGATGTTTTGGGCGTTGGTGGGTGGCAGAAATGCTTGAGGTGCCTCAAAATCCTGAGGTCTCATTATATTTTGAGAGTGACACTGTAATTTTGTGGAATTACCCACAGAGGAAATGCATGAGATCGTGCAAAATTTCATTTTTAAATTGCCTTGGTAGAGGAGCATCATGCAGCATTTTTTTCTTTTTTTTCTTATCTCAGTAATTATTAGTGTAATTATTTTGTTGAATTCTGGTGTAACTTCTAGGATGGGTATAGGATCAGTGAGGAATACCTGATCTGAAATATTGATAAACTTTTCTTGATGTGTTAGAGAAGCAGATGGAAAGGCTGTTGTGAGCCTGTGAGCCAGCAGGGTGCAGCCTCCGAACGCCTTCACAGGCAGAAGGGACTGGCTTGCTCTGAGAAATCCGTATTAACAAGATTTCTATCTCAAGCTTTTAAAGTCTGTGTTTCAAAACCTCCACAGAGCTAATTGTAATGATATAACAGCTAAAAATAACAATGTTATGATGGGCCTGCACACTCTGCTGGGGCTGTTCTACTCTCTGGATATTAACATATGTTATTGCTCCTGTTCTCTTCTGAGACTGTATAAACCTTTTCTGAAAATGAAAACACCCAAGTATTTGAATTTTGAGAAAACTGATGTAAGTATAGAGATGCTGCTTCAATCTCCAAATGTAAAATGAGTGGTGCAAACTGGAGGTCTTTCAAAATACCACGTTTAAAGGGAACTGATTAGTTACACAGAAAGAAGGGGAAACTGAAACTTGCTTGGTTAAAATAGTTTAAGTACTGATTAATAACATTGCAGCTTCCCTATATTTTTTAACTGATGGATGTTGTAACTGAGCCAAATTATTCTCTTCTCTCTTCCTACCCACTCCTGCTGTCATATCTGTGTTCCTCAATATAGATGCTCAGCAGAAACAATGAAACTGTCCAAACAATAACTCTAACCACCCATTTAACAGTCAATCTGTTTGGCAAAGGAGGCAAGCTGCAAGGGGGGCTGCTGGGAGTCCTTCTGCCTTTACTTCACCCTATATATGTTCCAATGTTCATGTGTCTTCCTTCCCCACCACCTTCCCAGTGTATCTGAATAAAGCAAAGTTAAAAGTTAGTTTCTTGTATTTTTTGTGGCCTGGAGGTATGTTGGAGGATCCTGCCAACACTAAGGCAAACTCTAAGTTTTAAATAAAATATAATGTGCTGTCCTGCATTCCACCTTGTCCCTGCCAAGACTTCCAGAGACTCCTGGGAAACTTCTGGTTCATGCCAATTATAGTCTGTTAGGGATGTGTTTGGAGCATGTTTTTCAGCTGGATCCATTTTTCCTTTTCAGGACCTCACAATTATCTCATGTAAAATGCTTCAATTAGAGGATTGGGGTAGCAAAGTCTTTCTTACCTGACTGCTAACTCTTTCATCCCACCATATCACAGTCAACCGTATTCAGAAGATTTCCCCAGCCTTCAGCATTGATCAGGTGGTTACAGATTGAGGCCCTTCCCAGTGCAGGATGCCTCCAGCCTTTCAGTGCTGCTTACAACTCATCCTGGCTTCCCAGCAGTAGGATATGGTTTCTAGGTGCAGAGCAGCATTGCATATTGAAGAATGCCTCTTGGAACAGCCCTTGCATACCTCCAGTGGCTGTTTCAGGCTATAGAGACCATCTTGCTGCTTCCCACAAGCAGGAAACAGAAAGCAGAGAGATTCAGTGCAGCAGAAGGGAGAGGCAGTGTAAAAGAGCACCTTTGTCTCTGTCACCTCTACTTATGTGGTCACAGATAGGAATGTAAGTTTGGTGCTTGGTGCCATCACCCTTACCAGCATTTCATTTGTGATCTTAGGATGATCTTAGCACTGCAGGCTCTGCAGGCAGTTACTGGCATATCCTTACAACTAAGACTTGGTAAGGGAGGCAGAGGGGTGGTTGTGACTGGACTGAAATGTCAGAGCCTTATGTGAGAGCTGACCCTCTGAGTCAGCTTCTCCTTTGCATCAGAGCTGAGGCAATTAACCCAGATATTTTTGCAGACATGTGACTGTGGAACAATCTGAATGTGAAAAGCTACAATACCTGCAAACAGTATCCTTGCTCTTTCTTGAAACATTCCAGGGCTCTCTTGAAATCCAAAGAGTTATGTAGGGTGCAACGGTCTTCTTTTGATATCTTTTACCACTGGGCTCAAGAAAACTTTTGAGCCACAGAGTCTGGCCAGAAGCTGTGGCTGTGAGGCAAAGGAAACTGAGAAATGCCTGAGGTTCCAACAACATCTGCTTTAAATCACAGGATACCTTAATGACCCTTCAGGACACTCAGTGCTTGAAGTCTTTAAAGTTTTTGATGGCAACCTCAAATGTGCAGCCTGTCAGCACAGCTCAATATGATTATAACACTTCTTTTGGCTGGATAGACTAGGAGTTTCCTTACTTCAACTTGAATATGAAGCTCACAGAGGAGCTTTAGCTTCTATCCAGTGCCAGCACAGCAGCTGGGAGCTGCCTGCCTGCCTGCCCCGTTGCTGCAGCTCACAGCACCATGGAGCACTCAGTAGAAATGGTCATGATTGTCTCTGCTAATGGATGTTCATCTCCAAATACAGGTGGGCAATAGCCCCATGGAGGAGACAGTGGTGTTCTGGTGTTTTGCTTCAAAAAAAATGTTACTGGTCTCAGCTGGGGGGCTGCATTGGGTGGGATTTGCCAGTAAAACAACTAATGATGCCCCAGTGGAAAGGCTTTATAGGGCTCTATGTTTCTGTTGTTTCAGCAGCCACGTGTGAAACATTATGAACTGTAAAAGCTCCTGGATACAAGAAGGACTCAGCATGTTGGTAGGGGAAGGAAAACCTTTTCTTTTCACAGCAAAATGCCATAAACTTTAAAGGCCATAAAAGCATTCAGAACAAGAGGTCCAAAAATACTTCCATTACTCTCCAGAGAGTCCTGTGTGTCCTTCATGTAAAATATGTATTTTCATTCTGAAGAACTCAACCCCTCCTAGCACCTCTGAAGAGTTACCAAAGATTCAAGATAAGGTTTGTGTGATGGGTGTGTGGGTTGTGTGCTGTGCTCTGACTAATTGCTGTCCCTGAAGCAGCTGGAAGGGGGTGGCTGCAGAGGAATATTTAATGAGGATAGTCCACAAAGCTTAGAAAAAGAGGTAATAACGAGATTTGCCAGGAGTAAAATCAGGCATTAAACAAAAAACTCTGAATCATTGATATAATTTCGGTCAAAGAGCAAGATTTTAAAAGATACCTGGCATCCACCCCTCTTCCACTCCACAGAGAGGAAAATCTGTCTGACGTTACAGCTGACTTTTGTTTTACTAAAATGGAATTTTCTTGCTATTTTAAATGTAAGAAACAAACCCCAACATTCCAGCAAGCTCTTGAGTGCTGCACAATGCCTGGCTTATTTCTTTCCATGCGTGGTGTCATGGCAACAAGAGAAATTCAATATTAATTATATTCCACTTACATATTGGGTTTAGCTTGGCCTTGTGATTTTATTTTTGCCAAAAAAGTATCAAAGATACTCTCTTCTATTAAGGACTTTTCTTTATCTGGTAAATAAGTCTTGTGATTGCTAATTTGAATGTATAGCAAGCTGACAATGAACATTATGACTTCAAATTAATATAAAGAAATGAGACAAAGGAAGACTCAAAGGGGAAAGTGAAAAAAAAAGGTAGTAAGTGATCAGGAGAAGCAGATCTTGTTAAACATCAGTAAAGATGATGAGTAAAACAAAGCATGTTCTTTTTAGTGGGAAAAGGTCAACAAACATTGCTGTTAACAGTTTCTCTAAAATGATTTGGTCTATTAATAATCAGATATGAGAAGGTGTTTCTTCTGAGAAATATTCGGTACTTGCCTTATTATGGTGGTGCTTTAAACTTAAAGACACTTTGATGACACAGAAAGAGAACTCAAAGAAAATTCCATTAGGCTTTCCAGCCTCGCAGGTGTTTCAATTGCTCATTGAAATAGAAAAGCCCAATTTTTTCATTTGTCTCTTTTGTTCTGCTTTGCTAAAGAGTCCTATATTGCATGTGTTTTCCAATATAAAGGGCTAAATTCAAGTTTTTCACTATTAAATAACATTCTTACACCAGGGAAGATAGGCCTGTGAATCCGTACCAGGAAGGCTACTTTGCAGCTCCAGCTGCAGATGTACTGTGCATCCTATGGAGGGACCAAAGCTGGCAGGAGAGCTTCCAAAGACTGAGATTTCCCTGCAGCAGATTCCTACAGTCTCTGTTCTGCGTAGCACAGAAACGACCCCAATGAATGATCCATGTATGAGGCAGCTTTCTAAAAATCATGAGGATGTTCTGGTTTCTTTATGTCCATCCATTGGCTTTTTGTTCTATAAGCATCTATATCTGCAGGCTCTCATTCATTATGAAGACCAGAGTCGAGGTGTTTAAAAAAACCTAAACCAAACAAACCCAAACCAAAACTGAGACACAGCACAAACTTCAGAAGTTGGATTTTTTAATAAATTAGATGTTCTTTTTTATTCTTTTGTTTGTGAAAAAATTTTGCATGCAGTTTATTTCCTTTGTGTCAAGTCAGTCCTTCTTTGCACGTTTCAGCTATCAGCCACAACTGACCTCCTATTGAGTAAACAGCATCTCCTCTTTTATATTAAGCTAAAGGAGAAATGCTCCTGAAGGAAAGCTTTACCCAGCAGGGAAAAAAAAAAAAAAAAAAAAGTCTTTTTTCAGGTGTTACTGTACATTTCATATACCCACAGAACTGCTTGGGTTAGAACAGACCTTTAAGATGATCAAGTTCACCAGGCAGTCCTGAAGGCTTTTGACCATCTCTGTTTCTCAAGCTCTTGCATGCAGTCAGAGCTACTTGGAGAAACCTTCCACCCTAAGTCTCTCCATCTTTATCTGCCTCTGGTATCAGTGAGATTTCTATGAGTTATTGCACTGGATGTGCTGGTGCCAGTGGAAGTTCCAGAAGATAATGACACCACAGGCTTCAGCATCAGGGATAGCCACATTTTTGAAAGGGGAAAGTTGATCACTCAGTCCTTCAACAGAAATATTTGTTGCATATCTAGAAACTTCCTAGAAACTTCTATCTAGAAACTTCCACAACATGGAGAGTGGAGTTATTCTGGTGTGTGATACCTCTTTAGGAACAGCTTTCTAAAGAAACCTGAGAGACTAAAAGAGAGAAGGAACCAATCAGATTTACTAGGCTGCAATTCCTCTTAGGAGCAGTGTTTTAGCTGTGGCACTCTAATCGTGGCTCTGTTACCCTGTTTTGTATCTGCCCGGCCTGTGGCCAGCACTGCTTTTTGCCACAGATGATACAGGAGGATTGATGGCATCTGAATTGCACTAGCATGTTTTCAGATAGCTCCACAATGACTATTGCAATTTATTTCAGATATTGTTTTAAATATGTTGTTTTAAATGTGTTTCTTTTATGCACAGAGATGATGAAACCCAGGTTTTTTCCATATGTTCAGTGATCAAGAGCACTGACATGTACCAGTAACCCCTCTCTCCCAGAAGCATGCTCCCAAATTGTCACTTCTGAAACATGTGTTCCCAGTTAGCAAAACAGTGAGACCTTGCAGGGAGCTGAAGGGAGTCTGTATGTTCAATCCATAGTGAAACAGGAGCAGGAAAGCAGTAGGAGCCCAGTAACTTCCTGGATATGAGCAATGTTATGTCAGCTGAAAACTTGGAGACAGAGATTGACAGTGGGGGTAAGGACAAAAGCTCAAAGAGTTAGGGGAGAGTCATCCAGTGGAGTACTAGAGGACAGTGTATTTAATGAAAAAGGGAAACACAGAGCAGCATAATGAAAAAAACCAAACCCAAACAAACAAACAAAAAAAGTAACACCACACAAATAGAGCGAAAGGAATAAAAACACCAAATGCGAATTGAGCAGGTGTAAAATACTTTTGTGGAAAAAGTGCTTTCTTTATTTCATAGGATACCTGTTCTGTGTAGAGAACTGTGGATATCAGGGTTACTTTGTACCTGCTCTGAAATATATACTCAAGCCAGGGCTGCTGGCAGCACTCCTACCTGGCTAAGCACACATAGACTTGCCCTCAGCACCCAAGCCAGGGTCACTGGAAGAAGAGGAATTTTTCACCTTAGTACAGGGCAAGTTCAAGAACCAAACCTTATGATACTGTAATTCTAACATACCTTCATGTTTATTAGGTTATATTGATATAAATAATGATGAGGCAGTTACAAAGGTGTCCATGGGAAACTCTTCTCAACCTCAGAGGATAAAACTGAATAAAAGGAGTTTGGAAATTGAGAAGAATTTGACCTTGGCAGACAGAGGATGGAAATCAGGGGCTGGCAGACTTTCAAGTGTGTTGTGTCAGCATTTTTCCTGCCCGAATCAGGGGTTAGAAAGTTGACAGGAGCCAGAAGAACTGCTTCTCAGCCAGACAACCTACCAAAGATGAGAGGCTCAAAGCTATCTGGAGACAGGACTGAGAACTGCTGTCTCTCATAAAAGACAGGTTCCAGCCTTCTAGATTCCAGCCTATTCTGTCCCTTGCTGCTGGAGCCTCATATCTTTCCATTGAAATGTGACTGGATCCCACCTTTGCACAGTTTCTGACCCTTATTTTTCTGTCCTTGGTTTCTGAGAACATTTTGTTGTATTCCGTGTTAGAAGCAAATGCCAAGACTAGTTGGGAAATGGACCCAGAAGACAACCACAAAAGTCACTTGTTTTACATTATTCTTCATCTTCTCTTTCTTTTACTTCCATTCTATCAAACAGGCAAATCGTAAAGTATCTTGGAGAACATTCTGAATTAAAATAAATAAATAAATAAATAAAGGAAGCTCCATCAAAACAGTAGTGATGACTCTAGAAATGGTCACATAACAAGTAACAAAATCTTGCAGTAACACAGCAAGTGTCCATCCCCTTCAATCTGGGGACTGGTATATATGTAGCAAGAGTACCAATGTATCTCAAAGAAACAGGGATTTGCAAGACAGCATTATTTCTTCAAAATTTTTATCTCTGTCTTACATTTACATGCATACATATAAATTTCCAGTATTTATATTTGGTGTGCTACATTTCTGTTGCTCTGCAAAGTTATTCATTCATTTCTTTCACATTCCCTACAGGGCTGTAAGGAAAACTGAGCTTCTCGCCCTGATTCTCACAGTCCTTTATCTATCTCAAACTGAATGTCTACAGATGGAAAACCACCCATCTATCTCCAGAGGGGGCTTATCTCACAAGTTATGTGAGATTTAGACTTCTACTCTGCATTTGGTGTCTGAGGGGTGAGATGAGCTGCTCACTGTTCCAATCCATTGATGCTGAAGGTCAGTTTCACAGAGCTCAGGTCACCCTAACTGAAGGCTGGTATAAACCTTTCCTCAAAAAGTAATATTTTTTTCCCTTCCCATGAACCACTACTGGAATTTTCAGGATCATTTTCCACCTGCTCATTTAGCAGGCCATCAGAAGAATCCCTGAAGTCACTGTAAAATTGCAGTCAGAGATTAATAACTAATAACTGTTTAAATTTACTGGTTTCAAGGGTTATTTCTGTGGGAAAAAAAATAACCAACAAACCCCACACCTTTTTGGAAAATAAAAATGAAGTGTTGGACAGGCTCTGTATTTCAGCAGTTGAATTCCTGAGGAAAGCAACCAATACTGGAGACAGTGGAAACTGAATTTGGTGCAGCCCCACACAGAAATGCAAAGGGGATTTGGTTAAGAGTGAAAAATGGCAAATGGTTAAATGTTTATGTCTTCTGTTCTGAACTATGATCAGAAACAGTCAAGAGAGTTCTCTGTGCAGCAGACTTGCCTAAAACTCACTTAAAACACATGGGTCCTTCTTTGCAGCTCTTCTATTTATCACTCTTTATAACCATCAGGCATGCAGGTATGCTTCTGGCTAAGAGTTCACAAATTCATCTGTCCAGATGTACACTGTATACAAAAAAGATCTGTACCAGGACTTGCACAGTTTAAATCAATCTTCTTTTAGGTAACATTCCTTCTTTCCATTATCTTTTAGTTCCCGTGTCTCTTTTCCAGCATAACCGTGAAAACCAATGCCAGAAGCCCTATGTCTTCACTTTGAATATTTATACAGAGCTTACAGTCCCCTTTGGTTTATTGTTTCTGACTGATCTTTGTTTTCAGAGCAATTAATTTGTTTAAAAATAGATGGATGTGTTGCATTCAAGTATCACAATGAAGGATGATTTCTTTGATCTTTCCCTACTCCAAAATGTGCTAAATAATAACCCTTCATATGGTGTAACTCTCCAAGTCTTTCTTAACATGAGTATTTGTTAATTTCTGAGCAGTTTGATAGTCCAAAATAGTATTTTATTAATTGAAATGAGGTTTTAAAAATACAGACTAAGCTAAATTATCTTACTGTTGTTATTGCTGTATTTGTTGTTATGTTTTGTAAATTCAAGGTTCACATTTAAATCTTAGATTGACTTTAGGTATCTAGGTAAAAATGCTGAAAAGGGAAAGCCTTGTTTCAAAGGCCTACATCAACTCTGCAGCAGGAGAAAGGTTTATCTGTCCACAAAGTAGGATCTGATCTAGACACATTCAATAAACTTATTCTGGTTTTGATAACCCAACAGCGGGACAGTTTGGCCCACCAGCTGTGCCAGGTTGACTGGATTTAAAACAGAATGAAATATTTCTCTGGTTGGAGACAAGATTTGCTGTCTTTGCAGATATCAGCTGCAGTGCTTAGGGAAAGCTTTTTATGAGGGAGAGAAAGAACAGGCAGTGCTGTTTGCCAAGTCAGACTTACTTAGGAAATCAATAGGCTAAATCTCTGCTCTCTTTGTCTTCTTACTGGTTTTGTGCAGTGAAATCATCTCTCAAAAGCCTGCCATACCATGGCACTTCTGCAGTCTTAAAGACCCTTTCTAAACCTACATACACATACACACCACAAAAAAACAACAACAACAAAAAATTGTTCCTGCTCCCACTTTGTGTAGATCAAAATGAAGATAATACTCCCAAGGACACATTGGCAAGTTAATGTTTTCCCTGTGTGTCCTATATTATTGGTTAGTCCCCCTGAGCTAGCTATGAGCTAGACAACCATCCTGCAGAACAAGGCATGCACTGAGGCTCAGTAGTCAGGCTCAGTAGTATTCATGCAAACCTTACACAGACAGATCTCACCCAATATTTCATGGGTTTGGTAGACCCCATCTGGACCTAAACTCTTCCCTACTCCCAGAGCAATGGTACAAAATCCTATTAATGTGTTTTCCAAGGAGACAGCTGCTCTGTCATTTTTGCTGCATATTTCTAATGTAAAATAGCAACAGAATTTACATATGGAGGAGTGGCAGGAAAAGATGTGACTCATAATTTAATCCTGCATGGGAAAGGAGGGAAGGTGTTATTCTTCAGTTTATCACAGATGCAATCCTGTACTTCATTTCAACCTTTCATACCTTTACACTACAACATAAAACTGAATATAAAGTTTGACTGGACATATTCTAAAATGATGTTGTACCTCTAACTGTATATTTTATTACTTTATTTTGTGGGTGGGGAGAAAAAAAAGAAAAGAAAAGAAAAGAAAAGAAAAGAAAAGAAAAGAAAAGAAAAGAAAAGAAAAGAGGATAAATAAATCAAAGTAGGAAACAGAAAGAAGCCATAGGAAACAGATGAATGATGACATTCAAAGAATGGTATGAAAAACTGAAAAAATTCTACACAAAGCCAGGAAATTGTCATTTAGCAGCAATGGCATCTATCTGTGATTGTCTCCAGCACTGTTTCACCACCTCCGTCAATGAAGGACACACAGATGTCACCATGAGAAATTCACAATTTGAATCAAATTCCACAGCAGGCAACAGAAAGACTTTGATTGACTCCAGAGGGTTTTAGATTGGGCTCTTTCCATACCCTGGCTTATTTTGGCTTGGGACCTGGAATCACTGTTATTCTTTTTAATAACAACACTTTTCACTTATGTAGTGACTTTCATCCTCAGAGCTCAGTGAAAGCTCAGAATATTTCCTCTTGTGAGTTCTATTAATATCAACAAAGATAAAGATCTTTTGACTTGAAGTACAGATCATCTTACCTTTTACTGCTCTCACAGTTCAGAGCCAGCTGAAAATTTTAATTAAGTTTGAATATGAAATTGAAACATGTTGAATGTCTTGATTTAGAACAATTTAGTTCTTATTAAATGAGTATAATAAAACATAATAACCTAAGAAGTTATTCAGATTTTGCAATATCAAGTCAGAAATTGTTTCTCTGTTTTTTATTTTACTTATGAAATTTAATTTTCTTCTTTTTCATATATAAGGCAGTTAACATTTATCATAAATTACTGAAGTGTAAACTATTGTTGTTTGTAATGCATCATAATGTGATGGAAATATGATTGAAAAATCTTGGGAGGGAGGTTTGTCTGTTGTTTTTTTGCAGGGGTTTTGTGGGTTTTGTTATGATTTTTTGTTTGGTTGGTTTTGGTTTTTTGTTTTGTTTTTGTTTGGTTTGTTTGGTTTAGTTTTGGTTTGGTTTTTTTGGTTGGTTTGTTTGGTTTTTTAATTATAGCACCTGCTCTTTAGTAACATAATAAATTCATTATCTAATTTTTTTTCCCTCTTTTTATGTTTTTAAACAGTATCTTCAGTTTATGCTACAATTAAGTTGTTTGATCCTTTAAGACAGGAGATATACACTGTGAAAACTAAAGGCAGTAAAGTTAAAAAGTCTCTCTTCAGCACAAAAAGTAGCATGAAAGTTGCTCTGCTACACATTCAAGGAACAGGAACAGTGCTTGTGCAGAGTAATATGATAGTGGATTCTTCTGGGAAATCTGTCCTGGAATTATAAATCAGTGATTTTTTTTGTTTGTTTTAATAGACAACCAGCAACTTGATAAGAAAGATAACACATCTCTGCAGAAATACAGGCAGCAACAAACACATGAGACAGGTGCATCTGTGTGAACATGTGTGTACATGCAGGTTGCCCTCCTC
Organism: Florisuga fusca; assembly: GCA_038090715.1. NCBI lineage: Eukaryota > Metazoa > Chordata > Aves > Apodiformes > Trochilidae > Florisuga > Florisuga fusca. Next base: position 5,555,043 of record JAAWXA010000029.1, on the reverse strand, counting down.
TCCCCTAGAAGTGATTTCCAAACCCCAGAAGTTGAGACCAATTAAAGAAAATAATAGTACTGCTATTTTAGCAATAAGAAACAAGAAAAAGTCAGCTCCAGCAGGAGCAGCTTGATGCAAGAAAAGGGCTTTTATCTCTTCTTCCATCCTGATATCACAGCCAAGCATTATGATGAGAAATTCAGTTCCAGTGCAACAGTACACTCCATTTTTAAAGGCCAAAATGGATTCTCATGAGGCTGTCTTGATTTATTAAAAATAGCCTTGTGCTGAAGTGGAAGAAGGCTTGTTCCAAAGCCCACTGAAGTCAATAGGAGGTGACTTCAATTGCCTTTGGATCAAAGCCATGTAATGACAGAGGCACCATGAGGTCATGGTTTAACAACTTTGCTCTAAAGCACAAAAGCCTAAAATGTTCCGGCCCTCGTGAGTTCCTTACTTAGCTGCAGGAGGCTTAGCTGGGCAGTATGCATTCTGAATTGAATCCCCTATCCCTTTAGTTGAGAGGATGCTACCGAGTGCTCAAGTCAGAAAAGCTGGTGGTTGCAGTGGTTAGAGCTGCCTCTAGAACAGTGAGGGCTCTCAGGGAGCTCTGGAGTTTTCTCCATAAATTACAACAGTGCTTCTCAACTCCCTTCTTCAGCTGCCACTACAGATGGCCTGGACGGGTTTGTTAACTGCATATCTGCATAGCTGTGATTGCAGAGATCATCCTGAGAGCTCATAGCATTAGTTCAGCATTCAGCCCTCAGCAGCAGCTTCTTCAAAGATTCTTTTATTATTTTCTTTTTTATTTTTTTTTTTAATTTTATATATTTGCAATAAACAAACATACAAATAAATAAAAAATTAAATCTTTTGAACAGTATTTTTATTTTTTTCCCTTTCTCTCATTTGTAGAAGTTTTCCTCTTTTTATTTCTGCTGGCTCCCAGCACCATGACAGTCCTTTGTTCCAGCCAGGCAGGTATTGCAGATCACATGTTGCCACTCTCCTCCATACCAGCTGGTATGCCACCAGCTCATACCAGTTTGCTGGGTAATCTTGGGCTGTTAACATCTTACTTTTGATTTAGTCCAACTGCTGTATTGTACACTGTATGAATTTCAAAATTGCCCTGAACTGAATCTTTTTACAGCTGGGGGATGGGTTTTGCCATTGTTTTGCACAGCAATGCCACCAAGTAAGTGTGGGGCAGAATAGGGTGCAAGGCATTCTAAGCTGACTTGCCCAGAAGAGCATCCCAGGCATGTGTGAGGTTGCTGACAGGTTCAGGATGAAGCACATGGGTGAAGCCTTGCTTGAAATTAATTCTGATTTTGTCCCACTCTGGACCAACAGAGTCTCATATACAAACCATATGAAACCTGTAATTTGTCCCTGAGCTTTCTCATGAAGGTTTGGATAATTCAAATTTCTCAAACCATAGGTTCAAACATAAAAAGAATTGATGAATCATTTCAAATGAAACCGCAACAAGAAAATGGGTCCCAGCTGCCCCTCTGAAAGGAAATACTGCACTGGGTTTCTTTTTCTTCTGCAACAGGTGCAAAATCTAAGGAAATAAAATAGAAAGGAAGAAAATATTGTGACATTGGGCTAGACTTGCCTGTGCAAAAGAGTCCCAAATATTAACAGTCTAGTCTCATGGGGCTGTGGCTTAGATGATTTGGGTCAAAACCAAATCATCATCAGAAAAATTGTGATTAAATGCTTCTAATAACATCAGTTTTTGTGAAATATTTAGCGTCTTACAAAAAGAGATGTAAAATTAAGACAGGCTTATTCCCAGGGAAGTTTAACATGAGCCTTTAGTATGACCTGAAATCTATGAATTCAATATCCCAACAACAAACACCTATCTATCTTTGGCTTATATATTTCGCAGAATGATTATTTGCTATCTGTTAGACACGACAGATATTGTCCTCTCTCTGGTTTCAGTAGTCTGAGCTCTGATATTGCTGGTGAGTTCTGCTATTAAGGATGCTTGCTGGTTCTTATCCTTGATCAAAGCTTGTGTCAGGAAGTATTTTACACCAGTACTATTAAAAAGGTAGCTTGAATTAATTAATACTAACTAAATAAATAACACAATTTTTATTTTCTGTACATGAAGTGATTCTTTCATGGACAGTAAAGTTTTTGTCCATTCTCACTGAATAAACAGTATTTCTAGTCTATTATCTCCCATCATTATTGTAATGTTACTCAATAAAACTAAATGCTTTATTTGTTCAGCAGGGTGACAGTGTATTTCCTTAACAACACAACATCATTGTGTGCTTTAGGAAACAGCTGCACAAGCCAGTAAAGTGATGACACATACTTGGAATTTTCTCCATCTCTCAACCACATTTTGATGAATATCCCATGAAATGAATAAAAGCTATCTGCTGTAAATGTCAGGCAGGTGCTATGCAGCTGCACACCAAACACGGAAAGACTATTTCATGAGAATCTATCTGCTCTATCTCTTCATCTCTCCATCTCTGCACTGTATCTACCCATCTACATCTTTTCTGTCCATTCTGCCGAAATTTCATCTCTAAGTCTATTTCAGTCTGATCATCTGCTTGCTTCTATATAAAACCAGGTTTTACTTCCTGCTGCAGTTATATCATTCAACCCCTTTTTGCCAAGGATGTTAAATACAGTTTGCATTCTAGATTTGTTGTTGGCTGGAATGTCCTATTAAGGGACATTCAAGGATGTCAGTTCATCTTTACATACTATTTAAGTAAAACGTTCATTAAAGTGGGACTGGCTTCTGAATTTTGAATGTCTGACCCTAAGAGCTTGCATAGTTCTTGCAGTGCAGAGAATTTTTAAAAGGAGCTTTGCCTTCACATTGCACTGGGTGGAGGCATTTTAGTGCCACCTTCCTGACAATTTACTGTTGTCTCAGGTGGCTGACAGGCAATATGTGTTTGTTTCAATGAACCTTGACACTACATACAGCAAGGTCCAAACTTTCTGAAGAACTGATAGGACTAGGAAAGTGTTGATGTGTCCTGCCTGTCCCTGTGGCTGTGCTTGGCACATGCTGATCTGGGGGGGGAGGGAGGCAGGCAGGCAGCTAGCTGCCCATAAACATGCTTCTCTCTATTGTCTGTGAAATATGTATGGGTGGGACTGACACTTTCTGGAGTGTGTTTAAAATGAGATTCATCTACCTAAAATCTATTCACACTCTTTTAACCTGTATCACACACCTAATGTATGCCTATGTGGATAGCAGTGTGTGCATTTATGTATATAAATACCTACATTAATGTGTATTTGCAGAATAGAATAGAATAGAATAGAATAGAATAGAATAGAATAGAATAGAATAGAATAGAATAGAATAGGAGTAGAATATTACAGTTGTAAGGGATCTACAATATTGACCTAGTCCTTCTGCCTATGTGTCTGTTCCAGATACTCTAGTGCAAAATGTGTACGTTTGTGTGTATGTACATCTCTATGAAAAAGAGAACAACCAACGCTGCAGATAAATTCATGGTTACAGCTTATATCCATGTGGCTGCAAAATTGGGAAGAATAGCTAGTATGCCATCTGCTTATGCTGCAATTCAGAAGGACTTCAACTGCACAGAGAAATAATCCAACAAGAAAATAATAAAGTTCAATAAAATGAAATGCCAAGTCCTACATCTGGGGAGGAATGACCCCCGTGCACCTGGGCACACAGGGTGCCAGCCAGCTGGAAAGCAGCTTTGTAGGGAAAACCCTACAGGTTTAGTTGGACACCAAGTTGACCATAAACCAGTAATATGTCCTCATGGCAAAGCTCATTTCTCTTTGTTCAGCCCTCAGTGTCAAATCTGGAGTATTTAGTTCAGTCCTGGGCTCTCCAGTACAAGAGAGACATGGTCATACTGGAACAGACCCAATGAGGGAACACAAAGATGATAAAGAGAGTGGACCATTAGACATGTGAAGAAAGGTTAATTCAGCCACAAAAAGACAAGGCTAAGAGGGACTCTCATTAATATACATAAATACCTGATCAGAAGACATAGCCAAACTCTCCTCAGTGGTATCTAGTAAGAGGACAAGAAGAAAAGATAAAAAATTGTGAAATTGAAATTCTAATTAAACATCAGGAAAAAAAAGCCTTTGAGATACACTATTGTCTAAACCATGGATATCTAAAAATAGCTCTCTAACTCTAGGTTTTGTTCCATTGAATAACCACATGCTTTACAGTGAGTCTCAGCTGCAAGTGAGATGAAAGTTTTCTGCCCATCACAGATCTTGCACACTTCCAGAGCAGATTGTCATCTCGGTGTCATAATTATTATATTCTTTTCTTCACATTTATCTTTTTCAAAATGAATGCAATTTCCAACAACTAACAACAGGAGTGAAGAAACAAAAAGAGATTAAAATTACTCCGAATAATTGTTATTCCCTAAAACAGAAAGATTATGAAATCAAACAAACTCTTTAGGAAAGAGCCTAGAAGAAATAACCCAAAGTGCCTAAACCAAAGGCAAAAATCTCTTCTTATCTACCTAACTACTTACTGTATAAATAGCTGTCTGCCTAGCCTGGCCTATGACTTTTAGGATTCTATTATCATCATTGGCAAACTAATTTGGTATTTCCCTTTCTATTACACAGAACACTAGGTATTGCTGCTTAGAAAAAATTACAGAATTATTTCTTCTTACTCTTTTTCTTGTTACTGTTTTGTAACAACTGTATTGAAATTATCCTGTCTTTCTGGCATTGCCACTTCCTGTTTTTATATTTCCTGCTTTTCATTCTCAATTTGACCACTTTGTGTTTTATATTCTCTTCTTTCTTAAGACTGAAGTACAGATGAGGTAACCTAAGTTTAGCCTCTTGTTGTGAAGTTTATATATTTGCTATAAAGGCAAACTTCAGGCAGAATTTATAACTTGTGAGGGAGTGAAAGGAGGCTCCTCTGTTCTGGTTTGCAAGGCTGCTGAACACATTATTTTATCCCTTGAACTAGAATGTTACATTAGGCCCCATGGTCACAACTCTTCCTTATGCTTTGTTTGCTGTTCATCTTTCTTGTGCCTTTATTTAAGAAACTATGACCTCCTTTGGACCCTCTTTCCTATAACTGTGTTTCCTAATTTTGAAAATCTGTTTTTCTGAAGCCTATTGTCCTTGTTTTGACTCTTGCCCCTTCTTCCATTTTAAAGGATTATCAATTCCACCACTTCACTGAACACTCTTGTCTACCTCTCTTCGTTCTCAGTCTTTTTCTCCTTTTTGATCAGAATCAAGACAAGAAGATTTCCACTAGGAATTTTCTTTTATAACATTTACAGTCTAAGTGATAATAATTTAGTCTGATTTTAACTACTTCAGACACTTTCTTATCTCGGCTCCCTCCATAGCCAACGTAGGGAGAGAGTCCTCCAGGTACAGTTCTTCCCATCCTGAAACTGCAGTCTAAGACAGGTGGGTCTGATTGCAGTATGACCATATATTCATAGTTTAAATTAGATACCTAACTATGAAAAAGCTAAATTAAATTAAACATACTCAGCTTTGCCTTTTCTGTGTCCTGCTATATTTCTTTCCCAAAGATGCCCTTTTCTCCTGTTATTACCCTGGGGATTTTCAACAGGTCTGTCTCCCACGAGATGTGTGCATCCTGCATCATATAAGGAAAAATACACATATCTACAGCTGATTCAGTCATTTCCTTCTCTTTTCTCTTATGACTCTATTATGAATACCTCCTCCCCCCTTCAGGAAACTCAAGACCTCTAAGCTGCACCATCTGTATAGCTGTGTATTTATCTCCAGGATGTGTCTGTCCTTGCTCAGGCTTTTACCCTCTCTGATGGTTCTGATAAGAACACCAGCTGAGGCTCCGATCCTCTCATCATCACTTCAGGAGCCTTGCTGTTTCTCTAGCTTGCTCCTTGGGCAGAATCATTAGCTCTCAAATGAATGAACTACATGGAGGTGTCAGATGGCTGAATGAGCCTTTGGCAAACTTGTGCAATAGCTCTAATTCAGGCAGAACCTCTCCTAAAGAGTTAGGTCATACCAACAAATGGATGTTTCTGTTACTGAGAGAAATGAGTCACCAAACACTACCACTTTTCATTTTCTTTTGCATGTAGGGGTCATGAACCACTTAACCATCAGAACATGTGGTTTTTCTTCCCTCAGCACTGCAGTTGGTTTTCCACTCATTGCCAAGGCAGTTTACTTTTTTTTTTTTTACTTTTTTTTTTTTACTTTTTTTTTAAAGCTTAATATATTGCCAGCTGAGGCTGAAGTTCCATCTGCCAGCAGCAGTAGATCACAGCCAGCTTTCTCCCTGTGGAGAAATGTCTTCCTTTTCCCTTTGCTGGAGCTTCTGCAGACCTCAGCTTCTTTGTTCTTGGAGTCTCCACATCTAGTACATCTATGAAGTCTTTGTGTGTCTTCATGTTTCTCAGTCCACTTTCCCTTCCTGTAAGTCTTGCATTTGATTTCTAGGAAATCACACCTCCTGGCTTTCTGCATTCTGCTATAAACCACATTCACTGGAAATCCAGGCTGTGACCCAGAAAAAAGCATCTATGTTTGGGATCCTAGTCTAGACATAGCTCCCTTGAGGGCAGGTAGAAGAGGAGTCATCTGCTGAATCAACTCTTGCAAGGAGTTTTTCAGCCTTGTTACCCTCTTCTCAATAGCCATGTAAACTCTCTGAATCTTAGTTTATTCTAATTTCCTTATGGAGTTCTCTCTTGTTGCCATCTGTTGCTGGTTAAGTTATTCCACCCTTCAATGGGAAAGGGGTTTTCTGAGTCCCTGATTTAATACTTCAAAGCTGAAACTGAATTTTAAATCAAAACATGATACTCTGTCAGCTAACAACTTGCAAGGTTTCTAGTCACATTTTATTAATCAGCCTTTCTCAAGTGGAGGCCAGCTTTCACAAAGTCTGTCTCTGTGAAACCACAGTTAAGATCAGATGAACCGTCTGAACTAAACCCTTGTGATACAATGGGCTGTCCAGGGCCCCACACATTTCTTGGTCTGACTTCTCTGTTGACTCAGCAGAAGCATCTCTGCTTATGTCCAGGGCTGCACCTAAAATCCCTCCCTGTTCTGCCGCTCCTACATTGGCACCTTTCAGGAGGCAAGTGTAGGAAAAAAATGCTAATAGTTTTTGGAAGGGAACACCGAGAAGAATCTAAATGAAAGCTGCAATTTAGCCTGATTTAAGCCTAGTGGGTGATGGGCTTTTTAATAATGATTTCAGTAGTCTTCAGATCAGGTTTATTGTTAATCAGCTGCTGCCACGATCACATTTTGAAAGAAACATCCTTTCAAATAAGAGCTATGTGTGGGTCAAGTGCTACTTATTTGCTGATAGAACAAAAAAAAATAAACATGTAATCTAGAAAAATCTTCTAAAAATTACTGTTAAGCAGCATGGCAGATGATGAGGACTGTTATTACTGCAGTCTGTGACCTCTGCAAAGTACTTTGGCAGCTCCCTGAAATCTCAGATTCTGAAAAACGCACCCAGATCTTTTACTCAGCATCTAAACCCTGGAGATGTGATGACAGAGGACGATGCGGAGAGACTGCAAGAAGTAAGAAAGTGGCAAAGATTATTTTTTCAGCTTACTATGTCATATTTTTTTTCTACATGGAATCAGAATTAGGTCTATGGTATGGTAGGTTTTCCAGAACAAGATGTATTACCCACTCTCCTACTTTGTTCCCAGTGTCATATTTTTATTCAAGATGAGCAGTAGCATATTTTTTGCCTGCTTAAGTCTGACAGAGGTTTTTTTAATGTTTTGGTAGCCACAGATGTATCTGTAATCTCAGTATACATTTGGGCAAAGGACCAGAACACATGTTGGTAAACATTATTCATAGGCAGCAAGCAGATTAAAAAACCCAATATCCTATTTTAATTCCTGAAAAATAGTTACTTTTTTGTTTTATTTTTAACTTCAGAGTGTTGCTGCATCCTCAGTCTAATCTCTCCAATCTTTTATATTTGTACTCTAAATAGAATTTCTAATACAGTATCACTTTTCTTCTGCTTGTCCTATCAGACACCCAGTTTTCCAGTCAGAAGTAGAAAGGTCACAGGAGTTGCCGAAATCTGGTAAGACTGCAGCATTATTTCAGCTATTAAAACATCTGCTCCCATACCTGCTATCTGTCTTGTTTCAGTAACTATTTTTTTTTTCAAATTATTGTTTTTGTCTTAAGCTTATCCCAAATCCTTAATATATTTTAAACTCTCCTCTTTGTGCCATTGACACTCTTCAGATTCTCTGAAATTCTCATTAGTTGCCACAAAACACTTTTTTAGTACTGTCTTTTTGCACTGTCCTCTTTTGGAATTTTCCAATTTTGTCCACTCTTGGTTTCCCTTCTGTCACTTTGACCTTTAATTTGTAATTTCCTTTAGTAAGCCCTCTTTTTTCCCCACTTTTCCTGTCATCTGGTTATATATAGATTTCACCTCCACCTTTTCTTGTTTTACTTTCTCTGCCTGAGTGGTCAAGTCTGTTTCCCCACATTTCGAGTGCTAGTGACACAAAACTGACCTTCCTACTCATTCAGCCTGGATTTAGAGCTTATATTAATGGAAACTCCTTCGTTGCCTTCAGCACAATGGGAGTAAAAGGCTCTTTGTCTGTCCTCTGCCTCAATCAAACTTGTCTGCTTCATTTTCCTAGGGTCTGATCTAATAACTTTCCCAGTCCCAGGGAGCTGTGGAGTTGTGGGTTACCTGGCCAGGAGGGGAGTCAGGAGGGATGAGCCAGACTAGGGCATGAGCTCCAGGAGAGTGTGTTTTACAAATTTTTCCAGCATCTCTGCTCTCTTTGGTGTCTGGTAGAGGGTGAGATACTTAGGCTCTTTCTGAGCTTCACCACTCCACCCCCTATAGCATTTCCTTTCAGTTCTCACAACTGTTTCACTACTTTTCCTTCCATGAGCTGCAGTGTTCTTTTCTCAGCACCCTTTTTCCTTTCATACCATCTCCTGGTCCCTTCGCTCTGTAAGACAGGATCCTCACCGAGGAGGAATATTTTCCCTGCTGCTTGGCAAAGTGATCTGCAACATCACCTCTCTACACAGAAGTAAACCTCACATCATGCCACTCAAATGCCACTCAGAGGTCTCCATGTGGCACCTGGGGTTTTGGACCTGTCAGGTCTGCCCCTGGTCAGCATGGTTCTTTGCTGTGGGAAGAGCAAAAATGTTGAGCTGCCTGGCTCTGAGGACAGGCATTGCTCAGCATGGCCATCAGGATAAGTGCAGGAAGTTCATGGACTAATAATTTCAAGACAAAAAAGAAAGGGGAAATAGGTTGTGCATCTAATGACATGTCATTCTTTTTTTAATACTGTCTCTCATTATAGGTCCAACTGATTATATTCTTCCTGACACATTTTTAGGTAGCCCAAAGCCCTGTGCTTTACCAGTCTGTTTTAGATTGCAAGTTCTTTACTACATTTACATATCAACACCCCTTCTGCTGTTCCAAAATCACACAAATAATGGGATGTAAAGGTCAAAAAAATGTGTATCTAGGGAAAAACAAATTTTCACTTCTCTCTATCCTGATTATCCAGATGTAAAACTAAGAGATATATATTTCCAGGTCACTTATGTGCTTCTGTCAGAAGGCGATTTCAAACCGTATCTTAAAGCGAGTCCATTTGGTAACTATCAGAAAGTAGAGAAAGAAAAATATTGCAGGTAAGGTTACTTAAAAATAAAATACTAAAACTGTTAGATGTAACTGAGTGTTAAATCAAGACCGTCATCATAACACTGTGTACTTTCTCATTACTGAGAGTTTGTTAAAAATGCTGGGGCTAAATACCACGCATCCCTAAATCCAAAAGAGCAATGCTACCTCCTCTATCTGACACTTCAGTGTTAGGCACACTTAAAAATGATTGATGACCCTTATGAAGGGTATTAGAGAGATTTATGCAATGCTATTTCAATTGTCATGATGTAATGTCAATAGCTGGGGCAACATCTGTCCAGGTGGTTTTGATATGTAAAATGTGCAGTGTTTCAACATTCTTTCTCCTGGAATTTCAAAAAAAATCATAAAAATATGCACTCTACACCTGATGCCAGCAGGACTCTTTAGCTTACAAATCCTTTGAGCCAGGTATGATGGATAGAAACCCAAGACAACTGCATTTTGCCATTGTTCTAAATGGAAGCAAATTAGCAGCCCATTTGGTATTTAGCTTCTTGTTAGACTGTAACATTCATCGCCAAGTCAATCTTAAGTATATTTGACATGCACAGTCTCAGCTTCAAGGATAAGAGTATTGTGACTTTGAAGAGCTCACATGCAAAACTGAACACTGTGGATTACAAGATGATGGGTGTCTTTCTTCATCTTGGAATTTTGAATAATAACTATAATAAAATATGTTGCACATTTGATGACGGAACATGTAAGGAAACAGACATCTACATACCTGGGGGAAAAAAAAGTGAGAATTGCTAACAACACCTTTCTGCTTTTCTGATAAGGGGTCAACTAGACCACTAGAGTTAATTTTGGGTACTTTACCTCCAAGTACTATACTATAAGAAAAACATGCACCATCTGGAGAGTCTGGAGGCTGAATTAGGGGTCTAAAAATCATGAAGCATAAGGAAACACGAATGCAAATAGCGAAAGGAGAGGGGCCAATCTTAAAGGCAGAAAGAGAAGAGAAAGTCAAGGACAAAGTAACAGGTCAAACTACATAGAAAGCTGGTAGAGAGAAGAAAGAGAAAATCTGTTTTTCACATCCAGTAGAGATAAACTGGAAAAAAAAAAAAAAAAAAAAAAGAAAAAGGAAGTAATAAAAAGAGGAGACATTGAGACATTTATGTAAGACACTAGGAAAGCTTATTAAATTAAAGTTAGTGAGCCAGGGGAAGAGGTTGCTTAGAGGCTAGGAGATATATAGTATATAGTTCTAGTAGCAATATATAGCTCGGTATAATTATCAGGTATAACTGATCTCATTATACAGCAGTAGGTTTTTGAAGTTCCCCCTAATCTTATTTTTCCATGGTTCTATTTTTTTAAATTAAATAAAACTTCAGTGTTTGTCTACAATCCATTCACTATTGGAACAATTCTGGAAAAGTCCTGTGCTAAATGCTATCTGTAAATGTGACTTTTTTCATTATTTCTTTACAAAGAAATCTACTTTCCATGCTGAATGCACAGTTGCATTAGCTCTCTGTGTGCTCAGTCTGTGTTCCTCTCTTGGCAGAAATAGGTGGGATCAGAAACTCTTACAGGAGTAAAATCTGAACACCCTGCTTTCTCTGAGGTGTTCTTCTCATGTCATTTGAGGCCTCTTTGCTGGCCATTAGGGGATTCATTCCAAGCTGGCCCACTGAACTCATACTTAACAGCAAAGCAAGAGCTACAGGAGGCACTCTGCAGAGGGAGCACGACTAAACAGGGTGCCAGTGGCATTATTCAGTGGCATTAAACAGGAGGCATTATTCAGAGGTTTTTGCAGACGGTGTGTATTCTTGCAGCAGCTGCCATCTATTCTGTCTGAGTGCTGGGGTCTGGCTGGCAGGATCCCATCCCGGGGGGAGCCTGGAAGTGCTGCTGCAAGTAGCAGTGCTGCCACAGGATGGAGTGATCAGCCTGAAACCACCTAACTTAGCTGATATATTTCACACTGAAAGTTTCAAACAGAAATCTGAATCTGGCAGAAACGTAAGCTGTTTCTGGATGTGTCTCAACAAGACATGACTTTTTGCAAGAAAGAGGGAAGAATTCAGCATAAAAAAACCCTAAAATCAACAAACCAAAATATGCTGCAGCAGTGGTACATGAGAGCAAATTGTCATAAAGGCTGTTGAGAGCAGTCGAGTGCCTGTTCTGCTCATCAGTATTGCTGAACCAAGTTGTAGCAAAAGGAACGTCTTTCCACGGCTCTCTGAATTTTTATTTCATGCAGAACATCACCTAAATTCCATTTCTTAAGCTCAGTATATTCTGCTCTTTTCTCAAAGTGGGATCCACTCAGCTGCAGATAACATGAATGTGGAAGAAAATCAAGTAAGGGAACAACTTGTCCCAGCACAAAATATTTGAACTGGAAAACAGAGCTGAACTACCAAATCCTGTTTGTGAAGTGCTTACTCAGATGTCTTGAGAATGTGGCTTGTGCTCTGCACCATCCTACATGCAGTGAGAGTCAACACTATTCAGGTAGATATCCCAACAGTAGCTGGGAGAAGATATGGACAATTCACACTGGGGAAAGGTCCAAGCCAGAATGGCAGATAAACAGAACATTTAGTCTAGGACTCACATCCTCAGCAAGAGTGGAAAATTACCCTCTTAACAAAGTGATTGATTTTTCTTTTGATTTCAGCAAAAGAAAAATTGCATAGAGTGATACTACGGTCAGATAAAAAAATTCATTAGCTATCAGGAAGGAAATCATCAAGACCACCCCATAGAAGAAAAATATTGTGTAGCTTGTATTTTGGTTTTAGAGGATATTTACACATTAACTATCACATTTTTAAAGGATAATTTATATTTTCAGGTTAGAGCAATGATTCTAGAACAGCAGAACTTGATAATTTTAAAAACTGAGGAACATCAAAGATTACATCTAATGCTTTTTGCAGAATTATTTAGATGCTTTTCTCATTTTTCTCATCATAGTCAATGAAAAACTAACCAGCACTTATTTTCCTGAAGGACAATTTCTAGCCAACATTACTGTCAGATATTAATAGTACTGATTTTCTCATGATTTAGTATTAAAGCTTGAATTTAAGGAGTTAAGTAGTGTCCAATGATGGAGACTGTAAGACAAGGGAATCTTTAAATCAGCTCCATATTTTTTAAAGAGTTTTTTAAAAGAGAAACATGTTAAGTTTTTTCCAAGTTTTGACTACTGAATGTCATCTTTTTGTGTGAACGTGTTCTAAGTTGGTTTTAGAAATTCAGAAGTTTCCTTCTTCCAGGAGATGGTGCTGTAGCCCTTCAGCTGCCTGCTCCCTTCCTACTGGGATATATGTTCTGGTTTCCCACCCCGATGAAAATTTTCTTTTTTCACTGATTCCTGAAAATGCAGGAGCCCCACTCCCTGACACACATATTTTTCTCCCCTCCCCTGAAAGATTTCAATTTTTCTTAAGCCAGAAAAATTTAAAATCACAAGGGAGCACAAAACTGCCTTTCCATTAATGCAGGGATCAACAAAATCGAGTATCAAGTAATGAGATATAAGATCAAGATGCTTATTTTGGACCTGGCTCAAACCAGACTGGAATTCAATTCTGCTGTTTAGGTTGAGCTGCTTCTGAAGGTACTGGTCTTTATCTGAAGTTTTTGCCTGAGCTGGTCTCAGTTCAGCAATATTTAAATCCAGATTTCCATTCTAGCACAACTTTGCCCCTAGAGTATCCTCAGTTGTTAATTAAAAGGGTCAGCACTGAAGGCACACTAGTGCCTGTCCTCAGCCAACCAACCAAAACATCAGAAAGCTTAAAAAGTTGATTGCAGTAATACTTTTTTAAGGCTCTAGCCTTGCTGTCTCAAAGACTCATCAAAGACTTCAGCAGTCTGAGCCCTATCAAAGCGGGTGCAGAGGAGGCCCCCGAGTGAGACATTAGGGAGGATGAGGCTGAGCCAGGAGGTCCAGGCAGGATTTTCCCCACCCCATCTCCAGGAAATATCCTTGATTTATGGCTTTTCAAACCTAGGCACTACAGTCTGCAGTAAAGAGAATTTGGGTCTGACAGATAATTCTGTAGCCGTGGCATTGCAGACGTGGAAAGTCTATCCAGGCTGGAAAGGCTCTGTATCTTTTTGCAGAATGCTGCCCTAACTTTTGTCTTGTAAGTGTTGCAGGAAACCAGGAGACCAGGACACAATCTAGTATCTACTTTTCTGTTGCCTTATGTAGATAATTTGGAGCTATGATTTCAGAATTTTCTTTTCTTTTTGTTTTTCTTAAACATAATCTTTCTGAAATATTGTAGCATAAAATTAAATACTTAAGTGCAAGGGTCTGGAAATCAGTACTTCCAGATTCCACTGCTGGCACTGACTACAGCTAAGCAGGAACAAGTATTGTCCACAAAAAACACTGGAAAGACATTAAGAATACAGGGCCTTAAAAAAAAAATCACAATTAAAAATCAAACCCTAGTTCATGCCTTTTATGGAAAATCTGGGAAAAAAAAAACCTCAACTGTTCTCTGATATAATTTGCATTTTGAAAAGAAATAAAGCCTTTCTTTGTTTTGTTTTACTTTGTTTTGTGGGAGGCTTTCAACTTAATTTGTTTTCACTGGGTTTAACCGTGACTTTGACAGCCTCTGCTTGACCTTTAGCAAACCCTTCATCTGCTGGGTACCGAAGTGACTCCCACCTGTGTTAGAAAAGTGTCTACTGAAAGATAATGAAGCTTATCTCAAATGGGTTTTTTTTGCAGACATGGTTAGTGGAAAAAGGGCAGCTTTATTCAGTACAGCTACATTTTCAATGTTTATTCCTCCTTCTCATATCCTTTCTAATGTAGAAGTCCCTTGAATGTTTATTTTTCCTTCTTTTTGCAAAGGCAGTAATTGGTAGCATGTGCAATCAGGAGGGAATCGAGTGGTTTTCTGCAGCATAGCAAGAAACGCTTCTCAAGTCATCTTTCTTTTCCTGTAGGCCATCCAGAACCTTTATCGGAGACTGGTGGGTACCCAATGAAATGTCTCTATATTAACCTCATGAATACTCACAGAAAGACACATTGTCTTAAAAATAAATACTCCTTCATACTCTCATGCTTTCTTGAGTGTCTGAAAAAGCTGCAAAATATCAATGAAAAAACTGTGTGTGTGCATTTAAATGCATGTATGCAGATAGTTATGCAAGTACTTTAATAGGGTGTGACTTTAATGTTGTAAATCTCTTCTAAACCTTGTTGAAAGGAAGGCAAGTTTCATTTCAAAGATAACCACTGGTGTCAATGACAAATAAAAGAGTGCAGGATTTCTGCAAAAGTCTGGGACAGAGAAAATGCTCAGGCCAGGACTTCACTCCATCTGGATGCTGCAAGCACTTCAAGTCCCACCTTAGAAGCAGGAAAGACTGTAGAACAAACTGTAAAGAAATGAGGTAATCATAGAAAAGTGCAACTGAAAACTGCAAAAAAAAGTGAGTTCAAGGTAGATTATATGTACTAGTTTGCTCACTTTTTTTGAGAGAGAATATCTGATTTTTTAGACAAAGAAAATCTAGAAGATCTCATCTACTTAGCCCTCTGTAAAGCCTCTGATTCAAAGGAAGAATCTGATTCTAAAATACAGATGAATTTTTTCATTAGTCTGAGGAAACTGAATTAAGACAGGAATTACAAGTGGCTTCCATATCTAGTAATGAAAATACTTGGTATTATCTTCCTGGAAAGATCTTAAATCTATTGTTCTTGAAAAACTGGGGCATTTATATCACTAAAATATTTTTAGTTATATAAAAATATTCTACAAAGTGGGGGGTTTTTTGGTCTATGTATCATTTCATATTTATATCTGATAATTTATCAGGGTGCACTTGTGACTGAAAGTAACATCCATCATTCTGGGATTTTCATCCCCTGGCCTTTCATTTTTGTAAACTTCTTGCAAAATGGGGAACCATGGATATTAACACATGGTATAAATAAATTAAGGGTACAAACTGTATTCCCCATTGTAGCCAATGGTACAGAACAGAAGAGGAGACCTTTTGCTAACTGTCACTAATAAACTAATGTTTTTGACACTGTCTGTACAGTATCCAGTTGTAATCAAAACCATACAGAAATGCTTCCTTATTCAAAAAGAAAAACTTGTTCTTAGCCACATGTTTTCAAAAATTTGGCTTGCATAGCTATATTTTGGCTTGGGTTTTGATGTGCTAGATAATTCAAAAACAATAAAGCTGTAAGTGCTGAAGCTGTTAAGTAGTTTAACCAGGAGATTAATCTTGTGGATTACAAAAAAAAAATGAAGAACAAAGCAGAAACGGACATTGAATATGATTTTGTGAAATTTGTCATTTTTAGTTCAGCAGTGACAACATGCTTTAGCTGAGCTACTACCCATATTGCAATGCACAGGAGAGCAATTTTCATAACGATAATAAGCTTTCTTCCCAGCATCGACACCGAATGGTAGAGAAAAAATGGCAATTTAGCTCCTTTCTCATATAGCTGTATCAACACAAGCAAGTCTATATCTTCCACCTGACAGCAGAGGTAAATTTGTTCCAGGCTGAATTCATACATGATGCTTAAATAGTAAAGAATGCTGATTAGCCACTGATTTTTCCAGTCTGGTTCAGCTTGTCTGAAATCTCACTTGCCTCCCTAGCAGTAGGATGCAGAGAGAAGGCTACTCCAATCTATAAGAACATTTTATGGAGAAAAAAAATGACTGGCTTTTTCAAAGCATATTTCTTTTTAGTTATCCCTTTCATTTGGTGGATTAAAATAAATTACCTACTACTATGTGGAGTTACCCACATCATGTCCAGGACTGGAAATGATGTAGCAGTCTGCATTCATGCTTGGAACAGTAGTTCTGCTACTATCTGCTAGGAACTGCTGTACTGATAATATTGTTGTACAACTCTAGGTAATGTCTTTGCATTACTCTGGTGTGCACCATATACACACACTAGCTATTCAGAGCAGCTTTTCATGCAGAAATTGACTGGATATGAGGAAATTTGAAACCTTGGAAGGATCAACCATGGTTGTTTCTTTTGAAATAATATCAGTATTAAACTTAGCAAAGCAAAAAAATCCTGAAACTTTTTAAAGTCAAGTAAAACATCTGCTCAGGATTGAGTTCCATGTACAAATACTTCATTCCACACTTCTCGCAGTCAGCAGCATCTTCCCTGAAATGTTTAATTGAGCCAAGAAATGCAATGTTAAGTATGACATCCTCAATACTTGCTAGCAGTACAGCTGATTTTATACAAAATAAGCAGCAATTTGCTGAGTATCTGAGAAATGTGGCATAAAACCCAAAAACTTCCTTTCACCAGAGATGACCCTCAGATATCTCAATATTTAGCTTCTTAGATGATAAACAACGAATTTGTTCTCACTCGTGTCTCTACTAAAAGAAAATGTTTAAGGCCAATTCTCCAAAGACAGAGCCTGGTGTCCTGATGAAGTTCAAGCCACTGTTCAGTGACAAAGGCAGATTTCACAGTTCTGATGTACTTCCTTTCAGATATAACTTTAGAGCAATTTCTTTGATTCTCAGGCAGCAGCACACACAGCTAGAGTAGAAGGACTGGAAAATGGGTAATAATTTATTCTTACTTTACAATTTGAAGTCTCTTTATATTGCTGTTCTTGGGAAAAGGCCTCTGGGGTGTAGGAGAATGGAGAGCATTGTTTCAGGGAGAGTAGAGCAATCCCACAGTGAAAATATGTTGGTTCAGCTTACTGTTGTACTGGTTCAATCCTTGACCTGGATAAACTGCAAACTACTTGCTTGGTCAAAATTTCTTTAACGAGGTATAAACACTTCAGTGCTGAAGATAGGTTGCTCATAACCATGTTTCTGTTTTCACCCATCCCAACAGCTAAAGAATGTGTGATTATCCCTCATTCCTCCTTTTTTATTTTGTCCAGAAAAGCTACCCATTCTTGAGAAACCTCTTGCTAAAGACACATGACTTACCCTTATTCTTTGCTGAGTATCCATTGCTGCCCACTGTAAGAGTCAAGTTACTAAACTGGATGAATCTTTGATCTGACTCAATACAAGAAGGGTCAAAATCATGTCGACAGACATTGCTTGAGAGGAAAGGTGTTGGTTTCCCATAGGACAATAAGGGAGAGGGTGGAGATGTGTTTTTTCAAGATAGTTTTGATAGCAATGACACAATGACACTAATTTTAGAATATCTGTATGAGTTAGCAACATAATACTAGAAATTATAGCAGTGCATTGAGTCCCTCATGAGATACTGCACTTCTGCAATAGTTTAACACAGTCTTCAGTGCTGAAGTAAGATTATGGCAGCTGCTTGCTATTCTTACTGCTATTCTTGCTTCTTTGATATGATACCCTTCCTCTTCAGTCCTGATTGGGTCACAGGCAGAGAATGATGACCCTGCTGAAGCCTTGATTACCATAAAAAAGTAATTTCATTCAGGCTATAAAATCTCTTGTCTTAAGAGAAAAATCACCTGTGTCAATCATCTGAGTTACACCAGTAAAATGGGCACAAATACTTTTAAATATAACCTTACAGCTTGCTTTAGTATGTCAATACTATGTCTAAGATGACCTGTCCTCTCTGAAAGCAGAAGTTTTAGCTTGTGCTCCCTGTTTATACAGTAATCATCCCATCATTTCACATTTACTGTTAACCCTACAGGTTAAATCCTTGTTGCATTCAGCCATGAGGAATTGCCATTCCCTCTGGATGTATCAGAAACAGTTTCTATCTGGAAAACTGTTGCAATAGTCAAAACTATTTTGGTTTCTACTGGTAATGGGGTGATATTTATTCCTCTTCACCTTACAGTGAGATTTTGAAGCAAATTAAATGTTTTAGCTTCTTGTTAAGTGTAAAACTTTTCAAAGGTCTCCAGGGGACAACTGAACATATAAGCAGTTGCATTCTGGGATCCACAGCTCTCAGGTGTCCTGCTTTCATTTGCTCAGAGGTTATGCTCACTGGCACTTTTGCCAAGGGCCGTTGTTTTCCTTTTCCAAAGGTATCCTGGGTAATTCTGTAAAATGCATTCAAATATATGGATTATGTGGTAAATACCTTTGTCTGGTACATAAGGTCCAAACCTGAGAAAGGTCAGGCAATAAGGTATGCGGATGCATAAGCCTTTTCCATTAAACACAGAAAACAACATCTGTTTTTCCTTAGTTCAGTTTTACTTTAACAGATATTGGTTGGTTAATGATTATATGGTAATTTACCATTATTAAGCAGGTGAACCATTACAGCACACAAAGGCATTCTTTGGAGCCAGTGGAAAATGATGCTGTTCCACAAAAAGCAGAGTACACACACTGCTTAGAAGCTGTGGGCATGCAAGTTCAGAAATGCCACAATACTAATAAGATTTTCTCTGGAGACATTTGCTTTTCCCATCTCTGAAATAAACTCAGGTCTTAAAGTGTTTCACACAAAGTGCTAGAATGCTAATAGTCAACATTTTAGCACTCAGGGCATCCCATCTGGCAGCAGACAAAAGTCCAGGGAAAAAGTCACAGAGTCTGAGCTAACACTTCAGAAAACAAATATAAAATACATGTTGTGTTTGTGGTGAGTATCACTCTGCTTGACAAAAGGGAGGCCACAGAGCAAAAGACTGAATTTTTTATTATATTTTAGATGACATTCATATCTTGAGAGTGAAAGTGGATGTTAGAAATATAAGTTTTTCCCAACAGCTGTTCTAGGGAATAAAATAAAACTTTTCAGATATCAAGGAAAAGCTTTCTGTATGTTTTACATAGTCTAGTTTTTACAAGTCTGTATGACAACATTGAGTTATCAGTAGTGCTTCACTGATATTAAAAAGGAACACATATTAAGTGAATGTTTAAAAAAAGACTCTTCCAAAACTTTATTTCATCTAAAACCAACTTGCTAGTACTCTAACAAGCTGTGAAGAGGACAGGCTGGAAAATGTAATTGTCTTATGAAATTATCAATCTTCTGCCTAGATATGGACAGCCAACTCTGGGATAGATTAAAACCCCTTTTGTTTCCCATGCTACTGCACTGGATAGCCCACACTGTGATAAAATGGTTGTGGAATAAGCAAGGTCAATGAATTCTATGGGAGTAGGCAAAGACCAAAGAAGGACTTCACTCCAGGCTTCCTCTAGGGTAGTGCCTATTCTCACTTCCTACAGGCTGACATGTTAGTACCTGGGAAGGTCACGAGTTTGGACTTTTGTTCCAAATTCCCTTCAGTCTGTGTGCATACAAGCCCCTGCTGTCAAGCATTGCTTTACTAATCAGTTTATATATGATCATGCTTAATTTCTTGTGGGATTACATTCATATAAGAGCTCTCTAAAAAAGAGGACAAAGTCAAGGAGGAGAGCTGTTGAGTACAGAAGAGAAAATGTTTGGGGAAAAAAAAACCAACCCAACAGATTATCTTATTAAAATCTGAGAGTTCCTCAGTCTATATTTCATTATTTCCATTATCTTGGCTATCTGTAAATACATTAGCCTTGTTACACAATTGAAACTCCTATTGGCATTGATAGGATCTTACCAGTTAGAGATGAAAGAAGCCTATTAGGTAATGCAGACATTTCCCTGCAGATGCAGGACAAGTCATTGAATTACTTATGCTGATTAAGAAGAGGCACCTAAAGGGTTGAACTTGCCCTTTCAAGGCTAATTCACATCAAACAAAACAAAATCAGACACTGTTACAGTAATATTTTTAAGCTTTAAGATCAGTGACTGATTTTCCAAGAGAAATTGGTAGTAAGGAACATAAATCATACAGTTTAATATTGCATCTGTAGTAACAAGCAGTTTACGTGAGACTGGGTTCTTTAGATCTGTGAGTATAGTTCTTACCAGCACCAAGCAATAAAAAACAAAACCAAATAATATTAAGTTTCTGAAAGACACATAAGGGTAGATAAATATTATATAAATTTTTTTACAATTACATGTTTTATGACTTAAACTAGGCTCCTATATCATGTCTGTGTCCAATGTGTGATGTGCTGTTATTTTCAGACAGATTCACTGAATTTAGCCAGCAGATTGCCAGGCAAGCAATTGTGGTTCTTGCCTTTTAGAGACCTTGATCAATGATGAAAATAAACTGCATCTCCCCAGCTGCTGGGATGCACCACAGTGCACCTCCAGGACCTGGAGTGTCCACATCAAGCTGCTTCTTAAATTATGTGCTGAGTTTCATCAAGCTGCTTCTTAAATTATGTGCTGAGTTTCTTCTGCCTTGTTCTTAGGTTGTGTTTACATGGAAACCCTATCATTAGATGTCAGGAAAGAATAGCATCTTCTATGAGCATAATGTTTTAATGCAGTATAAATTTACAGCTAGAAGATACACTACCTAGGAACTTGTAAACACCCCAGTTCTGGTAGCTGCAATAACCAGTTTTCCTTTATGGACAGTTAAAAACTGGAAACAAAACACCAAGAGGAATATAACCTTAGAACAAAAAGAGCCCTCTATGCTCTCCTTAGCAAAAATCTCATCCTCTCAAGGTGTGGATTGGACAGGTCTATTTTGCATACGTACAACAAAAAGAGACTTGTCCAAACACCTCACAAGAAATTCTTGTCTCCCCTCTGAATACATTACTTCTATTTGGATATTAATTCTTGGTTGTCTCCCTATAACCACACTAGTAAAAAATAATGTTAATTGCCCTGCAGTCAGTGATTTGCATCCTCACAGGTTATAGGTGGTTTGTTGTCCCTTCACAGAATATTGTCATTTACTACAGACTCCATGCCTTATCTCTCTCCATTCTTCCTGCTTGTTTCTGTTATAGTTGGAGTCAGGATAAGCCGTAACGTTCACTGAATAACCAGGTCACATGAAATATTCATAAATTATTGCGAAACAACCCCACCAGCCATCATAGTGATGTTAAAAAACCCCCATATCTTGAAAAAGAATCAACAATGTTTATGTTGCTAGCTCCCTACATAGGCACATTTCCTTCTTTGCTTGCTCTACTGTATTTGCTTCTCATTTAACAAGTTACGTAAAAAAGTTTTAGCAGTTCATCTGATGGCTGAGCTGCAGTTATTTATAATTATGGAATATTCTTGGGTGTTTGTTTAAAGTGTGGTGGAGAGCTGCTGGTTTTGTTTTTTTTCTGGTAGGCGGCTCATTACTTCATAAATCTGTGACTGAATGGGAATTGTGGCTGGGGAGCAACTGTGCTGCTTCATGCATCATGACCAAGTGTGTGTGGGAGTCAGGAACAGCACCTCTCTGGACCAGCTGCTCCATCCATCTGCAGCTGGGTCTAGGTACAGTGATCTATGGTCAAGATCTGCATTGGGAGTATTTTTATAGCTGCTTTATAGCAGCTGGTGTGAATGGCAGTAGGAAAATGAACGATCAACTTCCTAACCATCAGGAACAAACTAAGAAAGAAAAATAAGCATAAAAATTAGCACATTTTTGTTAGCATTATAAAGACACTCTTTGAAGTTCAGTTTCTCAGAACAGCTACTGTAAGCCTACGTATTTATTGGTTTGTCACCCAGCTGAAAATTTGCTTTATACTAAAACTTGGCACAAAAATATATTTGAGTGGCAAATGGTGTTCATAACTTCAGATGCTTTTATGTCCTCTTAAAACTGAAAAATAACTATTTAAAAAGGAAATGTTACTTGAAGTCCGACTCTTTTTGCCACATTAATGGAGAAAAATAAGTGCACATGGTCAAACTGAGTTACATTTAAAATCCATGTAGGGTGGGGTTGCTTGTTGAAAATTAAATTTATACTTTCAGTCCATGTAGAATCCAACCTATGTTAGTAACAACTAAAGATGTATCAATAAAAGCACCAAATTCAGCTTGCTGTACATTTAATATATTGATTTTTAAGAACTATTATTATCATCCTTGCTTCAGAAAAATATAAGGAGAAACATTTTTGTACAGTTCTGGCTTTTAATTTTTTATTTAAAGGAACATGAGGTATCTCAGCACATTTTAGATTATATCTGCAGCTTTCCTGGAGGAGGCACTATTTCATGAGGCTTTACGGCATCTGCCAAGGGAAGTATTACCATCACATAAGTCTCCCTTGTAATACATCCACCACAGCATAATGCAACAAGACGCAAAAAGCAAGATGTGTGGGTTTTTGTCAGAGCTCTTCTAAAAATTAGCTCAGTGATTATTTGAACTTCCATTATAGAAAACAGAGACACTGGAAAAGAAGTGATAGGCTGCTGCTTCAGAGAATCACAGAGTGACAGAATTATCAGAGTTGGAAGGGACCTCTAGAGATCATCTTGTCCAACTCTCCCACTGAAGTAGGATCACTGAGAGCACATCACACAAGACTGCATCCAAGTGGGTTTTGAATATCTCCAGAGAATGGGACTCCACAACCTCCCTGGGCAGCCTATTCCAGTGCCTTGTCACCCTCACAGTGAAGAAGTTTTTCCTGCGTTTAAATGGAACTTCCTGTGTTCCAGCTTGGGCCTGTTGGATCCCATTGTGTCACTGGGAACTACTGAGAAGAGCCTGGCTTCATCTTCCTTGGAGCTACCCTTTAGATACCTATAGACATTAACAAGGTCTTCCCTCAGCCTTCTCCAGGTTTCTCAGGTCTCAGCTTTCTCAGACTTTGCTTCTGTGAGTGATGTCTGGGAAGAGGATTCTTGGCACCTCCTAGGTGGAGTTCCCTTCCATGTGGGAAGGGGGGAAACATTTTTATGCATTTTGGAGTGTACCCTCTCTTTAGAAATGCTCATAAAAATTCCCCTAAAAAAATAATGTCTAGAATACAGCAACTTGCTCCCAGTTCTCAAGACAGATTTGTCAAGAAGGTCATACCTGGAGAACAAAAAATCTTCAGCCTGTGGTGTTTTCCTTGAAATGATACAAGCTGAACAGAGTGTTTCAGAGCACTATTGCTGTGCTCAGCCTGTACTTCAGCAAAGAAGAATTCCCTGCCCATGAACTATAGTCACGTAATTACCAAGTCCTGATGTGTCCTTTCTCAGTTGTGCATTTGTTGAAAGCAGTATTAATATTCTCTCAGCCCTGATGATCCCAACATTGTCACAGTGTGCTTCTTACCACAGTGGATTTACTACAGATCATGTCATTAAATCACCTTCCTAAAATATTTATATCTTACTATCTTACAGAAGGTTTTGAACCTTCTGTGTAGTCATGCTTACTCCCTTACTTTTTATTCTGTTCTGGTTTATAGAAATGAAGACCTGTTAGCTGGGCTTGCAAAGCACCAGAAACTTTTTTTTTTTTTTTTTTTTTTTCTCCCACATTAAAAATAAATTCAAAACTTCTGCTTATTTCTTGGAGAGAATTTTTATTCAGAACATGACTGCAGAAAGGTTATGGACATGGTTTTATCAGAAACAGGGGTAAGATGGAGAAGGAAAAGTAGGAAGTGTCTTGGGTAAGTCTCATGGACTCTGTCAGAAACCCAAGCTGTTTGCATGATGCCAGTGTGTCTTTTAGTTTCTAATCTTACTTGAAGCTTTCATGTCCCTTAAGAGGATATACATTTTGCAGACATTCATGACACTTATGTCTGCCCTATTTTTTCTGGAAAAGGTTTATCCAAAGTATAACTTTTATCTTCTTTTCAGAAAAAAAAATCACATCATCCTTACATAATTTAGAAATAATTTCTTAGTTATATTTCTTAATATTTCACATTAGTCTAAATAAACAATTCTGTAACCAAAATGGAATAGCATAAAACATTCAGAAAAGCTCACTCAAGGCTCATTTGTGTTAATATCAAATATAGACAACCAACACAGTACACATTACCTGGGGAAAGATGGCTATTCTGGGAACATTCATAGGTTGGCTTTGATAAATCAGGCCAGATTGTGAACTGCTGTGGGCAGAGTTGAATTCTTTTGCATCAGATGAACTTCAAGTCCTTTCTGTTCAGAGTGTTTTAATCCCTGGATGATAGTTATGTGGCTGCTAAAATTACAAAGAAGAGTGGGGAAGGGTGTGAAGGGCAAGAAGCAGAGCAAAGTCACCCGTTAATCACAGACCCTCTTAGGCATTGATAAGAATACGGCAGAATCAAAATTATATCTCAAAATACAGAAAGATCATGTTAATATAAAAGAGAAGAGAATCCATGAGATATGAAAGAGTTTAATCTGAAAAAAATCAGCTGCTCGTTCACGGCCATGCACAGCTTAGAGCAAAAGAATTAGAAAATGCTACTGTATATTCGATGGGAAAACAGGTCTCTTTAGTGTTTTTCAGTCAGTGGTGACAGTCTGTCTTCCCTGAGCTTGGTGCAGAGGGTCAATTTGAATCCTCTGAAGTGCCAAGAGCTCCATCTGCTCTTCCATCTGAAATGGGAATATTTTTGCTCTTTTTTTTTTTAATCTTGATTTGGTCTTTCGGTGTTTGTGTTAGAACACACAGCCCAGATGCCAATAATGAGGAAAATATATTAAGTGATAAGGGAGAAAACAGAGAAATTAAAATGAACGAGGTAGGAAAATTGTAAATGGAAAATGGGAGCTGATTGCAATATCCAGCCCAGGTGTGGCTGTGAATTAAAGTGCTTTCCTGAGAGATTCCAACAGATATATCCCATAATCCTACACATCTGGGAAAGTGTTGGTCAAGACAGTCCTGAAAGTTGTGCCAAAAACACCTTGAAGATATTCCACACAAAGATCCAGCCTGCTATATACTCCAGCTGCTGTTTATTAGTGATGCTCATATTTTATGTATGCTAGCACACAGGAATTCTGTTACAGACAAAACTGTACATATAGATTTAAATCCATTGATTGTATATTCTGCTTAGGTTTTATTGAAGCATTTTTCTGTCTGCAACCACAGAGCTACAGTTTCTTCCACTGAAGCTGAAACATATGTATATACTTACTCTCACACATAAATACAAAGGAATGCTTTAATTTTCCATAAAACAAATTAAAAAATGTTAGTGCTTCTCCTCAGGAAAAAAAAAAATACACAGAGAACTTTCACTTCTCTGTTTTCTTTGTTTTCACAGGCATCCTGAGCTTTTCTAAATCCAGTGAATTTGAAAAGTCACTATTCTGAGATTCAGAAATTAGCCTTAGAAATTGTGCTAATGCACAAACCAGTCTTCAGTGCAGAAGTCCTTAACTGTTTTTGTTCTATGTAGGAAGACCATGTCCAAGAGACTTCAGGAAAAAATGCTCATATTAACCTAAGTTCTTCCTGAGTTGGCCGGGGGGCCAGAGAGTCTTAGCCATGCAGCAACTAATAGGTATCAGTTAACACTTGTGACATTGCTCCTTCATCCTTATGCCATTACCTTCATAATATTTCAGCTTAAGGTTCTAGCAAACGTTGATAGATGATATGCTGCTTGGTTTCTTGTCTGTAATTCCTTGAAAATCTGTCTTTTCTTGTTAGTACTGAAAGGTTTTTTCCTTCCTTCCTTCCTTCCTTCCTTCCTTCCTTCCTTCCTTCCTTCCTTCCTTCCTTCCTTCCTTCCTCTTTATATTCTTCCAAGTTAGCAGGTGGTGAAAAATCCCAGGTATTAGTGTTTTAAGACAATGCATACTATAAAACATAATCTGTTCTACCTTTGAGCTATTAACAACTTTCTGATTTCAACACCAGGTGTCACTGCAGTGACAGAAAATCTTAAAATATTTTGTGGAATGGATGAACAAAGCAAGATTCGTTATTGAATATAAGAAAATCATTCCACACATAGAGTGGGGATGGAAGTAAAATAAATTTGTGGAACTCCATCAAACAGGCATAAACATGTAACTTTGAAAGCAAAGCTGGAGATGAAATCTTTAACTATAATATACTATTGCTACAATACTCTGAAACTAAATTAAAATTTTTCTATACTTAGTAATTGCCCACAGTGTTACAAAGGTACTTTTAAACAGCATAAAGAGCAGGTAGGAAAGTTCATTGAACCCAAAAAACTCATCACTTCAGAGAAACTGAGCTAGCTGTGAAATAACAATAATTCCACAGAATTTATCAATGGATTTGGGCCACAAAGTAAATTAATCAGCAGATATTGAATACATTATGCATAACTTGGGAAGAAATATTGCACAACAGTGTTTCACAGAGATTACTTCAGCATGTCAGAGAGTTTTCAGTGATTTTTAACACTAACCTGTTATATTTAGCCTTGATTTTATTTGCTACTTTACCTCTCTCATGGTGTTTTGAAAAATGTCTGGTGTCTTTAAAATGAAGAATAGTACTCAGAAATACTTTCCACATAAAATTATTTCTATTTTTAGACTAGCTTTAGAAATATTGCAAAAAAAAAAAAACAAACAAAAAGATAAAACAAAACCAACACAGAACAAGCATTTGTCTATTTTCTCTGTGCTGGTTATTCTAATGCCTTAGAGGAAATAAAGGTGTTATAAAATAATTTTCATAATATGCTTGCTGAAGTAAGGTTGCATTGCTATTATTTTACAATAAAGTGTTTCAAGGTAACAGGGCTGAACACACACACACATAGAGACCCCCAGCTTTTAGTGATAATACAGAAAGAAAAGACAAAACATAGAGAAAAAGAGATAAGAGGGAATGAAAACATGAGCGAAGGAATAAAGTTGAGTCTGGAAAAGGCACGGGGGAGGGCAGGACATGTTGTTTTGAAGTCTGTCCTTTTGTTTTCACTCTGTGAATCTATTTTAATTGTCAATAAATTACATTAATTTTCTCCTAGAAGAGTCTGGTTTGTCCACTACAGTAATGGATAAGTGATCTTTCTGACTTTATCTCAACCCACAAGCTTCCTCATCCTATTTTTGCCTTTGTCCTGAGAAGGGAGAGGAGAGAGGGAGCAGCTGGGTGTTTGGCCCTTAGCCAAGGCTAATCAACCCCATGTCTAAAGGGGCATAAATATCTGTGGTCTAATGCTTTTGTTAAAGTGCTAAAGCACTTTATTCTTTCCTTCCTCAATACACCTTTTACTGTACTTACAGACAGAAAGCTGTCTCCAGTAAAAGAATCTACTTTTATCCAATTGCCTTGGCATAACATGGACATGGTAGAGAACAGCTGTGCTTCGGTTTTCTGTGAGAGAAAAACTCCAGGGTGTTTCCATCATAATAAATTCAATACATTAAAATGTTAGCATTAGTTGCATGGCATAGCCATTAAAACAACCTGAACATTTTGAAGTCACTCTGCTAATTGTCCTGAAGATCATCCAGTTCAGGAAATACAACCTGACAATTTATACCAGGGTCTCAAATAAATCTTTTCTCTTCAATCACCATCTTCACATTTCCATTTTCACATAAGGTCTGGAAAGTTGAATCCAGCTTTGATTTTCTGGGCATGAAACCTGATGATTTTTTCCTATATTTCTCATCAGAAAAGAGGGACACTTAGTGCAACTAAATGGCAACAACTTAAAAGCACATTCATGGAAATACCCTTCTGGGCATTTTAAAATGTGTAGACATAGGCCATAACTACAATGGTTGTCTGAAGCTGAGCAGGAATGCCCAGGTACCTGCCCTACAGCAGTCAAGGTGTTCTTCAGTTAGTTGGTGTGGTATTTTATGATGACCAAATATATTCAGTGGTTTCATATTAAAACTTAAGTAAGAAAAGACTCAAAGAAATACTTAAACGGTCACCTACACTTACACTCTGGGGTTTGCTCTGTATGCCTGATACCACAGTTGTAAAGTCCAGGTATGACAGGACCATAATGATGTTGGTATCTGGGCTGTCACCCAAAACACAGGACCTGCCAAGGGACTGGCAAGTAAGGATCTCAAAATCTTTAGTGTTTTACAGAGGTGAAACCAAGCCTTGATTTACTGTTTATATGGCCTTATTTTAGGGTCCAAATATGCTCTCCTTTAATATATGTCTCTCATGTGTTCCTAATTTTGACATGTCCTTCTGATAAATTTTTTCTGGTTCTTCTATGTGTACTTTCTTCTGTTATTTAGTCAGGCTGCAGTAAGAACAGAATTTCAGATTTTCACAGAGATGGTAGCTAGATCAAGGTAACATTGTATTCTCATTTAGTACTTTGATTTTTCATGCAGATTTGGGATAGATTTTTCTTTTGTACTTTGTATATAATAATAAATTAAAAACCTGTATATCATCTCAACATGTCAGATTCCTCAACCCACCTTCCTCCCCCTGTCTGAAAATGCGTGGAAATTTGGAAACATCTGAGTCAAAAAAAACCTTGTTGAAAAGTGTATTTTCCCATTGAAGCTTGAAGAAAAGCTATGTGAGCTTGAGGTACCTGAGAAGCTTAAATTTTTCAATAAACATATATATAAACACTCCTGTCAAGTAGGAAAATACTGTAATCCACATTTCACAGATAATATATGAAGGTGAAAGGAGGTGGAAAGTCAACTTTTCAAAGAAATATTGACATAATGAATTTTCCTGTCTTTGGAAAAACTACACAAACCAAATCTTGGAGACATGCTCATTTTCTAATGAAAATGTTTACAAATTAAGGAAATGTCTGCCTTTGGAACGCTTCCTAGTATCTCACCTGATATATATTCTCAGAATGGATGTGAAGTCATATATTTTAGACTGGTGAAACTATGATTTTACTGGCTGAGTTTGTGTCCTCTTCTCTAACTTAAAGACATTATCTGGGCACATGCAAAGTTTTCCTAGAAAATCATGTCTATGCTAGCAGTTTGTGTTGCCATAGTCCTGACAATCACACTTTGTCACAACACCTAACTAACTATGGCATGCCAGAATTTATTGTTCAGACCTGGCCTCTACGTCAATGTCTAGACCTGATATACCACAACATGGCCAGGGAAATGTCTGACTGAATTCCTGATCCGGAGTAACTTCTACAGTGGACTAAAGAGCATATCAGATTGTGAACACTACTGTGTACACTGCTTGAAATATTGGCTTTATGGATGAATTAATTTAAACACATGGAGGATCCATTAGGCCATTTTCCAGGCAAATGTTTTTTTTTCTGGAAAAGAGCTTGACAAGTCTTTAATAGACCAAGAGCTATCTAGGCTTTTGGCACGGGTCAACAAATGTTTGATTCTAAACCATTCACTCATTCCCACAGAAGATGAGCTCTTCCACATGGGAACCCATAATGGATAGATAAGTTTTAACAATGGATATATATTTTCATCATCTAGCTATCCTTCATAAAGGTCCCATTTAAAGCTGTTTAGGGTTTTATTTTATACCTGGATATCTACCTGACATAGCTGTCTAGAGGATGAACTTCATCTCTTTCAGCAATCTGGACTGCATCTCATAACTCTAGGAAATAGATCAAAAACAAAAAAGCAAACATATAAACCTTCAATGAAGTTCTTAGGAAATCTGATTCAGCACTATCAGAATCCATTGACTTGAAATTATGAGAGATTGGTATAATTTGCAACAACAACTTTTACTTTCATTATCATAAGGTTTTATTTCTTCGGACTTGCTGAAAAATATCTTTTTTTTATCTAAGCTTCTGGAGAGGCAGTGAACAATGTCACAATTTTGAAGTATGCTATCTGTAAGATATTTTTTGCATATCCAATTCATTTATCTTCAAAAACCCTTCATTTATCTACTATCTCAGCAATATGCACAAAGCAGTGACATCAGATACATACTCATGTAACTTCCACAAAACCTATTTCTCCCTAAAATAAATATATATTTTTAAAAACATTTCTCTTAAGTCTTTGCCTTTTGATGACTTCCATGCAAAGGTGCAAAAGCACCCATAGCAAACTGCTCTGCTCATAGAAATTCAAATTCTGCTGCTTCTTTTCTCCATGGAGTTTTCACCATGAAGAAAGTTTTTGCCCGAGTCACCAAGATAAATTTTTTGATTAATTCTCAGACACAGCTGTACTCACAGGTTAAGACTATACAGCTAAAAAGCTTGGGTCAGGGGTAGACTCCTAGCCTGACAACAGCACTTGTCCTGCAAGTAATATCTGTTACTTGCTGAAAAAAAAATAACTCCATACACTCTCCCTGCTGCCTGGGCCCTGCAACCTCCACACAATCTGATTCAAAATGAAGTCATGCTGTGGGTGATAGTATCACATTTAATGGTTTGGACAGATCAATGGGTGGGCAGCAGCCTGAGAAGGTGAAGTCACAAAGCCCCATGTCCTTCAGATGGTGAAGTAACACAGAATTTTGCCCTGCTGAACATGTGAATACAAATGGAGATTGCTTCTTTGTGTCTCAGGTGATTTGCTGAACTGATGCTACAGTTCCACCACTCTCATGGATGGGCCCTCAGCAGCAGCACTCATGACAGCATTCCCCAGTCCTTCACCTAATGGGAGTGCTTCAGGATCTCTTTCTGCCTTGGAGGAAACTGGCATTTTAGCCTTACTTTTTAAAGAATGATTTAGTTTAGAAAAGAAAACAAATGTTATGATCCATTCCATCACTCCTCCTATACGTTTAAGGCTCACCAGCCTAAAAAGCTAAAATGGATGAGGATTGTGTCTGGAATTGCAGTGCATGACACAAAGAAGTGTGAAGTGCTTAGTTTTTTATAGGTTTGTTTCCTGCAACATAGCAGTACTCCTTGCTCCACTAAGGAAATAAACAGAGCTATTTTGTATTGTTATTGTTTGCTGTCATTTGGTGTGTTTTGTTTGTCATTATTAATTCAAATATTGGTGATTTGTTTCCTATCTTATCTGATTTTAGGCACAGGAGAATAAGGGAGTTGTATGGGACAACAGGCTGCAAACCATGGGAGCCCTGCTGCTTGTTCTTCTTGGGATAGCCAGGCTAGCAACACCTCCATCAGTCGCACCACTTCATCCAATAACCTCTGCCAGTCAGCCCAGGAATTTCAGAATTAATTCTCCTTCACAGTTCTTTCATAAATCTTATCTTTCTTCCCCATAACAGGATGGGGGGTGGTTACATTCCCTTCACCCTTCAGGTAGTGAATTTCATTTTAACTACATTTCTAGTTTTTTACCCTAAACCTAAATACAAATTAAATCTTAGTTCAAATGCAGTGAACCAATACTCTTAGTTCCCATATCTATTTTGCTTTGCTTTGCTTTGTTCTGAAGATTGCTACAAACACCCACTGATAAGCAGTTATAAAAAAAAAAAAAAAAAACCAACAAAAATTATGCTCGTGTTCTGCACAGACATATTGAGACCTACCACTCCAGAGAGGAGTATCTCATATACAGAAGGAAGTGATATGTGGTCAGCAGTATTTCACATTCTTCACTCATCTAAACTGCCCAGAGAATCACATTTTATAGGAGCAATAAAACAAATGGAATGGTGAAAGATGAGGCAAATGATCTGGTTAATGTACATTGTTTAGGCTTTTATAAAGGCTGTAAATATCAAGAGACGCCGCATCACCCATAAAAGAAGTATCCTGTTTAAAATACATACTTAGTACACAACACTGCTCAATTTTAGTGCAGGCAGAACATAGTCTGTAGCATGTTACTATGTTTTCAAGTTAGGGTTAGCAAGAATCATATATGTAAGATATACACTCAGGCCATATTTCTCATAATTTACATTGCAAATCGCTCCTTATACTGACAAAACTGAGAGTGAAAGAGTATCAAAATGGGGATCATGTATTCCCTGCAGCTTCTTTCTTTCTGTAATTCTGTTATCTGCATATTAGTTGTTTGTTTCAGTCATCAGAGGCTTACACATATTGAGAACATGGTTTTAGTCCATTTTTCTGGAAGTGTGGAATACTACTCCTGGATGGTCCCAAAATCTCAGGCAGATAGGCTTTCAAACTCCCTACAAGAACAGTGCCTAGAGAGAGCAGCTGAGGGAGTTATTATCCTTCCTATCACTCTTCTGATTCATCTTTGAACACCCATCCTCATACTATGTACTATGCACACTTCTTACTCATCACATAGTTGGATTCCTCTGAGGTGCCTTGACTCCAAATGCAGCTGCCATCCACCATGAGAGGAGAATTTAATTTTGTGAAAACTGGAGAAGCAACATCCCATTAGATCTGAATATTAATTACTTTTGAAGGCTGCAACAGCATATACAATGAACATTAAATAATCCATATACCAAATGGATGCTCATGTTTCTACAATAGAATGTTTCACAGGAATTAATGGTTTCATAACTTAGATGTTCCTATTTAGCATTCCGTAAGGACCTGATGTTTCATTAATAGATAGAATTGGTCAGAAATTTTCTGCTGAAGCAAATTTGCTGAAAAGTGCCAGCACTTTTCAGTTGTTGAGAGTGAAATATTTCATTCAAAACAGCTTGGATTTGATAAAGTTTTGCTGAATCCAAGGCAGGATTCCAAGAGAAACTACATTTCTGGCAGGCTTACCTCAGTCCTGGGAACTCTGTAAGCTACAGTATGGCCAGCCTGAAGGCAGGAGTCCCGAATGGGTCTGTCATGGCTAGGGATGCTGGAAAACTTCAGGGCCCCGATGTAGAAATGAGCCTGGATATGCTCCAGGAAGAGATGAGCCTGGATTTGTCCCAGCAGGGGAACTCCCTAAAGCTACCAGAATTACAGGATGTGGAGAGTCTCTCTTTCAAGTTTGAAATTTATAAAATTCCCACTATGGATTACAAAACAAATAAGGTAAGATTTCTCCTTTCTGACCTCTCCTATTGATAAGCCTGTTATAAGTAACTAGAAGGAGCACAGTTTAAACTTACTAGCCAAATGTTCATTAGTCTTTACTAAGTTGAGGACTGGGCAGAGAACATTCTAAAACTAAATCATCATAGTTCAAAACATAGCCCGTGGTTCAAATCTGTCAGAGAAATTGCTTCCATCTGGCCCAGTCACTGGTCTCGGGAGTGAAGGGAGGAGTGGGTGTTGAAGCAGCTGATATCACTCAATCAGCCAAACAACTTCTGACCCTGCACATAGCCCTGTGCAGCTGTTGGTCCTGTGCATCCTCACAGGGAGTGGGAGTGAGGCTGGAGGGAGTGGGATCCCTGATGGACAGTGCAATCTCAATGGCTACCCCTCTTGGACTGTTCTGCTCTTGGCCTGTGGTAGGCCCTTCATGGATGCTTTCAGCTCAGAGTGATGTGCTATGGCTCACCTTCCTATCTGATATGTCTCCAATCCAACACTGAAAGCAAGGTTCACTGGAAAACAGTGGGTTTTACCATGTTTTGAACTAAAATTATGAGTGACAGATTGTTTCCATGAGACATTGTAGATTACTGACTTCATGAATGATCCCAGTGTTTCTCTAAAATGTTCAAATACAACTATCAGACTAGATAACTTTAGTTTGTAACTAAAACTGGACAAGTTTCATATGGCTTTTGGATCATAAATGCTATTATTGTGAAAGTTTGTCCCAGTTATAACAATTGAATTAAAAATCCCATGTAGTAACAGGTTTGTTGGATACTACACTGGTTTTAATGAGTTACTCCCATACCTTGGAGTACCGATTTGTTATTTCATCCCTGTATTGCCAGTGTGGGGGGGGGATGGAGCAGGACAGCATGCAGTTATCATTTAAAGAATTCAGCATTGTTTGGAACAGTTCAGTCATGTTGGAGGGGATGGAGGTTGTAGGTATGAGTAACTCCTTGTGTAGCTTTCTGTCCTCTTCAGGTCTTTTGGTAGTGCAGTCTTTAACCTGGATGGGCAGGAATGGGCCTGAAGAAATCCCACCATCCTGTAGGCTAGAAGTAGAACTTAATGGTTTTATTTCCTACATAAGAGGTTGCAGATGGTGTCAGAATTTGCTGGAGAAGGCAGGAGGTGACAGATGATCTAAGCAAAAACAAATCAAATGGTCCTCTAAGAAAAAGCAGGCTCAAAAGGCAGCTAACAATAAGACAAGAGGGCATGGTCTTAAATTCTGTCAAGGGAGGTTTAGGTTAGATATTAGGAAGAAATTCTTTACAGAGAGGGTGATCAGACATTGGAATGGGCTGCCCAGGGAGGTGGTGGATTCTCCGTCCCTGGATGTTTTTCAGTAGAGTCTGATGTGGCACTCAGTGCCATGGTCTGGGAACCACCACAGTAGTGGGTCAAAGGTTGGACTTGATGAGGACTTAGAGGTCCTTTCCAACCCAGCTGATTCTATGATTCTATAAAAGGAAAAGCTATAAAAGGGAGAGCTGAGTGCATGCTGTAACTGAGGCAAATGGTCTGGTTTGGTCTAGAATTCAAAAAGTAATCACAGATAAAAGTTCTTTATACACCTATTAGCAAAAGTTGATGCCACCATCCCAGCTATAAACATACAGATACAAGTAATTTACAGACATTAACTTGTCAGCATGACTTCACAGAGCAAACCTCCCCTGACACAGCCTTCTGTGGAAACAGTAACAACCCTCCCTGGTGGTCATTCTCCCCTTGTAAGCCTGGGACCCACTGCCACGTGGGACTGGCAAGCCCAGGAAGTGGGGCAGGAAGTGGGCAAACCCCACCCTATCTATCAACCCCCCTGTGTGTGCCCATGTGACTACCAGGTGGGGGAGAGATGTTTCAAACCTGATGTTAAGCTCTCAATTTCACATAAAACATCTGTCTTCTACAGATGAAAATCCACTCCATCATAGATGCGACGATGCATGAAGCTTGAGGAAAGGAACACTGAATATATTGGTGAGATACACAGTGGAAGAGCAGAGGAGATGTCCATGGAGTTTTTTTTTTCATTCTGTACCATGGAGTATAAGAATACTGCTCCTGAAATCAGAGCTGCCAGTAGTCATCAGGACCACGGATCTTTGCTAGCTTTTTTTTCCCATTGATCATAATGTCATCGAGCATGGTGTTATGGTCCGGAGTGGAAACATCCATGGAGAATTAATTGAGAAGTAGTGAGACCTCTTTTCTTTTTACAGGAGCAGGAAACCACAAAGGATACCATTTCAGCAACATCTCTTGATAAGGGCAAGGACAGAGCAGCTAAGTTTCAACAGACCTTTGAAGAAATTGTTCATGTATTAAGTTTACACAATAAGAAATGTCAGCCTTTTCCTTGCTGGCATGTTCATACTTGCCTGTCTACCCACAATACATAATCTGGCTCCTACACATGAATTTTTATTTCCATGATTCCTTCATGTCTTCTTTCTGGGTTTTGTTCCGCAAGATTATTATTATGTTTTTTTCAGACATGAACAATGGCAAGCCCAGTGTTCCTTGGAAGGGTTAATTTAGTGAGACATATCTCAAAGCAGCTATTGTCTATCCTTCGTGATTCCCTCAGGAGTACTCTCCTGTGCTTATTAACTACCTCTCAGAAATGATTGCTCAATCTTTTTCTTTCTTCAGTTCTCAGACATTGTAAGCAAAATTTCCAAGATACTCAGAAAAGAATTTGCTTTTTTTACAGTTTGGTACAATTAAATGGAAAGGATTTGGAAGTCAATACCAAGAATCATTTGCACCTCTAAAAGCCAGCTAATACACGTGAATTTTTCAATGTGCTAATGGAGAGGATGTTGACCATCTATTTGTCTGTTTAAATAGGGAATATTTTAGGTAAATGATGTTCCCATTCCAGCATGAGATGATTTCTGGCAGATCATGATCTCATGAATCCTACTGGCTTGAAACAATACATATCTATGAATGGTAGCATTGAAATGTGTAGAGCCCAGGATTGTAGGATAATTCAGTTTGGAAGAAATCTCAGGGAATTCATAAGTAAAATAGTGCTTTCTGTTCAAAACATTGCAGATTTTGATTCTTGGGAAAGTATCTGAGCAGATTTGTCAGCATACAAAGAGGTACTTAAAACCTGACTGGGTAAGGCCCTGAGATGTTGGACCTGCTTTAACCAAGTGGTTAAACCAGGGACATCCAAAGGTTCTTTGCATCCTTCTTAGTTCTGCAATGCTGAGAATGCTTGCAGACAGCTCATCTCCATCAGCATATTTACTTAATTAGTTAAAAGAAGCTTAAACAAAAATAACATCACATGAAGAAAAATGTTGCCAAATTGCAACACTTGAGTGAGCAACACCTCATTGGGATTAGAAAATATGATTAAGAAGTGCTTTACACTGACAAGGTGACAAAGAAAAAATAATCAACATCTTTAGACTGCCATACTCCGTCATTCAAGAACATGACTGATAATCCCTGTTAGCACATGTGTGAGAAAGTGAGTATTCCTCACTGTTCCCATAACAATTAAGCAGACAAAATAATAAAGTACCATAAATAATTTTTTTGTGAAGTCAGTGGAACTGCTAAATCACTTTGCAGACAAAAAAGACAAAGAGAGAAAGCCATAATAAAGCAGTTAAAGTACTCTGGTTTATCAATTCGCCACAAAGGGTGATGGTGAAATATTTACCACTGGCACACTTCTTCCTGATAACAAATATTAGATGTCTTCAGAAAACAAAGTGTCAAAAGGCAGAAATTAGAACAAGCTGATAGCTTAAATCTCCATAGGTCATCAAGAGATCGTGTATCTAAGGGTATAGTTGCAACTGAACTACTAACACATATGTAACCTCTCTTTACATGAGATGCTATAATGGAGGGAACATTTCCCTCCCATACTAAGAAGGAGAAAGTGCTTTACTCTGCTAAAGAGGTGTTAAGGGTCAGCTTCTGATTTGTTTACCCTTCATGTTTTTTTCACAGTTGGTAAAATAATGGAGAAAGGAAAAAAAAAACCCACTATCATATCAAAGCACAAGATGTTAGTGATATGACCAGGTTTTAGCCTGTATTTTTTTTAACAATTCTGCTGAAAAAATTATGATTCTAATGACAGTTCTATTAACAGAGATACACACAGACACAGTGGATATTTTCATGTTAGGACAATGTAAGTTCTACATCAAATCTCATGAAATAAAGAATTTAATATTTGGGTTTGGAATGGCCTAGAGCTAAATATTAACAGAACATACATATTTCACTTTCTAGCAGCAAAGTTGGCAATTTAGTGTGGAAAAATATTTACTATTTCATATTTGAATTTTATGTGATATCAAAACCAAATCTAGAATGCTAAACACATTCCTTTTTCTTCTACTTTTTGTTCATCAGATTTTCAGAACAGCCCTTTAATTACTAGTGGGTTTCAAATATTGGGTATGTTTTATACATTTAGACAAAGAACTGCATGATGGAGAAAAGAAGGAGAAGCTGTAATGGTTACATAAATCTTAGATGAAGCAACATTCTGGAATGCAGTGTCTTTGCACTCAGGCCAGCTTAATGCAAAACACTAATAGAAGGAAGAATTTTCAGGGTGCTCACTTGTAAAGCTAAGCTGGGAGAGGCAAAGAGCAGTACAGCCATGCAGCACTGTATAGCATGCTTTTGGACTGTCTGGTTTTGGTGTCCATAGTACTGGGATAGTGATGTAAGTCAGAAGATGCTGCATTCCAGATATGTGACCTGGAATACTGCTTATGTTGAGAAATTAAGGGCTCAGCCTACCGAATCTGCTCAAGAGGAGGTTCAGAGATTATTTGATTTCAAGGTGTTGGTGTCACCCATGAAGAAATAGGTAGTAAATGGCATTTTACCATCAATAAAAATTATGGAACAGTGTGCTGTGTGTCATCTGAAATTTTGATTAAAATTCCACATTTTGAAAAACTTGGTAGACATGGTGCTCTGGGAGATGATTTGGTGGTTACAGTGGTGTAGGACTGACAGTTGGACCTGATGATTTCTAAGGTCCTTTCTAACCATGATGATTCTGTGATTCTATTATCTATTGGAATTACTTGCTTCAGAATAGTTATTTTGCCATATTATTAGAACGGCATATTTGCCATTATTATTTGCCATTATCTTGCCATTTTTGCCATTATTTTAAATCAAAATTGGTTACCTTTCTAATATGCACAGAATGGACCAAAGACAGGATAAGAGTCCAGGGAAGAAATTATTTCATTAAATTTGGTGAGTTTCTCTGTCCAGCCAGTGCACTTCATTGCCCCAGCTTTACCTCATCTACTTGTCAGGCCTGCCTCCATCTCATCCAGCATTTATCAACCCTCAGTCCAATTCCCCTTCCAAAAATATTGGCTATACATTTCACAACTTCCATTCTCAGTTTCAGTCTAACCAGCTTTCACAGTTGCAGGTTTTCTCACCAAATATTCCCTCTTTACATTCACATCAATAAAAACCTCTGCCCAGGCCTAGAACAGAAGGCTCCTGTAACCACAGAAGACCACAGCCAGACCATGGGCTTGTGCCCTGGCATCCAGTTCTACATATTGTTTAACAGTTTGCACACTCACAGGTATAGTTTTAGCTCACAGAAAATATTTTGTCAGTGAGCCACCATACATGGTTTAGGGCACAACATGTTCCCAGGGTGACAGTCATAGACAAAGCCACCAATTTTTGAGAGGGAAGTGTGATAAATCATATGGTTGCAAGATCTATGAGGCCATTTCTTCCCAGACCAAGAGCAGATCCTGAATTATTTTATTGCATGGAAGAGAGGAAACTCCCCACTCACTGTTTACTTCTACAGCCCTGAACCTGAACTGTCTCATCCTGTGGCAGTTCAGAAATGAAGCATTGGGGAAAACCTGAGTTGGTGCCTACTCTGTTCTGAAAGATGCTTAATCAAAATTCTATGCAGAGAATGAGAACTGTAGCTTGGCTAAGGTGATGCATTTCTCAGCCCTGTCATGAACCTTTGTTCCTGCCCAAACACTAGACTGGGGGTTTTCTGAGCCAATGTGTTTTAGAAAAGGTCACAAAAACTTACCTATTTTTTCTTTAATCCTCTCCAAAATTCTTCCTGAAAGAGTACTGAAGACATCCAGTTTAGAAAACTTAATGTCCAAAGGTTTAACAACTTGTCATGGGTCCTTGATATGACAAAGTTTAAAAAGCATTGGTGAAAGGCAATACTATCAACCAAGCAAGTAATAGAAGAGTCCACTGGGAAAGCTAAAAGAGAAGAGGATATGGGTCTTCTGTGACTCTACTCTTTATAATATGAACTGAATGATATGTAGAGAATTTGTTTAAAATTATTTGTATTCTAATCAGCTTACCAAAGTAATTTGAAACTGGCTCCAAGAGAGGCAGCTATTGCAGATGTAAGTTGTGTTGCGAGTTTTTTGGACGGTCTCAGCTAGTTTTGCTGGGCCCTCTCACTTCTCCTTGGAGAAAGACAAGTTTGTTCCTTCAGAAGGTGATCTTAGCTTGCCAGATGTAAACTAACTTCAGCTACTCTGATTTACCCCAAGAGGAATGCACTACTGTAGCACCTAAAGACACCTGCTTAGGTTTAGGCAGACCTTTATGAATATTCTGTCTCCAGATCCTTGTTCCACATTCTTGTCCATCAGTTTCTTATTTCCATACCTTTGTCAGCATGTATATTGCATTATACTCCACCACAGGATATATGAAGGACCTAGGTTTTCAGTCTTTGAAATTTGAATGCTTTTCAAAGCTTTCAGACTGGACTTTTCACAGTGGTTAGATTTTTATTTTTATTTTTAATTTTAAGATAGAGATGTTTTTCTGAGCCTGATGGTGTGTGAAATGACATGCAACATCAGCACATAAATAATTCACATCTCCACAGTACATACCACAGTAAATGTGCTTACAAGAGTTAGGGTTTTCAAAGAATTATTGACATTCCTGCTCCCTCTCTATTTGTTTGTTTGTTTATTTGTTTTTAGTAAATTAATTTATTTTTTAATTTATTTATTTTCTTTTACTTACAGAGATATAAGATGCTTGGATATTACTGTAATGGCTGAAGCATCAACATAAGATAAATAAATAAATAAAAAAGGACTAATTATGGAGCACTAATATTGCTCTACAGCATTCTAAGGATGTGGGTTTCATTTCATTACATCTCTTATTAAACACTCTTAAGTTCCTGCCACATCCTGTGTCCTGCAAGTAATAACAGTGAGACAAATATCATCACCTCCAGTCTCACGAAGGCTGGTGTTTACTTTGTAACTCAACCATGAGATCTAAGATGCAACTCCAAAAATATTTTTTTGTGAAAAACACACTGTATTAAGTCCTATTCATATCAGGTGAGCAAACTTATTTTATAAATAAAATAATAAACTAAGAAAATTAAAATATAATTATTTATTTTGTTTTCTATTAATTGCCCTTCTAAAATTTCTTTTGTTCCCTTTATAGCTGGAATAGATTAACATGTTTAGCATACTCCCAAGTGTGCCTCTGAAAAAGTCTACGGCAAGCATGTTCGAGCAGGGTCTAGGAGAGATTACTTACTGTAGCCTGTGATAAGTCTGCACAATTATTCAGCTGCACTGTAAGGTTCACTTTCCCTATAAAATTATCACAGTGATCTTATTCTTTCAAGATTTTGTTGGTTTTTTTTTTGTTTTTAAATACACTAAAACCTGGGAAAGCCACTTAAAACAGATCATTAATCAGTTATCCCACACCATCTCATTCATCTTTAGAAGGGCAAATTTGGTCCTTTGGAGAAGAAAGGTGACTGAGTTGCTGGTTAGAAGGGAAAATAGCTAGACACCTACTACAGTTCTTCCAGATATTTTCCTCTTTTTGAACAACACAACTTGATGCTAAGTCTTGGGTCTCTGTGGGATGCTGCACTGTCTCCTTGTCCCTTGAATAAATAGCCCTTCTTAGTTGAAACAACTGTAATGACATTGTTTTGCTGACTTGAAGGTATAAGCAGCTTTTTCTTCGGTTTGGGTTTAATCAATCATAAAGTTTATTAAAACCAGTTTTTGTTGACATAAGGAAAAGCTAAATTCTTGTGAAAAAGAGAACAAGTAGTAGCTTCAGGTGTTCACTGGCCAAATTTTGCTATGACATGACTCTGTAACATGACAAGTGGGTATTTGATATTTGTTATGAAGCTGAAATTGAGATATCAGGCTGCTCATAAAAAGGGGCAAGTCCATAAGCTGTTCTCCTTTCCTGCAGTTTCAGTAAATCAAAGATGCTTCATGATGTGTAAGTTAGGGTGAGAACTAGGATGTGATTTCCAATGACTCGTAGGTCTGTGATAATGAATAAGATTTATCTGTGGAGTACACTTGGATAAACTAAAGGCAAACAACAGGAACAAACATCATCAGTTCTGAATTCCTACACACAATGACAAGTGAAATGGGGCTTTGAATACATTTGATCTATGCAGACAAATTCCAGTTGTGCAGAACACACAAAAAAGCAATATAATACATCTAGTCTGTCTTGAAGTTTTTATTGCACTTCCCTTACTAAAGCTGCACTACTCTTTCTTTTGGGCACAGCCTATTTAGGCAGTAAGTTCATAGAATAATTGAACAGTTTGTGTTGGAAGGGACCTTTAAAGATGATCTAGTTCCAAATACATGGAACATTTGCATACACCTCCCAGTAGACCAGGTTGCTCAAAGCCTCATCCAACCTGGCCCTGAACACTTCCAGGGAGGGGCAGCCACAGCTTCCCTGAGCAACCTGTTCTGGTGTCTCCACACGCTCACAGTAAAGAATTTCTTCTCAATAGAAAGTCTAAATCTACCCTCATTTAAAGACTCAATTTTACAAGGTGCTGAAAACCTTCTTTCAGCTCTGTTTGTTTCAAAGGAAATGAAGACTGTTCAGCA
The DNA here is from genome assembly GCA_038090715.1 of Florisuga fusca. Lineage (NCBI taxonomy): Eukaryota > Metazoa > Chordata > Aves > Apodiformes > Trochilidae > Florisuga > Florisuga fusca. Next base: position 5,512,721 of record JAAWXA010000029.1, on the reverse strand, counting down.
CCAGTCTGCTCCCTTCTGTGTGAATTGAACTCTGCTCAGATTTGCCAGGTAGCAAATACAGGCAGCAGTAGCCATCACCCAGGCACTTATAGAAGCAGCAAAAATTTAATAGCAACTATAGATCTTCTTAAGTGGGAAAACACACTAGCGTATGGGAGTTCCAGTAGAAGACAGTGCATAGAATTGTAAGAAAGAAACCAATAGTAAATTGTGTGATGTCTGAAACGTAACACAAAATCAGCTGTTGTCAGTGTGGTGTTGATGCTGCATGTGATGAAAAAAGCTTCTAAACTTGAACAATTTAATTTTACACTTAATTTCTTGAGCTAGAGAAATACTCGTACAAATTAACTGTTTACATTTCATCAGAAGAGGTGTTATTGCTCTGTCCCTGCCTTTTATGCATTTGGAGAGCAATTTCAACTGCTTATACATAGAGTGCTTTTCTTTGCAAATTAATCTACTGCTTGCAAAAATTCAGTCCAGTACTGAGTACAATAACACATTTCCCAAGATTTTGAAAGAATCTATACTGCTCTATGAAACTTTAAATTCAGGTTTTGAACTGAGATATAGGTACAATAAATAAAACATTACAAAAGTGCTTAATTTCACATGAAAAACATATCAAGAGTGCTTATATCAGAATAATTTTGTATCTGCTGCAGTGAAGAGTTATATCTCACAAGGAAAACTTGAGTCTTTGCACTGGGCTGAGGTACCTAATCCATTCCTTACACTTGCAGATGCATTTTGTTTAATTCCTTAATTTCAAGTGGATCATCTTCAAGGTTACAGCAAAAGAATCTTGGTAATATCTAATTTTGGCAGGACAAAAAGCATTTGACAAAATTAGTAATAATAATTTGTTCCTGTTATATGTCAAGGACAGATCCTTAGACATCTGCCCTAAATATCCATTATTCAAAATACCCTCTGCTTTCTGTGAGTCTGTACACTAGAAAGAAATCAGAGAAGGTTACTGTTTTACTCTACAGTACCAATCCCAGACCCAGTGTTAAATACTCCAGAGCTTCAGCTGTGGTGTTTGCTTTTTGCTGCTATTTTCAAAATCATGTTTTAGAAAAATCCTTATCATTTTTAAGTGTATGTATACAAATATACATTTGTACATATGTTTAAGGCCATAATTTTTTCAGTTTTTTTTGTGTTTTCACATGAGAAGGTAGAAAATATATGTTCCCTTTCTAATTCTTTCATAAATAAGAAGCATTATACATAGGAGGGATTCTATCTGAAGGAAAAAACTGCACTGACAGGACTGGGGCACATTCCAAGGAAAAGACAGACTTTGTAATCTGGTTTTTCAGCGGGTATGTCAGTCTAGAAAAAAATGTCATTAGACTGCAGAAATAGTCATTTCAGACCACTATAGGTAACCTCCTCTCAGATCTCTAAAAAATGCAGCTTTCACCATTACAGTAACTCACAGAATCACTTAATTTTAGGGGCTGGAAGGGACCTCAAAAGATCAGAGTCCAACCCCCCTGCCGGAGCAAGACGACCTAAAGTAGGTCATGCAGGAACATATCCAGACAGAGTTTTGAATCCAGACTCCACAGCCTAACTGGGCAGCCTGTTCCAGTGTGCTGGACTCTTTCTAGCAGTTCCCTGTCCTTCTTGAACTGAGGGCACAGGACTGGACACAATATCACAGATGCAGCTTCAGTAGGGGAGAGTAGAGGGGGAGGAGAACCACTCTTGACCTACTGGCCACACCCCTTCTAATGCACCCCAGAATGCCATTGGCCTTCTTAGCCACAAGGGCACATTGCTGGCTCATGGTCATCCTTCTGTCCACCAACACCCCCAGGTCCCTTTCCTCTATGCTGCTCTCTAACAGGTCACTTCCAGACCTATACTGGTTGGTATATGGGATTGTTCTTTCCCAGATGCAAGACTCTACACTTGTTTTTGTATTTAATTAAACTTTTCCCTGCCAAACTCTCTAGCCTGTCTAGGTCTCACTGAATGGTAGCACAGCCTTCTGGGTTGTCAGCCACTCCTCCCAGTTTTGTGTTATCAGCAAACCTGCTGACAGTGAACTCTGATCCCTCGTCCAGGTCACTGATGAATATGTTGAATAGCACTGGCACTGACCCCTGAGGGACTCCATTAGACACAGGCTTCCAGCTAGACTCTGTCCCGTTGACCACAACTCTCTGAATTCTTCCTTTAGCCAGTTCAGAATCCACTTCACTACCCGACAGTTCAGACCACATTTCCTCAGTTTAGTTGTGAGGGTGTTGTGGGAGATTGTTTCAAATGCTTTACTGAAATCAAGATAAACTACATCCACTGCACCACTATCATCTATCCACCTGGTTATGTCCTCATAAAAGGCTATCAGGTTGGTTAAATGTGACTTCCCCTTGGTAAAACCATGTTGAATGCTCCTAATCACCCTCTTGTCCTTGATATGCCTGAAGGCAGCACCAAGGATAAGTTGTTCCATGACCTTTCCAGGGATGGAGGTGAGACTGACTGATCTATGGTTACCAGGGTCCTCTTCTCACCCTTTTTGAAGAGTGGAGTGATATTTACTCTCTCCCAGTCCTCAGGCACCTCTTCTGCTCCCATGGAACAATGATGGAGAGTGGCCTAGCAATGACTTCTGCCAGGTCCCTCAGCACCTGTGGGTGCATCCCATCAGGACCCATAGATTTATGGATGTCCAGATTGGTTAACTGATCCCTAACCCAGTCCTCATCAGTCAAGACACACTCTTCCTTTATCCTGACTTCCTCTGAGGCTTCAGGAGTCTGGGGCCCCTGAGGATATTCTCCAGAAGTATAGACAGAGACATAGAAGGCATTCAGTGACTCTGCCTTCTTTGTATCCTGTGTCACCAGGGCACCCACCTCATTCAGCTGAGGGCCTATGTTGCCTCTGGTGTTAGTTTTCTTTGCAATGCATTGGAAGAAGCCCTTTCTGTTGTCCTTGGCCTCTCTTGCAATACTTAATTCCAAGGAGGCCTTAGCTTTCCTGGTTGTCTCACAACTTCAACCAGAAACTATTTAACTCATAATGCAGTTAAAACTTCCACAACAGAAACTGAGCCAATAAAGGAAGGAACTTGGAGCTGTGGCAGACTAACTTACCAGCTTCTTGTCCAAGTAACAACCTGTAGCAACCAAGTAACACCAGGTGTACACTATAAGCATGCTGTTGTAAATTTCTCATTACTTATTGCTTTATAATTCTGTCAGTTTGAATATCCTGAACAAGGAACAAAGCCAATATCATTCCAGTAAGCAAAACCAAATACCAGTAAACAGAGTTGGAACCAAAGGAAAAAGTAAAGGCTGGGAAGAGAAAAAAGAAATAACAAAATACCTCAGACTAATATATTTGTATTTACATACATGAATAATATATGTGATTAAAACATACATACTGAAGTGAGAATCCAGCCATGGAGGTGCAGTCAACTGGCACCATTCTGCACTTAGGCTGCTGTCGCCACTGGATCAACCTGGAGCAAATATTCCCTTCCAGGGGTGAGTATTCAATCCCACTCAAACTATCTGCCACAGACTGTAAATTTTACCCAAACACCCATACAGGCAGTAACACAGATGTCTGTGCATGGACCAGGCTATTACTTGAGGGAGCAAGGGTGTTGGCACTCCAGTCCTTAAATTCTTCATATAGAAGGAAACACCACCTCGAGCAAGAAGTGATCCAGTGACAAGCAACCAAAAAGAAAAGGGTGGGTGGAAAGGAAGCAGGAGATCTGTTGAAAGAAGAAATGTCTGTCCTGTTCTTGCCAGCTGCTTTTTCTTTCTATTGAAATGCAGGTTCTTTCTCTGTTCCTGCTCATGCTTGGGGGTGTGAGTATGTGTGTGTGTAGAATCTTCAATCTGCTGCATTTGCCCCACAGAAGGTGGGAGTCAGCCCATGAAGCTCAGCAGCTCCCAAAACCATATGGGAGGCTCGGGAGAGGATGTGAGAAAAGTATGTGGGAGCTCAACCTGAACAGGAGGTTGAGCAGTGGTATGTCTATTGTAACACAGCAGCATGCATATCATGAGTCTTTATCCAATGTGCCAGAAGGATTTTTCAGTCAGGATTACACCATCAAAGAATCTCAGTATCACTCAGTAGTGTTGATTTTGAAAAAAATTTGTGAAAATAAAACATCTGCCAGCACAGCACATGTATTATTACAAAGAGAAAGAAAAAAACAACTTGCATTGCATTAAAATCTGTCCATGAAGTCAAAGTCTAATCCAAATCACTCAGGAGACTGTTTTTGGAATAAGGCCATCTCAGCTTTACCAGGCAAAATGGACACCCTTAGTTTCTGCTGCAGCAGTAATAAGGTTTGTAGCTGCAACAGCCTTGATGCCTTGAAGGGTATTTTCCTTCACCAAAGCCTTCATTTAATTATAAAGCCTAAATATCCATTGTTCCCAGTGACCAAAAGCCATCTATTGTTTCCTGCCTCTTATACAACTTAACGAGAGTTTCTGTGGTGGTTATAGCCATATGTTTAGAGTTTATATGGCCATAAAAGATTCTGATTTCCATCATAAAGCCACATGTAAATGAAGGCTATGGAGGACTGCACAAAGGCAAGAGAAATAGCCTCAAGACCAGGTCACTCTGTTCCCCATTGCAGGAGGATGAGCCTGTGAGTCCACAGAGAAACCCCTGCCAGCTGCAGGGAACCCATGCAGGGCACTCCATGCCTGAGCCATGCACTGAAGTTTTGGGCTGGTCTGAGAGCACGACCCAGCCCACAGCTAGAACAAAAGAGCTATAAACTAACTCTGAGGCCATTCATTTCCCACACTGTTTTTGCAGAGCTCATGTGGTGTGTAATGTGCCCAATGGCATGGTATAGTGCTAACGCTGAGTTTGTCACCTGTAGTAAGAGCATGTTGCATTTGGAAAGACAGATAGATGCAAGTCCCTGCTGTAGAGCATTCAGAAGATGAGTGATGATCGTTCTAGAGATATACATATTTTTAATTTATATTCCTGTACATTTTCTGCTATTTTAACCTTGTCTGTCAATAGCTCTCTTATGCTTCTGCTGTAGTTTCTGTCCCGCACATTTGATTCTCAGAAGTCAATCCTTGAAGCATCTATGCCACTTCCTTTGGTATCTGTTGTTTTACAAGTGAATAGGAAAACCAACTGGAATTAAGTTGAATGATTTCTTAAATCTCACAAATTAATGAGAAAGGATCTTACCAAGACACAATGTGTAAAGTAACTATAAACATAATTTCTACTGTCCTGAGCCAGGGCTTGGTCACTGATGCTCATGTTTCCCCAGACATCACTACTTTTTCTCCCCGAAGTCATGTCCAGATGTTCTGAGAATTTGAATATTTAGAGTTTCATGAGCCTGGCAGCCCAAAGGAAGCAACAGCTGCAACAACACATCCCTGTTGCTTTTCTCGTGTATGTAGGCAGAGCCACTCTATAGGAGGTAAGGAGTTAGCCAGACACATCTGGGAATGACTGGTGTAACCCAGTTCTTCAAAAGTTAAAGCATCTTGTTCTGAAATTTGCCTTAGTTCTGCACACATGAACATGACCTAAAGCTCATCAAACTAGGTCTGAATTCCCTGTCTGAGTTCATTTCAGATCAAGCTGACAAATACATGGCAAGATACCACTGGATTCGGTTACACATGCACAAGTTGAAATGTTCAACTTTTGCTACATGCACACTCAAAAGATCATCACCAGAAATAATTTGTTGTCAGTGAAAAGACATCCAGCTAACTCACAAGCAGGAATCTGGGGACTTGTTTTCTGTGCTGAACAAATACCAGGTATGTAGTCAGGTGTTTCCAAGAACTGTGTTGCCTTTTAGGGGTGTTTTAGCACCAGAACAGCTTGAGTGCCCTTCACTCCACTGAGCTGCCCAAACCATCACTTGTGTGGTCTGGTGATAGCCTGTGCTAGGAAATAAAATATGCAGGAATATTGTCTGCTTCAAGACCTGCCAGAAGTTTGTTGCTATACCATCTGGGCTGTTTTTATTTTTCCAGCTGTGATTTTTGGGGGTTTTGCATTTTTAATTAACACAATTTTGAAAGAGGGGCAACTTTGTTTAACCTCTTCAATTCTGCCTCATGTAGGTGAGGCAAAACACAATGAAACTACAAAGGCTCTCAGATTGAAGGTACAATCTCTTTAACTGTTTGTATTTCCAGGATATTATCATGGATAGTTATCCCACAGGCTATGATGAGTTCCAAAACCAGGAAAGGGTCTTTTATTCCAGTGGGAAGAAGCATTTATAGATTGTGAGAGAAAGGCTGTAAAAATACTCAGCCATCCTATTGTCAAGTTCCCACCTCCAAGTTTTCCTGTCTAATACCTATTATTTTTCTCCACTTTTCTTCTCAGCTTTAGGACAATGTGTTAAAGAGTTTGGCCTCACAGGTAAGCACACAGTTGTGTATATTGCCCCCAGATTTTTCTAAATATTCACTGATGCTTAAAAAACACTAGGAACAGAGGTTTGGCAATTATACCCCTTTAAGGTAGACAATTGTGGGCCAGTACATGACACCATGCTATCATCAGTTACATCAGATAAAGACAGTGATATTGGCAATGGGCTTGTGCATGTGATACTGTGCACGGGCTTAAATTGATGAGATTACTCCAAGAGGGTTTAAATTTAAGCATGAGTCTCTATGAATGCAACCTAGTACCTTTGGCAAGGGTTCTAGATGTCTTGTGTGATATCTGCTTGTCCCTCAGACAGATGGTGCATGCTAGGAAATAAGATGGCAGTCCATGTTTCAGATTTTATATACACATCTATTAAAATCTAAAAATTAAAATGGCAAAGTATCAACCCCTTACTTATACAAACTATAAAATTCAACAGGAATGTCATACTGCATAAAGATTACTTTCTCTTTCAATCCAGAAACAAGAAAAAATTATAAAGCTAGCAATAATAAGCTCTGTGGCAAGCTTGAAACATAAACACCTTAAGAACAAAAGACATATTAGTCACCAATTACTCATTAAATTAAAAAACCTTGCTTTTTTTGAACCTACTTTTGCAGCCTCCTTCTGGACATGTGAGCAGTCTACAGAGCCTACAAGTTTCCAGAATACAACCCTGGTAGTGATTTTTGCCCCTAACTAAGTATGAAACACAGAGATTTGCAGATTACTGACATATACATGGCATTTGAGGTCCTAGAACACAAATGATGCTCATAGCTGTGTCACTTGTCCTTCAGCTTTCTAAACAGGCACTCCACCATTCTGTAACTCCTGGAAGCATGGGTGGATGTTCTTTTCACAGCCCCATGCTCTTTGCTGTAGGTCAGCCCAGGAGAAATGTAGATACTCACACTGATGATCATTTTACTTCCATCCTGCCCAACAATGTTCTTCACAGCACCCTGCTGTCATCAGGAATAATGTTCATGAGCCAGCCCAAGGGAAAACTTTAGCCCAGCAGAAGAGAAGTTATATCCCTTGCAGTTAACACATCTGCAAACACATGTTTGGAGAAAGGCCTGGGGAATACGGATGCAATCTGCTCATTTTAGGTATCTAATCTAAGCTTAAATTTCAGGCACTTGCTGAAATAGCTCTAAACTAAAAGCTTGAGTTCCCTATGGAGAGAGATGAGGTCTTTTGAAGGTTTCCAAAAAGAAACCTTACCAGTGTAAGTTTTAGTTGGGATCTTACTCTAAATATTCCTTCAAAACACAGATTAAGACTAACACCCAGAATTATCGTGGCAAAGGTTTAAGAAAAGTGGAATGTTAGTAAGATACACAGCTAAGGACATCAAAATATCAAGGTGGCTACTAGATCTACCAAAAAATATATATTAAAAATCGGCCATAAGTTGTAGAGAAGAGTAGCCTCAAATATGTGACCAGACACTGAGAGCAATGACATTTTTAAATATGCCTGAGGTTTTACAGCCCTGAAAATGCACAGTAGACACCAGTATTGAAAGAACAGTCCTGAAATGAATTTTAGTCATCATCTCTTGTTTCTTTTTTTCATGTTAACGCTGTCTGGAATGTAGGTTTGGTTCATTTTATTGTTAACTGTGATTAACATGGTTAGCCTGAGAAGCAATAATAAATTTATTTGGATGCATAAATATACAATCCAAAATTCACGAATCATATTTCTTGGTGTTTCAAATTTTCTGAAATGTTTTGCAGTATATTTATTCTACCACGTCTAATAAGGCTTTTTTTCTGCATTATCATTACATTTCTTCAAAGCATTTCCAATAAGAACACTCCAAATTATATCCCCTCAGCTAGTTCATCTGTTCAGTCAATAAGCAACATTTTATTGCTTTTATGAATTAAGCCCACTTTACATCCAATCATTTTGGAAACATCTGTAGCCAAATCAGTCTAGGGAGCTTTTGAAAAATCAATCAGTAGGGAAGAGCTTTCATGTTTTTGTTTTTGGTTTTTTTTCTTTAATTTTAATAAAGTATTTACACATGTTTGCTCCACATGAAATAGGAAAAGTATTAAGCTTGTTTCTTATATTTGAACATTTCAATATAAGTTTTTCTTTTTAAAAAAGATATGTGATGGCATTAGTATTATAAACTACTGATAATTTGTCTCTGAGAAACTAAACCAGAGGTATTATACCAGCTCAGCCTAGTAACAGATTGTAATGTAATCTGTAAGGTGTGGAACAAGGACACAGTATTTCAATTGTCTTCCTTCTACAACCGGAAGGAAGGAAGGAAGGAAGGAAGGAAGGAAGGAAGGAAGGAAAAGATTTGCTATCAGAGAATACTGAGACTTCCTCACAATTTAGTTTTTCATCTGAAAAATGATAAATACTAAAGTTTATATTTTGTTCCAAAAGATATGAGATGTAGTTTTGACAAGAATAACACCGTTCTTTAAAATGAGAAAGAAACCTATGCCAGATTAACCCAAAGACTGACATATTTGTCTTGTATTTTTAAACAAACCAACAAACCAACACTTTAATTCATTGAGGGAGGTCATCCTCCTTCGCCATGCTGACCTGCTGGGGACACATCTGGAATACTGTGTGAAATTCTGGGCTTTCCGGTTCAAGAGAGACAGGAAACTATTGGAGAGAGTCCAGCAGAGGCAAATGAAGATGGCTGTGGAACTGAAGCATTTCTCTTTGGAGGAAAGGTTGAGAGAGCTGGAACTGTCTAGCCTTGAGAGGAAAAGACTGAGAGGGGACCTTATCAGTATCTATGGGTGCAAGGAGGATGGAGCCAGACTCATTTCAGTAGTGCCCAGGGACAGGACAAAGAGCAATGGACACAAGCTGGAACACAGGAAGTTGTTTCTAAATGTAAACAAAAACTTCTTTAGTGAGAGGGTGACAAGGTACTGGGACAGGCTGCCAGACAGGTTGTGGAGTTTCCTTCTCTGGAGGCATTCAAAACACACCTGGATTCAATCCTATGTAATGTTCTCTGGGCATTCCTGCTTTAGCAGAGGGGTTGGGTTAGATGAGCTCTAGAATCACTTCCAAGTCTAGTGATTCTTTGATTCAGTTTAAGCACCTCGCCCCTTCTCTTGCTTCCTAGATGTCAACTTAAATGCTGGAATATCCTTGGTTTCACATCTCAGAAAGGCCCAGTGAAATGAGACTCCATTCAATCTTTTCATAATACTAGTGTCTTCCTTACTGTGTTTGGCTGCTTTGGCTAGGTGCTTTTGCTTTTATAGTCTTAACTTATTTGTTTGCTCTGTGATCCATGGGAATAATCTTATTGTGTAATTAACATGGTATCCAATCTGATTGAAGGCATTTTTGCATGTTAGCTATTTTTAAAAAGGTTCTTACTGTTGCTTGATATACATTGCTGGCAATTTATTTGGGAAGGTCATTTGAATATTTTCTCAGAACTGCTGAATTTTTTACTGATGTAATAATTAATTATGTTATGTCTGATGTTTGCTTTCCTGGGCATTGTTTCATGTTATTTAAATAGAAACCAACTAATATGACAAATGAGTTGATTTGTTTCATGTTTTCTTTTTTTTTTTTTTTTTTTTCTTTAGACTCCCCCACAAATCATTAAAAAAACAAAAACCAACCAAACAAAAATCCTTTCCCTGACTTCTTGTCCCACTTCCTTCTTTTTGTTTTTCCTTTTCCAGTTCTTCCTCACCAGCTCCCAGCTGTGCTGAATCATGTAGAGATCTGTGTTTAACAGAAGCAGTAAAGAACTCCAGCAGAGACAAAATCAAACGTGGACAGTGAGAAATATCCTCACATGTCTCCCTGAAGCAGTCCTTCAGTGTGAGATTCCTGCAAACAAAGACAATTCACAGGGCAACAGTCTTTGTAGCCTTGTGAGCAGGAGCTTTGTCATGTTACTTTTGTTCTTTACCCAGCAACTAAGTAACCCCAGTGCAAAATGCACTTACCTCCCTGGGAGCTTGAGTCTGCACCAGGAGATATATATGAAGCCAACGTCATGAACTTTTAAAAGTGCTGCTTCCCCATACAGCCTGATGCACATTTAAAGCCTGTCCCAAACTAAGGGGCAATATAAACACCTTGAACAGAGGTCACCTGAGTAACCACATAGAGTAGGCTGCTGTCACTTGGCACTGCCTTCCAGAGGAGCCTTCCAACAGATATGGTACTTAGAGCTTTGCCACAGGGACTCTCAGCTGTCTAGTTAGGTCTGATGTCTGTGTCTATTTGAAGTGAGCTGAATTATCTGGGATGGCCCCCGGATTCAGTTCTGTGTTAATAGTTGAGACGTTGCTACCACACCTTAATAGCTGCTATTATCTGGCAGGTGTGTACAGGGACAACACCACTCCAGAGAAGAGCTCATGTAAACTTCTAAATTTATTTTATGTTGCCTTGCAGATTAGTCTGTAGAAGTATAGACAGATTCTTGCTCATAATGTCCCTGAGAGGGCTTTGCTTGAAAGTTTTTGGTCTTCGCTGAACAAGGTTTAGGGAGTAACTAATGAATAAGGTTCAGCCTTTTTTTCAGCTGCATCTTCTTCTCTCACATCAATTCATTTGCCCTCCAGGTTGTGTTTTAATAGCCTCTAAAACTTGTACATCTAGCACAGTCAGCAAAACCAGCTTTGGGACTCAGAACCACAAACTGTCAAGACCAAAACCAACTGTTTAACATTTTTAACAGCAAAGAAAAGATCTGGGGATCCATACAGCAGCTTTTCCCATTAATCTGATGGCATAAGAAACATAACTATCATCCATGCATTTCTGTGCTTAATTTTGTCCAGAAAGGTAAGAAAAGGCTTTTTTTTATAACTAATAATCATTATGAGGTGCTAATTGCCAGAATGAAAAACATTTCCAACCTACATAATTTAATTGTTTACAGTATTAACTACAAAAGAAAAGATAATAGTTTGTTATACTCCCTGGACAAAGACCTCAATGTAAATTTGCATGAATGCTCCAGTAAACAAATTATCATCAAGAAAAGATTAAAACACAGAGGTGGTTTCCATTCTTCCTCTTTATTCCTCTCTCCCCCCTCTCTAGCCCTAATTCCCCCTCCCCCCCACTACAGTTTTGTTTCTCCTGTCATTACAAGTATCTCATCTATATTTTCAAATGTTTGATTATCATGTAAGCATACTCTAAAAAATGGTACATAACATCATAACCCATATGTTCTCTACCATGACAGAACAAAAGTATTTCTTGTGTTCAGCTGTAGAAAATAAATAGGAAACGTTAATTTGAATCTTCAACTTCCCCAAAATGAAACACAGAAAGTAGGTGTGAGCTACAATGTTCTATGCAATCCAATGCAAATATATGCAAATTTCTTCATATTAGAATCATTGTCTAGTTGTCATCCTCACATGGGGCACATCAAAGCCATATGACCTGATTTTGCACCTGCTGTTTAATTAAATTTACAAGGCAGACACTCTCTCTCCTCCTGGTGATATACAAATACATTTTTACTACCACAGCTTCTAATTTACAAGGTAGTCGACTGCTGTGTTTCACCGTCAATAGCTGCCCAACTGCTCTTTGTTAAAATCAAGATTAAAAACTGAAAACTGGCCACCATTTGAGTGTATGAATTAAAAGAAATGTTACAGGTGATTTCCCTCTTCACCTTTTTTTGAAATATAGGGCAAAAGGGAAACTACAGTTGAAACACATCATAGTAATTATAACAGTCTTGATTTTTTCATTCTCCTGCTGTGAGGAGGCTGAGACACAGCACTTTTGTCAAGTTATCAGTAGTTTTTTTTCTGGTTTGCAGAAGCCATATGTTGAAATGTAGCAATGCACCAGTTCTGGTAGCAACAATATGAACAAAGCTGTCTCTTTTCCTGGATAATCATACAAAGTTTTCAGTATTTATGCTATTTAATTTATGTTTTTCTTGGAAATTATTTTGTTGATCTTAATTTGACTTTTTTTCCCCCCAAAAGCAAACCCTGTTCTTTTTTAGTCCTTCCAGTAGACAGCTAGTAAGGTTGCAGTAAGTCAGTAAGTCAGAGTGCTCAGTACTATGAAATTGTTCTCTCTTCTTTAGACCAGCTTCTCAGCTAGTGCTCTACTATAGCTAACTTCATTATTTCCCAAGTATTATTTGTCATATTACAGAGGTACACAGAGTGCACAAATTAAAAGTTAACAAAACCCACTAGTTTATTTCATATATAGAATCATAGAATGGTTTGGGTTGGAAGGGACCATAAAGGTCACCTAGTTCCAATCCCCTACAGGGACATCTTCCACTAGACAAGGTTGTTTGTAGCCCCATTCAGCCTGGCCTTGAACACTTCCAGGGAGGGGGCAGCCACAGTTTCTCCAGGCAAGTTATCCCAGTTTCTCAACCCCAGCACAGTAAAGAATTTCTCCTTTATGTTCAATCCAAACCAGCCCTCGTTTATTTTAATACTTTTGCTCCCTTTCAGTACTGAAAGGCCACAGTAAGGTCTCCCGGGAGCCTTCTCTTCCTCTGGCTTAGCAAGAATACTTGAGTTAAATTATTAAAAATTATTAAAATTATATTTAACTGAGAATGATCACTAGTAACACATGGGAGAAAGGGGTGCAGGAAGTGTGGTGTGGGTGGGAATCAGCCTGTACACATTTATTTTTACAGAGAGGATGAGGAAAAGTAGTAATAATAGTAATACTACCATATTCACAAGAAATGAGACACTTTAGGCGGGCTACCTTTAACGTGAAATTAACTCATTCTCACCTTGCTTATACTTAATTTGAGGCCATATTCTGTAGTCAGGTCTGAGGGTAGATGGGGCTTGTGAGAGAACAGAGGAACAGACTTTCACCTGAGAAGCTGGGGTGTTCATGATAAACTGGAAAAGCAGAGGCATTTTTTTTGTCCTGCCTATGGGTGGCAGCACACGCTCACTCAACAACCACGACTGCTAGAAAAGTTAGAACAAACACTTAGAAAGGTGCTTTTGGTGCTTGCTCTTTTTTTTTTTTTTTTTTTTTTTTTTTTTTTTTTTTTTTTTTTTTTTCCTTGAGCTACATGGGGCAAATAACTGAGTTTCTCGTGGTGCAAAAGCTCAGCACTTCCGAGATGAAAGGACAAGAAAAATCTGCCTAACACCCTGCCCATCTCAAAGCCTCCTGCCACAGCTATAATGTGGAGCAACTCGGTGCCATCTCCTGGGTTGCCTCCCACAGGCTGGTTTGCTGTGGCTGCTGGGTCCCACCGTGAGTGACAGCTGGTCCCGGGGTTACCTGAAGCAGTTGGGGTGACCTGAGGTCAGCACTGAGCTGGTGCTTTGCCCCACTCTGGCAGGCAGGCAGGCAGGCAGGGGGCCACAGGGAAGGGTGGCTTTGGCATGGCAGTGCGGGTGGCTGAAAGGGATTCGGCTGTGGCACCTCTGGAGGCTTCCCAGGAAGGACCAGTTCTCAGGAGGTAGTTGTCACTGCCCTCAGTCCTTTATTTCTGAGGGCTGCCTCATCTCTTCACATCACCTTAGGCCCCTATATAATTTTCTTCCTGGATTATTGTGTATGCTCTCTTCTGAAGTTCCTTGCCACAGGTTTCCTTAGCTTCCACTGGCTCTACGTCGGTTCTTTAAGACCCTTTGAAAATTCAGTTTAGACCAAATGTCACTAACACTTCTGAGGTTTTTTCCAGCTTAGGGGTTACAAGGTGTGTGTTTCCAGCATGGCTTTTCAGTCCTTAGCTTGTCCCATTTGGGTGCCCTGTGACTGTGGGAGCTGCTCTTTGTGGGAAGGGAGTCACTTCAGGCATAGCACAGAAAGAGCTGCCACAAACACAACTGTGACTGAAAGGGTTCAGCAAGGAAAACTTTTCAAATAACCCAGAAAGGACAGGACAAAAAGCCCCAAACAAAACCAAAAAAGAAACTAAATAACCCCATTGGACTTATATTTAGGCAAGTTGGGGCACAACTAAGAGATTCACAGGGATCTAGCAGCAGAATTTTGCCCAGTGTTCTCACACCACAGAAATGGAAATGTGCAACGTTCTTTTGTGCACCTTGAATATTTTATAATATACATTTTATACAAAGATCAATAATTAAGATTCAACTCTTAAATAAAAAATGACCCAGTTTCAGCATAGCCCGGTCTAGCTTGCCATAATAGTTTAATTTTCCTGTTGATTCATATTTTAATGAGGAAACTATTATTGCAGTCTCTTCATTGTTTAATTAAAATTATAATTGGATATTAAAATACTAAAGCGCAGAAATAAGTTCTCACTGAAAGGTATTCTCAAGAAAACAAAGGTTTATAATAATTTTTATGGCTTTGAGAAATTAGATGTGGTCACCAAATTGCATATGATCATTTTTCAATAATGATTACCTCACTAAGAACATACTGGGCTCCATAAAGAATTATAGGCTTATATTTGGTAGCCTGTATAATGAAAAAGGTCATTCTTGATGATCAGTGTCAAACTTTTAGCCTTCAACTCTATAAATCAAGTAGATCAATGGTAAAAGCAATTACACTTAGCATTTGCATAATGTTAAAAAATACAGACCACAGAACTCATAAACCTTCAGGGTCCCTGGTCTAATTCATTTTCTGCTCTACTACAGTATTAACAGCATTCAGTGCTTCAGGATTATACATTATCTAATGTTTTAGAGGCAAGTGGAGACTAAGGTAAGAAGATACAACAGCCTCTTCCGGTGAGAATATACAACAAATAAGAAACTATAGATATAAATTTAATTATTGACAAAGATGAGAAAAATTTCTTACTTACCTTTGTGATCTAGCAAGCAGGGCAACAGGAAGAGAAACTAGTGGAAGAGTTTGTCCAGAGGAGATAGGACTAGATCCTGGCAAGAGACCTGTGAAGATGAAACATCAGGGAGGTGATCTGGAGAGGGATGATGCAAATTAGAGAGCCAGCTGTGTAGTGGCTACTAGAGTAGCCAAGCTTGGTAGCAAGGTTTGTGCTTGTAATGGTGTATTCATTGCTGGAAGTAAGGGCATGTACAACAAACAGCCCTTATCTCACTCCCAGAGCCTTTGCTGTATCCTGTGATCAGCCAGACCAGGAGATTGGAGGCAAGATGTGGGGTAGAAGGAGCTGGAACATGAGACCTACAGTGGAGATGGAACACCATGGTGTGCACATACCTGGTGCCATGATTTGGTGGGACACCAGTCCCATGTTGGTAATCGCATCATTAACATCTGAGTAGGAAGGCCCAATAGTCAGAGAGCAGAGTCTGAGAAGGGAGTGAGAAGAGTGGAGGGGAGAATTGGTTTGCTGTGCTGGAGAGGAGACACATTGTACTGAGGAGTCCTAGGACAGGATGCAGCAGTCCAAAGAGAAATATTTATTTCACTTTAAGTTCTGAGGGATATCCAGTCCAGCCTCCAGACTGTGCTCCAAAGGTTCCCCACAAATCCTATTTCATCTATGTAGACATCTTTGCAACAACTGGTAGGCTTTAAGTGACACTAAGTGCCTATATTCATCTGACAGATGTACTCCTCTGCTGGTGCTGACTAAATACACAGATCAGCTGCCTGATCCTCCTTCTCTCTGAATTGTACAAAGCTGTCTGAGGGGCTGGAGGCCCATGCAGACCTCTATTGTTCCGGGGCAGCAGTGGGAGAACAAGAAGGGTACTCTAGAACATTTTGAGCAGAACCGGAGGTGCTTGTATGCACCTGCACTGAGTCTTAAATGTCCATAGGCAATAACTCAAGATACCAATAAATGCAAGATACAAACATGTAGACATCTACATTTGGGTACATTAGTCTTGAACTCAATCTCACGGTAAGAACCTACTGAAATGGATATGATCTACTTGCCTAAAAATAGACATATAGTGCAATCTCAGAGCACCTAGAATGGCACTAGATTTCCATGCCCATATGGTTCAGTCTCACTCAAATATGTGCTTACATTTTCAAACAACCCAAGAAACAGAATGGGAAGAAATAAAACTTTTGAAGTAGGATGTGAAAACAGAGATAGCCTGGACCCAGAGAAAGCAATTGTGCCTGGAGATATGCTACTGTTCAGAAAACACAAACCACACAATTAGTAATGCATGCAGAAGCAGAGGGTCGGATTAAATCACTCTAAAAATTATTCAACCCCATCATGCTAGAATAGGAAACGAGGACCAGTTTTTTTTTGTGACTAACAAAAATGAGAAAGGCTGTAAATTTTTGGTCATATGTAGATTCTGATGAGAGAAGTCACATTCTCTTTACTACACTGACATTGGTGAGGGAACATAGTTTAGAGGTGAGATTTCTTGCCTGTATTCAAATCACTACACAGTTCTGTATTGCAGTGCTTCTTGACAAGTCTCAACTTTGTCCCAACTTTTAATTAAATTACATTTTTTAAGTTTATAATTTTATTCCAGGCAATTTCTGACTATTGTAATTGGATGTTTTCTAAAAATTAGAATAGGTATTATTCCATGCAAATTATGAAAATAAATAAAGAACTTAGAACTAGAATTGCAAAATTATAACAATGATGCCATAGAAATACATCCTTACAGTTCATGTGTGGGTGTAGCAGGTAGTGAAAATTTGTTAAATTTGTGAGACTGGTGTAGAGGAAAAACCAACAAACAAAAAGTTTAGAAATTTGGTACTGATTTTTTTAAAAAAATCTCTGATTTTTCTCTCTTTTTCCAGATGTAGTTACATGAAATTTTTAAAAATAGTGTCTGATCCTTACAAGTATTTCCTCTTGTCCCTTTGAAATATGCAAAACACTTCACATAGAACAAACTGTTTCATTTGAAGGAAGAGAACATTGGAAAGAAGAAGTTTGCATTAGCATGGAGAACAAATATTGATGTTATAACCTAGACCAACATATTTGCGTTGTGTTTTAGTTTGATTACCCACACTGTCTTCTCATTAGCACTGGAAGCATCTGAATAGCTGAACCACAATCTCTTCTTCTGTCGGTCATGAAAATCACTGTGACCAGGGTGAGCTTCAATCAGCATGCAAGCACAGTGTGGCTGAGGATGGGGGGAGAATGGAGATAATCACATTGCTTCCTTGTAGTACTTTGGGTTAAAAGGCTGAAGGTAAATAGCTGGGGCCACTGCTGATGGTGACTTTGTCCTTACCACTATGCACAGGGCCAAGTTAACCCTTAGTCCTGCCTCCAGAGCAGCTCAGTATCCGAGAGACAACAGGCGTCCAGTTACGGTAAGTGAGGAATAAGAGAAAACAGCAAGACACACATCCAGGAGAAAGGCTGAAACAAGATCAGGGAGCCAACACAACTAAAATACAGCAAAGGATTTCCAAAGGGACCATTAAGACACCACCCAGAAAGGTGGACTAAGTGCTTAAGAGGACCATGTAAGGAAGAGAGTTCTTTACAGACTTAATTCTAGCTTATACAGAACATTTTCAAAACCTCTCATTTATTTTCTAGTAGCACCTTTACTTTTGAAAAGTAACCCATTTTTGATTGCATGGTGTACTACATGAGGAAGACAATATTTATTAAGGTGGGTCTCTTGAGGCACAAATCATTAGCAGATGGAAAAGCCTGCTCTCTTACAAGAAAAGCTCATGAGGCATCATCCCCCACCCCATAATCTCTAGAAAGGAAAACAAATGATTTGAGGATGAGACTGTTTGTTGCCTAACCAGTTTTTTTACTGGTCACATAGCTTGACTCCAGCTAGGTTAGAATTTTTTCATGACAATTAGAAACATCTCTGCATAGGTCTACCTGGGAAAATATCTGTGAAAATAAAAAAATAAATAAAAAAAGAAACCAACTTTTTAAAATATTTTATTAAAGTTCACCTCATGCTGAGGGTTTTATACAGTGGTTAACAAACCACCTATCCCAAATGTAAGATGAAGCTTCCAATCTACCTCAATCTAATATCGTCATTTTTCTCAGTTGAATACATGTGGTCTTTTATGCAAATAGATGTCTATCTTGATTATTTTTCACATTTGCCCTTGCAAATGGGCATATGTAAGTTTCAATATGGTAATTTCTTTCTAAAGAAAATACGGTGTAGGCAGATAATGGAACTGAATAATGTCTCTTTTCCATTTCTAACTTCTAGGGTTCCATACATGTGCAAATTAGAGATCACTTGAGGAGAAACATTTGCAATATTTTAATTAATTTGGTCAGTTAGAACACAAGAATCGTGGGGCATGTCTAGAAAAGTTAAATGCTTTCTCCAGCAGTGCATCTTCTAACTCATTATTATCACCACTGGCCCCATAAATAAATAAATAATAATAATACATATTGGGTTTTGGGCTCAAATCATACTTGGTATCATACAATTCATATAAATACAGACAGTCCCTGCCACACAGAATAATTATCTTCCAATTTTGTGTTCTGAATCCAGTTTCCGTGGTGTTGTGTTTGCCTGAAGGGGACCTAAGAGCTCTTCTGATATAGTCAACAGTTTCGTTCTTTTTCTTACTTCCCCCTATTTTCCTAGTCTTTTCCACCATCAGACCCTGCCCTGGTGAAGCTTTCAGGGGCTTCTACTACAACTGCACCAATGCTTTCCTTTGTACACGTCCCCACATACCAGATGGTCTACAAAGCCACTCATCTCTCTTCAGTGAAATTGTTAACCTCTGACAGATAGTCTACAACTCGTTTATTAAGTTCTATTAAACAGAGAAGTTGTTAAATAGAATAAAAGATAAATAAATCAAGAAAATAAAACAAATGCAATTTTGATATCATAAAAGTAAACACAATCCTCCTGGATAAGCAAGTGGTTTTTGGAGTCCTTGTTGGAGGCAAAGACTTGTATGATATGAAGCACAAATGCCACACAAGTGAGATGTGAGGTATTAGTGTAATTTTGTTCAGACCCTGTTGCATGGTCTGGAAAAGGACAACAAACAAAATTGGTGGAGTGAGGTTCTTTTCCATGAGCCACGAGGAGTTAAAAGGCTCCAACTCCTCATACAAACTGCAGGTGAGATGAAAAGGATAAACTAAAGTTTTCTGCCATAGTACCTCTATTCTACCTGAAATCTGGTATTAAGCTGCTCTGAAGTAAGAAAAATTAAACAAGTCTTTTCCTATTCAAAGTATCAAAACATATTTAATCTAAATCTTTGCATGTAATTGTCATTCTCTTTTTTTCACAGTCCTGCATTTTCTTCTTGTGAATTCCTTGTAGAGCTCCACTGTAGATTCACATATTCAGCTGAAGTTAAGTATTATCATGACATTGTACAATCACTCTACTACCAGAAAATAAGTATTTTAGCAAGGAAACCAATGAATATTTGTCCCCAAGATACACAAAGTTTCTTAACTCCCAAGAAATTAAGAGTGTCCCATGACCCTAACAGCCCAGGGGCACCATCCTCTACTCTTCACAAGAAAGTCTCTAAAATCTACGCCTCCATACAGAGTAAATTTCTTAGGCTTCCTTAAAGAGTTTAAAAATAAGGGAAAGTAAAGCATAGCTCCAGTTAGGAAACTTGGAATTAAAATACAAGTAGCTGAAATGAACAGGGTTCAGAAATAGAATTGGCTGGGTTGGGAGGCACCCCAGAGATCATTAAGTCCAGCCCTTGATCCCTCTTCCTGAAGGAAAGATGTTATTTTACTGCAGATCATACACAGCATATTTACAGTTTCACCTCAATATGGAGTGAATCTGTTCTATTACAGTGATTCCATGTGGTAAAGGCAGTAAACATGATTACTAGGTAGTTCTGGGACCAAAATCCTCCTCCTTTTAGACTACTATAAAGGTAAGTTCCTTCTCTTTCTTGTGTACCAGACAGTTGGGAAGCAGGATTAATAAACATATACATAGAGAGAGTTCCACACTGCAGTTCAGATCATGTTAAATCCTATGTGAAATAAGAAGGTTTAAATTCAGATTCTCATAATTAAAAGATATCAAAATTCATGTTCCCTGCATAATGTAATTTAGACACTTGTTTAGGGTCATTATGATGTTCTTCAGTTACATGCTGCAGGTTTAACTTGACGAACCCTACAAATTTTCTTTTATCCCTAGCAGACATTCTTTCCAAGTCACTTAGTTTCAGTAGAACAGTTGGAAAAATTCACCCACAGGTTATGAAAAACAGGTAAATGTAATTTTGCCAATATTAGAAGAGGATTAATTCTTTTTCTTAATTTTTCTTTTTTTTTAATTTGGGTACCTCCTAGGAAGACCAGTAGCTCCCCACTTCTTCTGTCATTTCTGCTTCTGACTTGTTTTGGTCTATCTGGGGACTAGTTTCTGTTGCAGCAAAACAGGATTACCTGATGTAAGGGACCAGATGGAGGAACCCCCTTGATGGGACCCTCTTAGGCTGCTACAAAGGGAGTGGTTGCCAAGTCACCTTTGCAAACAGCCCTCCCATTAACATTTCCAGAGGGATTGCTGGAGAGGATGGAACAGTGTCTGCATATGGCCTAGGGTCTGGAGGAGATCAAAGAGGGTGAAGGTCTGCTTCAGTTGTTTAATCTGATATATCTCAACCATGCTTACTGAGGAAAAAAGGCCTAAAATACGAGGGGATGCATTGGTGAGCTAGGGGAGTCTACTCAACATCAACCATCCCTGTTGGCTGTCTCAAGCACTGGTGGATTTCTCTCTCTCCCTCTTGTCCCCTTTCCTGTTCTGTCTCTGAATTGAATGGGACACCTCCAGCCTCCTGCTGATAAGAGGCAACTGGCTAACCTATGCTAACGACAGCTCTTCTCCTGGGAAGGAAAGCTGGAAAAAAAGAGTTTTCCCTCTCCTTGGGACAATAAAGTAGCAGTAGGTCATTTTCCTGGAATAGTGGGAATTTGGTGGCATATAAGTAACACTGAAGTCACAATTTTGGTCGTTGTCTTTCACTGACCCACTATCCTACATCTGTCCCTGTCTGGAATCAGAACTCCACTTTGAAGAAGAAACCCTCGATGGACACCTATAGACCTGTGGTGGTGACATTCTCAAACTCCCTCATTCTTTTCTCTCTCACTTTCTTACTCTTTTGTCTCCCATCTCTTTCTCTCTCTTTTCCCTTTCTCTCTTTTCTTGCAACATGTTTGACATATCTTCATGGGGTTATATAATTTTTTTGGTGTTATTTGTCAAATAAAACTTTATGCCTGCATCTGACCCATCTGAATTTGTTCTCATGGATCCAAAAATTACGATTTGCTTCAAAGTGTAACATTTGGCATAACCAGCAGGATAAGAACCTGTGGATCATAACACCTGGAGATGGGAATAATCTAACCATCACTTTGTATTTTGCAGTGGGTACATAAATTTACCAATCAAGATAGCAAGAGGAACCAGATTTTCTCATGGAAGGTGATTGTGGCTTTTTTAGGCGTGAGAGTCTTTGTGGAGAACAAGTGTTACTTCATACTGCTTTTTTTTGGTGTGTCTAAGGGATCTTTACTCAATATATTAAAGATATGTAACAACCCACAGGGGAGTGGAATCAAATATAATACTGCATGCATAAACTACAAAATATACTGATTAGAGAGAGAGAAAAAAATGTTTGATCAAATTGAAAAATGTTCCATGAAACTGCAGAGACCTGAATTTTTTAAAGACTTATTACCATATTGCTGTACTCAGGGAAATAAGTGCACATCAGTGTACTTTTTAATTAAAGCATAAAGTTTTAAAACTATATTCTATCGAGTTCTTACTCAGCATACCCAGAGGACTCCCTCTCTGTTTGATAAAACGTGGTTTTACTGACCTGGAAATGTATATTTTTCTAGTGATTGCAAACAGCTACCCAGTAAAAGTGACCTCAAATATGAAATGCCTCTTCAGATCTATACAATGTGTATTGATGTTTCTTACATTTACTTTAAAGTCTCTGTAGTCCTACTTGACTATTGATAGACAAATTCAAAATTCATCTGTGAAACTATGAAGCTGCTAGATAAAAAAGAAAAAAAATTGTGATCAAACAGGCTGTAATAGAGGATATATTATTAATCTTTTTTTGTGACTGTTGTAAAACACAAGTTCATCTGGAAACCTGTATATGTGCAACCATGTACAATGGGCATGTTTGTTTCAGTGTCTTCATGCATATGTATAGATAAGAGATTGGAAGAGCACATATATGAATGGAAATGCAAAAAAAGGTGTGTGCTCATCCTAGCTTTAAGTGCCTTGTTTATACTCTGAGCTGGAAGATGTCTCCCTATACAGTCAGCAGAGAAAATGAGGTTTATCCCAAGGGAAATCCAGAGTACCTTTTAAACAAGTTGCTCTGCATCAGCCTCAAAATCGTACTCATTTTTCTCTTTTGGCTAGATAAAAGCTAAGTTTTTTAACTTAAGTCATTCTACGCAGACACCTAAACAAGGTAGTGTGAATTCTTTTTATATAACACCTCAGGGCAGTAGCTGGTCCAGTATGAATTTTTTGGGTTGCAGTTTTTTGAAACGTTCTGTTTATAACTTAATTCTGCAAAAATCTAAAGACTGATGGGTTTTCTCTGTGTGTAATCAGCTCTAGTCTTAGAAATACTTTTAACTGCAAAGACTTCAGGTAATCATAGAATCATAGAATGATCAGGGTAAGATATCTGGATCCAATCCCCTGCATAGGCAGGGACACCTTCCACTGGACCAGGTTGCTCAAAACCCACAACTTCCCTGGGAAACCTGTTCTAGTGTCTCACCACCCTCATAGTAAAGAATTTCCTCCTAATATTTAATCCAAATCTTCCCTCTTCAAGTTTGAAACCATTCAACCTTGTCCTCTCACTACATGCCCGTGCATAAAGTCCTACTCCAGCCTTTGTGTAGGCCCTCTTCAGGTTATTGAAAGCTGCTATAAGGTCACCTCAGGGCCTCCTCTTCCCCAGTCTGAGCAACCCCAATTTCCTCAGCCTATCAATGAGTACATCCAAGTTAAGCTGAATGCCTTAACCATTGCAGGATTAGGAATTACAGTAAAAGTAATTTGTCCATGATTTGTCTTAGTTGTAGGACTGGTTAGGGAAAAAAATATCTAAGCTTGTTCAATTCAGTCAAAGTAAAAAATCATAATGTTAAAAGCTGGTGTGCTAGGATACAAAGTCTAAGGACTAACTTTTTTAAAAACTTAAAAAACAATTTTTTAATACAATTCTTTTTAAATATTGCACTCATATATCCTCATTGGTGTCAGAGGCATGTCTGTACTATATTTCTCATTTTCCATGTCCAAGATCATGTCCACATAAGACATGACAGGGGTGTTTTTCTTCCCTTATTCTCCAATGGTGTTTTTAACATAGAACAAAATGGACCATGAGAGCTGAAGAGAATGCTGTGAAGCAACACATCCCTAGTCCAAATGATGAAGGCACCTACACTGCATCAAATAAAACCCCATTGCTTCTCCCCTGCTTACATCAAAAAGCAATTCAGCCTACTTTCTACTGAGAAAAGACTGTGATCACTAATATAGGGCCTCAGTGTAGTGGCCTTAAGCTTCTTACTGATGAGAGTTTTGTTGTGGTGTTCTGGTAGGTGTTTTGGTGCAGGCTTGACAGAGGACATGGAGGCCACCCTGTCATCCTTATGAGTGGGTTTAAGATAAACTATCAGTTTAGGAAGAAACAACAATTTTGCCAGATTCCTTTTCTACTGCAGCCTATATGTGCTCCTGGAACCCAGACTTCTATCTTCTTCAGGATGTGGGGCACTCATTCTCCCATCTATATTGTTTTCTGCCTTTCTGTTTCCATGAGGAGGGTTTTCACAGAATCATCAAGGTTGGAAAGAACCTCTGAGTCCTCATCAAGTCCAACCTTTGACCCACTACTGCGGTGGTTACCAGACCATGGCACTGAGTGCCATATTCAGTCTCTTTTTAAAAACATCCAGGGACAAAGAATCCACCACCTCCCTGGGCAGCCCATTCCAATTCCTGATCACCCTCTCTGTAAAGAATTTTTTCCTAATATCTAAACTAAACCTTCCCTGGCAGAGCTTAAGTCCATGCCCTCTTGTCTTACTGGTAGCTACTTGGGAGAAGAGACTGACCTCCCCCTGGCTCCAACCTCCTTTCAGGGAGTTGTAGAGAGCGATGAGGTTTCCCCTGAGCCTCCTCTTCTCCAGACTGAACACCCCCAGCTCCCTCAGTCCTTCCTCACAGGACTTGTGCTTGAGTCCCTTCACAGCCTCCTTGCTCTTCTCTGGACCTGCTCCAGCACCACAATCTCCTTCCTGAACTGAGGGGCCCAGAACTGGACACAGTACTCGAGGTGTGGCCTCACCAGGGCTGAGTACAGGGGAAGAATCACTTCCCTGGACCTGCTGGCCATGCTTTCTGATACAGGCCAGGATGCCATTGGCCTTCTTGGCCACCTGGGCACACTGCTGGCTCACGTTCAGCTTCCTGTCAATCCAAACTGCCAGGTCCCTTTCTGCCTGGCTGCTTTCCAGCCACTCTGTGCATCACTTTCCCAACTTTTAGGCCATCTGGGGCCAAAAACAGGGGACTAAAAAAGTGGAAGAGAAAATTCTGTCCTTTAGTTCTTGCTATGAGTAACAGAAATAAGATTGAGACTAAAGCAGGTGCTCTGATTTAGGCCCTGACACCCCCTTGGTGGATGCTGATCTAAACCAGCCACATGCTAAACTACATGGACTTGAATCCACTAACTGTGTCCTGAAGCATGAAAAGAGCTCATCTAGAGATGAGCTGGAGGTTGTCAAAGACTGAAATTAT
This sequence comes from Florisuga fusca, assembly GCA_038090715.1. Taxonomy (NCBI): domain Eukaryota; kingdom Metazoa; phylum Chordata; class Aves; order Apodiformes; family Trochilidae; genus Florisuga; species Florisuga fusca. The sequence goes on along the minus strand of JAAWXA010000029.1, from coordinate 5,487,525 downwards.
TTATTCATTACTTATTGCCTAAACAATAGCATAGAATTTCCACAGTACCATATATATTCAAAGCAGTGTCCAAACAGGAATTTAAGTAATTCTTACTATACCCCCAGTGAGGGAGTTGAGTAAGTTAATGAGAGTTCACAGGCTCTCAGGATTGATAAGAGCAGGCAAGCAAGGAAGTGTTTTGCTCAGGCTGATGATGGGAATGGATAGATGAGTGAAGTGGGAGGGAAGGATTTGGCTTTTACAGCTCTTGAGTTCACAAGACAAAGTCTTTAAGGGACTGAAAAAACTATCATCAGTGCTCAAATTAAAGCTGTCCTTTAAAAGATATTCTCATTATATATTTTTTTATTATTCCTGGTGAAAGCATAATATTTATTTTTCATCAAGGTTAGTGCTATTATCCCTTAATGACATCCCCATGGCCTTATTCACAAAAAGAATATTTTGTTTGTCATTTGAGCAGCAGGCTGTGTGTGATGCTATCAACTATTCTTTTCTTTCTCTTTGGTGGCTTTCAGGCAAAATGGTCACAAACTTACTATCACTCAACAGAGGTGATGGGCTTTTGAACGAGCTATGACATTCTAATTGGTGTTCATCATTAATATTAAATAAAAACAAAAAGGAAAAATGGAAATACAAAAGAAAAGAGGAGAAATTGATGGTGATGATGATGATATAAAATAAGCATTATGCAAACGAAGGAAAAGCAGTGACCCAATATAAATGAATAATTTCCCTTCTCACCCTAGATTTTCTTCAGTTACAGTCTATTAATTTAGCTTAAGAGTACATAAGGATGAAAGAAATAATGCAGGTCTGGAAATGATCAAAATATTGGTAAAAGTAAAGTTTGGTTTAACCTAATTTTTGGCTGCAGTCACCTCCCACTCATCAGCCAAGAACAGTGTGATACTGACTCCTCTCTCCAGCTGGACTGAGTGTCAAAGACAGAACTGTAAGAGAACTCTTATTCATGGATGTAGGGGGGAGCAGTGAGTGGGTAAGATACTTATAAGAAGTAGTCTGCTGGGAAATATTGTATTAGACTTTTTGCAGCATCTGAAACCCATGATGGGAGAAAAGACAGAGGAGAGCCTGTAAGATCAGGTTATTTAAAGAATGATCTTTCCTGCTTCCAACCCAGACTCCACAGCTAAGTGATCTCTTTAAGGAACTGCAAGATCTTGCTTCTGCTTTTCTCCACTGCTTTCCTTTTCAAGGAGAAATGCTTTAGTGTAGAGGTTACTTAGTAACTCAAGGAGTCTCTACAAATAAAAATGATGGAATGTTGTTTTTTTTTCCTTTCTATTTGAAGACATTGCCTGAAGCAAAGCAGTTTTTGTCTCGTTTGAAACTTGTATGCACATTAAACTGCTGACACTCCATTCCATTTTCTTTTCATCCAACCCATGCTATTTTCTGTTTCTGCTTCTTTTTTTTTTTTTCTCACCTGAATCATACCATTTACAAAAGTAAATTAGCAGATGTTTTTTGATAGTATTTAGATTCTGCTACCTTGGAAAAAACTCTCAAATTATTTTCACCTCATGCAGCTTAAAACTGGTGGCTATTTATTTCTGTTACATAGAAAAGAAAACCCCTCAAAATAAACATATATTGATGCATTATGCAAATACTGAAATAGGTTATTGGTAGCCGTCTACCTAAGTTATGTGAGGTGAGAGCTGAACTGAAAGTCTTTCCTGTGTTTGATTCTCTGTTGTGTTATATATTGAGATGTCACAAGGCAAAACATTGTTAAAATGATAGTGCAGTAGAAGGTAACAAGTGAGACTGCTTTGCACCCATGAAAATCACTGTAAAAAGTGAAGGGTAATAGAGACATGAAATTTCTTTTCCTTCCCTGAGAGCTGAATTCTGGGCTCATGGAAGATTGGGTCATATTCTCCACCTTTACACAGAAAACAGCATAAGAATATTTTTAATCATAAGAAGTGGTTTCACTTAGAGGAAGCAAGGGTAAATTCAAGATCTCCATCCCACTTTAACAGTGTCACAGGACAGGAAATGGGTACACTGTGGACAAACTTAGCTACTCTCCAGTATATATTCAGCTCTGCAGAAGATATGTTACATACAACTTCCCCTAATTGCATTTTGAATCAGAAAAATCTGATGGAAAAAGTATCAGTGTCTTGATCTGATCTAGGCAGCTGAGATATCTCAGAGTACAGTCTATCTCATTTCAAGTAAATTAGGTTAACCTTACCTAAAACCCCACTCTTTGCTTTCCACTGACTATGACAGAAGCCTAGGCTTTTTGGCTCAGATGTGAGCATCTACATAATAGACATCTAGGACTCCTCCAGTCAATAATCTTCATTCAAGCCATTCATAAGTTAATTCAATGTACGTGTCTAGTGCTGCCTGAGGTGCTGCAGAGTACCCAGCCTGTCTGGCACATGCCTACTGCAAGGCTTACAAGAGAGAGACTCATACCACGTGTAATAGCCTAGGGCATTTCAGTTTACCTTTGGAAAACTATGTGGGAGCAAATAAATTGCCCCAAGTTCACATGATATTGTAGTCTGATATTCTTTATGTTCTTTGTAGTGTTCTGCAGTAACTGTAAACACATCACAGAGGAGACTCAACAGTGAAAGCAGCAGTAATAATTGCTTTTCACAACCCAGATAAACACTCTCTCTTTAGGATGAGATTCACTTGCCTACACCTAAATACTTATAGTCATTTTGGACACCATAGGATATCTCCTTATCCTCTGTCAGAAGGGATGAAGTGTCCAGGTCCTGCACAGTATCTCCTAGCTCCATGTGGACATTTGGGATGCCCTCGGGTCTCTGAAATTACAGTGGATACCTATAGGAGACAACCAAATCCTCACTAGTTACTGCAGAGCTCTTAAATCTATGCAAATGAAAGAATTCCAGAATTCATAAGATTACACCTGCAGTATGGGCACGCTAAAGAATTTTACTTGTAGAATTCATTTGGTCAAAGTGAAAAAACTCACCAAAATTTCTCAGACAAAATATTCACATTTTTAAATACATTCTCATTTGAATAAAGGGGAAAAAACCACAGCAACTGGGAGAGACTAGCTTGTGACTGCCAAAAAGAAAAAGTAGATTTCAAAGGCATTGAGAAACAGCAGCTCTAACATTGATCTTCTAAAAGGACGGTTTCTTCTTAATTGCTTTCTTTTTCATTTTTTTTCTAAGCTTCTACTGCTTTTACAGAAATTTCCTTTTCCCTGTTTTACTTTTAGCCTACTAAAATAAGTCATTAGTATACCTAGTTTAGGGAACAGAAATTAAGAGAGATACAGAGCACTGATGCAACCACTGTTTGCAAAAGGTGTGGAGCAACAGGCATGGTTATAACATATGTATATGAACAGTTTTCTGTAACAACCTAATGGACTTGATAAGAGCAAGAGGGTGATTTAAATTTATTTACTAGCAATACCTCAAAATGTAGGGAATGAGACTGTACTGCAATTATGTATATCCTTTTTTATCAAAGTTAAAAATAAGGTCAGGTACATGTTTTCATGAGGTTTCATTTAGCTGTAGTGCTTATAAATGAAACATGGAAATAGAAACATAGTTCTTACTGGACACTGCTTTGTGTCTTTCTCCATAGTGGCTCAAATGCAGCCACATTTGTCTTTAGGCAACAGCCACTGAACAATAGAGAAGGCACCAATGTCACTGCACAGAGCTTTGCCACCCTGGTTTTCAGCTTCAGACAAATGCTTTTCAGGAATTCATAAATACAGTGATTCCTTCCCCTCAATCATGTAACAACTGCAATAGAAAACCAACACTAAATGATCCCAGGATGTGCCTGGGAACTTTCCTGCTGTCACAGCCATCTTTTATGTTTCTCTGCAGTATGTCTCATGATCCTATGGGATTTAGTAATAATATGAGTGTTTCAGCCTGTAAGCATTAAAATGGTAGTAGCAGTATAGTCAGAGAGAAAAAGTAGGGTATGGCACAGCTTTGCCTAGCTTTGTGTAGAAAGCATTTGGCTGAAATAATTTATCTGACCAAAACCATATTCCTGTATGTTGTTCCAAACCACTCTAATGCACAATGATTTATAGCTTTAATGTATCTAAAGCTTTTTTACAGTGTGAATAACACAAGCCTCAGTATAAGGAAAATTAGCAAGTTAAATAGTTTATAAACAAAAATAAACAGATCTAATTTTAGTTATACAAGGCAAGATGGAAATATATTTGGTCTCACTAAAAAATAAAGCCAAAGAGCAGCAAATTCTGTCCGCAGTGAAAGGTTGTAGTCTATTTGGCAAAAATACATGACCCAGCCACCATTAGAAGAAGAAACCCCACCAATCTATAGTGGTGCCATAAATAGTTGGATGAGTATTGTTCTTTTTTTAACACCACAACAGCCTATTTAGAAACTGAGACTATGAAATGTTTTTACTTATGATTAATATTTTGAGGCTGAACATTTTTTCCAACTCCCCATCCAGTCTTTCCTTGAACATCTCCAGGGATGAGGCATCCACAGCTTCTCTGGGCAGCCTGTTCCAGTGTCTCACCACCCTCACACGAAATAATTACTTCCTAATATTTAATATAAATAAATCCTCTTTCTGTTTAAAACCACTCCCTCTCATCCTATTATTACATGGCCTTGTAAAAAGTCCCTCTCCAACTTTTCTGTAGGGTCCTTCAGGTACTGGGAGGCTGCTATAAATTTACCCTAGACCCTTCTCTTCTCCATGCTGAGCACCCCCAACTGTCTCAGCTTATCTTCATAAAAGAGGTGCTACAGCCCTTGGATCACTTCTTTGGACTCACTCCAACAGCTCCATGTTCTTCTTATGCTGGGGACTCCAGAATTGGACCCAGTACTCCAGGCAGGGCCTCACAAGGACAAAGTAGAGGGAGAGGATCAGATCCCTCGACCTGCTGGACACACTTCTTGTGATGCAGCCTGGAGTATAGTTGGCTTTCTGGGCTGCAAGCTCCTGTTGCTTGTTTATATAGAGCTTCTCATCAACCAACACCTCGAAGTTCTTCTCCTCAGGGCTCTTGTCAACCCATTCTCTGTCTAGCCTGTAACTGAGTTTTTGATTGCCCTAACCCAGGTGTAGGACCTTGCACTTGTCCCTGTTGGACTTCATGATGTTGGCATGGGCCCTCCTCTCAAGCCCATCAAGGTCTCTCTGGATGATGTCCCTGTCCTCCAGCTTGTCACCCACACCACACAGTGTGATGCCATTAGCAAACTTTCTGAGGGTGCACTCAATCCCACCATCCATGTTACAGACACAGATGTTAAACAGCATCAGTCCAACTGCTGATGCTTGAGGAAAGCCACTCGTCATTGGTCTCCATTTGGAAAATACAATTTTAGAGAGTCAGAAATTTATTTCATCAGTCAAAGGCTATATATAGATTTTAGAAAGAAATACATCTCTTCTGCCTCTTTCTGATGAAAACTTTGTCTTTGTAAATTTTATAACTACTACGTCTGTGTAGGTTAGACTACTGATTTATAATAGGTTTTAAATGACAAAATTTCCTTCAATATGTAAGGCACAACCAGAGGTAAACAACCTCTCTGTCAAGCTCAAGAGACCTGCAAATGTTGGACAATGTCTTGCCAAGTCAAGATCTGACAGAATCCCACCTGTATATTAATTTTTGATCTACAAATTTATTTAGTATTTACTTTGTATTATTTGATTAATAATCTAGCAGAAGTTAATTGGCTTGCAGAATTACATTATTAGCCTTTTACTGAGCCTAAGTTCTTTTGAGAGGGAAAACATTATTTCTGAAAAACAAACAAAAAAACCCCAAACAACAAAACAACAAGCAAACAAAAATATTAAGTAATCTTACTGCTTACCTCCCTGGAGGCAAACAATAATTTTCACAGCATCCAATAGAGAGAGAGTGATGATTGACAGTTAGAGAAGCAGGAGCAAATTTTTGCAGTGATTTCCCAAGACCTGCACCCAGCCTTAAGAAAAAACAATTTGAAGACATCAAACTGTTTAAGTTCACTGTACTCTACTTCCACAGTAGATATCAACAGTCTTGCTTCCAGAAGTAGATATGCCACACTAGTAAGTGTAGCACTAAATAATTTATTCTGGAGTTGTCATAGGTCACTAGCTAGCATGTTCCTAACACTGCCATATTTGTATACTCTGTTAATTTCTTTTTCGTTCTGTTCCATACATGAACATGTGTGTATGTAGATATATATGCCCATTAAATGAGAAGACATTGCACAGACCTATGCAATTACAGCATGCAATGCAGTTACAGCATGTATATGGTTTGCAGTGTACTTAAAGTACATCCATCATTACACTGTATTAAGTAGTGAAAAATTAAATTTGGCAGTTTACCATATCAGTGCAAATGGATGCAGTTAAAAATGTTCTTTACCATCTCCATCATAAAAAATTCTAAAATGCCATTTGAAAAGAAATGTGCATTGCAGTACAACGTAGTACAAATCTTTTTCTTCCCATTTTCATTATTCTTCATTTCTCCTGCTCAAGTGAAAGAATGATGGAATGATATAAAGCAAGCAGTCCAGTGCATGTTGAAGTACTCCTAATGCTTCTGATTACTGCTGCAAAAGAATGAAACTGTGAAAATGAGATTTAAAAAAACAAACACATTCATTTCACTTTTCAAAACAGTTTTCCAACCATTTTTGTCCCAGCTTATCTAGGGTCACCCCAAAATAACTCAGTGAACTGCAATGGATTACTACAGATTTATGCCTACATTGATAGCTGTGTCTGCTCCCTGGCTTCTTAGACTTTGAGAAGCGTGATAGTTTATCCATGTTGTTATGTGATGGCTAATGTGTATCTGTCAGGTGTTTGTCACAGATGACAAATGAACCGTTCAGCAGCTTCTCAGTGTTCACATTATTTGTTCATACCTGTTCCTCTTCCCAGCTTCATTTCCCTTGCTGAGGTGAGTTGACATGGGCTTTATATAGCTTGAGCTGAGTAACACTTTTCTTCTCTTGTGCAAACTCTTTGAAATTAGGCTAGAGTTGGTATTTTGTACCTCTTTGTCACTGATGTGTAATTCTTTTCCTCTCTGTATTGTACTGGGATCATAACACAAGAATTGACAGGCTTTCTGTATTCAGGCAACCCTCCCACTGATTTTGGCAGATTACTCTGATAAGCCCTGTATCTGACTTAATATATCAAGTAGTACTTTTTTCTTTATATTATCATTAGTGGATATCATAAATCCAGTAGAAACAAGTTCTACATTAATATTTAAAGCTTAGTCACAAATGAAAAATGGTTTAAAGAGTGCAATGTCAAGAAATTGGTCTTGCACATGTAGTTTATGAGGAAATTTCTGCTATAAAAATATTCTTTTTTTTTTCAGTGGTGAAATTGTCCTCCCAGGATACTCCTTGGAGGTTTTTCTAACTGCATTAGAGAATGGAATCAGTATCAGAGATGACCAGAATATGTGTAACCAATTTTGTGGAAAGGCAAAAAAAAAAATTGAAGCTGTTGTGAAACTGTTCCTTGCAGTTTTGTATTTCTCAGGAATGAGTATGTTGCTCCAGCCTGGAGAAATATAATCAATGTTTAAATAAAATAAATCCACCAAAAGGTCTGTGTTCCAAGTCTATTTGAAAAAAAAACCACAAAACATCTGCCTGAATTTCTGAGTTTTGTTTCAAATCCAAAACTGACACAGGTTATTCCCAAGGCTCACAGGTGTGTGCAGAGAAACCTGGAATTAATTCAAACAGCTCTAACTCAATACTAAATTGTGTTGTGTGGAGTAAAATGCAAAAATACATTCCTTAGATTTGTTAAAGAAGCAAAAACCTGGCAGAAAACAAATATTTAACATGAAACTAAGAAATATTTGAAGGCAAATGGGAATCTACTTGCTATATCAGAATTTCTAAATACAAGATAAATACTTTTCCAACTATATGATCCAAAGTCCATTGATACTAATATGATTTGAATCAAACCCTATAAAGGACAAAAACAAAATAAACCACCTAAAAACAGAAGAAAAGGAAAAATGTTTTACATACCAAAGACTTAGTGTTAGCTATAAAACCAACAGGACTTGTTCAGCCTTGTATTTCTTGCCCTTCAAATTTCTCTATTAAACTCCACATGCTGGTTGGTGTGCAGCACCATTTGGGTACCTAAAATTTTCTACATTTTCTACCATTATGTTCAAACAAGGTCTTCAGATTGCAGCTTCGCCGTGCAAACTTTGACTCAGCAAAGTCCTAAAGGTCTTATGCCTTGGCCTGTTTGCTTTAATCAGGACTTCTCAGAACCTCCTTTTGGCATATTTGCCACACTGTATGTGCTTATGTATATTTAAATAGCTGTAGGACAAGCACAATATGAGACAGATGCCGTGCTGGTGTAGAGCAGGTCGGTCTACATTCCTTGACTCTTTTGGGGAGTATAAATGGTTTCTTGTACTGTCATAGCAATCTTTACTGATCATTTTTTATTAATAAGGTCTAAATGCTACCACTGGTAAGTACAGTTCTACCATGAAGGACCCACTGGAAAAGACCTGCTAAAATCACACAAGGGTGAATGTCCTCTTCTGTTAGACTAAACAGTAATAATCATCAACAAGAAAAGAGGGAAGAGGTGTTGAAAGACTGAATTAGTCACAAGCCACCAAGTTATAAAATGCAAGTTCCTTTTATTGCAAAGGCCTAAGTATGGCTCCTGACTATAAATGTAAGATAATACAAGCCTGTGGAAGAAATAAAGCACACTATAATGTCAGAGCATAGGGATTTAGAATTTCAAAGGTTTTAAAAATGGATGTTCTCTGACAAAATCCCTGCTCAAACTGAATAGGAAGAAATAGGATTCTCACTAATGAAAAATCAGACTTGCTGATGCTTTAAGTATCACAAACAGTGAATAAATTCCCCAAATTCACTCACCTACATAGGAAAATCTAATTAGTGCAGAACAACATATTATCTACATTTCTCTTCTTCATCATCTATTCTGAGGTCATGTTTGGTTGTGTTCAAATGTAAGCAGAGTCTCCACAGAAATGGCAAGGGTGTTCAATTCAAATCAGCTGGCAAAATGCTATGGAAGTAAAATTACTGAACATTCATTTTGCCAAGAAAAAAATCCCATTGCCCTCACCATCTTTTTTGGACGTATTTTTAAAGATTAAAGATGATTTTTATTACTTTTCTAGAAAGTGATGGTTGCCTAGAGAGCAGTGATCTCAATCTCATTGCATCAACCTCAGAAGACAATAGTCCCACCTAGCAAGGTCTACTTGATTAACAAAAGAGCTAGTGACAAGTAGCCAAGAGAAATTAAATTGGCTAAAATTGCCTATTGTACATAATATGCCCAAAAGTTTGTAAATAATTATTTCCAATATATAAATAAAGATATTGAATTAGCCAGCAAAGGGTGATGTAAGAAATTAAACCCTGGTCATCCACATTGTCCCTATAACTGTCATTTTAAAATAGGCGATTGGATGTCTAACTAGGAAAATAGTCAGTATCTAGAAAGGGACATAATTATGTATGCATGTTTTGAAACAGAGAATTCTTTGTTTAGAAACTTTTCTCAGAGTATCACCCAGTAAAAACAATTTAAAAGCTCAAAATTAAGGGGAAAAACAAAGTATGAATGCTCTTTTCCAAAATTTATATTGTACTATAATATTTCCACATAAACTCCTTTACACTATGTGAATCTGTATGCCTGTGATCCTTCAAATAATATTTTTATTTTATCACAATTTGAAAAACAAATCAGATAGCTATTTGGGGCTATAGCCAACCACAGGATCCTTTCTGATCAACATAAGTTCAGAATATTAACCAGTCTAGTTTTTCTACATGTGCTAATTCCTGTTGCTCAAAGATCATCTCCCATTTCAAATTACTCTTCTGCAGTCACTCAAATGTTATTTTAATTTTTAAACCTATGAAAACACATGTAACACACCTATTTTTACAGACTGATAAATTAGTTCTTAGTATTTATAAACCAATATTCTAATGAATTTATCACCACAAGGAAAGTAAAATTTTGGAGTTTTGTTTTGTTTTCAAAGGACAGATAATAAAGATACAGAAAACCTTCTGTAACAAGTCCTGAAATGGCAGTCTATATCTAATAAGCAGCATACTCAAAATTCTAAAGCAAGAATCCTTTTCCTTCATTTCTGTGAATATAGAAAATTCAACGAAATTAAGTGCAAATTTCATGATTTAGGTCTTAATGAGTTACTAGTTTCCTTTTGATCTGAAAATAGGAACTCCTGGATGTAGCAATTACTGATCAGTAATGCAGACCCACTACATGCTTCTCAGAATGCAGATGAAAGGTCAAATTGCGGTCCACTACATACCATCTGTTTCTTGGTAGAACTCCTCCATTGGTGTCACAGCAGAGGTTCTGTTTAAAAATGAATGGGCTTTTAGATCCTGATCAGATATATTTAAGTCCACAGATTTTGAGTTTAACCAAATCGTTACACATTTCAACAAATTTCTGAAGACTTATCCCAGATTTATATCGACATAAATAAAATCAATCCTCAGCTTATTGATTCTTACTTTATTTTACCCATTCACATATTATAATCTTGGCATAACATATCTACATCTATTTATTCTGGGGGAAGAAAACATCAAAAGTGAACACCCTCATTTCTATCATACAACAGATTCTCACCTGAGGTAAATTGATAGAACTCAAGAGGAGCTTAAGTAATTACATAATTAAGCATCTGGTTCCTGGGCTCCATCTTCAAAGTTTTTTGTTTTTTTCCTTCTTTCAGATAATGAGCTGACATTCATTTTCTGTCTTGAAAGGACACAAGTAGTCATGCAAACAACATGCGTGCAAATACACCTGACTGTGTATTGGTGCAGAACACACGGGGCCATTTGCAACACGGAAAGAAAGAGGAGGCAAACACTAAAATTCTGGTTGATGTTGTTTAGTGATTGATAGCTCTGCTTTTATAGGTATGGTGGGAACTGTCAGAGTGGCCTGAGCAGAACACAGCTGCTGCCTCTGCACTCCTTGAACAGCCTCTTCTGCTGCCCTTCAGGCAAGCCAGGTGGCTGTGGATCTTTGCTGATATCTTTGCAAAGATAGTCACTGACTACAGCTTCAGGTGTGGACAACTCTTGCAAACCTTCTCAAGGGACATATGTGATTAGCTCTGAGAAATTCTTGAAAACAACATCTGAAAAATTGTATCTGCCATAAGGGTTTGGTGTTTAAAAAGATAAAAGTGAGGGAAATGGCACAAAACAGCAGCAAACTCATAACAAAACAAGCTGTTAAAGAAGAAGTGTTTAGGAAAGCTTGACTGTAATTGTGCAGGTGCAGAGGTTGGTTAGATGCCAGGTCATGCTGATGCCATAGGTTTTGCATTAGCATTTGTCAGGCTTGAGAAGTTTCTGAGGTTAAAAAAAAAATCAAACAAAAAAAACCAACCAAAAAAGCAACCAACAACAACAAAAAAAAACAAAAAACCCCACCCAAAATTAAAAAGTGAAAGTCTTTGTAGTGCACTGTCACTGAAACCTCACCTCAGCAGAAAGGAAGCTTGAAGCTTTTAGCCCTCCCTTTTAATTAGCATGCTGTCAGATAGATTAGCAGTATGACTTCTGATCAGAAAAAAGAAGATATTCTGCAAGCATCAGAACATCAGAAGAGTATTTTCAAAATACTTTTAGGAAATAAAAGAGATATGAACCAACTTCCTCTGAAGACAGAAGAGAAAGCGTGTCTAACTTTGATGGAGTAGGCCTTAGGCCCTGGGGAATTACAACGGAAAACTGTAGTCTACACAATACATCTGTGTCTTCATCTCTATTCAATACCAAGAAGGCATCCAGAATCTCTGTTGGTTCATTTGATGCAGCCAAAGAGAAGTTTGGTTTGGTCCCTTAGGAAAAAACATGTATATAGGAAACAGACACAGCCAGAAAGGATTGTACCAACAGGATGGTTCAATCAACCCATCTTAAAAAAAAACAAACAAAGGGGGACATCCACATTATCACATACATGGGTAACTGATTTGTGGAATTATTGTGGACCTTGAAAAAGAAGATACTTCAGAGAAGTTCATTGAATCTTTTTAAGGATTTTTAAGCCAGAATATGCAGAATGAGTATTTGTAGGTATTTATGTAACTAATTTTTAGCTTGTTAGCCTGTTTTGTTCCCAGCTGGGCAGACTAAAACTTCAAAAACATCTAAAAGTTGAAGTACTCTTTTTTTTTTTTTTTTTTTTTTCCCACAGTGAAAAATGGGCATTTTCTCTGGTTCAGAGCAAGTGGTCTTTATTTTATTATTTACTAACAGTAAAGAGATTTTATATATTTAGTTGTGCTTGATACTACTTATTGTTATAATTCATAGTTAAAAATAAAATCATGGTTTAGAAATTAGGGCATCTGCAGAATCCATATTTAAGACGTGGAGTCACAAGTTCCATGTGATGATGAAACCTGCTAGACTCCCTGGAGTTTCTGTCTTCGTTTGTGGCAGCTTCAAACCAAGGGGTCTATAATAGTGGAGAAAAAAAAATCTTTGCAGACCTTACCAACTAAAATAAATAGCTGATTTATCAAACATGGCTTTTAGGACAGTGAAAAAATCTATTTTCAAAGATGCTTTGATATGTGCTGTAATATTTTGCAGCGACCTCACTACAGTTTAAAGTCATTATTTACTGATGTAACCCTTCTTCTGGCCTCCTACCAAGACACAATTTCTGTTGTCCTGTCGTCATCATGCAGTGTATGGGTTCATTTTGCAGCTTGAATTCTTGCCTCTGGTTCTGAAGAAAGGTAGCAGAAAAGGATTTTCCCTTTTAGCTAAACTTCTTTGTGTGTCCTGTAATTTTGCTTTCAGTTGAGTCTCTTCTAAGCAGCTGAACTTGCTGAAATTAACAGCACGTTTCTCAGTCAGTGTCTGCTTCTAGGACTGATAACGCTCGATGTTTATAGTTACATCTAGAGAATGGTGTGCAGAACCAACTGCTCAGTTTTGAGGAACATCTTATGCTCTGGAAAAAGAAAGGGAGTAAAGAGGTCACACCTGCAACCCTGCTTTAGGGAAGAGCTGACAAGACAGGTGACCAAAACTGACCAAAGTATTCCATCCCATACACATCATACTCAGAATAAATTTGAGGGATCATGTGGATCAAACCCCCTCTCTTCTTTGCTTCTTCCTGCTTTCTTTGGCATCCCGGGAGGAATCCATCCATTTGTCTTCCTGTGGTCCTGATCCGTGCCAGCCTGAATCTGTGTGTTCCTGCCTGCATCTGCTGACCCCAGGAGTCCAGCCTGGACTTTCCTAGGGCAGCCTTGCATCCTCAGTGGTGATGTGAGAGTTTCTGAGGGGAGAGGGGGGAGGATCATGGTATCGTTTCTCTGTGTATTTATACATATATATATATATATATTTATCATTACTGTTTCATTAAAGCTGTGTAGCTTAGTTTCCAATCCATAAGTCTGTCTCCATTATTCTCTCTCTTTCTTTAACAGGGAGGGGTGGGGGATTAATAGAGAGCATCTGTCATTTGGTTAATTGCTGGCCCAGCTTTATTTACAGTGATGCCAGCACTGAATCCTCTATCTCACAAATAAATATGTATCCCACAAGAAATAGACACACAGCACCCAGAAAACCACAAAGTACCTGCAGACTAGGAGAAGGCAATTAATTCTCTGTGGTACAAGCAAACAAAGAGAGCATTTTTAACATTCATACCATTTTTATGTGAGAAAGTCACAGAAAAGCCAAGGGTAAATCCCAAGTTAAAGAGCAAATGAGATAGCAGACTAAATTTAAGATACCTAAAAGTACACAAAGGTGTTAAAAAGTGACTATATTGAGGTGAACTAGAAATCTGAGCTCCAGTGGCAGTCAAAGAAAAACTAAGCAACAGGGCAGCATAGCCTTGAGAGTGACTCTGTTCACTCTGTAGCAGGCACTGTATTTATCTCGTATTTGCTTTGGTAAAAGTGGGAAGATACATCTTCCACCACTTCTCAGTGACTGGAAGTCTGAAATCATTTTTTGTCGGCATTCGGGGCTGTAGAATGGCCCTTGAGCTCTGTTTGGGCACTGGATAACTGGGGCTTCTGCAGGCTGAGACCAAGAGGGCTCCTCATGGAAGGGGAAGGAGGGCAGGGCCTGGCAGCCATGGTCTGTCTCACTGCCCCAGGCAGGGCAGGGCAGGGCAGGGCAGCTGGGGGACACCAGGAGCAGCCCCAGCCCCAGCCAGCTCTCTGAGGACATACCCAGAGGTGGGCCTGGCTCGGCAGGCCTGGCAGGGCTCTCTAATTTGAAGCCTGGCCCTGCTGTGGCATCACTGTGGCAGGGACTGATGGCCCCGGTGGGCTGACACGAGGCCCTGGGCCATAGGCAGTTCGGGGGGAGCCCTGGCAGGGTAGTCAGGGACATTACAGACTGGTGACACCCTGAGAGTCTGCAGGAACTGCCCTGCATCTTAAATATCTTAATGACATTGTATTCCCATTCCCCAATCAGTCTTGTCTGTGTTAAAATGCAGAAATTAATTCATACCTTTAACAAAGGTTTTATTCACAGGATGACTTAGTCCTCAGAATGCACATAACTTACTCTAAGCCTATATAAAAAGTAGTGATTTTTTACTTCATTTTTTTGTGGAAAGCTGAGGAAAACATGGCATTTCTTCCTTTTTCAGGTAAAGGCCTTGTTGTCTGTCCATACGTCTGAACACATCTGGGAGATAGAGAAATCACGAAAATTGAAACTTCCAACATAAGGATGATGAATAAATGGAGCAGAGTGGTTTAGAGATGTTTTATTTCTAGTAATTACTTATCAAGTTTTTCTTTTCAGAAGATGGAGAGAGACAAGATCAAAACAAGCAAAGGGGGTGAATTTGCACACAGAGTGCCACTAATAGACTGCAGAACCTATGGCAAGATCATGCTGAAGCAGCTAAAATGCAACAACAGTCTTTTTATTGATAACATTTACCACATTATATGCCCTACTTAAAATTACGTGGTGGCTTATGCTAACATAAAGGGTGTTGTAGTCTGATGGAGCCAAGCATAAAAACAAAGGCTATGATTAGACCGTCACTGAGCAGATTATCTCAGAACTTCTCATAATTGAGTTTCTTGCTTCCCAATACTTGGTAATTCAAGGGGAAATAAGGTGGCAACTACCTTGTGGGAGTTGCTTTGGCTATAGGAGATAAAAAAATTTTATCATAGGAGATCAGAAAAGCTTGCAGTATTTTTTCACCAAGGCAGCATTTCACCAAGTAGTTATTCACTACAGGGGTCAGTGAAGAACTCTTCCTTAACTAAAACCTACTAGTTATTCAGGTTTTACCTTAGTGTGTATTTGATTTTTATTATCTTGATAGTTTTGTATGAGTATATAAGGTTCTGTTTTTGTTGTTCTACACTCTTACGTTTCTTTCCTGTTTAATGCCAATTTCATGGACACTATGTGGGACTGATATCTTAATGCAATGCACAGAATAAAGTCTCGCAGATTTAATAAAGGACAGCATGTACCTTTATCTTTGGTTCAGTTATTTTATCTTTGTAGCTCAATTACTTGTTTAATATTGTTCACTTTGCACAATTAACCTGCAGTGTGCCCAGAAAGGCTCATCATCTGTCCTGGACTGTGAAAAGTGAACTGTAACTGGTGGTCTAGAGACCTCCAACACATGTTGCATTTCCTTTCATCAGAATTATCAATGTATCTTTATCCATAAGTCATAATTGCAATATACAATAGATAATTATGTAGTGCTGACTGGTCCAGCTTTTTAATGAGGTCCTGGTGTGCCTGTATCTTGTATATAATTTGTTTACTTTTACTTTAGTCTCACATGCAGTTATGCAGATATTTATATCACAGAGCACCTACCTCACCAATCTTTAAAAAGACATTGAAAATTCTTAGAAAACAAACAAATTTGATGCTTACTGAGTATTGTATAAATCTCTTTATAACCAAGACACTCAGCAAAAGGTGAGTTTGAATGATTAGTCCATATCTTAATTTGATTTTCTCCACATTTGAAAGAACTCTATGCATTTATCTTTTCAGTGTTCCATTCAAACAGGAAAATGATTGCTTTGTGTGCAAATAATAGTTTGCAAACATGATCTACTTAAAGCCACTGTTTGAAAGGTGCCTTCAAACAATACTCATTTATTCTAAATGACCCCATGATTCAACAGGCTTGTTTCTGTCTTCCAGCCAAAGGCAGCATCAGAATAATCTACTGAATATCCTGCAACAAAGGCTTATAGGACCACTATATTCCATAGAATGTCTCCTCTAGTAACTCATAGTCATACATATACCATGAGCCATAATCCTGGCCCTGCTTATTGAGAATTAAACAGGGAAATGCTGAAAGGATGTTTGAACAAATGTTCTCTGCTTTGGACGCACAAAACAGACAGAAAAAAAAATACTGTGTTTCTAGAACTTTCACTGTAACAACTTTAAACATTACTAAATTGCATACTGAGGGGGTTGGGGGGAGTGGGGCAGGATTTTTGATGTTGTTAGGTACTTTGAAAGTGTTTGAGAAATTAAAATAGAGAAAATACAGTTATTACAACATTTATTAATCTGTTCCTGGGAAAACATCTATTTCCATATTCATCACCTCACATTCTGTGGCAGAAAAGAAATTGTGGTAAACACAGGCTGCTCTTGTTACTTGGAAAATCACATACCTCTTCCTGATCTCTTACAAGCTGTTAGCTACAGCTGGCCATGATAACAACCCCTTAAAAATCACGATGCCCTTTAACATCAAAATTGCCATTGCAACTTTCCTACTAAATGCTCAGCATGACTGGTGATGTTTCAGAAGCATGCACACAGCTGGTGCCAAATAAAACAAAAAAGTAGTAATTTGTAAAGTTCACATCCTAGTCCAAAGAGCTGGATAACAAGGATATAATCCTGTGAAACAAATGGTTACAATTAGATTTCTTGGGGATAATTTTTAAATGTTTCCATTTTATTTAGTGACGTTCTGAATATCTCTTTATTTTTGCATTTATCTGGACATTTTTCAAAAGACGTTTGTTATTGCCCCTGTTCTGTGGCAATTCTGTTTTCTAATTTATTAGTGGAATAGTACTGTCTAAAAGTGACGCAAAACAGAGCAGTTCAGCCAGCAAGCAAGGTTTTGTGAGCTGAGAAAATCTGCAAAATACATTCAGTACCTATTTAGAACCAAATAAATGAGGAAATCCTTTCTGTTCCCCTTTCCAAAGCCCCCTCAGAATGACTCCATCTATAAACCCTTTGAACATGCAGTGGTTTTGGCATAGCAGGGTCAAACTGAAAAATATGTAAATGGTTAGACTTTTTCAATTCAAACTCTAAAACTTCTGTTTAATTTATCCTCAGAGTATTTTGATGATGGGATGGTTCACTGCCCAACGGCCTGAATTCCCTCTTGGACTAAAGCAGAATCCCAATAACTTCAGCTGGACTTCATGAAGGTGTAGGCCACCCAGGACATGTTCAGAACCTTTAAATAACTATGTAAATCACAATATTTGGGATGAAAGATGACTCTTCTGAAGAGATGGCATTCCTATTCTTTTCAGTAAGGTTCAGAAGCTTAAAAGAAATACTAAAACAAAAAACAAAGGACAAAAAATCTTCCAGATTTTTCAACATATCATTCAGAAATGAAAAGGAAGAAAACGTTAAAATAATTATTTTAAGACTACCTTCAGCAAGTAGGTAACCCATCATTGACAAAGAATGTTTCATAACATCATTTTACTTCCATAAACATTATGCAGAAGCTGCAGACATTAACAGGCGAAAAGCAATGAATTTTCTGAAGAACCATGGCAATCTGCAAAGGGGTTAAATTTGAATACAATAATTCAAATTGGATACTAATTATGCTGCCTTTTATAATTTGAAAAGATTTCCTCCAAGAAAATGATCACATTCTTTTCTTCAAGGAAGTAGGGCTAATTTGAAAGGTATAGGTATTTAAATGAAACAACAAAACCAATTGTTTTGCTATTTAGTTCATGTCAGTTCTTTAGTTTTCAAAGGGAAAGAACAAGAACTAGCCTTCTGAAAACAAATCTTTTCTGATAATGATGAAGCAAAAAGGTCCATGAAAAATATTTGAAGAATCTAATGATATTTTCCTTTTAGAAATATTCTTATAAAGGTTGGGTTTTAAAGCAACTTGATTTCTAATTCAGATTGTCACTTCTTTTTTATTAATAGAAATTAGATCCCATGTTTTCCACGTGGTCTATTATCCTTGATTTGGAAATCAGATTTAATGAACCCCTACAATGAGTATCACTGCAGCAATGAGTGACCCTCCAAGTAATTAATGTAGCAAAAGGAAAACACATTAGTTTATCTTATATTTGTGATTTTGTATTCAGAGGAGCTTATGTTTTAAGGCACCCAACAGAAAAAGGATAATTTGTCGGGCTTTCCCTACAGAACAATACAAAAGAAACAGGGCTAATTGAATTTTTTAATGGTTGATAAATGTGTCTCTACATAAATATGTATGATCTATGTGTTTAGTTTTCTATAATGAGTATTATGTTAAAGAGAAAGGAAACATCAGACCACATAAATGTCAGTGTAAAATGGAGATACCTGAGGTTTAGATGAGATCTGTGGAATCAAAGTATTTGTTTCAGGTTGTGTTTGAATTAGTTTGGGAAATAATCACCTCCGTGCATCACACACAATTCCTTGTACTGGAAGTGCAGCCATGACTGAGCCCTAAGGTCTTTACTTCAGAGTTCAGTGTAAACTTCTCTGAATCTTAGTTTGAGCAGCTTTTATATGATAGAACACATGATCTGGAATAAAGATTATACCTAATACTCCTTTACCTAATCAAAACATACAAAGAAATTATTCAGGACCTAAAAATCTGTTCTACACGTGCTGCTATTACTGTATTAACTGTCAGGGCTATTTTTCATCTCTCCCTTTCCATGCCATGCATTGTTTTGTCATGGGTGTACTTGTTTAAAGTATGCATATCATATATGCTTTTAATATTACAAATCTCTAGGCTCAAAAGCAGACTAGCTTGTACTTGTGTTGAAATAAGTAAAGTAAAAATTATTGAAAAATCAGTCTTTAGCCAGTCTGGTTCCAGATTCTGAATTTGCCCAATATCTGTCAGAATTATCTAGGGAAAAAATTAATTTTTTAGGGAAAAAATTAATTTTAATTTATTGAAAAATGCAAATTCCTCTGGTCTTTTTAATTTTTTAAAATCTTTTTTTTTATTTTTTTTTTATCTCATAACTTGGAAGACACATGCAGTGAGAGAAATCCAACACAAATATGTAAAAACGCACTTAAAATTTTAACTTGTCGGAATGTAACTTTATATATAATGTAGAACCTTATACCAAACCTCAGCACGACACAATTTGAGTAAAAGTTGTCATTCTCTCTTAGAGTTTTGTGGCTTCTTTCATTTTCTTCTTTTTTTTTTTTTTTTTTTTTTTTTTTCAGGCAGACAACCAGTTCTTTATGGACATGTTGGTTTTTTAAGTTTTATATATTGCGTATGCACACTTGCCTGTTTGCTAGACGATAACAAGGAAGAGAGAAGAGGGACCAATAATGAAAACAACCATGGGAGGGGGAGGATTATTAAATACTCTTGAACCTCCAGAGGCAACATATTTCTATCGCTACCTCTGGCACCAGAAGTATTTGGCATGAGAACAACTGTCTCATTTACTCTTCTTTAGTGCAAGGAGACAAAGTTACTGGTAAGATTTGTACTACCCAAGCACAGTATCCTTTAAAAAAGGATTGTTTCACTAATTGTCATATCTGTGTTGCACAGACTTCTTCCTTACGTGCTTTTCAAATTAGAAACACAAAGCGCATTAAACTGATTAATTGCTCTGTGAATTCAGGATCAAGCTAGCTGAAAACAATGGTTTGCATTTGTATGTCTAAAATTACAGGGAGTTGAGTAACACTGGTAAAACAATCAGTTAGGCATTAGTTAATATCCAAATTTTAAAGAACTTGCTATCAAACCAACTTAAATTTATTAACGTCATCAAGTGTAATATTACTTCTTCATATTGTTCTCTGAGATAATTTTTTTGACCTAACTAGAACCTTAGAGTATCCTAGGGAGTAGATCCTCCAAATAAATGTTTCTTCATAATATGAGCAGGACCAGAAAACGTAGTTCCAGAAGCGTGTGATGCCAACCAAGGGAGGGAAATTTGAGAATTTTGGGATGTAACCACGGGGTGAGATAGTATTTTGGTTTAGCAGGAATCCCTAAAGTCCCCACAAACCTGAGGAATTAAGACTCCCAGAATGCAGTGGCAGTACAAATGTCCCGTTTCTGGATTGAATCACTTGTACTCAATTTGTTATACATCAGACATATTTTGGGGTACTGTAATAATTACAATATACGGCCTAAGCTGCTCATAGCTTTGTGTGAAGATGAAAATGAAAATATGGGATATGTGACAGGAGAAACACACATGTCCATGTGTTCTCTGGCTATAGTGCAGCACAGCAACTTCTCCAGTTTTGAAGGATCTGGGGAAAATATGTGAGGAACAGGAGTTAGGAGAGTGTGAGATGCCATAGCTGTAAGCAGAGCTGTAAGGAAATGGCTCATTTGGTGTAGAGCAAAACTAGATTTTTGCCTGCCTTCTATGCTTCTGTGAGCTGAAGAATAAGAATGAATAAACCATGGATAAACTTCCTTTTTCTCCTTGCAGGCAGAGCTACCACTTGTGGGAACTGACTTAGCTGCGGGCAGCTTAGGTCTTGAATTGGAGTTGTGAAGTTGTTAAAGAATGTAAATATCCACAATTAGAAAGCAGAAAAGGAGATAAATAAGAAGTGGTGTTTTGAGACTTGCCAGCACGCAAAAGGATGCTGACCACCTATTAGAAGATGATCTTGGATGCATGGACAAGAACACAGAACCAATGAAACACAGCATATTTGCTTGTGGACAGAAGAAAAAGTATATAAAACTGAGCCTGCTATTAATAAAGTTGTCATTGCCTGCCAAGAAATAGAGTCTGCATCTTTGTAGTCTCGCCACAACCATTCTTAGGACTTATGGATGGTATTCATCTTGCCTAGCTTTAGAGCTGACAACACAGATGTCTACAAGTATTCAGTGTAGCTGCTCTTTATAATTCATAGAGGGCACCTTGGGGTGCAATTGATCTAATTCTAAAGTAGACATATAAAATAGGCCAGAAAAAAACATGTCTCAGCAGTATAATATCAACCATTTACTGGATTTGAGTTTGATCTATCATATCCATGCTCAGTATGCTATACAATCATTTTTGCATTTCTAAGTGTCTTCATTGCCTGTGTCATCCTGAGGAAGGGTCTTAAAAAGATTTGTAGTCATAGGAAAAAAGAACAGATGGTATAACAGCTTCATCTGGCAATGACTAACATATACATATGAGGCCCACTCAGAACTGATGCCTTTCTCTTCTAAGTAATTGAACAGTTTCTTAACAGGACAGCTGGAAGAACTGCTGAGCCCACTTCCATTCTTCTGGACATGGTGGCCTGGATCTGAAACAGAACAGAGGAGCTGAGTTCCCTGGCATGACCAATTTTTTTGCTCACAAAATCAAACACATGGAGAAAATAAGTACTGTAGTACATGCACAAACAAACAAACAAACAAAACAAACAAACAAGCAAAAAAACCCACAAAAACTATGTTCCTTTTCATAATTACAGTAAAATGCAAGGTACATATAACCATGATGAAGGAATAAATCACAGTTAAATTGATAGTGATAGAGAGAAAAGATGGACAGGAACATTCCTTTCGGAGAGAAAGAATGGATCTTGCAGGGTCTGAGTAAAGTCATTCTCTTGTAGGTGCCAAAGGTAAAGCCAGGAAAGCTATTTTGACTGAAGACATTTGTAAACAGTTTCAGCATGGGCTGAATGAATACTATAAATCTTGCTACTGATCATGGGACATATGTAACAGGGTTGGTTCCAGGGCTGTAAATTTTCTGTGTCTTCACATTCTAATCATCTCAATACTGGTATGCAGTAGTAAGTGAACTGTAATATGAGGGTCCCTACAGGACTCACTGGAAGCTGATTCAAGCTGGTAGCTAAGATCTGAAGACATGGAAAAAGTGTAGTGGAGGATTGTTTTTCTTCTTGTATATCTAGAGCAGAAATCAACCTTTATGTACCAGGATATTGCTGTTACCTTTGAAGCAGAGAGGAAGCTCTACATGGTAAAAATGCTGAGAGGTGTCCCAGTGAACATAAACCATAAAATCCAATGAACTGATGGATACAAGGTACATTTAGAAGACTGTTCAAGAACAAGTGGAAACTTAGATTCTCAGTGACTTTTTACATAGAAGAAATAACACCCCCAGAAAAACGAACAACCCCCCAACACACTAACAAAATAGGAATAAAACCCCTTAAGTGGTGGATGGAAGAAGAAAAAACAAGTGAAGTTAATACCCTGAAAGAGATATAGAAGGCAAGTTCTTACATGAAACTGTCAAAGCTAGAAGAGTGACCTAGTTCAGCTGAAACATCTAGGGAAAATGAGTTAAGGACACAGGAGTGGGAGACTTTTCAACCTATGTAAAGAAAAAATAAATTAAAGCAATCACAAAATACTCCTTTAACTACTAATCCTAAGCTGTCTAAAGGGAATTTCTGTAGAAAAGACTAAGATAGAAAGATATAAGTAACCTACTCAGTGAAACTACCAGTTAGTTATATTAGATATTTCCTAAACCAGCCACCAATGGAATTACAAATGTTCAAAGATTTTTAGCCAATCCTCACTGTAGTCAGCGCTACATTATTCAGTTATTGTTTCTCTTTATACCTTATGTATTTGTCATGTAATACCTCAGCGTTTTACAGACACTAGTGTATTCATCATATGTGCCTGAAGCATTCCGTAAGAAAAGCTGTCTTTTCTACAAAAAAATCTTCCAGATTTTTTTGTTTGTTTTTTGTTCTTTTTTTTGTTGTTGTTTGTTTGTTTGTCTGTTTTTTGTATTGTTTGTTCTGGTTTGTTTTTTCAACACCGGTTAAAAATTAACTTCAGCTGCTTCATTGTGAAGTCTCACATAGAATTATGGTGTAGACCTGAGGGGAAAATTGCTAGTGTAGGGACATATGTAAGCAATGGGAAACTGGAAGACATATGAGGCATGAAAATATCCTCAACCAGTACTATAGCTGAACATGGTTTTCCTTTAACCACAGACCCACTCGCTGGGCCGCTGGGCCTGACCCAATTGAAAGACCAAAGCAATACAGACTCTGATGCAGAGATTTGCTCAATCATCAGTCTTTTACAGACACCAGCCTCACCAACAAATGCAACATTCCTGCCTTTCCTCTAGCTAAGGAAGATGATTCCACAGCCCTCCTGTGGACAAAGAAAATTGGAGAAGTTATTCTGTGTGCTAACTCTCTTTTGTAGAACCAACAAGAGTCCCACTCCCCATCTGCTGTGTTCACTTGACTATATTCTGACTTTCTCAAGGTCACAAAGCTCAAAAAAACATTTTAAACTGCTCTGCAAAAGGGAAGTATTCTGGATGTTGGTTAATGTGCTTCTGAGACCACCACAGATACTCTCTCATTCAGCTTCTCTGAATGCAAGATATTTATAATCTTAGAATGTGCACCTGAGGGAGAAACACTGCTGAGTTTTGTAACCAAGCCATTAGACTATATATCTGAAGTGTATGGTGCCTCACAATGAACCAAAAGGTAAGAGACCTGAATGATCAGAATGCTGAGAGACAGAAGGTGCAATGATATATTTGAGCACCAGGGATCAGATGTCTGACAGAGAAAAGGCAAAGAACTGGAAACAAGTTTCCCTATGGGTCCTGGCATTTTCTGGACATAAAGGTGACACATATTCAGCCTAGGCTTGGGAGTATGGATTTATATAGTGCAGACAAACACATCTGCTGCAAGTGTAGTTCTCTAGCTATGGATTAAACACTGAGGGGGAAGAAGGGGGAAGAGGCAAATTTGTTATCCCCAGGTGGTTCTTTGAATGAAAGATTATTTTGCCATTGGAGGCTGGGGAGAGTTAAACAGCTTTCCATACTTGTCCTAAAACCTAACATAATCCAGGTAGTCTGTAGATGAGCTGAAGAAAAAACCATGTACAAAGAATGTTAATGCAAGTAAAAGATAAAATAAAACCTTTTCCTTTGCTAGGTCTATGCTAGGTCTTCACTTCAGCTGAGTGGATATTGTAACGCTATAGGAAAGGGGCTGTCTCCCCTCTTTCCTCCGTAGCCACGCATTCTCTCCTTGGACTATAAGAAGCTATCCCCAGGTTGGTGAAAATCAGCCTCAATAGCCTTCAGTCTCCAATTTTTTCCTTCTATGTCCTCAACCAACAGTAATAATAGACATGAATCTGAAGAAAAAAATCTGCACCAGAACACCTCTATAATTTATACAAGCTAAAACACTTATTAGTGATAGCCCTCTGTCTACTGAATGCACAAAGCCAAATGTCCTCAGGCTACAGGAAAGTTTGCATTTGTAGCTGAACTTTATGGCTTATATCCATCTCTGATTAGCAGCCAAACTTTTTGTGTTGGCCCCTCACAGATGATGTGCTGCAAAAGCATCATAGAGATAGTGCTTCTTCCTTACTTTCTCCAAGTATTTTTGGTTCAGGCTTTACATGTCATCACAGCTGGACACTTTCCTTATAGTTCTGAAGGCAGATATACCTTGGAGGCAGATGTACATTCAGATTGCTTGGCAGCAGAAGGTGTATTGCTGGAGCCAGGAGAACAAGATTAGAAGGTGAGATAAACATATGTTTTTATCTCTCAAATAAAGCTTGGCTTCTGTAGTACCTTAGCTGTGAAAATGTGGAACCTCCAAAGGGCCTTGGAGCTACGAATTTATAGGAAAGGGAGCTCTTTTTTCTCAAGTTAAAACATTAAGTGCTCTCTACTATTTTTGGCACTTATTACAGATGAAACAGAAATTTAAAACTTGTTTTTATCACTTGTTTTTATCACTCAACACAAAGACCATTTGTTACAGATGGGAATTTTGATCAACTGTTATTAATAGTAATAATAATGGTTCTGTTCTTCATGATAATGATGCTTTACAGCTTTTAAACAAACAAGTAAACAACAAACAAACAAACAAAAAAACCCCCAGATGCAAATAAAACAAACAACATACCAAATGCAACAGCCAGGGCAGGTACCCAACCTGTAGAAGGGTAGTTGACCCATTTGAAGGTTTTTATCACTCAACACAAAGACCATTTAGGACACGTTACAGATGGAAATTTGGATCAATACTTATTGGTTAATAATAGGGAAAATGGTTAGTAGTCCTAGACCGTATGTAGAAACAGTGTAGGAAGTTCCTGGAGAGCAAGTGGGAGTACTACAGGATTAATTTCATAAACCTCTTGAGTGACTTTGAAAAACTCTCAGACTGACTTTAACATTCATCTGAGGTCAACATATTTTCCATTACTACAAAAGGGCAAGGAAAAAAGCTTTAATCTTGGAGCAATTGTGTTTCTCTGTATAAAACAGAAGTATAATAGTTTATCTTTATGAACAAGTTTGCATATGCCATGTTTTAAGATGCTTAAAGTTGGAGCAACACTCTCTATATAGACTATTCAACTCATTCTGTACATAGGGCCCTTTTCATCTATTTTATGACACAAACATGTCTTGGTAGCCAAGGTGATGAAACAGCTTTTTTTTTTTACAGCTGCCTTCTACAATACTTACCAGGCTGTATTTAAAGGCTGCATCATTTGCTCTGCATGTGTAGGTAGGGTGTGTATTTTGATCAACTTCTAAATCTGACTAAAAGTAGTGAGCTGTATTGCTAACATTGAAATAAGAGATAATCTTATGAAACTCTAAACAGGATAAGTCAGCCCAGTGTGAATACAGAATACTTTATGTTCAATCTGCAAGTAAATAAAGCAGGACAGAGTTAGGATGCTTTTAGGTCCCAATCCACCAATGCACCACTTCTAGCATAGAATTCTTTAGCTGACTATCACCAAACTATTCTAAATCTGAAGTACTTTGATAATGACTGAACTTGCTGCTTTGCAGAAAGTTATATGGAACTATAAGGATTTGTAAATATTCTCTTCTCCCTAGCACAGGGACTAAAGAGAGTTGGGCAAAAGGACAGTGGGCATAATGGACAAGCCAATGCCATTACAGAAATATGTAATTCTCAGAAATACCTGTATACACTTCATGTAAAGTTTAAAAAGCTGTTTGGATCTGGTGCAGCAAATATTTGGCTGTCTTGATGTTGGTTTTGTAGTACACACATTACTTGAGCAGCTGAGTGGCTGTAATTCCAAATGTGAAATGATAAAGTAGTGCATAATTAGCTCACAATTGATTATTTAGTTCCAAAATGGTGAATAAATTTTTGAAAATCACTCCTGAAAAAATTTACCTACAAAGTTAGGAAACTGTGATTAGCATATCAGTTTCTATAGATTTCCTTCCTGCACTTGGAAGAAAAGGAAATAAATGTACTGTGTTTTTCTGTTATAATACTGGGCAACTTTGGCTTTACAATGAGAAGTGCTCTAAGACAACCAGTTAAAGTGTATCTGAAAGGTGTAGTGGTGATGGTTAAAAATTATTGACTTAGAAAACAAATCTACTTTGATTGATGCTGTGCAGACTTTACAGAAACACTGTTCAATGTTTACTACAAAACAATTCATGTCCCAGGACTTAAAAAAACCCCTACAAATATACTAAGACATTGCTCCATCGTTTGGTTCTTGAAGCAGTAGAATGTGCCTTGAGGCTCGGCAAAATAAATTATTTAAAATTTAAGGTTCAGCCTCAAGCATTGTTGTCCTTGATAGAACAGCAGGAGGTAAGGACTGCAGGCAAAATTATCGTAGCCTGAAGCCAAGCCAGCTGCAACAAGAGAGGAAAGCAGGAGTCAGACAATCCAACAGAATCATAAACCATCAGCAAGACAGCAGAATGAAAATCTGAACCCAGCCAAAACTGGAACCACTATATTATCAGCAATTGAAATCTGGGGTCATAATAAAATGTTTGATTTGTGAAGAACAGATGACATATCTGTAATTAATGTATTAGGTTCACTAGGAACTGAACACTGTAAAGAATTATGAGAAGAGACATTTCCCACTAGCATTCAATAAGGAAATGAGTAAGACTTGCAAATAAAAACGAAAAGGTGTGTTTTAAGAAAATGATTCGGTTATAAGTTCAAGTAATCCGAAGTTTGGACCAAAAGCACTCAGAAGTTTGTCTGGCCTTTTTCTAATCCCTTCTGTGCATATGTTATGAGGTGACTATTAATTGCATATTTACTATTTCCTGTATAGGAAGCATTCCTCATTGAAGTGCAATAAACTGGATGATGTTCATTGATCAAATGTTCAGAATTGTCTAAATTTGTCAAGAAATGTTTTTCCTGCTCTCAGTCCTCTGTTCTTCATGATAATGGAGTTTGTTTGGTGAAGATCTTAAAAAAGACAAACACCAGATACAAATAAAACCAAACAACAAACCAAATACAACAGCCAGGGGCAGGTAGCCAACCTGGAGAAGAATAGTTGATCCAGTTAAAGGTTTTCAAACTTATTACCAGTTTTCAATGTTTTCTTATAATTGGCAATCATTCCTAATAATAGGTAGTGTTAATAGACATTTCTAAAACAAATAACCTGTAACCTTTTCTTCTGAATCTTCTCTTTTTCTCGTGAACTGTCTACTATAAATTCAAAGATTGTATTTAACTACTACACTACTTTATTGACTTTTTTTTTTTTTTTTGTAAAGACAATACTTGTATAAGATTATAGACTTGTAGTCACTGACTTTATAAGGATCTGTGCATCATGTAATGAAGTATACTTATCTGATTCACATGGGTTATAAATTCTGAAATGTGGCCTACCACTGAACAGAAATAGGTCTTACCTAAGGACAGTAGCTCTCTTCTTTGAGACTGAGATATCTTGATCTGACTGAGCCATCTTAAATGCAGAATCTGTCATTCACATCTATTAATCAGTACAGTTAAATATGAGAAGTATTCTCCAGGACTAGAAGCACTGCTCTTTTTCTGTCTGTCTGTCTCTCAGAAACTGAATTAGATGTGTAGAGAGAGCCCTGTAACATCTAACTAGTATTGTGATAAATAATACAGAATTCCTCTCACAAACCTTTTAGTCATTTATACTGTCTTCCAAGATGGTAAATTTTAAAAAACTTTCCTTCATCATTACATCTTTATTTTCTTACGTGGAGGAGCAGAGAAGAGGTGGTTTCTGATAAATAGTAGAAAGAACCCGAACTGCATGCAACACCATTTTTATTTGTGCTAATGTGAGACGCCAGGGAGTGAGGGAATAATAATGTGAGGACTTCTAACTCTTCTTCCTGTTGATAAGCTAATAGTGTAAAAATGTGATATTGGATTTCTGGATGGATTAAGAGATATTAAACTCTTTGTAATTGCTACAAATATAAAAATAAATTGGTATCCCTTAATTTTCTCATAAAAGATACTAGGAATAATAGGGAATCAACTGTATTATCACAAAATGGCAATATAGAAAATTATATGTCAGTTGACTAGTTACCAATACTAGGTACAGTAATGTAAGCAAATTTCTGAAAATTGGTTACTTGCAGAAATATTATATCTCAATTTTTTTTTGTTTGTTGTATTCTTTCTTTTTTTTCTTTCTTTGTCTGCCTGTCAGCTTTCTGTTCATCATCTGTCAGTTTTTTGTCTATCTGTCTGAATCTTTGTTTCTATACACCAGCCTTATTCTCATCCAGTTCACAGTATTTTATAGGATTGTGTCCAAAACACATGATTTTACATTTTATATATGGTTTTACATTGCAGTTAAAATGCTTAATTTAATTCTCCCAACCAGAAATCTCAATGAAATGAACATATTTGAGTTTGCACCAAGCAATAGTTTTGTCTGAAATTTAACTGTCTTACTTCATATTTGATGTAAGTAGAAAGTGGGACTCCATGTGTCATCTTATGTGCAGTGAGCTTCCAGTTGCTTTTACTCATATTACTGCTGAATTTGGAAATGTAACTTCTGGATTTCAGAATAGCAAATAAGATATACAAACAATGCAAATATGCTGTATTTCTATAATTATCTAACAATCACGGATTTTATTGAGGTCATATAAAAATAAATGTGTGAAGTTAAAAAAAAATCCCTTGAAGACTTATTTCATGCAAATCTGTTTTTCAGTAAGTATTTGTCTGAGTTAGAGTTTATTTTCACTTGTGTTGAAGTATTCTTCAGGTAACTTGTTTATAGTACAGAGCGTAGGAGCTATGTAGTTAAATACTTTTGGATTTAGGTGGTTTTTTGTTGTTTTTTTTTAAATTTTTTTAATATATATTTTTTATTTTATGTTCCCAGTTATGATAGCACTAAAGAAAGCATTGAGCTAATTTTAAGAAAACTTTATAATCCCAAACATAATTTGTGTAGATTTTATCATTAGGGATACTTTTTTCTATCACTGTGTTTTGTTACTCTGGTTGGTATAAAGCACTAGGTGACCTGGGTGAATGGTGAGCCTGAAGACAGGAAGCAGCAGCATCACCATGCTCCCAATAAAGCCATTGCATTTCAGAGGATCCATCCATTCCTTTCCAGAGCTTTAAAGTTTTCACATAACCTTTTTGCATACTCAGGAGGAAGACAATAGACAGCAATTAAAATGTTCTCTATCATTAACAATACACAGGAGTCTCCCTAGGGAAAAAAAAAGGACTCCAGATTTTCACCAGGAGACATTTTTCTCAACCCTGTTAGAGCACATTGCTATTAGTCCCATAGGGAGAGGATTAGCTCATCTACCATTTGTCATCTTGTCTACACTGCTCATTTAGACCTCTTTCCTAAGCAATAGAGAAAAATAAACAGAAGAATTCCTCTCTCAAAATGACTGTCTCACCAGTGACAGCAGAGCACTGACCTGGTCAAGTGACTTAGTTTAGGAATATAATTTTTGTGAGAAAACACATTGGTTGCTTCTCTGAGCAATGTAAAGAAACTGATCTGGAATCTTACAGATGAAATTCTGTCTGCACACTTGGAAATGTGATGTTCTCTGTCTCCCATACACAGATAAGATTTCATTTTCAGTGAGTTATAACACATTTTACTTACAGACCATCATTTAACTGTAGAAATGGAGGAAAATATAAGTGCATATAATCTAAAGCAGTTCAGAAAAACTGTAGTTTGTTGCACTTGCAACAATATGATGATGTGGTGCCAATTCTAGTAAATGAAAATAGTCTAGAGTAAACATAGACAGTAACGATATGAAGCACTGTAGTACCAAGTAAGGATTATTTCTTTTTTATGAACTGTTCAGGAGAGTAAAATTGTAGATGTTCCTCAAAGCAGACTAAGGGCACAGAAATAATGTCTTCAGGTCTGTTCTCCCCCTAAACAAATCTGACCCCTAATATTACATTTTGCCTAAATCTACTTAGCATAATTGCCTTAATAATTAATCTTAATTAATTCTCTGGCACACATTCATTCATGACATTGATGAAAATTAACATACATGGGTTTATTTTTGGTTAAATAAAAATCTAAAACATTCCAGGAAATCATGCCTATCCCCTGACAGAAAACCAAATGCAACAGATCTCAAATCTTCCTTCCTATTTTGTAAATTAAACTAATGTTTGGGTGGCCAGAGAGTGCCATATAGACTTACAGATTTGCTGGTGCACATAAAAATTACGAGAGCTCCTGACCCATACTGGAATACCATAAATGCCAGATAAGTATATGGAAAAGTATTTCTATTTGTTAAAGACTGTAAAAGAACTTCTAAGAAAAATATTCTCATTCCTTATATCAATATAATCCACTGATTTGTCCTTTGCTTTTCTACTAACTTTCTTACAAAGAAATTTCTCTTTTGTTTTGTTTTGGTTTTTTTTTTCTTTTTGCACTGTGTATTAGCAATTTGGAGACTGGTGACATTTATAGAGGCATGATTAGAAACTTTGTTACCCTCAATGCTTAAAATGCCTTTGCATGTCATAGCTTGACAACACAGAGAACTCAGGTTATGTTTTAGAGAAGAAATCTGGAACTGCTAGCAGCTCTGCCATAGCTCATTAACTGTCTGTGGTTGGCCACCAGTGGATAAGAAGTTTTCTTTATTGATTGGTCTGACCATGAAAAAATATTACAAAATACTACAAAATTAGCTTTGTGAAACACAGGGCTCTCTCTGCTTATGCTTCAATTAATTCTAGTTAATTCTAAATCACTATTTTTCCAGAATAATTCCACTCTCTAGAAAATGATTCCATAATGATAGTCTTTCAAAACTAGAAACTGAATTTATTATTTGAACAGATTTTCTTTTCTTTGTACAATAAAGGATTTATTTGAAGAAAAAAACATTCTGTTTCCAGCCCTTGTTCTGTCTCTTGTATACAGAAGAGCTTCATTTATCAAACTTAATATATAGCCAAGGTTTGAGATCATACTACTGACATCCTGCAGCAATATGCCATAAAATCATACACAGATTGCAAAGTAATCAAAGCAAATTAAGTACTTTCAACTATTTTTTTTTTTACAACATGGAAAAATTGTTTTCGACCTCATTAAAGAGTGTGCTAAGTTTTAAATGGAAAACCAGACTTCGCAACTTGTAGCAATGGAATTTAGTCAACTGCAGAGAAAAAGGGGATTTTGCTGGAGATGTACTCCTCTGAATTTCTGGTTGGGACCCAGGAATGATTACAAGATTTACTTTCCTGGTAAAGTTGGTCTTCCCACATAGACAGATTTGAAAGACCATTCAGTTGCAATGTTAATCAATCAGTTAAGATGGTTCATGTATAAACATAAGAAGTTTTTTCAACCACTAAGTGAATTGGAAATGGCTTCCAGACTTCTCAAATGTGTCCATAATTTCATAAAGCATAAATCCCAGTGTGTGACCTGTTTGTTATATGCATTTCAAAAACTGAAAGAACACAGCAGGTTTTAAAAGGTGATCATGCACTGTCTACAGGACTGAACTCAAGTGAAATTCTGCATTAAAACCGTTAAGCCCTCCCTTCAGCCATCAGTATTAGAGTTTTTTCTTGAAAATGCCAAAGTGATCAGCATGACCAACAGTGGACTTGATTTTATGCAAAACAATTATAATCCAATGTTTTCAACTTACTCCTGGTAAATAATTTTTTAATACTTTTTTCATGTTCTAGTACTGTAATAACTTCACAGTCCATTCAGGAAAAGCAGTCTATCAGTCTGACATAATAAATATTCATTTACTAAACAATGAATCACAACAGTTGATCATCTGACTTTTTTCTGTCAAGCACCTGGTGTTCTCTCTGTTCTCTCTAAAATATCCCATCCAGCAGAGAAGGCTAATTTCCCAAGATTCATTTAAAGGAGTGAAGAGCAAACTCCTGGTCACATAAAAAATAATGGTAAAATAATGGAACTCAAGTGCTTTCAGTACTGCTGTTTCTGACTAAGAATTTAGAAGACTATTTATTGAGCCCAGTTCTTACCAAAGACATCCAGATCAGATGCCAAATCAGACCACATATCTGCTTCTTTTGCCATTCTGTCATTCAATATGATTGTTTATAGTAAAGAAAAATTCCATTTTCCTTACTTTTTCTTACTTTACTTAATGATTCTGAGTAAATGATTTATGATTCTAGGTATGCATTATGGATTTTCTGTTCATTTTTTCAGTAACATTTAATTTTGAGAAAAATTTACCTTTGAATTAATACTTTTCCGACATATTATAATATTTATTCTAGATAATTTCCAAAAAGCTTTTCTTTCTAAACCATACAAACCTATTCTTCATTGTTATAAACATTAAACAACTTTGCCTAGGTACCAGCTGGTACTCAGCACAGCTGTCAATATGGCAAACAGTCTATTTCAAGCTACCACCTTTCACCCAAGATGATGCACAAAATGGATGTGGAGTACCATTTACAAGATTAATATTATCCAGTGTTTACAGCTAATGGATTTGTGTTACTGCTTCATTTTACAAGGCCTCTTTCCATCTTTTAATTTATCCTAAGGTCTGCTATTTTATTTTTGTTCCATCATCCTCATAAAAGCCATTATCTTTCCATTAGCAAACCTGTTAAATAACTCTTCATATGCTCTTTGATCTGTCCAGAAGCCGTTTGCATTCTTTGCAGTGAGTTTTTCAATTACACTCAAGAATTTTAGAATATGAGTTTGCTGAGAGCTACTTCACACACTGTGATACATTTAATTAATATAGGATGGAAAAAAGGTTTGCAACCATGTTTCTGCTCTTTGCTGCTGTAACAACTCCGTGTTTCCTTCTCTTTTATGCAAATTGGATGACAGATTTTTGTCAGTGAAAATGTTGTAAAACTTTTTAAAATAATGGTGGATTAAATGTCTTTCTTGAACCCTACATGAAAACAATTATGCTTTATTCTTCCATTTTGTGGTTTAGCTGAAAAGTTTTCTGTTCAGATTCCAGATCTTGAAAGAACTCTCAGAGTGAGTTTGCGTTTGCTTGATTTCAAAATTAATATTCTTTTTTCTTATTCCTTTCTTTTAATTTCATTCTATGAGAAAATGTAGAATGCATTTTTCTTAGGGTACATTTTTCTTAAGGTACATTTATGGTGTACCCATTGTGTGACCACAGTGTTGCTTAGTCATATCCAACAGTTTAGAAAATAATCCTTGGACATCAAATCATACATTAAAATATGTCTGTCAGTATTGCCATAGAACTGAAGTGATCCCTGGATCATGAGACATAGTGGTGACAAAAAAGTCTTTCTTTACTGTCACTCATCCCAGATGTCAAAACACCTTTCTTTCCATGGTAGTCTGTGGAGAGGTTTTGCTCTGACAATATGTTGTGAAGAGAGATTTAGTGACACAGAAATGAATGCATCAGAGGATAGCTTATGGTTCACCTTCAGGTCCTCTTGCAAGGAGAGGAGAATGCTAGTGGGATTGCATTGTCTTTCTCAAAAATGAAGATTTTTTTTTCCAGTAAGACCAAAAGGCACATTTTTAGTTATAGAGATGGTATTGTTTCTGCTACTGAAACTCTGAGAGATAAAGTATACTAACAATCAAGAGGCAAGATTGCAATGAAGACCTGATGTGATCATTTGAAAATCATCCCATGTTACATACTAGCTTAATTCTGATCAACAGCAGATTTACTACTCTGTCTTCCTGGCACCAGGTAGAAGGTGTTTTTAATTGCTTACAAAATAATGGACATTCCCTCTCTCATCCCCACCCTTTTTTCAAATATTGCTGAATTTTTTTCAAGAATGAGATTGCTGGCCCAGTCCTACATACTGTATGCTTTCTGCAGGTAGTTTGGTGTGTCGGTGTTTGCACTTAATGCTGGATTAAGTAGTACAGCAAAATTTTTGCTGATGTCTGTCCTATGAAGATTTCTGAAATTCATTGATTATTCAGGATAAATATTAGTTTGATGCTCTCAGTTTTGTACACAAATAATTAAAACTTAAATGAAAAACAAAAAACCACAAAATATTGGTCTTGGAAAACATTCTTTCTTGCCTTGTTCAGATGTGAAAATATGGCAAGTTTCTGTTATACATGGAGCAATTGAAAAAGAGATTTACATTTCTATGTATGTTTGAAATAGAAAAATATTAAACCAAAATGAACAAAAAACCCCCCCACCAAACAACAACAAAAACAACACCCAAACCCCACATCTAAATATTTGAATGAAAATGAATAACTGTTAAAGTCACAGAGCATGGGCCATTACTTGTAGTCTCAGACACATTGTGCAAGTGAAAGCCCGTTTAGTGAGTGCACTCTGAAGAAGGCAAGCTAAGGACTGAGACTCCTAAGTCTGAGTCATCCAAAGGTGGAATGAAAAAAGCAGAGGACTTGTATTCAAGTTCTGTGCAAGAAGAAATGTGAGTCAGTACTGGCCATGGCAGAGAAGGTGAAGCCTCCCACTTGTACAAAGCTATAATGCTCTCTTTTCCACGTATACTGCAGCTTTTGTGTTGATGCTCTACTGTAATTTTTCATAAAGACAATGGAGTGAAGCCATTTAATATGCTTAGTTAAGGTCTTAGTCAAGATCTAGTGGCTGGGGAGCTGTAGATAAATTAAGTCAAGAAACTAGAGATGGGTAGTGTTGAGTGAATAACTCAGGTATGGATTTGGAACAGGGTTTCCTTCAGCGAAACCTGAAGACTTCGATTCAATAGTTGGAAATAAGTAATAATGAAGATGTGGTAGTGAAAGAGGTTTGACACAGCAAAAGTAAAGACGAAGAATTCAGCCAGACACTGTGACATACTGATTCCACTTTGGTTGAATGAAGGTACAGTTTCATGATATAGTTAATCATACAGCAAGCAGAAGCCAAATGGGTAAGTTCATCTCTGTGCTTCATTAACTTTCCTTGTATTTAGTCTTGTCCTCCTGCAACCCTATGAAAAAGTGGTTAAAGTATCTTAATCAGAAGAAAAGTAACCTTAGAGATCACTTTTCTGTTGCTATAGTTTCTTGTAAAAACTCATCTTGGGATCAGAAAAGTGTCAGTAATATGAATGAGTATGAAGGAATGTATAGCCAGTTGCTAGTGGTAGTGGTGACTCACAATACTTGGCTAAGCAGCAGTGAGATACCATTTATGCCCAGCTACATTACTAAAAGCTACACTTTAATTTTCTGCATTTGTTTGTAAACCTCAGTATATAGTATGATTCCTTGAATCAAGATTTAATGCATTTAGAACAGGAAATTCTCTTTTATGTGGTCCTTGTTTTGTAGTCTGTGATGGTACTTAAAAGTATTTAACATTGCCAGATTCCTCTGAAATCCAAATTATTCAGTTACTGGTAACATTTGAAAGCACTGTTGCTCTAATCTTGTTCCTGTTTTTCACAGCAGGTCTACCCAATCCCTCCTGCTGTCTGTGAAGAGTTACTAAATTGGACCTATTACATTGTTCCTGTATGCACCATGACATGCAATCAGTAAAAATTCCTTTTGTTTATACTGTTAATAACAGATGTTGCTCTGCTACATCACGCATGCTGTTTAATATTATCAAAACAATTATTCATTTATTCAAATTTTTGCAGTGTATGCAAGCTGGCGTTACAGATCTTGCAGACATGGCCTTCATGAATGCATAAACAGAAACGCATGTCATAGATAATAAATCACACCCCATTCCCATCACCATTTTTAATCTTACATCTAAAAATGTGATGATAACTTTATTGTTTGAACATTGACAAGGGGGTGAGAGACAAAACTCTGGGTATGTGGAAAAGCTACTGAAAATGCAGAGCACCCCTTCTTCAGGCTCCTAACTGGAAGCTGTTGTTTATGCATGAAAGAAAGGAATCTTTGGTTTGTCAGGTACAGGGACAAGTACTCTAGTTCTACTTCATGCTTCTTCTCCCTCTACGCCCTCAGTCTTCCTCCAAGAGAAAAACATAAGGAAGAAAAACAGTTCAAGGGTTGGTTTGATTCCTTTTGATTGGATTAACAAGGGTTCATTCTAATTGAATTAACTAGTGGGATAACAGCATGCCTGAATTTTAAAGTATAATTAAAGGATTCATTTTCTACTTAATGACAATGGGGTAGAAAATTACCTCAGACCAGACACTATGCAAGTTGTCTGTTTTCCCATTATAGATGTGGATTTTCAGGTAACATGGCCATCAAACCTTCTTCTATAAATGACATATAAGTTTAAAGGAAATCAGTTTATGCTCTTTTAACATTAAAATGTTTACAGTGTTTATGATGATATGTCAATATTTGCTCTGGTTGGGGTGTAGGTTCTATTGCTTTTTAATTAAAATAACTAAGTTATTACAATATTCAGATAAACCCAGTCTTTCTGTACATACAAATGTAAACTTCTTGAAGGAGTGTATTAATGATACTGAGAGTGTTCTAAAGATAGATGTTCTAATGAACTATGTTTTCTTTGTTTGTTTGGCAGAAATAGAATTTTCATATTAATGAGACAAAACAATGGTTTCCATTCCCCATTTCAGCATCACCTTCATTGGAAAAATGAGATAAACTTGTCCTTGCAAGTTTATAGGAATAAAACAAAACTTAAGTCAGAAATTCGTTTACCAAGAAAGTGGCTTGAAGTGAATGGAATTTGCCCCCTCAGGCCTTTAGGTAATAGCTTTTCCTAGGTGTATATTCAGAAAATATCAGGTACAGGATAGAGTTTTGTACAATTGAAAGCCAACAGTCAGTAGGTTTAACATTAACCTTCATAGCTGGATGATCTAGCACAAAGAGAATGGATGTAACTGAAGAGAGGGCTGAATGATTCTTGTTTTCCTGTTTCTTTGGAGTTGTGTTGCAGAACTTTTAAACTGACCAGAAAGATGCCAACAGTTATCTTCATTCAGATGAATTCTGCAAGGTTAATGATGCTTACAAATTTATCAGTGGCTTCAGAATCTTTGACAAATATCTTCATGAGGCATATATACAAATTTCAGCATATCATAGAATCCAGCTGTGCTTCATCTGACAACTATAATAAATGCCATATTGACCGTATTGTGTGCAGCTTATCTCATCATAACTGAGGAAAAACACCTGCTTGACTGAGGGACAAGGACCTCTCCAATGACCATGAAAGATCTTCCACTTAGTAGTGCCCCTGCTGCATGAGAATTTGTTAATATGGATTTGCATGTGAAAGAAAAGGTAACTGCATATTATCTGCCATGTTCAGGATGGCATCTTCAGGACATTTAGTTAAGATTCTCATGTTTTATTTATTTTTAATGAGTATTGTGTGTGAAAGTTTGGAAATTTTTAATACTATTCCCAGACTCATCTCTGATCTAAGGCCAATTTTTAATTAAGGGCTTGACATCTTCCTATTAATGCAGAAAATCATCAGTGCTCTTTTTTTTTCCATAATGAGAATGGAAAGAACTTAAAATCTCTTAGGGTTAGTTTCTCTTCTTTTCCCCTACATCAAATGTAGGTCTTTGACTACTTTTACACTCTTTAAACCTTTTTATGTAATTTGTCTTTTTACAATACATTGTGACAGCGTATGTCAAATTCATTTATTGCCAATGACATATTAATTAGCAAAAAAATTATTGTGATGTGTGAGATAAGAATAGAAATCATGCTACTATTTCAAGCAGCAAAAAGCTATACAAGTCCACAGACATATAAATTTAAAATAAAGAAATGCCTGGTTAGGCAAACTTCTTCAAATTATAGGGCTACTTCAGGATACAGGTTAGATAGCACACTTATGTCCACAAAAGATAACACAGATCAGAGTTCTATCAGGTTTCTAACTCTGAAAAATGGCTATAATAATAATAATGATACTCTTCCACATGCTGAGAGATCTGTGTGCACAGAAGTCTTTAAAGGTGGAAAAGTATTATTGTAGTCATTACAGTCAAGGAAATTGAGTTATAAAGATGTTAAATAAATGTTGCTCAGGGTTAGGTATGAAGTCAGTACAGAGCTTCAAACAAAGAAAAAATTCCCTGGGTCACCCACTGAGGTGAACACCCAAGTTCAGGCATTGCAGCTGCCGGCCCAGAGCTGGGTCTGCAGACACGAGTGGCTGCTGACTGTCCCCAGACCTCAGCCATGAGGAGCTCACACTGCAGTGGGAGAAGTGGGCTTCAGGGATTTTGCAGGGGAATGACTCTTGCGGTGTCCCAGAGTTTGTAAACATGCTCAGATCCTTCCAAGCACTGGAAGCTTTGCTGTGTACATTTACAGTGTGCTGGTTGCACTGAGACTCTCAGGCTCTCAAGAACCAGGATGACACACCAGCTATCTGGTAGGCATGTTGCTGGCATCCATCCTGCCCTAGAACACGATAGAACAAGGAGCACTGTTTTGTTTTGTTTTGTTTTGTTTCTTTTGTTTTGGTTTTTTAAATGAGGGAATAACCTTTTTTGCATTGAAAACTAACTCGAATAATTATACATTACAAACTTTCTGACCTGAAGGACTGTTCCATGTTTCTCTGACTTCAACCAGAAGTACCTCAATCAATCTTTACTTTTGCCCTGTTAAGCTTGTGTTCTATATTTCCTGTCTCTTCCAGAAGGTCTAACTCCATTAGTACCTAGTATAGTTTGACAGAAAACTATACAGATTCTCCAACAAAATGGATATTTCATAATAAAAAAATCTTTTCGTGTCCACCTCCATCATGGCAGTTTCTGTCAAGCACTGATACATATTAAATATACACCCAATCAAAACTTCAGCTTAGAAAGGATTATGGCATGCAAGGTTTTGATTAAGACATATACATGAATTTAAAGTTTGCCTCATTCTGAAGTGTTAGTTTGAATTTTCTTCCAATTAAAATGTATGTAACATCTTACTTAACATATTTTGTCCCTGTTAGCATAAAGAACTAATCTGCTTGCAGGGAACCAGTTCATTTAATTTTGGTATTACTGAATGGTATTACTGAGGGTTTTTTTATCTTAGGGCCATACAGAAAGGAATACAAGGCCAGACTAACTCCAAAAATGTAGTTGCTGTATTTGATTCTGCCTTGACTTGTTGACAGAAGCAGCTGATACAGATCTTTCACAAAGCTGACCCTTGTTTTCTGCCACTGCTGGGACATTTCTATTGTATGGGAACTCTCAGAGACTAAACCAAAGGTCATAGTTGTTCACTGCACTGCATCCAGTTCCCATAATTAAAAGCATTCATTAAACCCTGTGGTTAACTCACCTGTATTTTTCTTTGAGAACTCATTAACTGTTGTACACATCAAAAGACAATTTCAGAACTGCAGGGAAGCAGCCTCACTATGTATATATGTGGGAATCTGCTGTAAAGTGAAAGCAAATAATGAATAATTGTTCTCCAGGAATGAGATTCATATAGCCAAGGCCCTGGCAGTGACAGAAGAAGTTGCCAAAGCCAGAAAGTTAACAATTGCATAGTATGTTCTATCTTACGGGGATAGTTTCTTTGTTGAGTTTTCCATATCTGGACAATGGACAGACACATTTTTTTTGTATCTGGTGATTTCTTATTTAATGTTTGAAAAATACTCCGGGAAATTAGAAATAACATAAATGGAAAGAGAAAAAGAAAAAAAAAGTGCTGATGTTTTGTTGAGGAATGAAATATTTAATTTCTTTTCAACCAAAATGCAAGGGTGCCAGGAGTGATGGATGGTCTGACCAATACACTTTGGATATGTTCTGCTTGGGTCCTCAGGAGGGCTTAGATTATTTCATCTGCAGGCTCTGTCACTATATCTTCATTGGTCAGAAAGATCTCATGATTTTGCACTTTAAGGGGACAGTAGGGAACACTGCAAAGGACAGAGGCAGGTGTGAGTGGTAGTCTTTCTGAATCACTAAAGCATTTTCTCAAAAGAGAAACTGGAGTTGTCTCATTGTTGTGTCATCTCAAAATAACCTGATATTCAATAATATGGGAAACAGAAAGACATAAACACACATCCAAGTTAGGCAGCTGAAAAAGTATCTAAGCCCAGACCCAGCATGTTCCTCATATTCCCGTGAGGAATGCTCAAGGGAATGTTGTTGCTATTCTCTTCAGAAACCTGTTTGAACACTATGATCTAAGGATGGGTTGCTGTTTCTTATGGCTCAGTAAGCAGATTTAGTACTTATTTTCTTTTTCTGGTCCTGGCAAATACCAGGTTTAAGTCTTACCATTGTCCTCAGAACTCTCAATGATTTATTGTAAGTAGAAGCTTCTCCATGTTGTGGTTTCTGTAAATCCCATTACCAACTTAATTTTTTACACTACATGGAAAATTCAGCCTTTAGATTGGAACTCACCATTTCTGGGCATTTTGGGTTTATTGTAATGTTGTTTGAAGAGTCAGCCCTTAAATAATTTTTTTTAAGACGTTTCCTTTTTTTTTCTTTTTTTTTTTTTTTTTGATAGCTTTGGTATAGAGTAAGGCTGTTTTAAATAAATGGGATCTACTGATATAGAAAGAGGCAGCAAGTTGGTATATCTTGACTGATCAGTCATCTGCAAGCATCTTTTCTTCTTCTTTTTTTTTCTTTTTTTTTTTTTTAAATTAACTGTTAAACTCATGATAAATGATGAATAATAAGTTTCTGTGTGTAGTGTCCCAGGCACAGATTTCTGAATGTTTTGCTCTAATTTTTTGCTTAACATGCAAATGTAAAATGTTTTGCTTAACATTTCAATAAGACAAAAATATTTTCACTCACACAAACCAGTCCACT
The DNA here is from genome assembly GCA_038090715.1 of Florisuga fusca. Lineage (NCBI taxonomy): Eukaryota > Metazoa > Chordata > Aves > Apodiformes > Trochilidae > Florisuga > Florisuga fusca. Next base: position 5,446,027 of record JAAWXA010000029.1, on the reverse strand, counting down.
TCAGTAGACTTCACAAAGATAACATTTTTGACATACACATGCATTTACGGTATAATTTGTTTTCTATCATATATTAGGAAAAAAAAAAAAAAAAAGACAAAAAAGGAGAAAGGTAACTAAAGTCATGATTTTGATTTTGTAACAAGAGGAGCTAATTAACAGTGCCTTCCCTCTTCTTTCACTTGTTCAGTTTCCTTCACCAAAGCACAAATAAGCTGCAATCAGCACACACAGTGTGTATGTGTAAGTATGTTTGTGTGCATGCCTGAGCGCACGCTTGTCTGAACACACAAAGATTGCAACTGTGATTGCTTCTGCTTACAGGAATTGTCACAGATGATTCTTAAAATGATTCAAATTTATCTAAGGTAAAAATAAACCAAAGGAGGAAGAGTGCAGGACAGGAGAAGAACAGGAGAAGTAGAGGCAAAGAAAATAAATTTTAAATGCCTCTTGGCATTAAAAAAAAATTAAAAATATTGAGAAAAGGCAGAGATGCTCTAAAGGCCACAATTGTTGGTACAGTAAATGCAGCATAAGCAAATGCCTATGACCAATATGCTATCCCTTCATGCTGTACTCATAGACCATCCATTAATGGTAACACTCAGCTCCAGGCTCACTGCCATGGCTGGGATCCAATTTCAAGATCCATTAGTGCTCCTTACCTCTTGAAGCTTCTTTAGATCGACCACTGTTCATGATAAGGAAATTACACATTAATTTGCTCAATAGAATTTAAAATGAGACACACCAAGACTGCCCTTGGCAACAGACATGAGTTGATCAATGCTAACTGTTCCCTAATTTCATTTATTGTTCTGTGTTGTTCCACTTTGTCTTGCAATCCATGGTATTCATAACTAAAAATATCAGAAAATCACAGCCTCTCAGGCATTTTTAATATAAAGCTCTAGAGCGTAATGAATCTACAAGCTAATTTAGAGGTTAACTTGTTGAAAAACAGCTTATAGTAAGAGTTTCATGGCTGGTGCTTAGGTAACTAATGTAATGTGGGCAAATCACTGTCACCATTTCACATCTGTTTAGCAGGTATGACTGAACAACTGAACGGCAAAGCCATGCACTCCAAGGATCACTGTATGTATTCTCTCAGTGTTGGCACTGGATACTCTAACTTGTGCTGGGGGCAGTGAGTAAGTTAGATAAAAAGAGGTTTGTAAAATCATATTCCAGGAAGACACAGAGGCACTGTATTGGTATACAAGAACAATGTTTCTCCTCAGCCTCTTGACATCTCCTTCTACCCAAGTTAAAGACTACTAAAAATACCAAAGCAAAGCCCTACAAGGAAGATGAAGCCTTGCATACCTGTATTCTTTGTTGCATTGTAAGTCCCCTAAGTCATTTGCTGTGGCATCTGGTGGACATCTCTTATGAAGAGAGAAGACAAAAGCCCTTCCACAAGTAGCTATTGGCTTTTGAAAAGGCATTTTGTACTCTACCTGCCAGCTGCAAAGTACATCTGGGGTTAAGGGCTTCAAATCTCACATCCTTCTTTTCCTGACAACAGCAGTGTTACCACTAATTAAAGATAATTCTAGAAATCTCCTCAGGCAGACGTGGGTGCTTGGTGAGGTTTAATGGTCTGGGCTCTTACACTTTTTTTGCCTTGCTCCCTTTAAAAGTCCTGGACTCTGTATCCTACGTGTTGGTTATGTCCAAGGTACAATGCACAGAGGCACAAGACCTAGCATGCTGCCAGCAAGGCCCAGAAGAGGAGCTGTCAAGCCTGCTTCTAAAAATAAAGGGTGATGGAATATAGGTTCATGGATGATTTTATGTAGAATAAGACAGCTAATTCTCTTTCTCAGTGAATCGTGGACAGCTATTAGGCTGCAGTATATTGGCCTTTAATTAGCAGGAAGAACGTGTTTAGAGAGTGTTGGAAAGAATGGAACAGAACAAAAACTTAAGTTTTTCTCAAAAACTTTTTCCCCCTAAAAAATCCTCAGAAGGGTCAGAATGTCAATTTCAGTATCTAGTATGCTGGCCTGTGCCCCCTGTGAATGGAAGGAAGTTACTTTTAGAAAGCCTTGTTCAACTTGGGTTTTTTATTGTTTTATTTTTTGTTGGTTTTGTTTTTGTTTTGTTTTGGTTTTTGTTTGTGGTGGGTTTTTTTGTTTTTTTTTTAATGCCCCAGCTCATTTAGGAAAGCATCTCTGCTGAGTCCTTTGCAGGCTGCCTACTGCTGTCATATATAAAGTTCATACCTTTTGTTGTGAAGGCAGTTTTAAATTCTGACAGACTGGCCTCCAAGCTGGCACTCTGAACGCTGGTGACCAACATGGGAACTCGCACTTTCCCAGCCGTCTGTGCAGAGCAGCCCCTTGTGGGACACACCAGCCGTGTTTCCAGACATCGTCTTGGAGTGCCACTTTTCAGGATGCCTGGGGACCACACGGCTGCTCCACACCGGGAGGACTTTGCTCAAAATAAAAATGACAACAATGCACTCTTTCCCACCTGGAGCTGCACATAGCAGTGATTGCCATTTCCTGCTCAGGCAAGCTCCGTTAGGACTTTTTAATAAAATTAAAGATTTAAAATGTTCAAACTGGATATGATTTGTCTTTTGGCCATCTGGAACCACAACCTGTCCAGATTAGATGCAAGTATCCAAAGCATTCTTACTCCTGACTCTGGCTCTGTGCCACCTTGCTGGTCCCAGTGGGATTTACCACGTTCATAGGCAGTTTCTTTTGTATTTTTTTAACCCACCCTCTTTGTTTCTGCACCACTCTATGAATAAACCTTATAGACTGTAATTTACTTTTGCTATTCTGTTTAGCTGCTGTCCAATCTCCCATCTCTGCCTTTAAAGCTTTAGCTGCACTGACCCACGTGTTTGCATCCTCGCATCTAACATTTCTGCCACCATTATTTATAAAGCATCATTACAATTTGTGTCCTGTGTTGTAGCTGTGCTTTCTGATAGGAGTAAGTCTTCAATGCAAATTTTTAAATAGTGGGGTGAGCTGGTTTTTGAAGTAGAAATCTGTGTATGTTGTCCAATGCCTATTAGAGAGACATTTTTCCCTTCTGTGTGGCACTTAAGTCTCCTGGGATTTACTTAGAGTTTCATTTTCACAAAACCTTGATGCATTGCTTTACTTTCTGAAACGGTAGCACACTATCAAATTTGGGTGAAACTATCTCCTACAACATAAAATCGGTATGAGGGGAGCTGAAGTATAATAGGACATAGTTCAGTAGTTAGGTATATGCCAAAAGCAGTGCCAGTTTTGTATAATCTACACACACACAAAAAAAAAACCAAAACCAAAACAAAACACCCACTTTTTTTTCGTTTTGCAAAATTTAATAAATCATTTACCTAGAGGCCAGAAGAAAAGCAGAAACAGGAATTCAGCTTTAGACATCTGCCTTTTTGCCTTTGAGGTGAAAAGGAAAGGAGAGAATTCTCAGTGGTTACTCTTCAAAAATTCAAATATTGAAACCCAGCTTCCCTATGTTGTGTGCTTTACCACTTTAAAGTTTAATTTGTTGCTAATATTGCTCCTTCTATGAATCTTTCATTCTCTACTGTTCTAAAAAATAAACTTCATCTCAGAAATGCTGCATTCAGCAAAGAATAGCTATGAACCTTTCTTTAGATTTTGCAGTATGTCATTGGAGTTCTTTTTGAAACTTACCTCCAAAGGAATGCTTATCATGGGGTTTTGTAGCAATAACAAGTAACTCTTCATCCTCAAATGTCCTTGACTTTCTGTTTCTCCAGAAAACCTTGGACTGGTAATTTAGTAGATGCTACCACTGCAAACCAAAAGTGTCCTATTTCTTTTTTTCCACAAAATGTGGGAGCACCAAGAGCTAAGTACAGACAGTTCTACACATTTAATCTGAAACTATAGTAGACCATATTTCTATAAGGTGTGTGTTTCTTCTACAAATGTTGCAGTATGTATTATGCCACCAATTTTCTCATTAAAGACCTGCTGGGATTTCTCAATAACTACATTAGAATACTGCTGGAAGGGTCACCAAGAGACAGTCCATCCCTCAAGACAAGATTGACTATATTTGTTATCATTGCTGACAGATGGCTGTCTAGCAAATTCCTAAAAGTATCCATGGTGGAGAGTCTCAAACCAAAGTGTTAAACACTCTGTTTTTCCTAACTTGTCATAGTTTTGATTACATTTTTTACACTGAATTAGTGATAATTACTTCATAAACATTCTCATCCATCCATGTTTTTCACCATCTCTGTGGCAGTCTGTCCAGAGCACTATGGATCAGTGAATTTCCCAGGCCTGGCCAGCAGTTAAGGGTGACCCAGCACTGGCAATGCCCTCACTCATGGGGCACAGTCCCAGGAGGCTGGTAATGGATCAGTCCAGCAACATCCCCCAACATGGTAAGTGATGAACCAGGGCCAGGACCTCGCCCAGGCCTCCAGTCAGGAGCAAAAGGAAATGAGAGCAAAGACAAGGCTGTAGACTGGCACTACTGCAGCACTCCTGAAGAAGCAATAGATTGCCCTGGGAGAGGCTGAAATGGGGTCCTGACCAGTGCATGAAAGAGGGACTCCTAGGACCTGTTACTGAAGGCTTTTTTTTTTTTTTTGGTCTTCAGTATGACTATTGGCAGACAGTATTTTTTCTTACGAGTGATCAATTTTCATCTTCAAACAATGGAGGCACTTAACCCTGTTATGAAGTGAAATAGAGATGTCACATTACGTTTTGTGTGTCTTCCTTTTCAGACATCCACTCCTTTGAGACCCCACCTGAGGAACTTTGTCCAGTTCTGGTGTTCCCAACATAAGAAGGACATAGAGCTCTTTGAGTGTGTCCAGAGAAGAGTCATAAATGATCAGAGGGCTGGAGCACCTCCCCTATGAAGCTTAAGGTTGTTAAGGTTTTTAATGTTGTTCGGGCTAGAGAAGAGGAGGCTCTGAGGTGATCATTTAGTGGCTTTTCAACATCTGAAGGGGGTCTACAAGAAAGTTGGGGTAGGGCTTATTCAGTGGGTGTGCAGTGAGAGGACAAGGGGCAATGGTTTAAAACTTGAAGAGGGGAGATTTAGATTAGATATTAGAGAAAAATTATTTCCTGTGAGGGTGATGAGACACTGGAACAGGTTGCCCAAGGAAGTTGTGGCTGCCCCCTCCTTGAAGTGTTCAAGGCCAGGTTGGATGGGGCTTTGAGAAACCTGATCTAGCAGGAGGTGTCCCTGCCCATGCAGTGGATTTGGAACTAGATAATGTTTAAGATCCCTTCCAACCCTAGCCATTCTATGATATGACTGATCCTTTTTTTTTTTTTTTTTTCTTGGTACAATGTCATTAATACCAGTGGAATATTAAATGTCTGTGAATAGATAGATTATAGAATTAATATTCTTTAATAAGCTTTCTTCAGAGGGAGTGACCACATCTTACACTTCAGGTGGAAGGTAAACTGAAGAGTGGACTCCTTTCCAATGTATCTGATACATTGGAGTTAGTTACTATGGCAATCTCACCTGTGGTACTTAGTTTAGACCTGCTGGAGTCTCTGGCACTGTTCTGGAATATTTTTTTTTTTTTTTTTTTACTACAGCAGCAGCTTGAAAAGGAAAAGGTGCCTGCTGCTTAAGCAATATATTTTACTTTTAGGGTTTTTTAAGGGAAATGAACAAAATGGCATCTGCCTCATCTTACAATTTTCAACTGAGATTGCACAAAGTATATTTAAAAAAAATTCTAAGCTGCATCAGTAAAAGTGTGTTTGTTCTTCTCTTAGATTACAGACTTTGAAGATCTTTGAGCAAATGCTTTTTCATACATAATAAACTGAGAAAGCCTATGTGTGAGCACAGAGGCCCACTCTGTTCTGTGTGTGGAGCTCCCGTAGCAATGGGAGTTCTATACCAAAATAAACTCTGAAAAACCCTATCACCTCCAGTTTGTAGAGTCCACAGAACTCTTATGCTATCTTTCAAAGCTCACTCAAACTTCTGTTTAAGAGCCAAGCTCATCCTTTGATCCAGTTTGTGTATCTACCTTGTCTACTGCTCCTAGCCTACCTTACTCCAGTCTCTAATTAAATATCAGATATTTTGCCCGACATTTCTATTTCTTATGGTCTATAATTCTACCTTTGTTTTATTTTCATCCCTTAATTCTCCAGCTCATTGCTTTAGGGCATCCTGATCATGAAATAATCTAATTAAAAACATCAGGTGTATTCTTGTGGGAACAGCAGAACAAGAGCTCCTAATCCAGCTGGTGAAACCATTGTATTCTTAGAACATGAGAACAGTTGCTGTGACATTATGTGGCAAAAGAAATCTAACGTGTTTGTAATAATCAGTTTAATCTTATTTGGTACCACTAATATAACTTATGCATCGCCATATGGATACTGTGTTATGTAGGAAGTCTTAACATTGTTTGTTAGCTTAACCGTGCACCAGTTATCAGAACATATTTTATCCTAAATTACTTCCAGTCTCCAGATACACTTTTGCTCTAATATCTGCTAAAAATATTGCATTTTTTAGACACTATATTACTTTAGTTTACTAAAGCTATAACTACTGTATTACTACATTTTACAGAGTAGAAGCTTAACTGGGTTCCTAGGATGTCTTTATTTTATTTGCCTGAAGAAAATTGGTAAAAAATGATCATTTAAAATATTTTTTTAGAAATACAACTAATGTGCATATTGCAAGTTTGATTATGCAACCAGTAGCCTCCTTGTGTTTTGGTAGTTTATTGACAGCTTAAAGCACTTTAAGGATTATGATGGTTTGTTGTTGCTCTTGTTCTAGTTCCACTGTGGAGTTTTAAGACACAGGGAAAAGAAAGGATTGACCAAAAGTAACTCACTTCCTCCTGCTGATCCCCTTAAAAATTTTGCTTGGAAGCTTGGCAAGTTGCCCACTGAAGAACTGACATACCTTGACAGTCCAACTTTGACAAATCACCTCCATCAGTACATATACATTTTAATACATATTGCAAAATGCTACGTGTTAGTATCTTCTGAAAAGCTTATTACCAGCTACTTGGTCAGGGTGTCAATACCTGTCAATACCTGGTCATCTTATTTGCTTTCAGGCTGCATGTTGACTCCTGAAACCAACATTACCTTAACAAAAAGATTTTCTACCATAGAAGTGAAAGATATATGTTCTGGAAAACCTGTCTGTTAAATACAGCTCCTGTTTTGGATTATATTTTATCTCTCATTTCCATCACTTCTTTATGGTCAAACATTTTGCCTTTGATGTAATTCTGCTCCAGATGTACATGTCTAAGAAGCCTAATAAAGTCAGAATTTTGTACACTGTTTACAGTAATCTAAATCTAAAGTGAAATCTCACTGTCTAATTTTTGCATGTTTTAAATGCCTTACAAAGAATATTTTTCTTTTTAAATAACTGGGCAAGCTTCTTACCCAGTCAGTAAAAAGAGGTTAGTAAATTCAAAGCTTCCAGAAGGAAAACTTCATAGCTAATTTAGATTCCTAAAATTGGGCCTCTAGGTTCTGTTGCTGAAGGTCTTTAAAATTAAGTAATACTTTCCACTGACAAATTAAGCAAATTAAGCTTGAGATACAAAAGGTTTTGTCAGAACTTAGGCACATGGATCAAGTAAATTTGATTTTTTCAAGGAATTTTTTACCCTACCTTTTAATGACTACTCCATCCTACCTTCTCTGAAGCAGAGTAAAGCTGGACTTTAAGATCAATATTCTCTATTATCTTCTATATAATTTGTAATCTAGTGATCTCTTCTCCTTAAATGTTAATATTATTTTGCAGTTACTATATGTCTTCTGAGATTATTTGTATTTTTTTCCATATTTCTCTTTAGGCCTCCTCTGAGTTGAAGAGATTCTCTACTACATAAGATTTTTTTTTTTTTTTTCATATAGAGATGCCTTCCTGAGTGGGTCTGAAAACACCTGATTTTTAACATTAGTCCTCAACATTTTTTCTTAAATAGACTTGCAATTTTAAGTAGCTTCAAAATTAAAAGAAAAAAATAAGGCCTCCCAGATCCTCTCTGTAAATTTGAAGTTATAGCTTCCAATTTTATTTTTCTAAGATTTCTTTATTACCCTTCTTACCCATTCAATAATTTGTCTTTAATTTTGATTTTAATTTTTTCCCTATCTCTTTGTTTTTCTCAAACATCTCTTGTCCTGATTCCCTTTTCAAATCATTTTCTATAGCTTAGCTGATGCAATACCTGTCTTGCTTAAACTATTCTATGCTTCTTAGTAAGATCTTGACACATTATCTTTTCTCTATATTTCACAGAAAGAATAAGATGGTTTTTTTTAATTACCAAATATTAGCACATGCATAAATAGATTAAAATTACAGCATGGTAAGACTGCATTATAAAGAAGAACAAAAAAGTAGCTGCTTATACTTGTAATGTAATATTACCTTGTACATTTTGTTATTTCAAAAGACATTTTTTTGAAGACCTTGATTTCTCATATGGACAGTCCATTGTTTGAAGAGTACTGCTGCTGTTTCACTGTTCAGATATTAAGTTAACTATATCTCTATTTAATACAATTACATTCCCACATTTCTTTACATACTTGTCCCTTCCTATCTACTTTTTTTTCTTTCTTTTTTAATAGAAGCCAAGGAGTAACAATCAGCAGCTTATAGGAGACTACTCAAAATATGCGAATAACAGTGCAAGTAGAAATCAGTTTTTTGCTTATAACAGTTGAGTTAGTACTTAGTCCATGAATTATGTTATTGGTTTAGATAGGCTTCCCCAAAACCCTCCAGGGCTACTGATTCTATGATACAGACACCCCAACATATTTTTTTTTGAAAGTCAGTTTGGTTACAGAAACAGTATAGCTGCATTTCTGCAGTTAGTCCAGACACTATTTGGTAGAAAAAAAGTCTGATTTCTTCAGTGAAGTCTGCTCTAAGTCATTGTTACCTACTGTAAGGTCTAGCTCTGAAACAACCTGCAGTTAAGTTCTCTGCCTGTAAAAATCCTGCAGCCCCTTAAAATTTTGAACAGGATTGTATATTGCAATGTAGAGTACTGGAAAATACATAAGTAAGATAAAGAGATACAAAAATTAAAGTATTTTAATTTTTATTAAAATTCAAGGACATAAAGAAAAAAAACATTTTTTTGTTTGTTGGTTTGTTTGTTTTAATGCAGGAGTCATTAAGGCTTATGTTTGCTGCTGATGTCCTATTCCATTTGCTTCACTAAACTGGAAAATCTTGCTTTATGCAGTTGTTGCTGTATGAACAAAAAATAAACTTTGAACTTCCCAAAGCATTGCAGTAAAATAGCAAAATATCGTCAGGAATAAGTTCCCAGGTTCAGAAGTTTGCCAAGACACGTGTGTTGAAATCTCCACTCCATTCATAGGCCCACTCCATTTTAAAGAATATGCAGACTGAGTAGCTACAACATCCTTTCCTCTCTGTCCCTTACCTCTATCCTCCATATGATCAGTTCCATACTCTCATGGATCCTTTCCTTCAATGAAACATATAACCACACTCTTTAGACATCAAACACAAGGATACATGCAAAAGCTTTGTTGGCACATTGCCTGTGCTTGGAAGGCCAAAGACTACTTCACACATTGCACGCTGCAGACGTACAATGTGGAGCATAGCAGGAGTATTTCTTATCTCACCGCAGCGTCTGCTTGTTCTAGTTTGAATTCCAGCAGCAAAACCAATTCCCAGCTGAGTTTGTACTTCATTATATACCAACCCTGAGAGGAATAGTTAGACTGCAAGTTCAGCTTATTTGGCAAACAAATGATGTCTTCTTGACAGACACCAAACTTGTGCAGATATACTGGTTGAATATTTTTCTTGTTCTTCTACTTATTATATAAAAGTGACTGGATACATATGAGCCATTTTATGGAAAAAAAACTGCTTCTGTGTTAAGAATGTTTGTCCTTTTTCTAAGATTTTTGAGGGTCTTAAGCATTTTTAAATTCTGCTCTAGAGAAGTATTTGGGCTTTGAGTAATATACAGAACTACCTCTGAAATACCTGTTACTAAATGTATTTGAAGGCTGTTTAGTACATTTTTATTGAAAAAATTAATTATTTCTTTTAATTTAATTTTTCAATTGAGTTCAAAATGTTGTTAAAATAATGGTATTTTAAGCAGTGTGACTGAGGTCTCGAATGAACTGACCTGCCTTTTTTAATCTTAACCTTCGGTCAAATACAGTCACTCACAGAAGTTTTGCCAAATTACCTACACACCCAAAAGATAACAGACTTTTCATATTATGAAACCAATAAAGGCCCTTACACGTTTGAAGAACAAAGAATTAAACAAGAACACCTCTTGCACTTCCAGTCTGTGTTATGGTTTGGAACTGATATCGTTAAACATGAGGTAATCCTAATAACAAAAAACTGAAAGTCACCTGTGACCCTTCTTAGTATGTATATCACAAGCTCAAAACTTTTGTTTTTTTATTTGTTCTCTGAGTAGATGAACTTACTGTACAGTAGCCCAGCTTCAATAGGATGCATTTCAATAGTGTGTCTACCCCAGAGGACTGGTACTATGGGACAAGGCCACACATCCCCTTTTGGCCATAGCTGTGTTGAAATGGAATGGGTCAGTAAGCTAAACAGAGAGGAAAGGCTGTTGGAGACATGATAAGCCATAGCTGTACCTCAAATTTGCCTTTACAGGACCATTAGTTAAGAGTAATACAAGATAAAGTTGTAACTACGAGATAGTTCCTTTGAAACCCCTTAACAGCTCTTGAAAAAGCTTAAAAGCAAGAAATTATGTAATGATTCCTTTCTTGGTTTGACAGCTTCATCCTCCTCTGCAGACAACTAATGTGACAGCTCTAGATGGCTATAGCTTTGATAGTTCACTAGAGCTAGTTCAGAACCTTAAAAGAGCTTTGATAAAGATCATGAGCCTTGGAGATTACTTTCTTCCAGAGATGTAAAACCCCAGACAAAATGAGAGCTTTGTATTTTTCTGAGTTTCTCTGTGCTGAGGGGGAAAAAAAAATAAAGAGAGGGAAAAGAATACAAAGAGGAGGCAGGAAGGCAGGAAGGCAAGAAGGAGTGTGAAAAATTGTAGCTTCATGCAGAGACGGTATTTTAGAATGCTGATTCTCTAGTGATAGTTCAAGTTTTTAGTATTTTGTAAATCCAACACCGACACGAAATAGATGCACTTACATATATTTGTAAAAGAAGTGCATTTTCTTTTTTCTTGGTTATAATTTTTTTTTATTTTAATATCAAACTCAAATGCTTATGAATAGAGGAGCTTAGATTGTAACACATCAGTGTTTAACCTTATTACTAATTCTGCTTACTATTCTGATCGAAGTACTACCTGTGCCCTCCATTTCATCAGTACCCTAGCTCTCAGCTGCAGGAAAGAAACAGCCATCTTGACAGTCCAACAGTGACTGACAATATTTCCTTTTTGGAGTACTGCTTCTCATCTGCCTTTCTGGCTCACTCAATAATCATACACAATAGCATCATGTAAAACATTTTACTTTAGTTATCTTCTGTTCATATTGCAAAGCTCTGAGAAGATTAGCCATCTGAGAAGCAGAGTCCTTATATACCAGAGATTATTATTTCAATTCTTTCTCCACTAGCTCTGAAGTATATTGCTCTCAATTGCAATCAGACATACAGATTTCTGGGAGTTTTTAAATTTTTTTAATTCCTTGCTGGAAAGCTGTTTCATGGCTCTTTATAATAAAATTGCCAGATTGTACTTTCAAACTGAAAATACATAAGAATAATGTTAGGCTAAAATGTATTCCAGCACAAAATCCCCCACCTCTGCAGTTTCTCAAGGTTGGTGGATTTTTGTATAATAATCTTTTTTTAAAGTCATGTATTTTTTATGAGTCTGAGACACACCGATTCCAATAAGTCTTTGGGCTATAGAAATAGAAAAGAAACAGGATGTAATGTTGCATATCACAATATATGAAGCAATCATTCAAATGTAGCTTGCAGTAAGTCAATAAACCCCTACTGTATTGAGGCAACTGAAATGTAGGATATTCGTGCAAAAGATGTTTATTCAGTGCATGTGAAGACATTTTTTTTTTTCTAGTTTTCGAAATGTACCTGAAATGTATTGTTAATTCTATTAATGATAGTGAGAAAAATAGAGTATGGACAGCTCTTGGTTTTGCATTTCTTAGAAGAGTAGACAAAGTGAAGACATATTCTTCATATGTATTCTGGTGAATACATATTCTGCTTTTCTTTATCCTGTCTTGAAATAGAGAAATTAATAAGCAATGGGTGTGCAGTTCTCTGTGGTCTTGCCAGTTCTGAAGGATATAAAAAGTGTTTGAGAATCTGCTCATAACAGAATTTGAGGGCCTCTATGAAGCTAAGTCTGTGCTGCAGATCCTCTAGAAAATCCTGTGTAAATGTAATAATAATAGTTTTTAAAAAAAAAATGTTACACACTATGAAAAATCTTGACAGCCTTACAAGGTACTATGGCTAGGTTAATCTATTTTTATCATGGAAAATAAAGGTTTCTATTTGGAGAAAGCAGAGGGAGATGATCAAACTGAAGGTTTATTCAGTGCAGGATGGGTCATGTGAAGCCCAGGACAACTGTGCCAATTGCTTTTACCAGAAGCTATCCCTATAGGGAAGAAGTGAGAAAGAACTTCTTGTGACAGCAACCAATACAGAGGAAGTTGGTCCCAGGAATGGGATCTGAGTCTGGAAATGGAATTAGGAGGAAAACATTTTCTTAGTACATGAGCAGGAACATGACCATGGCAAATGCCACATGGTGTTTATAGCAAGGATTGTGCCAGTTCATGCATGCAGTGGCAATCCTGGCATACAGAGTACATACCACATCCTCTTGTGTGATGGACACCCTCTTGTCAGAAGTTTAACTGTTGTTTTGTGATGGGTTTTTTGAGGCTGGATTTCGTCTCTCAGTATCTACTGGATTGTAATGAAGAAACTATACTGATGTTGATGTTAGGGCCAGTCCCTTGCATAACCTGGGGCACAGAAGTCTGCTTGGCAGGAAAATGTCTCCATCTGTTGCTGCTGAAACTACTTCTCTTCAGTGTGTGGCAGTGATCCACAAAGGCAGTTACTCTCTTTTATAGAAAGCAATACTTGACAAAACCAGAGGAATGAGATTCTCAAACTTCCTTGTCAAAGCTGTGACACAGAAACAATTAAGCAAGGTCTGCTCAGACTGTTACAGAAAAGACTACACAGATGTATCCAACAACTTTGAGGTAATGTGAGAAGTGTGGGCACTTTTTCTCCTCTCCTTTCCCTAGGCTTACCTGATGATGCAGGAGTCCTGTGTGGCTCAGAAGGGCAAGCATCTCATATTTACATTAAAATGGCTGTGATGCAAAAAAGAAAAGGCATTGAAATAATCGAAAATATCTTAGCTGCTACATTTATTTTCCTGAAAGAAAGATGGTTTCATTATGCTGCCCCTCGAGGTTATAAGATCAGCATTCATTCATGAAGAAGGAACGAAACAATGCTTTATGATTTTTCTGATAAAGCCAGCATGAGTCAGCTTTCAATATTAAGTAAAAAATACTTATCTCATGCTGATCACAATCAGTCTCCAAAGAAAAAAAGACAATGTGAAATCAATACACAACCCTACACATTTGTATTTTCTGAGCAGAGAAAGAGGGCCACGTAATTGAATAAATCACTTACAATGAATTCTTCATTCAGCTTTCATAGACACGACTGAAGTCTCTCCATCAGTTATCATTACAATCTACTTTATATTTCAGGCCCACACAAAATTATGTATTGGCAATGCATGGAGAAATTTCAAGTTTTCCTAAAGGCAGAAACTTACCCCAACTATTTCCTGCTTTCTGAAGTACAGTGCCTTTTCTAGGGACCTATGCAAGGAGTCTGTGCAGAGCTCAAGAGGGCAATTAGCCCAAATTAGCCCGAACATTTTAGAGCCCGAATTATCTGGAATAACTGCAAAATAATTTTATATCAGTGTAACATTTACTTCTCATGAACTTTAACAGAGTCGAGAAAGTTGTTCAATGTGCTATTTTACAAAAAATGTAGAAAACAAACAAAACTATTGTTTCTATAAAAATCAACTTTTTAACACACTCCAACACTGTTCCAGAGAACATTCTGATAAATAGAAGGCAAGGAACCAGGGGCAATTTAATTATAATTTTGTCCATATGGAAGTTCACCAGATGGCAAATATCTTTACTGCAAGAAAAAATCCTTGAAGACAGAGAATGTACAAAGTTCTGATTGTATTTTTCATATGCCTGATGTTTAGTAGAACTGGAACTAATGAGAAATGACCTGGTAATGAAGACTAAAAGGTGGATAAAACTTAGTTATAGGTTGAACCTCTTAATTACCCACATGTCTATACTTCTGAGTAATACATAGTTAATTCTAGCAAGGGTGTTCACACTTTAAGGGTGACATATGAGCACATTTAGATAAAGCCAATAACATCTTGTTTGTACAAGGCTGAGAATCTTCTAAACATGTCAGAAATTTAGTTGTTGTTCTTCCTCTAGAGAAAATACTTTCCTGGAATTACATGTTGTCTTGGATAATGCCATCCTATTCTCCATTGCATCATCATTATGTAGGTGTAAATACAGCAAGGAATCTGAACTCCATCCCTAGCAGGGATGTGTTCTTCTGTGTTCTTCTCATTGCGAATGTGATGGAGACTGCAATGCAGTTATGCAGAGAGGTGTCTTAATGACAGCCCTTTCCACCCCCAGTAAGTTCTTTACAGTACCTGACCAGATAAAACATGCATTTAGAAGATGGCAAAACTGTGTTACACGCTTTAATCCCTGGAAAAATTGTCCTGAGATAGTGATGATGCAATGTAAATTGCTGAATAAAATGTAAAAATATGTAAGTGGATAGTTATAGGAGGACTTGATGAAGAAATTTTTGTACCAGGCTCCTGGAGGAGTTATATGATTTAGTAATCCTCATGAGCACTGAATAGTGTTGTTATGAACCTTCTCCATTCCTCATCATGTGGCATTCTTAAATAACAGTCTTCCTTCTCCAGGCAGCTTCAAATTTTTGTATAGTTTTAAGGGAGGTGAACAAATAAGCAAATGGATGAAGGGTAGGCAGAACTAGCCAAGAATATAAGAACACAACTGTTCCTATTGAATTTCTAGTGCCTTGAGTCAATACTAATTTTTACCAAATTTTAAATTCTCCATTTGGTTTTATCCAGACCCAGATTCTAGTGAATTGTCCCCTTTTCTTAATGAAAATTCAGTCCTCAATGGCACGAAAGTTATCTGTGCATGAACATACCCTTCCATTGCTGGAGGCTGCAATTGAGAAATTCTCACACCTTCTGCTCAAGTGAGTGTGGGTCCAGAGACATAATAATGTATTTAGTGGGGCATCAGTGAGGCTCACTAGCTCCAGACAGCACCATGCTACCATATCTGTGTTGTTTACAGTCTTAAACTGGTGCAGAAGTGTGTTAACCTTAGATCATTGTTACTTTGCCGTCGCTATGTTCAGATGGAAAAACCAGAAAAAGTATAGAAACAGCGTTTCTCACTCATATCATTAAGCACATTTCAATATAGCAGAGCATAAGGAGAATGTCCTGGCAAAATTTACTCTATAATTAGAAAAACTAATTAATGTGTATTTCATTCAAACTGACCCTGCCTGCAGTAACACTGAAAGTACACAGAACTATCTCCAGCCCTGGAAGAAGCAAGCTATCTGGAGGCAGGGAGGTGGTCTCAGAGGCTGAATCTGTACTGGTTTTTAGGTTCTTAGTCGCTAAGCTAAGTAAATTAAAGTAAGTACACACATATTTCTGTGGGCTGCAGCCACATGGCTGACTGCAGAGTGGATAAATCTTGAAAAGTAGGAGATCCTGGCTACATTTACCAAGGCATTGCACAGCACAAGGAAGACAGTAATGCCAACTTTATATTTGCTCTGAAAGCAATGTAGATCCAAAGTTTATATTACATTACATTTATTAGTGGTTTTTTTTAGTTACCTGCAATTAACTAGTTAAATCAGTAAATGATTTGGAGCTAGATCTCATCAAAATGTATTCTTGCTTAAACTTCTGGTTTGTTCCAGACAAAATACCTCCTAGTACACTCTAAACCCCAAGGATCTTAAGGATGAGTGAAAAAAATAACTTCAGCCTCCGCCCCCCGGGCAGATTGGAGAACTATTATTTGTCTATTATGCCTAATATTTTTATTAACCTCCCTTGTCTACATTCTTACTAATGGTCTGTCTTTAATTTTTCCCTGTGGAAACCCAGAAAGACCTACTGCCACAGACATTTCTTCTGTCCAGGTGAATGAAGGATCAGTCCCCAAGGTTCTGTAGTAGCTTACTCACACTGCCACATCAAAGTTATGGGTAATGTTCATTTGTGCTAGGACACTTGAAGATAGCAAGTCTTCAAAGCCTGTATTAGTGAACTGCAATTAATTAATCAATACGCCAGCACCAGAATATAGGAGAAATAACTAGAAAACCACCTGAAAAAGACAGGCTTGCTGGCACAGAGTGTAAATGTTGGCAAGCTATATGACAGTGTTTGAAAAGAAGAATATCTTCAAACAAAAGGCAACTTTCTTCACTTTGAAATGCTTACAGGTACTCTTAAACATCTCTCTGTACTGCACACCATTACCCTCTCTTTTTTAACTCACAATCTTGTTGAATTACAGTAAAGTTTCTCTTTTATTTTTGGCAAAACTGCATAGCACTGGATGCGGAGGACAGCTGGAGTGTGTGGGATGTGGCATGCTATTAATTCTCCTCACTCTGAGATAGCAGCAGATGGGTTACTACTTTATTGTCAGAGTCCATGCACAGTACCTTCCAGATGTTGACCACTTGATCTGCCCTGCTGTGGCATGAAGAACCTGTTCCTGTGTGCCCAGTTGTTCTGGTTCATACATGCTCATTCCACCAAACTGCTGAGCGGCTGATTCACATCTGTCTTGTTTTACTAGGGGATTAGGAGTGATGGGCTTTAAAAAAGAAAATAAAATAAAACCAAAAATAACTGAGAACTTTTCATATAATTTTAAGTACTTTCTATTGCTCTGGGCCTCTCAGTTTAAGAAGGATGTAGAGGTCCTGGAACAGGTCCAAAGGAGGGCAACCAGGCTGGTGAAGGGACTCGAGCACAGGCCCTATGAGGAGAGGCTGAGAGAGCTGGGGCTGTTCAGCCTGAAGAAGAGGAGGCTCAGGGGAGACCTCATTGCTGTCTACAACTACCTGAAAGGAGGCTGTAGCGAGGTGGGAGCTGGACTCTTTTCACAGACGACCTTCAACAAGACAAGAGGACACAGTCTTAAGTTGTGCCAGGGGAGGTTTAGGTTAGATATTAGAAAGAATTTCTTCACGGAGAGGGTGATTAGGCTATGGAATGGACTGCCCGGTGAGGTGGTAGATTCTCCGTCCCTGGAAACATTTAAAAAAAGACTGGATGTGGCACTCAGTGCCATTGTCTAGCAACTGCTCCGGTGGGTCAAGGGTTGGACTAGATGATCTCTGAGGTCCCTTCCAACCCAGCTAATTCTATGATTCTATGATATATAAACAGAACCAAGTTTGCAGTCACTTCAAGTACTGTGGTATATGCTTTAATAGCACAACATCCTTATAACTGCATCAGCATTTAAAGGAATAGCAATATGGCACCTGTAAGAAAGAAAGGGAGAGAGTAAACTTTCAGGCCTTTATTAAGCAAAGGACATAGAAGAGTAAACAACTATTGGGTGGATAGCTGCTCAATAATGGAGGAATTAACGCTGATGTCACCTAGGAAGTATTAGCAATTAGACCTCCTTAAGATCATTAGATCACCACAAGGCCAATACTGAGTCATTAGAAGCCTCAGTCGGGTAAAAACTGAGTCCTTACCAGCTGTTTTGGCTATCTACAATCAGCACTCTGAAATTTCAGCAGAACTGATCCATCTGCTTCAGTGCATGAGAGACATCCTGTGGTGTGAGAACTGGAGTTATGTTGTACAAAGAATTGATGTCTTGTTTTCTTTGCTGAGAAGAAAAATAGGTGAACATGTCACAAAAACAGGTGAGCATTTCACAAATGAAGGAAAGTAAATAAAGGAAAATGAAGGCTTAATTTTCTCTAAGTTAGGAAAAACAAAGTTTTGAAAGCTTAGGTGTTTCCAAATAATCAGACCAAGTCTAAGGAAGAGGACTTCTCGTATCCCAGGAGGCTCCATGTGGCTCCACGCTGTGCAATGCATTATGAGATATGTACTGCTCAGCTAAAGAAGTACACGAGTCCTGAGGTATTCTGAATCTGACACAAATGCATCCTTTACATGAAGGCTGCAGAGAAATTATAGAAAATAAGGTTGATACTCTTGCCATCTTGCTCAGCACCATGAGGTGTGATCAGATATCCACACCGTGGCTGTAAGAGCTCTTTGCTCCGAGATGGTCAGAGGATGAAGCCAAGTGCTCAGTGAAGCAGGCAGGAGCTCCTTCCTGTTCCATCTACACTGTGGGACAGAGCTGCCTAAGGAAACTTGAAAAAGTTTCTGCACAAAGAAACAGGTACTTGGGGTGGGTGCAGACGATTTTACAAGTACATCTGTTCTGTTTATTTTTGCTTCTTTGCAGTATTATCAACTTCTGCTCCATATGGATGATCCATATTGTGCCTTGGTGAAATGATACCACATTATGCTTTTATGCTTTTATCATCAAACACTACTCATGAAAAAAATCACCAGGTTTGCCTAGGTTCATCTGTTCAATTTATTTTCCCAAAACTTTATTTTGAATAAAACACCTACGGTAAATGTGATTTATGTAAATGAATAAAACAAAACAGTTATATAAGCTTCTTGAATCATTCAGATCCTTTCTGTTGCTGTTAAACCATATGAAATGCTCTACCAACATATTTTCTTTGGGCTATTTCATTTCTAAAGTCTTGCAGCTAAATATATAAAATAATAGGATACATACAAAAGTTTTCATTTTGATTTTATTTCCATTTTCTATGCCTATCTTTTTAGACAAAGCAACTCAAGTATATCAGAGAAAATTAAAAAAAAAAAAAAAAAAAAAAAAAAAAAAAAAAAAAAAAGACATAACTCTAAAGAAGAAGCTCAATAAAATTTTAGTCTTATGTTGCTATTTCCCCTATGTCCTTTGCCCACTCCAGGCTCCCAGGCTCAACCTTGCAGCCCCTGACTAGTCCTCCTTTCTATCCTAAAGATATTCAGGAGAGTGAGGAGAACTATATTGAGTCACTGGTGTATTTTTTTTCTTGTTGCATTTATACTAAGAGTAAAATGGAAAAAAAAGGAAAATGGAAATAATAGAAACTGGAAAAGATCTGCTATGCAACTTGGACAGCTAGACTATTTTCTGCAGATTCTGCTGAAACTTTGCTCTCTGTACAAGACAGCAGAACCATGCGAGCCCTTCTAGCCCTGTTCCCTGAGCCTGCTTGGGACCAAAGGATAATGCATAATGTTTTTATGTTTTATTTTTTGGATTGTATGTTTGGATTACAATATTTATCTTTAAAAAGAGTAATGACAATTTCATTGTAAAGAAAAAAATTAAAAATTGAAATGAAAATTTAAAAAGAGTATAGTAATACTGCAGTTAGAATCTTCTGTTCACCTTGTCTTATTCTGTCATAGCAAAGAAATATTGAGTGTGACTTTCAAAGGTAGAACAGCAAGGAAGAAAGTAAGTCCTTTTCTCACAGGACTTGTAGAGCCTATGAAACTCTAACAAATGGCATCACAGAGGTTATCTGGATTTGGAAATGGAAGAAGCAGTTCAGTAACAAAAACTTCTATGATTTAAAAATATATATAGTTTCTATAATTGAATTTATCAATGCTTTTCTTCTAGCTTCATGGTATTAGCCAGTCCACAACTAATACACTGAGAGGAATGATTTATTAGAAATATTAGTTTTCCTGTCTTCTGAGGCATCTTCTAACTGCTTGACCAAACTAAACAAGACAGCAAATCATATCTATTGAATCACATGGATCAGTCAGAAAATAAAGTAGGAAGGGTGGTGGAATGGAGTGATGGAGTCATCATAGAATGAAAAAACAAAGGAGAAAAGTAAGGGAAATGAAAACAATGATTTACTAATGTGAAGTAGTGTTTCTGCTGGTTTGGGGCATTAGGAAGGCTTGGAGGGATTCAGTTCAATCTGATGTTTTGCTGGGACCAGGAATAGATGAAAAATCAGTCTTGTGTGGTCTGCACATTACATGGGAAAAATCTGAGAGGCCTTAAAACGGGTGCTTGACAGATGCATGGACAAGGATGATCATGAACAGACACTGGAGCTCTTTTGCCATAAGGAATTACACTATCCACTGCTGGTCAAGGTTGGCAGGATACTCTTTCCCTTCAAGGGGAATGAACAGATGTGCTCTAGCTCTGCTCAGCTTCTTCCAGTCTAAAATGGCAACTCGCTTCCTTGTAGTTTGGGATGATGTTCTGTTCTGCTGTTAAGACAGAGACTCTTTTCTTAAAAAAAAATAAAAAATAATAAAAAAAAAAAATTTAAAAATACTGTCAGTGTGTAAAAGTATTTAAACTGTTATCCAATAATAAAGTCTAGGACTGTGTATGTACATACATATTGGTGCTCCAAGTTTTAGTATTTACTCACTTCTAATGGTTCTAATTTGTTTTCAACTATCAGTGTATTCATTGACATTGAAAAATACATCTATTTTGGGCAACAGAACTGTGTGAAGAGTGAATAAAACAAGAAAATTTTATCTTTTCTCTCCTCTCACCTTACCCTTTTTTCTGCTTTGTCTTCTTCCCTCTGCTTCAGCCTACGGTCCTGTCATACTTAATCAACTGAACACAACACAAATAATTTAATCTCTAATGCTAAGGTTATGCCTTATAGAGTATTGCAGCTTTATATTATAGATTTTCTTCCTTCCAGTATCCTAAAAAAAACAGGTACATTTCTGTTTTGTTAGCCCTTGCATTTGGGGAACTGGGATTTTGAGTGAGACAGTGATTAATCCCCTATGTGGCAGTTCTGGGGTATCCTACACACCAAAGCTACACTCAAAAATTACCTGTTAGAAAGCCTCCTCTGCAGATGTAAACTACTGCATACTCTGGTCTGTTTTGAATCTCAGTAATGAAGAGAAGATATTTCGGAGATTTGAATCTGCTGATGGTGATTTAATGAGATATTGGATTTTATTTCCCATCACTCCATGTAATTTTCCTTCCTTTTTACTGATTTTTAAATTTAGCCTTTCATTCATCCTTTTTTCCTTGTCCCTGATGACTAATTTTTTCCTGAATAATTTTTACTGCAATTTTAATAGTCTTTTAGCTCTCCTGCTGTAATCCCACTGGACATGTCTTCCCCTGTGCCTGAATACCAGAGGAAAGCAAATGTCACTTCTGCCATCAACTGCAAGAAGGAAGACCTGGGGAATCACAGGCAAGTCAGCCTCACCTTTATCCCTGGGAAGGCAATGGAGCAGCTTATCCTGGAAAGTATTTCCAGGCATATTAAGGAAAAATTCATCAGGAGTAGTCAGCATGGCTTTACCACAGGGAAATCATGCTTGACCAACTTGATGAGCTACAATGAAATGACTGACATAGTAGATGAGGGGATAGCAGTGGATATTTTCTACCTGGACTTCAGAAAAGCCTTTGACACCATCTCCCATAAGATCATCATAAAGAAGCTGTTGACATATTGGTTGGATGAGCAGACAGTGAGATGGATTGAAAATTGGATGAATGGCTGTTGCCAGGCATTCATGATCAGCAGCACAACATCTAGTCAAAGGTCAGCAGCTAGTGGCACAGCCTGGAGTCCAGTCCTGTCTAACATTTTCATTAATGATTTGGATGATGGGACAGAGGGTACCCTCAGCAAGTTTGCTGATGATGCAAAAATGGGAGAAGTGGCTGGTACATCAGAGGCATGTGTTCACCCAGAGTGACCTCAACAAAAAATAGGAAAATGGAAAAATGGGCTGAGAGTTATTTTAGTAAGGTCAACAAGGGTAAAAAGTTGTGCAAGTAGGGAGGAACAACCCCATTCACCTGTATGTTCTGGTGATGACCCACCTGCAAACAGCCTGGCAGAGAAGGATCAGGTGGTCCTAGTGGACACCAAGGTAAACATGAGCCAGCACGTGCCCTTGCTGCAAAGCAGGCTAATGGTTTCCTGGGCTGTCAAAACAGCAAAAGTAGATGGAGGAAAGTGTTAGTTCCCCTTTGAGGCCACACCTGGAGCACTGTGTAGAGTTCTGGGCTCTTTGAGAAAAGGCAGATATGGATGTACCAGATAAAGTTCTACAAAAGGACACAAAGATGATTAAGGGACTGGAGCATCTCTACTAGGAGGAAAGGCTGAGAGATCTGGGACTGTTTAGCCTATAAAAGAGATGTCATGAAGCAAGGGAGAGATCATCTTAATCTATATAACTACCTGAAAAAGTAGTGCAAAGAGGATGGAGCCAGGCTGCCAGTGACAAGATGTAATGAGCATGAACCAAAACAGAAGCTGCCATGGACTTGATGATCTCTGAGGTCCCTTCCAACCCAGACAATTCTATGATTCTATGATCTGAACATCAGGAAACAGTAAGAGTAAATGAACACTGGAATATGCTAGGAACATCCTTGGACATATTCAAAAGCCATTTGGACACAGACTTGGGCAACTGTCTCTAAGTGACCCTGTTTCAGCAGAAGGATTGAATCAGGTGACACTTTCTTCCAACCTCAACCATTCTGTGGTTCTGTGAAAGAAAAATTCAGAGAACTGGTAATCTTAATCCTGATGATCTTGAAGCTACAGTTTCCTCCATATGCTTATCTTTATTTTTTAAAGAAAAAATTGAAAAATGTGCATTTGGAAAATGATGAAAAGAATTTTTTGTGGAGCAGATCCCCTCCTGGATCATTTTATAGACTGTAGAGATTAGAACTTTGAAATAATCTAGACTGACCCACTATAGGATCCCAGACTCCCTTGATTTAGATCATACGATCAAAACATGACAGAATAAATCAGGATTCTAGTCTAACCAACTGCTCAAAACAAGGTTAGCTCTGCGATCAGACCAGGTTTCACAGGACTTGAAAAACTTCAAGAATGGAAACTGCAAAAACTGTGAGCAATCTGCCCCAATGGTTGCCTGTCCCCATGTTATCTCTTCCATTTGAAAGAAGTACATATCTCAGGAAACATCCTGTTTTGATTTAAAATGCTCCAGAAATTGAAATTCTACCATACTCTTTCATCAGTTGTTTCAAGGGCTGACAAATTATATTAGTAGAAAAAGTTCCACTCTAGATTTGTATCATTTTAATTGCCAGTCACCACATCTTTTTATATTTCTGTCTACCGGTATAAAGACTTCTTTGCTATCACATTCTTTTTTTCTTCATAAGTCATGAACTGTGATCGCTTCTTTGTTAAAGAAAAGTGACCTCTTTAGGTCCATTTTCAGTCTTTTATCTTTACAGCAACTCTTCCCTAACTCTGCTCCAGACTATGATCTTTCTTGAACTGCAGGCACCTGAAATAAATATAATTTCTCAGAAACATTCATACACCACTTTCAGTTATACAAATGATAAAATTATTGTTCTATTCAATAGCTCCCATTGAAACCCATGACTTGATAAAACTTCTGCATTCACAGGTTACCCAAGAGCTAACATTCAGTTACAGATAACTTTGACTTTTAGTTAAAAAGGAGAGTCCTTTGCTGGGTCTGTGCATTAATCCTTTTTAAAAAGATAGCCACAAGAACCTTAGACACTGTTTTTCTGAAATTCCAAAAATTTTTCCAAGTTCAGAGACCTCAGCTGGGCCTACATTTTGCACCATTGCCATCCACAAGTGAAATTATGTGGAGCTGGCATCTAATCACTGGATGGAGGAACCGAACTTCTGTAAGAGGGAGGTATTTTATTTTCCCAGAGGATCAGTTAGTCAGGCTCAGTGTAAATTGCCACTAGATGTCAGTACTGTTCCACAGAAATACAACCCAGACTGCATTTTGTGTGGCTGTAAATAAGGCAAACTGCAGAAATAAGTTCTGACAACCTATATTTGAGCTTCACCACCAAAGATCTCGTTTCTCATTGGTCTGCAAATTGCATTCACATGGAATTCCTTCAGGCTTCACAGCTATGCAAGTCATCTTTCTCTACATCTTTCTTCTTGAATTCATTATTGCTTTATTCCAGGGACTCTTCTAAAATAGTCATCATTTATTATGCTGCAAATATGCAGCATCAGCATCTCTTGGCTTAAATTGATTTACATTTAGAAGCCATTCACTAACTACATTCTATGTTTGCCAAATGGAAAAAGATGAGATTAGGGATTGATTGTTCTGCCACTTAGATTTTCCTTTCTCTGCACTATGAAGCTTTCAGATCAATAGAGCTGGACACTAATGTAAGCAGAGGTCAAGTGTCTTTTTGATATAGGTATGCTGAAGAGGAGAATTTAAATCAAAAAAGAGGCTCGCAGGACATTTTTTCTTAGATGATAAAAAGTGCTTGATATCTCCATTCACCAAAACCTGTACTGATTTCTAAAAAGTGAACTCATCAGCCCATGCTTTTTTCCATCTCAGATGAGATTTAATTTTATCTAATGTGTCCCCTGTATTCCTCCCATTGAAAGCCAGGGCCATGTGCGTGCATGTGCGCGCACTTTTCCCCCGACATTTCAAACACTTGACAGCTGGGTGAAGTTTTCCTTCCGCCCAGAGAAGGACTTTTTACATTTCATAATGGGTTGCCAGTGCTGCCAGGGCTATTTTCTCTCCAGCTGTGAGAGTGGCTTTTTAAAATGACTCTCAAAAGCTGCTAGCCAGCTGCTTCACCTCAGCCTTCACAAGGGCCCTGCATTCTAAGCAGGGGTAGTGCTGACTTACTTTAGAAGGGCTTATTTATTTGGATGTTGCAGATGTATTCTGCACACGACAGTTGATCCTAAAGAGACCTCCATTCATGCAGGTGAGTCATGGGCTTACATCACTGCAGGTGTTGACTTCTTGTTAATGTTGTGAAGAGGAAACATCGCATGTGTTAGTCAGTCATCCTTGGACTCTTTCCAGAAAGCACACAAAGCAACGTATGCACAATATGCTAATTGGTAGCTACTGTATGTACTATACACATTTTAAGACATCTGTAGAAATTAGTGCTTACATAGGTATTTAAAAAATACTAAGCTGGTTGGTATTTATGTGGCAACTGGTCTCAAATCAAATCATAGAATTATAGTGATTAGAAATTGCAAAGATCTTGATGTCATTCAGCCTTCTTTTATACCAGCACAGAAGTGTTCCCTGCAGTACACTACTAGTTTTCATAGGCTGAGGAAAACATCCTCATCAATAGTCTGGGATCTGCTAGCACTCTCTTATTTGGTGTCAGGCAAGATGTACTTTCAGATTATTTGAGGTCAGTGAACATCTTTTTACTTCTTGAAAATACAAATATTTCTACTATAAACATTGAAAAGTTTTTAAAGGAAGGGGTTTCTTACACTCTGCTTCCAATCAGTTCAAGAAGTAGTATGTCATTATTATAAATCATTGTTCAATAAGCATACACTACAGACCACAACCCACATTCTCACTTTTCCCTCTTTTATTGGGATTGTAGATACATGTGGTTTCAAATGACTCTGATTCACATGATTTAGTTAACCAGGAGTGCCTACAAAATGGGAGTCAGAGAAATATGGTATTCATGCCAAGTTTCAATCAGTTTGATGACACAATACAAAGTGGAATACAAAACCTCTGTGGTCTTGGAAGCACCAACAGCCTCTCAAAAGCAATGCAACTATGGGAATATTTGCACAGACCAGAGCAGGCAAGCCTGAGCTCCTTTGCTGCAAGCAGTCTGGAGAGATGCCAGTTCCAGTTTGGAAACCACGTAGCCATGCTATCCACATGGCTAATAAACCCCCCCCCCCCCTTGCACTGCTCTGCTGAAATAATTTCTCATTATTTTCTAGATTTCTAGTCACATAGAAGGATATACCACTTTATACATAGTACTGTTTCCAACATCAGTATCTATCTTCTGTGCTGGAACTATCTCTTGCCTGTTCCATGACAGACATAAGAAGTGTAGGATGCACCTGTCTGTACTCATCCACATAGACTCTAGTGGCTTAAAATGCTGCAGGAACTTCTTCCAATTAAATCACTTCCACCTAAATAAGGTCTTACTTTCTTCAAACGCCTTCCAAGTGTTTGACAAAGCCATCAGTATTCTTCCTAGGACTACAAAGCTCTGAAGGCACCTACATTTATATTCTGAAAATGCAGAGGGTGTTCAGCTGGGAAGAAAGTCTAGAAACTATCAAATGAAGACCATTCAGATTTTGCTCATATTTGAGTATGCCCAAATGCTTCACCCATGCCAATATGAAAGAACCCCTGTTCCTTCTTAAAGTCCCTTCAAGTGTCTCGAAGAGCACTCAAATTGAGAAGGGCCTCTTATAGATAACTGATTCCAGGATTTTGGCTTTTAGCTTGGGGCTTTTTCAGAATGATAAAAATTCACTCATCACTGAAACACATTGCAACACCTACATTTCAGACAGGTTATTTTTAACAACACAGAAACTGTGCTGTGACCCAGCAATTAGGATTCAATTCTGCAGGAGGTCAGATTAGATAGGAAGAACTGTTCCTTCTAACCTGAAATATAGAAACCAAGGATATGTATATATATAGTTGGGGTTTTTTTCAGCAAAAGGAGAGAAGTCTTTGAAGTCTCCTTCCTTGTGTCACATTGTCTAGGCCAGAAATAGGAAAATTCTTTTGAGTTCACAGAGTAAAGCACAATGAACTCAGTAGGAATAAATATGTTAAGAAAGAGATTTTCAGTTTTACACTAAAAGTCCAAACCCTGGTTTCTGGCACTTCTGGATTTCACAGTCTGTTATTCTGACAACTAAGACTATTTGTTTCCACTGCTGGCAGCTCTCCGTCCACTTTTCAGTGCTGATGTTAGCAAAGAATATAGCATATTTTGAGTTGTAGTGAAATATTTATTGCCTCAGAATTATAGCACTTACTAGATGGAGTTTTTCAGAACCTATTTTTCACTGTGAATTTGTACTGTGCTTCTGTTTCCATTATCCTTTCCATGTCGTGAAAAAGAAAACAGTTCTGAAACAAACACTCTTTTCCTACGCAGGGGGGTTGGAACTAGATGATCTTGGTCCCTTCCAACCCAAACCATTCTATGATTCTGTGATTCTTTGCACCTAACATCTGTAAATATGGTACATGTACTTGACTCAAACTCAGTACAGATCCACCATATTAATGGTGGCATCACTTTTACATAAAAGTGATGGATGTTTTTTGGTGTTAATGAACAAGAAGGCAGCTGATACTAAATTTCTGTTAAACAAGGAAAGACTTGACTTTGTTTGCATTCTCTGCCTTTGGTCTGGTCCTCGTCTCCCAGTCGTACTTTAATTGCTCAGCTCCCTGTAGTCATCACAGATACCTTCGTATTCCAGGAATGAGCACTTACATCTAAGAGCCAGAACAAGAAATACTCCATAAAAGTTTAATATATTCAGCAACTGGACACATGTGACAATTAGGAGTACAGAAAACACTCATGAGAAACTATTTAAACTGCTTTGCTATTTGAGCATGGACTGACTGTCCCACATTATCGGGTAAAACCCAAATAACAATGAATCTATTTTCTCTTGGCTTAAAAGAACACAGGACCCAAAACCTCTGGCTGAGTTTTTACAATTGCAAGCCAAATAGATATCTTAATAATCTCTTCAACCAAGATGCATCTTTCCATGCAAACATGAACATACTCATCCACTGTGCAGTGCTTCAACTTCACCTAGTTCTTCTCATAGGCCTTATCTTAAACAGAGAGGGCCCCAGCATGTTGGCATATGGAGGCCTTTTTGAGCAAGTAAGGCATTTCAACACCCCCAGTTTCTAATAAGGAACACCTAGACAAAATAACTGTTCTATTTTAATATAGGGCACTGAAGGAAATCAGTCTCCTACATCGAGTGATTCCAGGTTGATCACATGTCCAAGCAAGGTCCTTTTCAGAAGTTTTCAAGCCATCAGAGAACGTTCTACCAGTAATCTTCAGGGAAGACAACTTATCTGAGGAGTAGCTAAGCTCTCCAACTAACTTCTAAAAAACTTTTGTCTGTCAGACATTTAGGGAGCATATTATGGACAATGATATCTTGGATGTAACTGCAGCTGCACAACAAAAAAGTGTTGGAGAGACTTCGTACTGCTGCAATAAAAGTTAATTTTAAAGGTGATTTTTCTCCTCTTAAATCAACTTATGGCAAATCCTTCTACCAGAAAAGGGAGATGGGGGGGGGGTGAGAGAAAGACATACACAATTTTGAGGAAAAAAATCATGTGCTAGGCATTTCACAGCTTCCATAAACCTCTGCCTTTGTTGTAATTGCTGTTTGTTTGTTAACTAACATCAGCTTATTCATAGTCCACCCTGTATATCATACTCTTTCTGACCTTGTATAAGTCCCTCCAAAAAATATTACATGGAAGAATTTATGCTTTTTAAATTTAAATCAGAGATACTACTACTGGGGGAAGAGACTTGTGTTTTATGCATTTCAGTTCTCAATCTTGAATTGATTCTAAAGCTTCATTCCTAACTATAAGACTCTTTTTTTTTTTCTTTCTTTTTTTTTTTTTTTTTTTTTTTTTTTCTGGAAGATTGTTTTAAGACTTCAAACTCCCACTGACATGTAAATGAACAATTTTCATTTGCCTGGTGCAATGTATACAAAAGTGATTGATCTACATAAAAGAATGTGATTTCTAAATGTTTTCTATGGCCCCAGCTGTTCAATGCTCCAAACATGTGGAGAATATCAAGGACAAAAACTACAAAGTGTGTGAATTTTTTTTACCAATACAATGATTGAATTGTATACCACATGAGACTTCCTACTGGCGTATCAGGAAAAACTCATCTAAAGCCAATAAAATGGAATGGATCAATGGATATTTCATCATAGGAAACCCAGCTGCAAGATAACAAAATGGACTTCATTTAGCCCTTCATTTCTCAAATGTCTGACTCAGTGGGCAGCTGTGACTTCTTGGTTGTGATGGTTTTTTATTTTGAGGCAGCCGATTGCTTTTGAGTATGTAGTAAATACTAAAGGTTTAATCACTTATTGGGGACGGGGGGGGGTGGATGTATTTTGTTTTTTTCTCCTTTTATTTCTGAAAATACTTGGCACATAGTATTTAATGTGACATAGCTTTAGAATTAAAAAAAACCAAACCACGCTTTCAGTGTGGTTTGTTGAACTCCCACACATTAATGTGTTCTGTAGCATTTACAATACTAATTCATTCTGGCTACCAGAGCATTGCTTTCTAAAAACAGATTTGAAGAACTTACAAAGCTTGTGTATCGCATTCTTAAATCAAAAGAACATTCATCTTGGTGCAGTTTTCCTTTTCCTTTAAAAGAAAATCCTTAACACTTTCCTAGCAAGCTCAAGAAGGTTGATCTGGGGGAAGTTTCAATGCATGTGAAATGTTCTGGTGGGCATCCACAAGGCTTTCCAGTGTATCAGATACCATTCAACAGGTTTGTCAGCAATCTGGAAGCAAATGTAAAAGTCAGTTGATAAAAATTTTCGCATACCAGAAATCTTGGCAGAGGAATATGGTAGCAAGGCAGTACACAGAGTGCCCTTGGATCTTCCTATACCACCCAGGCTGTTCAAGCAATTTTTTTAATGTATCCACATGTAAAGTTAGAGGATTCAGACACAGGAACATGAACAAGTTCTTGAGCATCAGTGCTTGGCTGTATCCATTCCACATAGTTTTCGGTACTTGATTTAGGCACCCACTACAAAGTTAGCTCTCTTTTTTATCAGTAGTGAGAGCTGGAATGAGGAGGCATAATGAAAAAAACCATTTTTTCTGAATTGCAGATGAGTTGACATCAAAATAGTTCCCGAGGATTGTAATGGACTGTACATTTCCTGGTGTTCTCCCATAAACACTGATGGCTGCCTTTTTAATAGTAACACTTTCAGTGATACAAACAATGTTTCAGCTGAGGACTAGGTGTTAGGCTCTAAGAAACTGAGAGGACATTGGTGTTGTAAGACAAATTGGAAGTCACACTACAGTATTTCATGGTTTCTCTTCCCTTAAACTCTTTAAATTCACTAGTCTCCAAAGTCCCATTAAAATATTACAGCATCCTTCTGATGTAATCACTATTTCTCCCTTGGAATTCAACAGGGAAACAAGCAGAGAGTAAGAATTTTTACAAATGTGTGTACAAAAAGCCAGCATACTTTGGTATCTGTAGGAAAAAAAAGTATTTCAACCCCCCCGTTAATCTAGCCGCCAACACAGAAAAATGTACTTCTTTAAAAGCCCATCTAACTTTTAAACTTAAATTTGAAACTTTTCTCTTAAATTGATGGTAGAAGTGCACACATTGAATCAACAGCAATTTGGAGTCCTCACTCTGGGAATTAGTTATTTTATAAATAGAATTATGTATCGACTATAAAATATGAGCAATGACACTGATGTTCTCAATTGTTGCATTATGGACTGGAAGTTCTCTACAGGACTACTGTCTCCATGAACAAAAAGTCTGAAGTATCCTAAACTCCTCCTCTAGATCTGGGTTATTTTTTTTTACAATCCATAAAGCTGGTCAGATATGGAACTATGGATCATTCTGGAATCAGGTTCATAATCTTGGCAAAACCTGAACAGATGCACAAACTCCTCATACTCCCTACAGATCAAACTTCCAAGTGTGCATTTTTTGTAATGCTTTCCTACTTTCTCTTCATTTTACTTAGAATCATTTTAAATGCAAGGAGTTTCATAACTGGATGCCCTTTCCTCACCAGTTCTGTAACTAGGAAAAAACTACCATCCTATATTCCTTTATATCTCTACTCTTTCTTAGGATTGAATGCATTCTGTTCATTCAATTTTTATACCAAAGTCTATATTTAAAATGGGAATATGTTCACAAAAATTTCTAGTATCCTTTTTATGCATGAAGGTCATGCTGTAAACACTGACTTCTTTTTAAATTTATAGGAAATTTGTTTGGTCTTATACTTCCTTACTGAATTTTAACAATATATTATAAAACAAGAAATATTAGCAATTCATTAATTTCACAGAATCCCCAAAGTTTTAAAGTAAATCTTAAAGCATACATTTGTCATGTATAATTTAAGTATGTAATTGTATAATTCACCTAGGAGAGAATGACACATTTTATTTAGTAAAGTAGATTAACTCCTTGTGTGAAGACAGCAACATTTCACATGTGGCTTATGGTAAGTGATGTTCTTGCAAGTGAAAGTGTTTCCTAGTTCTTTTCCTTTTCCTGTCCTGAAGGGAGTTTAATTTAAGAAGTCATTTTTGCATTAGGATAATGCCAAACTGCATTATATTCGGCTAATTTGTTGCCAGATTGAGTTCCTTTTGCTTTTTCACTACTGATAATAGCACCAAACTTGTTGTCAGTCCAGACTGAAGTGTCTGTTCTGTCAATATATTGCTGAAACATACCCTGAAGGGATTTGCTCCTGAAGGAAGCATTTTGTAGTTCAAGGGAACCTCACGTCAAGCATTAATATTTTTTTCATACTGTATATTTGAAAGTTACACCTGCGATCATGGTGATGAAGGCTGTAATAGTTTTCAGAGAGAAGACTTGTATTTTCCAGATACAGGCTCAATGCAGAAATGCAGTGGGGGATGTTCATGGAGATTGTAAACAGCTCTAGTAGGGTCTCACTGTGACCAGCACCTGGTAAGATGTTGAAATCCCCTTCATCATACTGTGCAAGTGTTCAAGATTCTAATTTGAGTCTTAAATACAACATATATCTGAGGAGGGTTTTTATAAGTTGAAGAATATATACACAACAAAGAAATACACTGAAATTTTGTTCCAGGTATTTCCAGAAGTTCATGTTTTAGTTTTGTACATCGTAGAGCTCCCATACTGAACAAGAACAACCAGAGGTAAGTACCAACTATTCCTAACAGGTATTGTCTCTCCAGATTTTCAATTCAATATTTTTATGCTGTCAAAATAAGCATATTAAGAGCATAATAAGCATATTCTTAATTCTATTAAGAAGTTCATGTTCTCAAATGAATTCCAGGACATAGAGATATGAATGTGATGAACACAGGACTTCAATAACTGGCACCGGTAATTTTGCAGCCTGGCTGAGGTAGAAAACAGGAATGACTTGGTCAAAGCTCTGCAGAGCTGTGCAAGGGTGTTAGAGCTCTGCCAAGTCAGCCCAGCCTCTCAGCAAACATTTGGCTGATGTATGTCTTAATATCTCTGTATGTGTATATGTGTATTCTCCAATACATACATTTCAAGAACTGACTTCATAGAGCAGAATCCTGTGGTCCATCAGCCTTCTGGATATGTAATGGTCTGTAAGACCATCTAGGGCTTGGAGTCAGTGTGCTCGTGGCATGCCTGGATAGCAGCAGCTCAAACACGTGGGCCACAGTTCTGCCCTACCTGACCTACCCTGTCCACACAGCGTGGGTAAGAACTAAGCCAAGAACATTTCCCAGCAGACCAGGCTGAAGTCTTAGTCACAGGAGTTTCCAGCATTTTGAAACTGGTGATGGATTCAATCTTACTCTCGTGACTTTCAGAAACACTTTTCTTTTTTCATTAATAATGCAGGGAATTGCAATAGTTGTTTTACAAGGTACCTGAAATATAAGCAAAGGCTAGATGCTTAAATAAAGAATAGAAGATCAACTCTCAGCACCAATCCCAGAACTCTGGAGTACATCAAAACAATGCAAAACCTACAGCAGGCACCAGTGTTCATACCTTGGTATTCTTATCCTCTATGAAGGGTGAAAATATCTAGCTTATATACTGCTTCTAATAATTGCTTTGCCTTTTTTTGATATCTTTTTTTTTTTTTTTTTTTTTTTTTTTTTTTTTTTTTTTTTTTTTTTTTTTTTTTTTTTTTTTTGTGCCAAAGGAAAACAAACAGTGGCCCACACTAATGTCTGGAAGATTGTTTTAAGACTTCAAACTCCCACTGACATGTAAATGAACAATTTTCATTTGCCTGGTGCAATGTATACAAAAGTGATTGATCTACATAAAAGAATGTGATTTCTAAATGTTTTCTATGGCCCCAGCTGTTCAATGCTCCAAACATGTNCAATTACTTTTCAGAGTTGATATAATTATTCAATTTTTTTTTTTTTTTTTTTTTAATAAAAGATGTGTGGTTATAATTTTATTTTAAATAAAAGTTTTGTGGATCAAAAGTCATGGTATCTTCAGATTCTTCCAGGCCGTCTGTTTCCATCCTTTTTCCATCCTTCCACAGGAATTGTGGAATTCCTGTGTTTAATTCCACAACAGGAATTAAACAGTTGTGGAATTGTTTAATAGGGCTATTAACCAGGTACTCAGATTACTCATTCCGTCACCAACTGTACATATGTAGGTGTGTGTTGGCTCCTCTTCTCCCCAAACATTTATATGTTTCAGGAAAATCTACCTTTTAATTTTTCTGTTTACAGTACTTTTTATACAGCATATGGCTTCCATTTCCCGGACTTCCACACTGAATAACCCACATAGAAAAACCTAAAACTTTTTTTCATATCAACCAAATAAAGTAAACAGAAAATGAAATTTCCAAGTTTAGCCGGATGTTAAGAGGGATTATTCTGCTGTAAATTAGGGGGCACTTGCAATTTTTAAATTAAATCAGCTTCAGAAATTTCAACTTTATAGCAATTAGCAGGCTGAAAAGGATTGGATCATTGTATTTCCCCATTTCTTTCTTTATTTCAGGATTTTTTTGCTATCATTATACTTTCTATACTTTCTTTAATTTGCTTATGGCCAAGTATGAAAAGAGACTGGTCTCCTTCACAACTGTATCAGATTAATATTCACTGCAAAGCAATCATTAACACTGGGGACAGGCACTGTGGGCCTGTCTGCTTCCTGCCCAGATTTAATGAAGGAAAAAATGATGTTCTTTTTGGTCAAGTTTAGCACTAAACATATCTAAGAATCATGCACTATCATGGTAGGAGGGCTGTGTATCAGAAATCAAAAAGGAATACAATGAGGACTTATTGAGAAGCCTGTAGGACTGATCACCTTTGTTAAGATATGGAACACAGTGCTTCTCAGTTAATTCCCTTTCTGCTTTTCTCTGAGAATTTCCAGAAGTGAAACTGTTAAAGTCATACCTCTGGTTTAAAAAGACGAAGCAAATCTAAGCTGGAAATGGTGAGTTTCTTCCTGAGCTGAGTTTTGATTTCTAAAAATCCCGATCTCTCTTGATGTAAACATCAGAAACATAGACATTCTTTTCTGAATGAGCAAATTACGTTAATTAGCCCCATAGTTCAAAATATGTTTTCTACTTTTTGTTGCAAATTAGAGAAAGTGTAGAGGGGTTATGTTCAGCCTTGCACCCCCTCTCCCTCAGGAACATGTCCTCATGCCCTTTGTATTGGCTTGCTGGGAAAATAACATAAAGCTCGTGGGTTTTGATAATACAGTAAGTTTTAATATTGGATCAATTAGCATTTGTAGTAGATTTTTAAATCCTCGGATAGAATGCACAGAACAAAGGGTGTGATTCTCATCTCATGGAGCCTATTATTGTTGATTCCACTGACTGCTGGAATGTCTCCAAGACCAGTTTGACCTAATTAGGGGTAATTAATATGAATGGTGAGTAGTTTCAACACCATAAACAAATTTTCTTCTGAGAAGGAATGCTTTTCGTTTGTGTGCTACAGTTAAGTTGTAAGTTAGCTATGGGATTGTTCTTTAATTAGAGAACACTGGAAGGTGCAGTAAATCTCAAGAAAGTATAAAATGCTTATTACCTCCAAAAAAGTCAATCCAGTCACATGTGTAATGACTGTGAAAGGCTGGGAAGATCTGATCTTATTTCCACTGAAGAGATTCAGAGTTTCCCCATGGTTTTAATGGCAAGATTGATACCACAGTGAACAGAAACAATCAAAATGGAACTAAAATGCTGAAATACAGTCAATATTGTTTTAACACTGCATTTTTGTTCGTCATATTCAAGTAAGTTTCAAGCTCAAAAAAAAATGCAAGTAACTTTCCTTCTCATTCCATCACAACTCTCTTTTCAGTCAAAAAAAGTGTCCCAGTCACAATAAAAAAACAGGCATTCAAAAGCAAGAAGAAATCAAGATCTTAAGTAAAGAAATTAGAAGGTCTTCACTTGGGATCAACTGTCTGCCTCTTCAGACATACGAGGATATAAATATGTGCCACAAGCTCCAGTCAACTTTTCTGGAATTGAGAAACTATCTTTCACTCCATTTAACAATGTACTTGATGCACATTTAAATTTTTATTCATTTCCTCTTGTCTTCTAAAGCAGTGCAGGGAGGGTGGAAAAAAAAAGAATCTTGTAAGAGTACCAACCTGATACTGTGTCACTAGGGAAAAATATAATGTGGAGCAGAGACAATAATAGCCTGTCTGTCCTTCAGCAATAGGCTGCAATAAAAGTTGAGAATCCTAAGTGAGAATAACCGTTTAAGCCTAATCACCTTGACAAATAATGAGATTGAAAGGGGATGGGAGAGAGAAAGAGAGGAAACAAAGTTCCTGCTTATTGAAATGCTCCCTTTAACAACAGTATTTATTTCACCTAGGCTGAGTAAAAGCTATGACTTACCATAGGCTGCCTCAGGAAAAGCATCAATTTGTAATGAATGCTTACTTTTTTTCCTCTGCTCACATTTTTAAGCGGATCTGCATAAAATATAAAAACCCCCAAAACAATCCTCTACAAATTGAATTTCTTTAAAAGAAATAAAACATAAGTGAAAAAATAAATGAAACAGCACCATTATTTGGATTACATTTATCTTTAATCCACTTTGTCCTCTATATGAAATACAGTATGAAGACATCTGCCAATATTTTAAAGGCTTCTGCTTGTGCCTGAATTATGTTTTTAAATTAGACCCTAAAGCTGCATTCTAATGCATTACTTTCATTTACTGGAGTATGCATATACTATCATACTACTCCCATGACATTCTTTATTTAATCAGTCTGAGAGCTGTACAGACCCATATCTATTCCCACATAAATCTCTGCCAAATACTGCTGACTTTTAGATTTAACCTCACTGGCAATGAATGACCTCCTTGGCAAGAAAAAAAAACAAAACCAAAAAAATGTATAAAATGGACAAATACTTTAGGGAAAGAAATATTCTTTTTGACTAATGGGTGAAAGGTATGCAAATCTGACTGGTTCAGAATGGAGGTGGTGTCCTTGTGGTGAATAGGAACTGCTGCAGTAAACAACTTTAGCCTTTCCTATTAAAGGTTAGGGGGAGTGATTGATATGTTTGACAAAGAAATGTAAGGTCAGGAGCAATAAAGGCAATCTGTTCTTTATACAAAACTACATGAAAAGCAGAACATGTACTGGGTATTCTCTAGTTGGTTTGGGTGCACATGTTTTTACAGCATAATAAATGGAGCTGAGTCCCATTGCAGCTTATGCAGGTAGGAAGAATCACTGTTAACTCACCTATTCTCTGATCATCAGTTCATGTCTTAAAAAAAGAGTAGTCCTAATAAGCATCTCCTTGACCCTATTTTTCATTTAGAACCCCATTTTTTTTTCATAGCAGTTAAGGTGCTACCAAGTCCAGAACTGTCACACTAATTAAAGTAGCACTTCTCAAAGAAAAGCAACATTAAACTTCAGGTAAGAGTATCAGAATCTGCCCAAATAATTGGTTTTGGTTTATGGTTTTCATAAGTATAAGCGCAGGATATATCATGAAAATGTGCTAGAAATGGCTGTTGTGATTGTTTAGGTTTTATGAATATACTTTCTAAAATATTCCAAGTGAAGTTACACTATCTTAAACCAGGATGAATCCTCCTTCGGTCATCACTACAGGTCTTTGTACAAATTGTATGTTGGTTTTAGTTTTTTACCTTCCAGTGAGCTCTGAGAGCACAATCCCCCACTACCAACCGGTCCCTCTGCAGGAAAGGAAACTCACAGCAGACTTTGAGGCAGTGACCAACCTCACCTGCAGGACTGGGTCCTCCCAGTCAAGACCAGGGTCTACCTCTGTGTTAAACGCTTCTCTCTGAAAGGACCTAACTTTGGGGGAGATAGGTGTTGCATAGAGGAATTTTTCACAAAGTTAGCTAAGTTTTCAGCTAAAAGATAGCTACTAGCAATAAATTTCTCAGTTGGATGTACTGTCTCTGAGAAATGGAAAGCAAGAATTCTCTTGTAATGGGTCTCTGGTGTCAGCCAGAAAACAATTTGCTAGAAGAAGGCTGGAAGCACCTTCTGTAACCACTTCTCAGTTGCAGCTCACTGTTTCATCCATACCCCATATTAGACATGAGTGTAAGACCATCTTATTTCTGACTCTCACAGTTCTCTGACCATAAGTGCAGTGAAAAAATTTGGCTTAAGGGTTCAGTTGTTTGAGTGTACTGTGAGCTGGGGCACAGGCCTGGACTCAAGGAAGGGATAATAGAGATTTCTAGCTTAATAGAAATCATCATAGCCTAGAGCATCACCATTATATGCCAGGAAGCCTGAAATTCTCCTTCTGCCTTCAGTTTTCCCTTTTTTTTTTTTTTTTTTTTTTTAATTTCACTATGTGCACACATTCAATCTCTCCTCTTTAAATCTTTCATTTCATCTTCTTTTCCTTCAGGGGGCAAATCTACCCAAAGGTCTTAACATAAATTCCTGGACTGAACCCTTCTTTGCAGTTTTACACATCCCAGAGAAATAAATTATTTATTTCAGTAGGTTTATCCTCTGAAGCTAATATTTTCTAGTTTAGATACAGCTCTAAGGAAAAAAACTTGTACGTGAGCCATTTTATGTATATCCTGGCAATGACTTCTTAGCTGCCAGAAAATTGCAGACCAATGGGACATTGCTGTAATCTCTGATTTCAACTGGCCCATGTATTTCCAGTGGCTGTGCTTAAAGAGACTCAGAACTATTCATTAAGTTTGTTGTGAAACCAAGTATTTAACATCTGTAATTCTGAAGGATCAATAGGAAGTTAAATTGAGTGAGAGTAGTTTTGAACCGGTGCTGTTTCAGAGACACAGCAGCATCATATATCTCAAAAGAACTCACATTTTAATGTAGCACCA
Source organism: Florisuga fusca (assembly GCA_038090715.1). NCBI lineage: Eukaryota > Metazoa > Chordata > Aves > Apodiformes > Trochilidae > Florisuga > Florisuga fusca. The sequence continues at coordinate 5,407,668 of JAAWXA010000029.1, read as the reverse complement.
TGAGTTTGAAACTCTTTCTACTGTTTTGTGCTGATGAGAGTTTTTAATTGTTGTTGATTTGCTTTTTAATGAAAGGCTTCACCATGCATGTTAAGAAATGGCTATAAAAAAGCTGCAATGTTCACAAGTAAAAGCATTTCTTTTACTGATACGTTATCAACCACAACCATATTATTTAAAATGGCTTGTCAACAAGAAGGTTCATTTTGTTTGCTTTTGTACACCTCCCTTGCATTTTCAGGTTATTATAATGCAAGTACAAAACCATGTTGGGAATTCATTTGTCTTCAGTAACAGTATTTTCTTTATTTTGGTTTCTTCTGTCTGTTTGGATACAAATTTCCTAGTTCACTGATTAAAATCTATTAGAAATAACGACTATACTTTTGGGGAGTATGCTTTTTGATCTGAGGTGGTAGATTAGGCTCTGATTATGTGAATAAGTTTGTGTAGAAGTCTACTCTCAGCCTCTTATTAATTTTCTTTTATCTAAGTAGAGGTAAAAACATTGAAACCAGGGCAGGGTCCTTGGCTCAGGGAGCTGGGACAGAAGTATCTCAGTGGCAGAGGCAGGCTGGCAAGCTGTCAAGAGCCAGGCTGCATCAAACAGCTGTTTTCTGTGTTCCCTAGAATTTCAAGTGAAAAGCATTTGTGGGATTTTCAGGTATGCTGATGCTGCCCAGATAAAATGTAGATTATGAGAAACGATAAAGCCTTTTGTACAGTCTTATAGAGGAAAATTATAGCGAAGCTAATACAGATAAAATGCATAAGTTTCTTTGGAAATTTCTTTGAAAATTGAAAGTTAAAAATGATCTTACTATAGCAATTTAGCACAATGGTATAGTTCTCTACTGTCTCGGTCAGATTGTTTAAAAAAAAGATCTTATGAGAGCTTGAGACTCCTTAATGGCCTTGTGTCCTAAAGGTGCTTATGAAGTTGCCTTGAAGGCTGCAAGAAGAATAACCCTTGAGAGCACTGTCTGAAATATACTGGAAGAAACATGTCATATAGGTGGAATGAATACATGCCAGCTGTTAAGAAAAAAGAGGTAAGAGCTGGAGTGAACGAGTTTCGTACCATGCCTTGCTTACATAGCAAGTACATTCAGCTGGTACCTTCAAAAAATTGCTTTCTTGAAGGAGTATTCTATAACTTCAGAAGGACATGAGCAGAATGAATCCTGGCTATTTTTTTCTCTATTAATGATTTATACCATGCGGATAGCCAAAAAGCTCTAGAAAAACTACAGTATCACAGTCAGCTCTCTGAAGTTACACTTCCTTGCATGGGACAGGTCTGCACTTCAGAATGTAGGAAAGCAGAGCAGTTTTAGCAGCAAGGTAGCATCTATATAGCACATTAGAAAGAGCAGAGTGAAAGCAATAATGACGTTGTCTCCAGTTAACTTTTTTTTTTTTCCCTTTTGATATGTGAAATAAAAGAACTAAAAAGCCCCACAAAGATACATTTTCTATAAACCAGTGATGGACTTGAGATTTCTGCCTTCCAGACGGTGGTGCTTTGTTCAAGAAAATGTCAGACAAAGGGTGTTCTAACAGAGTCTGACATGAAGAGCAGAAGACAGCAGCAGAAACTCTACAAGGAGTATGGATCTGAGTGATTGCATTGCCTCTGTTTTATTAATCATAGGGTGCAGCAAAACATTAAAGACATTTCTAAAGCAGAGCTCTGGGAGCCCACAGAACACAATTTCTTTTCAACAGTCTCTGACCTGCATTTTGCTGCCTGCCTCAACATTATCCAGTCTAAGTTACAAACCACAAGAACTGTGATTAACTCATGATGCATTCCTCTGAGAGACTTTATTCTAAAATAGTAAAGATCATTACACAGCACATCTTTTTTCTAGAAGTCTCTTTGTTCTCCATGGCCACACTGTGCAACTATATAATTGTATCCTGGTGAAACAAAAGTAACTTTCCTATGCTCAGAGTATCCTGGTACAATGTGGTAAATGCTAATATATACTATTAAAATAGAATAATAGATTTTAAGGCCAGAAGGAACTGGTCTGTTCATTTAATTTGACCACTTGCATAAAGCATGTCAGGTAGTCTTCAGTTTGGATGGCAGAGCTCTAATTCCTGTACTGCCCACCCAAACTCAACAACTGACCAAACAACGTTTTTTCTTTTTTTTTTTTTTAAAATTACTTTGATATTGGCTGGTTTTCTCATTCTGTAAACAGCACATGGCCATGCGGTGTCCAGTACAGTATGTACAGCAATATGGAAGTGTTTTCTTGGCAACAACAAGAAAGTAAAGCAAGAGATATCCAAAGAAACATAAGTGGAAGGCTGATTGCTGATGGGCAAGATAAGTCTCCCCACCAAACTAGCCTACTTTGTCATTCCAACTGTTCAAAACCTGACATTTTCCAAGATGTAATTAATATTCACTTTGAAGATGCTTTTAATGAGCTATGGATGCTAAGGAAGTCTCTAACAGCTTTCCAGTTGTAAGTAATGATTCATTTGGAGAGTAACAGATTTAGCTTTGGAATGTCCCATCTTACTGCCCAGTCTTGCTATGCTCCTGCCAACAAAACTCAAAGTCTGCAGTGGTTGACCAAGCCATGTGGCACTAGTACTGTGCAGTCTCTTGATATTAACCTGGCATCTAGCCCCCTTATTTCAATATTCTTCATTTCATGTTGCTATTAAAGAAGACTATTATTCCACTATTATACAGCATTAAAGAACTGTTCAGTCCAGCCATTAATTTTCATAGCCAAACACCAAATTTCAAGCATTTTTGAGCATCAGGAAAAGAAAAGGCATTGAGGATTTCCTTTCATTTTTATCCCTTATGTACAAATGTGCTCAGTTTATGGCCCTGGAGAGACACTTTCCAACTTCCAGAAGTGCATACATAGCTTGGAATGTTAAAATCTTGTTGTTTTCTTTCTCTTATATTATCTTTGATAATAAAGATTGTACAGTCACATAGCTGACATTTTTACTAGTGACTCATAAGGAATCATGGAATACAATATTCTTGTCCTTAACTAGCTTGGCTCTGATGCTGTAGTAAAGAGCACTTATTGTCAGACTTGTATGTAGATATGACTCAAGGATAGAGGAGGGCACAGACCACTTCAGGGGAAAAAAGAAAAAAAAAAAACAAAAGAGAGCTCTACTCTGAGCAGAACAGCTAATGAAGCCTGGCTTGTAAAAGGCTTCTTACCGACCTCCCGGCACATTTCTTCTTTCCTTTTCCCTTAAATCTTCTTCTCATCTGTTTGTCTGGATCCTTATCAATTCTGATTGGAACTGATTAACAAGTTCTTTTACTTAGAGGAAGTGATGAAGGCAATGAGTCCAGAGCAAGACAGGCAGGCAGATAGAAAATACCACTGTAGAACTTAATTTTCTTGGGAAAGAAAACTACAATATCTTTTATAGTCTAGTATGCTTGAAGTTAGCAGCTTCTTATGTCCTTCATGTTGGCAAGAGGCAGGTTCAGCCAGAAAATTTATTAGGGGTCACAATCACCTAACTGTAAGGCTTTGTTTTCTTTTCTCCTTAGAATATGGAATTCAGTACAGTTGCAGGTATTAGCTTTAAAGCAAGAATTAATTCAGGAGTTCCTCCTTGCTCAAAGAGATTGTGGGTGCCCCTTCCTGGAAGAGTTCAAGGCCAGGTTGGATGGGGCTTTGGGCAGCCTGATCTATCAGGCTTTGTCCCTTCCCATGACAGAAGTGGTTGGGACTAGTTGCTCTTTAAGGTCCCTTCCAACCCAAACCATTCTATCTATCAGATTCTATGATTCTGAAGTGTGGTCCATGTAGAAAGTCAGAATAGATGATCAAGCAATGCCTTCCAATTTAAAAAACTGCATAAGTTCATGTAAATAGCTTTCAACTAGCTCTTAGTAAAATAATCAGTAATTTTTTCTCAAATATGCATGATAAATTATGAAGGTTACATTTAGAAATTCTATTTTCTCTTTGACTTTTGAAGAGAACAACAGCCTTTGCAAGGCTGCAATGAGGGAGAGGTGAGTCTCTTCTCACTAGTAACTAGTGATAGTATGAGAGAAAATGGAGTCCAGCCGTGCCAGGGGAGGTTTAGGACAGATGTTAGGAAAAACTCCTTTACAGAAAGGGTTATTATGCACTGGAAAAGGCTGCCCAGGGAAGTGGCTGAATCACCATCCCTGAATGTATTTAAAATTTGTACAGATGTGGTGTTTAGGGACGTGGTTTAGCAGTGGGCTGGTAGAGCGAGGTTAGGAGAGTTATGTTTATGGTTGGACTGGATGATCTTGTGGGTCTTGTCCAACCTGAATGATTTTATGATTTATCTCAATAACCTCAATTAAGAGCACTGCATCCCTGCAGTCACTGTTAAATAGATTTCTGTACAGGTTGATGGTCATTTCTTCAAGATATGGAAATACCCACTGTAGATTTCCTCCTTTGTTGTTTTTGGTTGGTTTTTTTTCTGTTTCAACTTAGCTCCCATAAATATCTTGGCAAATAAAACTTCTATAAGCAAACATATTCATATTGATATACAATATATAGAAAAGAACTAAAACCACATCTGTGGAGTATAAACAGTTTGAGAGATATTACTATCTATTTCTCCCCTCCACAAGGGATTCAGGATTGCACATAGGCATCCAAAAGTTTGAATCATTATTTGTTGTAAATTCTTAGGTCTGTTAAAGGACTGGAAAACCTGACTGTTAGAATGCCTCTGCAAGAGTGCTTGTGCTGATATTCAGGTAGGGGTATATCTTGTGGACTCAGGTATGTAAAGCAGCCATTATACTGAAATGAAAAAGCTGAGCCCAAATTGTCCAACACACAGCCTCGCTCCAGTGTTCATAGAATCATAGAATGGCTTGAGATCAAAGGGACCTTAAAGATTCTCTAGATCCAACACCTCTGTATGGGCAGGGACAGCTCCTGCTATGCCAGGTTGCTCAAAGCCCCATCCAACCTGACTCTGAACACTTCCAGGCAGGGGGCATTCACACCTTCCCTGGGCAACCTGTTCCAATGTCTCACTATGCTTATAGTAAAGAATTTATTCCTAATATCTGATCTACATCTATCGTCTTTCAGTTTGAAACTGTTAGCCCTTGTCCCACCAGAAGAAAAGGTTGTATTTAATTTTTGCTACTGTTAGACCTAGAGTTAGTTGAAGTGATTCAAGACTTCAGACCAGCACTAACCCTAACATCACCTTCAATTTCCACGGTGGATATTGTGATGATAACAACAAGCACTTTGTTGCTTATGTGCCAGATTTTAGTTTGGCACTTTCACGTGAGTTCTGCATTATCTGTGACTTTCTGGACAACATGCAATTCCTCCAAATCAGAGATATTCAGAAACAAGACATTTCAGGCTCAGCAATCTAAAAAATCTTTTAAAAATATTTCCAGAGATATTAACAACCAGACAAGAACAGTTGATCCTCATTGTCCTAGACTGCAGTATCTGTTGAGACATCTTGTGATTCCATTCCAGAAATTTCTCTCATAATAAAACAGCTTCCAAGTATTTCAACCCAATAAACAAAGCATAAATTATACCTTTGACATTACCTTATATTACATTTTCTCAGTTTACATTGGTAAATTGTAGGAAGGGTTGACTGATGACTTCCTGAACTTCTGGATTTTAAATTCCACAATATGGTTTTAACCTTTATTCTACTGGTAAGGAAATGACACCTACAACATCCGTCTCTGTCCTCTTTGTCCACTTCACAATGTCCTTTGGGCTTGGATAAGGATGGAGCCAGGCAAAAGACTTGCCTAGAAACAAACTATTGACACAAGATGTGTTCCACAAATTCACCCAAATTTAAGCAGCAGCTGATCACGTGCATGCAACTTAATTAATTTGGGGATTTAGCAGATCAAAGGTCATAATCACAACAAAATTAGCTGGTTTCTAATATCAACACTTATAAGGCAGAAGGTGGGGGATATGTATTGTGAGTAGTCACTAGTTAAACTGTTGTGCTAGCACAAAACATTACTGCATTAGGCTGTAGCCTGTAATCAATCCCAGCTGGAAGCTCATATCAACATGACTGTTCTTCTTGCCAGTTCTCTGTTAATCCTTTAAAAGGGTAGGTAAAACAGGACTAGTGTCTTATATTACATAGGTTGATTTATAGAACCCAGCTATTCAAACATTTTATTCTACACAGTTTACAGGCCAAATAATTTTATTTCTGAAATGTTTAATTGGTTAATTTAGAACATACAAAATAAATGACAAAAGGCTCCAACGGAAATTCCATCCTATAGTTTCATTTTGAAGTATTTTGTTCCCATTTGTAACTTTGGGCCTCCCTCTGCTCACTGTAGCAATGTTCTGTTGGGCTGAGGAGTCAGCTTTTATATACATATGGAATTCTTAGAAAGATTGTCATTGAGCCAGGTATTTCTAAATGTACGTTTTTCCATAGACCCCAATCTATTGGATAGCATACATACCCATGCTTCTTCTCTCCTGATATCCATGCTGCGTCTCTCCTTTTGAGAGCTGACATGGGATGGATAGGTGGCTCACATGTTGTAGCTTCAGCTGCCCTAAGAATGGAAGTAACACCTGGGTGTATCTCCCACTTGTCAAGGCAGACAGTCCCATCATTATGAAGCCATAAAGCCTATAAGAGACTGTCCCCTGGATGAAAAGAGATGAATTGAAACTTGGAAAAAAAGAATTTTAATCCTAGAAAGAAAATGGCTTAAAAAAACTATTAAGAGCTTTGATTTTTTTTTTTTTTTTTTTTTTTTTTTTAAAAGTAGTTTGGAGTCCAGTTGACTTATCGTGCATCCTAGACAAGTTGATAGCCTGTCTAACGAAAAAGCCCTTCTATTTTGAGAGTTACTGACAAATGCCACACACTCTTCACAGAAAAAAAATAGGATCATAGTGACCCCACATATTGGTTTCTCTGAATTGCAAAAACTTGCTGCTACTAGTCCTGAATGGACAGGTGTTTTTCTAGCTGGCAGTAATGCAGCACTTTTGTTCCTATACATTTGTCCTGAATGTCTATATCACACACATATAGCCCACAGCAGGCTATTCAGGCTCTGGATACCTTCTGGATACAGTAAAACTTGCTAAAAGATGTTGCTAATTTTACTAAGTTCTAAAAAAATAAAAATAAAAAAAAATACTAGGATACTAGTTGTACAGTTAGGGAGATCAGGTTCTGTCCCAAACTGCATTTATGCACAAGTGAGAGCAATGTTTCTTTTATGCCTGCTACTTACTCCCAGTCTACAGTGAGCAGTGGTTCAAACACTGATTCTGATTGGTGTTTTTCTATTTTATTATGAGGCCTTTTTTTTTTCAAGCAGAGGTGAAAGATTAAAACAGATCAAAGTTTAAGGTAAAGTCTGAATTCCACAAAGCAGATCTCAGCCTTTCAGCCAATAGAGGAAATTGTCCCTTGATAGTCACAACAGATAACCAGAGCCTCGTGGAAAGGACTTGGAGAGTTTTTGATTCAAATGTCTAGTGGATATCCTAGTGGTAAGAAACATAATTTTAATAGTCACACGTGATAACACTATCTTCTTCATAGGTTTATTTACTTATTTTCGGTTTTTTGGAAGCCATCTCATCGTATTAAAATTGAGTACATTTTTTGGTAAACTACTTTCCTGCCATAGACAAGTGGAATAAAAACCTAAAATAAAACTTAAAGTCAGTGCTACCCTGATTTTCAGCTCTCAGAGTTTTACACATCTCCTTGACATTTGAATCCCTATTGTATCTTTGACCTTAATCTTGCATCTACTGTGTTCCTTTAAAGTTGTAACAATAGGTCCAGAGAGGTGGACAATTTTCTACCATTTATAGCAAATCCTGTTTTGGGGGTTTCTTTAATTGATTTTAACTCACCATTTTGCATAGAGTGACATTTCCTTTTCTACATTATAATTGTTTGTCTTAAGGAAATCTTTGGTTTAGTTAGTAATCTCTCAATTGGTTTTTAAGTTTATCTAACTGCACTTGAGAGTCTTTTTCTTTTTTTCTTTTTTTTTTCCAGTTTAAATGAGCTTTTGTTACTGGAGTTTCACAACAATCTAAACCAAAATAAGACAGTGCTTGAGGTGTAGAAGCAGAAGAAAGAAAGAAAACCCTAAACCCCATGTTTGGGGTTCATCCAACACACTGGGCACTACTTTATAGGCAATCTGTGTTTTTTCTGTGCATCCAAATACATTCCATAAGTGTCTGAGAGGTGAGTTACACAGTGTTGTTCAACAATTCCAATATAGCCAAAATATGCACTTTTGTTACATAGGCACTTCATATCTGAACACCAAATAAACCATAGGTATCTACTTATCCTGTATGTCTTTCAGTCCTTCCAGTCCCTACATGTCCAGCAGACCTGATCTGAACATGCACCATGATTCATTGTCCAAGGATTTACAGCCACTGCCCTGACTGGGTTGTTGTGGCATGCCAGGAATTTCCTAGAAAATATTAAAATTTCTCTTTTCTGCCTGGATAAAATTTACTGGGCAAAGAGATGTTTAAAGAAATGCCATAGGCCTGGTAGCACTATATTTTGGACAAGGTACTGTGTGAGGTTTTCAAAGCATATCCTCTGTTCTGAGGCAACTAATATGTGTGAGGATCACTCTGAAAATAAGTCACATCTTTGAAGAGAAAGTTGTAGTACCTGTTTTAAAGACTTGCCTCCAAGTGCTACCATGGAAACAGAAAGTTGAAATGCTGAAAGGTGAAAATACCACCAGTGTTAGCAGAATTCAAAATATTGTTCATCTGTAATAGATTCCTAATCTGTAAATGTGAGTTACTGAAAACCATATTAAAAAAATTAACTCTTTATAAACTGTTTTCTGGACTGTATTCTCAATAAGTGGGTAAATAATAATGCTGATATGTTTCAGTATCCTTATTCTTTGCTTAGTACTCCAGGATCCTTGCAATATAAAGTACGAAATATAAAGAACGAGGACTTTACACAATAAAATTACTAAGCATAAGCAACCAGCAACTTCCCATGTGTGGATCTTTTTATCCTCAGCATACAGTGACATTATCCAGTCCCTGACTTTTATTAAATCAAGACTGTGGAAAAGATCTTAGATAAAAAGAGTTGTGACCCTGTGATGACAAGTGGACTATTATGTTAATTTTAAAGTAAGGAACAAGATCAGGGACTCAAGTATGTTAACATACTCCCATCATGTTAGAACACAGTTTCAGACAAGGCTTTCATCTAGAAAAAGTTTGCTTGAAGGCTCAAAAGCCATAGTCCTAAAGTCACAGTCATTATTACTGCTGGACAAAAGATGAAAAATTATATTTCACAAACAATGTAAAAATTCTGAGGGTATAATTTTTCTGCAAGAGACTGAACCGAGTCCTTTCAATGGGTTTAATGAATCAGTCTGAGGATAGTCAAAAAGCACAAATTAAGTGCTCAAATTTACCTGTACTCTAAAACACACTTTGCATTGATACCTAGGCTAATAGTCACATTGGCATGAACTTTTTCTTTGACTAGTCTTCCTTCTCATCAAAATTTGCCATCAAATTTTTGGGTTGAGTTAAAATGATATTTTAGCAATGAGGGAATAAAAAGGGGGAAAAATGTTGTTTCACACCTTTTGTTGTTCTCTGAACCTTGTCTCTTTGCTAGAAAAAAATAGCAAGTAGTATATTGCAATAGTTTGATGCAAAAAAAGGCTTGCAGAGGTTCCACCAGAGATTATTTTAAAGAGGAAGGAATGAAAGCAAATTTCATGTTACCAACAGGCTTACAATGTCAGATTACCACAGAGGAAAGGGACAAAGGAATATAATAAAAGTAAACCTCGTAATTTGTTTTTCATTATCCTAGAGAATTTATATTGATATAGAGTTCATTTTTGCTATATAGTGAGATTTTTGCTATATAGTGATCCAGTCCAACAAGTATGCAGTTGTGTAGGTAGTCGAACAAATACATCCCGTTCTCTTACAGCTTTGGTATTTGATTCTGTAGGCTCCAACAATGATAGCTCTGATTAAAGCTTTCTGTGGCACTGGTCACTGAAACATGCAGGAACTTAATATCCTTGGGAGAACTATCCCTCTGTGCTATTTGGTTGCAATTAGTAACACATTCAAAGGATATTAGGGAGAAACTGACTAGGAGACAGACAGATTCTCTTTCATTCTCCCTTCTCTCCCACACAAAATATCCTCTTTAGTTTTAGAAACAAGAGTGGTATTCCTTAACTGCACCTTGGCAGAGAAATTTCTGTGGGCTTAATCCTGTTAAATTTGCAGTAAGTTTTCTCTTGGTCAGGTTTGAAGCTCTTTTATCTTTTCTAAAAAACCTCTGAATATCTGCTAATTAAGTCCTATATACATCTTATACAACATACATACAAGTTAAATGTCATTATCTGTTGTTTGCATGTTTAAGAAAGATACTGAGAGACAACATTTGGGACTGGCTGGATAAGGGCAAGAGGCTGCTTATATGCTGACACTTCACTGGAAAGATTTATTGGCATTGTCTGTTTTGTGTTCCACAGCATTCCTTGGAAACTCACCACTTAAACAGATAGAGCTGTATCCAGGCAAGCACTGAAGGTGTACACATCCAATCTTACATTGTCATAGGCCACAAACATCACCAAACCAATGTTTTTCAGGGAATAAATTCAATAGTGGTTACATCTGTCTTCTCCTGCCTTTTTGTATTCAAAGCAAGTCTGAGTACCAGGGGGAAAGGACAATGTCCATAACATGCTGTTGCAGGAACTTCTGTTTCTTATGTTTTGCATGAAAACATAAAATATTATCTTTATGTTTGTATGATTGTTTTGTTTTTCACATATCATAAGGATCTTAACTAACATTTTTAGTGGTCTAAGAACAGGTCACTTGCAAATTATGCATTATATTTTGCACAGTTGAAAGAAATTTCCCTTTTTGGCACCATGAAAGTTGAGTAGCCATGGATAGGTGACATGAAAACAACTAGCAGTTTTCTGGAGGACATCTGAAATGACCTTATTCCATGTTGGAATTTCCATCTTGCAAACATTCATGACTTACATTTTATTTTCTCATTAGCAAAATTTTATGTTTTGATAAACATGAAGCAGGCTTGATGTGCACAGCACATGGCTGTCGCATGCATGGATTTTACAAAATTCATTTCTATCTATGTCACTATAAAAATGTGATAGTATCCTTAACTGTTCAGTCCAAGCTGGGTTGTGTGTGGTTCTTACTATTGTCAGAACACAAGAACAATTAGACCTTCCTTGTGGAAGCACAAAGGAAGAATGCAAGCCACTGCTGCTGCCACTTGCAGGAAAACAGGCTTGTCATTTACTGTAGAAAACCAATTATTAGACTACAATAACTGCAGCAGCAGCTTAGTGATTTACTTAATTTTTTAGCAAGCAGAATTCAGCACCTGGACAGTGAATTTTCCACCTAATCATCATTACAGAGAGGATGTTCAGTTTGACAGGGCAAAGATACCTCTATGAGGAATTACAGGTTTTCATCTTAAGATTGTGCAATGAGTGCTAATGTACTATTTAGGACATTCAGTGGCTGAGTTTCAAAGCACAAAGTTTTAAGTTTTAAGTATTCATTTATTGCTTCATAAATTAATCAGAATAATGTTTTACAGTTAAAAAAAAAACACCAATGTGCAATCACTTTTGAGACTAATATGAAAATGATGCACATTTTAGGAAGTTTTGTATTTCTTAGCCACCCATTTTCATTGTTCAAGAGGAAGGAGACTTTTGTGACTGAAGGACTCACCAAATCTGAAGTCTGCCAAATCTTTTTGTAAGTGATCTTTTTAAAGTGAAAATTATTCATCTCTACATTTGATCTCATGCACATGTTGTTATATACCTATATCATTACCATTTAATGATATAAACCTAGGAGACATGCTCCTAATTGGTTCTTTTGTTACCAATTAGACAAAAGGGAGCCTTTTGTCTTAGGGCTCCCTATGCCAACGATCTGATGAAAATGGGCTGTTCAGATGCATAATACTTGTCACCAGTTGCAGTAAACAATCTCATCTAGAATCGCATGCACACAGTCAAGTAACTGAAGCTACAAATTAGAGTTGCTGAGAAAAACAAGAACTTTTTTACTGATCTGACAGCTGAAGAGACTGGATATACCAAATATAACACATCTCATCTATAACTTTTTAATTTGTGATGAGCAAATAGCACAAAATCTCGGAGAGAATGGAATATAGAACAATATCAATAATATCTTTCTTTGGATCTTACAAATTGCATTAAAATCCACCACTGATTTCTGAAAATCCATGACCATTCAATATTTTTCATATAAACATTTACAGTGTTCATTATCTCAAGCTCATCACACACATCACCTTTTGAAACTACAGCACCCTGGTAAAGCAAGAAAATGTTATTCCCTAATTTTAGTGTTTTGGACTTATGCAGGAACATATAATTAAACTGATACAGAAATATGAGGAGCAGGTTTTTTGACTGCATCCATTTTCTACCAGGCACTTCAGGACATTGCACAGGACCTGGTTTTGGATTCTGAATCCAGAGCAGTTCTAACTTTTGCAAGAGAATTCAGGTTCTCCCTGTGTTTGTAGGCTGCACCTAAATTTCCTGGAGCTATTGGCTTGTCAGACATCAGAATGCTCTAGAATAGGCTCCCTCCTATCTGCAGCATGTCTCATCCAGGGATTGTTAAAAGAAGATAGTTTTGGGATTAGAAACATCAGCTTTATATCAGCAGGAAGCTTCCACCAGCAGGAGCAGAATTCTCCTCTGATACCTCCAGAGCAGGCTGCTGTTCGTTTCTCATGGCATTCCAGCTTCCTTGTAACAAGGAAAGGGCAAAAATGGGACTTTGAAACTTTTTATGAAGTAATGCAGCCATGAGAAATAGGGTGGCACAGAACCAGCCCTGAGATATTTATATGAGAAAAAGTTGTTTAATGCCATTTTTGCCCTAGGAACTCTGAATTATCACATATACTATGAGTTTTAATTGCAAATCCTTTGAAGTCCACTTTTCAGCTTCACCATTGAAAACTAAGTGTAAAAAGACAGCACTTATGTAGGGAGTGGTTAAATTAAATTAAGTCTTTCAGTCACAGTTTTTATCCATGTACCTTATTGTATTTGAAATGCTAAATATTTGCCAACAGTTTCAAAATGAAAGAGTATAGATTATATTACACATTAGGAAGAAATTTTTTACTGTGAGGGTGCTAAGACACCAGCACAGATTTCCCAGGAAATTTGTGGGTACCTCATCCCTAGAAGCATTGAAGGCCAGGTTGGATGAGGCTTTGAGTAACCTGATCTACTGGGAGGAGTTCTTGCCTATGCAGGAGGGGCTGGAACTAGATGTTCTTTAAGGTCCCTTCTGACACTAATCATTCTGTGATTCTGCTATTCTGTAAATACAGGAAGATAGTCTTTACCACTCCCCTCTATCCTTTAATGCATTTTTAGTATAATATATATACTAAAATATATATTTATATATTTATATATGAATATAAATATATGTATATAATATATGTATATTATATATATAATATATAACTTTAATGCATAATCCATGTTTTCAGACACTTTGCCTTCTTTAAGAAGCTTATTCATTTGGTGGAATCACTTTCAGGTCATTTTACTCCTGCACTACCATCTTAGTAACTTTTGAAAGGATCTTTGTGAACCACATACATATTAAACACATTCCCTCAGAGGAGATTATTGCACAGTCCACTAGAATTTACTCTTCAGAACTCCATATAGTCATTCAAACTACACCCCTCTGCTTATTTTTATCCGATTATTGATGCTTATGAAACCTAAAAAACTCTTCTTACTTGTTGTCTTGTATTTCACTTTGATGAATATGAATTCACTTGTGATGCCCTTTGCTGTCACTGTTGGCTATTGCCTACAGAATTTCTTTGATTTTTCTTCTTTCCAAGTCTTCTCTTGTAGTACATTGGAAGTTTTATTCAGTATATTTCTTTCCAATATCCTTTAGCTACCCAGTTGCTGTAGGAAAGAAATGGATCATTGCTCCACCTTTAAAAAAGGCTCTTCTAGGTCTACTGCAGGTTGAAGATTGATATATATCTAATGCAGGTCATAACTGTGACTGAATTACCTAGATTTCCAAACAGAGATATTTGGCTGGTAGCTGTTTATACAAATTTACTTAGCTGTCAGCATTCACTATGTAGCTGGTGTTGATATTTTTCCATGCCAGCTGCCACTGCTGAGCTAAAATATAAGGCCTATCAGAATGTTTTGGAGTAATTTTCATTCAGAAATATTTTTTTTATTTCCATTAGACCATGAATAATTTTAATTTTATCATTTCCAGGACACAGAACTTTTCACTTCAGAAGGCTGCTGATCCTTTAATTCATACTTTTATTATCTCTGTTGGATAGCTGCATTTAGTGTTCAGAGACCTTCCTAAATCTTTACTGTAAATCACCATTTACCCACAACTCAGCAATTAGAATGCCAACTCCCATGCCACCTAATATGTAATAACACACTGGAGATCTCTGGGGTTGTACCTATTATACCAGAGCCAGGATTCTTCAAGACAAAAATACCAAACCATATCCATTTTCACCTCTGTGAATGAAGACAAAAAACCTAAGTTGGAATTTATACACAGAATCACAGAAAGTTAGGGGTTGGAAGTCACTCAAAAGTGACTTGTGGTTTCTTCTCCCAAGTAGCTACCAGTAAGACAAGGGGGCATGGACTTAAGCTCTGTCAGGGTAGGTTTAGGTTAGGTATTAGGAAAAAGTTCTTTACAGAGAGGGTGATCAGACATTGGAATGGGCTGCCAAGGGAGCTGGTGGATTCTCCATCCCTGGATGCTTTTAAGAAGAGACTGAATGTGGCACTCAGTGCCATGGTCTGGTAACCACAGTGGTAGTGGATTAAGGGTTGGACTTGATGATCTCAGAGGTACTTTCCAACCCGGATGATTCTGTGATTCTGTCAAAGATCTTCTATTCCAACCCCACTCCCAGAGCAGGGTCACCTATAGCAGGTCACATAGGAACGCATCCAGTTGGGTTTTGAATATCTCCAGAGAAGGAGACTGCACAACCTCACTGGGCAGACTGTTCCAGTGCTCTGTCACCCTCACAGTGAAAAAGTTTTCATTTTGTTTATGTGGAACCTCCTATACTCCAACTTGTACCCCATGTCCTATCATTGAACATAAATAAGGAGAGCCTGGCTCCATCCTCCTGCCACTCTCCCTTTACATATTTATAAACATTAATGAGGTCACCCAATTTAGACATGTTACACAATGTATGGCTTGTGTTTATCAGTCATGGAGCCGAGATCATAGATATATGCCTTAAGAATGCTGATTTTTGGTGCTGATTTTTGGAAGGCAGAAAAGTATATGAAGAGTTTTTAGCTTCTGAGAGGTATGTCAATTCACTTCTGAGACAACCTGATAGATATCAAACAGAAATATTAATGTTCTTGCTTTTTTGCCCAGGCAAGGATGAATCTATTTTCTTTAGTCACTAGAATGGTCTGAATAGAAGCACTGAGTTTCTGTGGAGCTCAGACAATACTGGACTCTCACACAGAAGAATTAGATGAGAGTTAAATTTAATACGTCATTACCAGCCAATAGAGAATTTATCCTTTCACTTTCTAAACTGTCTGATTTTCCACTTAAAAATTTGTATTGAATACATTCAAGTATGCTGACCTTTGTGATGAGTGTGTAATGCATGCTGTAAGCAGATCAGAAAGAAAAGAAAAATAAATGTCAATAGAAAGTAAAAAATATGGATGAAATTAGTTTAATTGCAGTGAATTCCTAGTGGATTATGTTGTACTCAGAAATACTAAAAGAGTTCACCAGGATTAATGCTATTTAAATGTGTGACAAATAAAATAATGATTTTGTTGTTTTCACAGGAAAAAAGTTTCCACTTCCAGTATAGTAAGATGAAATACAGCACTTTTTTGTGCAGGTGCATTAACATCTGAAATTAAATGAATCAGATACAGGGACACACATAATGCTTTACTAAAATTTTTCTAAAGATTATATGTCCCTGTGTGGCTCCATCTCTGAATCACTGACCCTCTCTTCTGCCTTAAATTCCTTCTTTGCATAGGACCTCAGTCTTTTTTCAAGACATACAAAACTAAAAAATATCTTCGTTCTCAGTGCAGTTTGTTTTTTGTCACTGCTGTCCTGTTACAGACACAGACGTTCTTCTATCTCTTGTCTCAGTCTCTCCCAATGCTGACCTATTTCAAAGGTCTTTACAGTTTCACACTGGTAATTTCACACTGATTTTTCTTTCCCCAATTACAACTTTAAATATTCTAGTCAAGCATATTTTTGAGAAAAAAAATCCTATTTTCTAATCCTTTTATCACTTGATTTCCTTTAATCTCTAATTTGATATTTACAATCATCATTAGATGTCCTCTTGCTTACTGTTCTCTCATTCCTCATCAACATATAGTCATCCAGTGAAGTCCATCAAGTCTTCTTACAGTTAACAAGTGATCTTTGTAAGCAAAATTTTAGAGCAAGTGGAGTACTTTCATTTCCTCAGTCCTGTCAGCTACACAGAACACTATCTTCTCTCTTCTTGGATTTTTTCCCTTTGGTTTTCTTGTTTGTTGGTTGGTTTTGATTTGTTGGTTTGGTGTTTGTGGTTTTTTTTGGTTGGTTAGTTTATTTGTTTAGTTTTGGGTGTCTCTGTTTGGGGTTTTTTGGGGGGTTGTTTTTTGTTTGTTTGTTTGTTTTGGCTTGGTTTGTTTTTTTTTAACTATATCTGGTGTATTCTTACTTCTTGCTTACTTTCTTTAGTAACCCCCAAGATCTTGTTCCTCATTCCATTCTCTTGACCTTTTACGTACCACTGAGGAAATAGAAATTCCCTCAGCATCACTATTATCTTGTTCTACAGATCTGCACTTGTACTCTAAACTTTTCTTTAGCTGAACTAAAAGCTGGAGTTTGTCCAGGCCTCATCTTCTGCACCACTTTTCTTCTCTAGCTCTTTACATCAAGACTGCACCCAAATAATAAGCCTAAAATGGAGTATTTACAGCCCGTATATGAAGACTTGGGTCTCAAATATGAGGACATCTTTTATATTGAAATTAACAAATACAGTGTTAGCACACTTTGCTGTGTTCAGAATAATGCTGCTCCTGGATCATCACTTTGTTTCTACTAACTTCAGCAACGTCTGTTTCTTTTATAGTCAACAGGGAAAACAGGCACTTCTAGAATGTTATTTGCTTCCTTTTAATATGGATGTCAAAATTTGGTATATAGCAAGAATGAAATCCTACACTGCTAATGTTCAATTGGACTCCAGCCACCAGCTTCAGTATGTCCAGAATTTATCCCCAAATATGCTTTTTCATGTTCAAATCAACTTTCCAAACTCAACAAAGCACACCAAAATCTTAAGCCAAACCTAGCAAAAGATCCAAAATCAATATGACTTTTCCAATATGCTAACATCTAAAGCAGAAAACATAAATTCCCACTTAGAACATGACACAAATTAACAGTGACATGCTATAAGGAACTAGATAAGATAAAATTCTATAGTTTAATCAGAGAAAGGATTTTGGATCACTTCTGTGGAAAAACTAGATACCAGTAAGCATCAAAGCCACTACATCAAAATAAAAATTTAGTCTTTATAACTAATCTTATCCTAATCAAATTCATTAATAAGGACACATATTAGAACAAGAACAGCCAAAACAAACCAACATTTTTAAGAAACAGTTATCTCCATCTGTTTTTTAAGATCCTATTTCTTAATAGAGAGTTTAGACTTAACATGTGCTCTTGAGAAATTTTCATAAAACAATTAAAACAATGAAAAATAATACATCATAAACAATCTTTTTTTTAAATGTTAATTATTTTTCTTAACTCATCCAACTTCCAATAACTCAGTCTAAGACACCTATTTGTAATAATAGCAGTGAAGAAAAAAAAAATTTAGTAGAAAAGCCAGAGGGTGGGAAAGTCATGTAGGTGCAGCTAATGGTTTTACCTCATGCCAGTTTCTTCCTCAGAAAACAATTAAGGAGAAATACCAAAACAATTTGTGGCATTATATTATTAGAATCATCATCATCATCATCTTGTCACAATATCCCTGGACTGCTTCCTGTGAAACCCAACTTCAAATACAAAAAACATTTCCAAATAAATTGTTATCATCCCTAAATGTAGAGTAAAACTTGAAATGTGATGTCCGAGGTTAATTTACGAATTTATAAATGTTGTACTTTCTCCATAAATCTTATGTTTCTCAGGTGGATATGACAGCACTGTTTATGAAAACAAGAGACAGAATTGTACTAGTTTTGTCTGGGATAGAGTTAATTTTCTTCATAGCAGATTATATAGGGCTATAGTTTGGCTTTCTGCTGAAAGAGCGTTGATAACACAGGGATGTTTTAGCTGTTACTGAGTAGTGCTTGCACAACTCCAAGGCCTTTTCTGCTCCTCACACTGCTCTGACAGCAAGTTCTCTGGGGGTGCACAAGAGTTTGGGAGGGGACACAGCTGGGACAACTAAACCAAAATGACCAAAGGGATATACCAGACCATATGATGTTGCACTCAGCAGTCAAAGCTGGAGGAAGATGGAGGCAGGATGTTCTGAGTGGCGCATTTTTCTTCCCAAGTCACCATTAGGTGTGATGGAACACTGCTTTCCTGGGGATTGCTCAACACCTGCTTGCTGATGGGAAGTAGTGAATGATATCCTTTGCTTTGCCTAAATGCACAGCTTTTGCTTCACTCGTGAAACTGTCCTTATTGCAACCCACGAGTTTTCTCTTTTGCCCTTCTGATGCCTTCCTCCAGCCCAGCGTGGGCTGAGCTGCTTACCCCAGTTAACCACAATGCATACTAAGATACAGCTGTGTCATGATTTACCTAAATTGCAAGAAAAATATTCAAAAATATTCATCTCTGTTTTTTCTGGTTTATACAGTTTAGACCAATGGGGTAAAACAAATGGAGAAGTGAAGTATCTGTCATTAAATGCTTGTGTAATAGGTATATTTACCCAAGAAATCATGAAAATTTATGAAGACTAACACCAGTTAGAAGTTTATAAAAAAGATGGAGACTAGTAATCAGCTTAAAAGATCTATTTCAAAGTACCGAATGATCCTTCTAAAAGGAGTAAGGAAAGCTGCCCACAGTGTTGGAAACTTACTGCACAAAACGGATACTTATTAAAAAACTCAAACATAAAATATATTCAGTGCCATTGACAAGGGGATGGGGAAATATTCAACAACTGGAAAAAGTATAAAAACAAATTCAAACAAGAACCAGAAGTCCCACAATGATCTAGTGGAAAAAAAGGACAGGATTTTGTGGCTAAATACTGATTCCACTCAAAGGCTATCAGTTGGCACTGAGTGATACATGAAACCCCAAAGACTGCCAAAATCCAAACCAGCATAACATTTAAACTATAAAGGGGCCCTGATGACCCATTCCAGAGTTTTCCTTATTTTTTAAATTATAGACTGGCCTCTTAAGTGTGCTTTGGCCAAATTCTCGAGGAAAGGGATTCAAGTCTTTTTTATTTGGAATCATAATTTTCTTGAAGTTCATACTTCTCTTTCCAAGGGAAGCAGAGGCTGTATGGTCAATGCATGACAACAGCAAAGAGCAGAGAGGTCAGCTACACTATTCCAGATATTTTGAGCCATGCTTTCTTTGCAGAAGAGCTGTGTATCTGAACTGACTTGCAAGTTTAATCAGGTTTGCATCTGCTTTGCATTGTTGAAGTGACACAAAGTGAAACTGAACCAGAGACTCTGGCCCTGAGAGTGGAAATTTAAAGGACATTGTTTAACACTTATTCATATTGGTTAAACTTAGAGAAAGCAAGTTATTGCAGTATTTGTGTTAAACATTGGCTGAAAACAAACACCATATTTTTTTTATAATAGATGAGTAAAACAATTCTCAAAGACCAGAAAATGTTGTTTAAGAGACTGAGGTTTTATTATCAAGAGTATGTTTTTAATATCTCTAAATTATGTCAAGGATTAGAAGGCTCAATATTCTGAGATGTGGCAATTTGTGTGGTATTTGTGGTCTCACCACACCCCAAATCTCTGGAAATAGCATAAACCAGCTTGAACTCTCAAGATTTATAGTTCAATTTCTAGACTTCCCAGGCTAGCTACCTGTGTTAAAGACAATCCTAAATTAATCCTAAATTTTGGATATCTGCAAGCCACAGATCAAAAGCAATAGCTGTGGTCTGAAGTTCTGGGCTTTTGTAGTTCAGATAAATTATCTGATTCATACATCCAAGGCATCAAACCTCAGGGAAAAAATCAATCAGAAACATATGGCATTTTAGAGTTCTTCTTCCAGATTGTTAGGGGAATGGAGAACTGGCTCTTTCCACAAATCATTTAAGGTCTTCTGATACACCTCAAAAAGCAGCAAGCAGAAAGGACAAGATGGAAATAGCACTGGAAGCTGTTCCCACTGTCCTCATATACCCTTGCATTTTAGGGTAATGTCTTTAAGGAGTGACAAGTATTATCTGTCCTTTTTGTGTCTGTATGGGACAGCATAGCTGTGACCAAATTCTTTTTTTCTTTTTTTTCAGTGGGACAAGATGATTTAAACTCCAGAGGGCTGAAGCACCTCTCCTGTGAAGACAGGGTGAGAGAGTTGGGGTTGTTAAACCTTGAGAAGAGGAGGCTCCAGGGAGACCTTATAGTGTCCTTCTGGTACCTGAAGGAGGTGAAGGAGACCTACAAGAAAGCTGGGGAAGGACTTTTTACAAGGCCAGGTAGTGATGGGATATAAGGCAATGGCTTTATATTGGAGAAAGGTTGATTTAGCTTAGATATTAGAAAGAATTCTTTCGAGTGAAGATGGTGAGATGCTGGAACAGACTGTCCAGAGAAGCTGTGGCTGCCCCCTCCCTGGAATTGTTGAAGGCCAGTTTGGATGGGGCTCCAAGCAACCTTCTCTAATGGGTGGTGTCCCTGCCCATGCAGCGGGTTGGAACCAAGACATCTTTAAGGTTCCTTCCAACATAAACCACTGTATGATTCTATGAATCTAGAACCTCAAAAGGTATCTGCTTAAATCTCAGAACTTGACAGAAAATTTAGAAAACATTTAGGATCTACATAGAGGTCTTGTAAAAAGAAAATGCTTTTTTTAGAGTCAAAGTTTTTTATCCCATTTTCTGCCAGTTTGATATCATGTAATTAAATATTCTATGGATAGAAAACATCCCATTCACCATGAGTAATATCAGGAAACTAACTGAGGTTCCCTAATTAATAGCTTAGCTATCCTATATACTCAGTACAGACACATAGAACTCTTGGACTGTTTTCAGCCCTTCTTGGGTTTATTTGAGAGAAAGAACTCATTATGAGTCTTTTGTGTCAACAAGACACAGTCTAACCATATTTTCTACAAGAAATTCACCAGTTCTTATGACCATTTAGAAAAGTTCCTTTTGTAGTGCAGCAGAAGATCAATTTCAGTATTGAAGTTTCAGATATTTCCAATGAATATAAAAACCTTCACATTGCAAGGAAGAAATTACCAAATCTCTAGGAAAGAGAAGTCAATTCTGTGTCTTTGATCTGCTCTTTCTGGATAGCTAAAAAGAATACGATAAGTTAAATACATGTCTCTTCCGAAATATGATCATTCTAAAATTAATACGCCCTCTGCATTCAGAAATACTAAAATAAAATTTACATGGAATCTTTAGGGATCATTTATTGCCATAGGAATCACATATCCCTTTCCAAGTAGAATAGCATACTTTAAAAATGGGGCAGGCAGCAAATTAATTTTGATAAAGTACGAATACACCAGGTCTGTATTTCACAAAATCACAGAATTGTCACAGTTGGAAAAGACCTCTAAGATCATTATGTTCAACTGTCTACATTCCCCCAGTATAAAATATGTATACCAATATCTGTATGAACCACTAGAGCATGTCCTGAAGTGCCTCAACTACACAGTTTTTAAACACCTCCAAGAATGACTCCACCACCTCCCAGGGCAGCCCACTCCAATGTCTAACTACTCTCTCAGAAATGAAATTCTTCCTCATATCCAGTCTAAGCCTCCCTTGGAGTGACTTCAGGCCATTTCCTCTGGTCCTATCATTATTCACTTGAGAGAAGAGGCCAGCACCTACCTTCCTACAACCTCCTTTCAAGTAGTTGTAGATAGTAATAATATCTCCTCTCAGCATCCTCTTCTCCAAACTAAACATTCTCAGTTCTCTCAGCTTCACTCATGGGGCTTCACCAGACCCTTCACCAGATGGGTTGCCCTTCTCTGAACTCACTCCAGCAGCTCAATGTCTTCTTGTAGTGAGGGGCCCAGAACTGAACACAGCACTCAAGGTGCAGCCTCACCAGTGCTGAGTACAGGGGCACCATCACTTCCCTTCTCCTGCTGGCCACACTATTCCTGACACAAGCTGGGGTGCTGTTGGCATTCTTGGCCACCTGGGCACACTGCTGGCTCATACTCAGTCTGGTTATGCAGAAAACCTTTTTACCACAAGTACAGCCAACCAATCAAACAAGTTGTCTGGAAGGGTTGTGCACCCTCCATTTTGCAGGTTTTAGAGAGCTGAGGTAGATAAAGCACAGTGCCTCCTTGACTGATCTCAAAGATTATTCTTCTTTGAACAGGAGTTTGAAGACCTCCTAAAATCCTTTCCAAAGTGAATCATCGTATGATCCTATGAAAATAAATAACAGCAGGTACTGACAATACAGTCATCAACAGCTTCTTTATGTCTCTAGAACAAATGCTAGAACAAAATCTGAGCTACTTGTAACTGGTCAAAATATTTACTGTAAGTGGAGTCAGTTTCACACGTTCAGAATTCTGTTTTTGCAAGATTCAGCTTTTATCAGAAATCTCACTCTTTAGGTGGACAATGCAAAATTACAGGACATCATATTATTGCTCTTTATCCTTTCTATATGGTCTCCTAAATCATTCATTGCTGAAATGCTGACTACTACATTCAGATTAGAAAATGAAAGTCACAGCAGACATGCTCCTCAAATGCTATTTTATTTTTTTGCTTCAGTATACTGCAGATTAATAAGAAATCAAGTCCATTCACTTATCCCTTTATCTTCAGGCTGGAAGTAGCATCTGTTAGACACATCAAGAACAGTAGTCATTTCTCAGACACAAGGAGAAGAATTTGGCATTGAGCTTGGTTCTTATTTGATTGTCCATAGTAATATAAATCGAAGCTAGTTCCAAAACTGTGCACTTCAGGGAATTATAAAATAGTAAAAATGCTATGAAATAAATTCACATCAAAAGCACTTTTAGAATTGCATTAATGTATGTATTAACCGTTATTAAAATAATTAGAAAGTAGAAATTAGAGACAAGAAGACTCAAAGGACTCATGAAAGCTTGCTTGTCAACATATCATGAAAGATTCAGTCAATAGTTGGACTGGAATATCGGGCACGGTTGAAATACAAATTTTCTTTTAGGTGGACATGTTTCATTATTGACTGTTTGCATTCTCTGACTTGAGCCAAATTTGACAGAAAGGATAGCATTTAGTCTGATTATTTATCTAATTTTATTCTAAGTTTGATGAAGGGAGATGGATGACCTCAGAGAACTACTTATTTCAGGTATCTGCACACCTGGAAGGGCCAGTCTACTGAAGGCTGCAGTAGAGTCCTTGTCTCCACTGCCTTAATGAGAAAGTCCAGGAGACTGTCTTAAAACAGTTGCTCAACTCTTAGATGAATTCTCCTCTTCTTCACTTCCAAATATCAGTTCACAATGTGTTGAAAGTAACCTACTTTTCAAATGTTTCTTGGATGCTTAAAACATTTCAGGCTTTTCTCTTGCATTGCACCCCTTCCAATTTTGGTGTCAATTCTAGTTAAATTACACTTCATCTTCATTTAAAAAACATGTTTCTCCAGCTAGATTCTTCCCTATTCTGAAATTCATTGGTCTTGCTCATGACAATTACTTTTGGTCATTGTTTCTGAATTGCTGTTATGTTTTTCCCAATCTGGTATTTAAGCTATTTGCTTATTACATGGCACATTTTCAAATGTCTGTATACAATTTTCCATATATTTTCAATATATGCATAAAATGTTCTTGGCTGATTTTTGTAATATCATTTTTTGTAACTGAATATTGAGAGGCTTACAACAAAAACACCTTTCTAAAGTTTCAGGTGATTCCTGAACCTTGAGTTCATAGCTCAGAGGAGAGCCTGACCTGCACTGTGGTTAAAGAACTGCATTTCAACAGTGATGTTTAAGACTTGAGAAATCTCAAAAAATGTTGTGCTGATCTTCCAGGGGTAACACTGAGTATATTTAAGATGGTAACAACATGCACATTTTAAGGCAGAGGCTGACTTAAAGAAATGCACAAGAGTAATGAGACAGAAGAGAATATTTGTGCTTGTGTCTGTTAACAGAGTGGTTTGGTACATATCAGTTACTGTAAGGGCAGTTAGGACATATTTATATCTCCACCATCTGCTGTCCTATGCATATAAACCTCCAAAACAAACCTGCTGCGTGACACAATGTTCAGTCTGATTATAACCTATACCTAATAGCTGGTGACTGATGTCTGATATTTCACATTGATACTGTGATGCATATTGCCTGCTGGTGAAAGCAAATAACTTCTGAGCTTTTTTTTTCTAATGCAGATTAATGGCTACTCTAGGGCCTTAGGATGAGATATATTTGAAAGATAATTATTAATCACTTTGTATTCTGTTGAGTCCATACCCTTTAGATGTTTTAAGGCATTTGTTATTCACAGCATTTAAATTCTTCCTAGTGTTCTTAGAAAAGACCTCAAACTGTCCAGCACAGTACACACTGCTCACTCAGCTGTTAAATATCAGCTTGCTTTGGAATTCATCTCTGCTGCTCCTTGCCATCCGACCCAACACCCTTTCCAGCTGGAATAGTTACTCTCAGTGTGGAAAACCAAGTGCCCATTCCCTCAACACCAGATGTCAGTCATCCTCTAAAATCCATCTAGCCTAGAGGCGAGGTACATTTAATTCTCCAGTGCCCCACAGGACAAACTGCAAAATATCAAATGGCAGAGCCTTCCTCAAATTCTTAGCCTAAAATCAGGCCCACTGTCCTCTTGCAGAAAGTGGAAGCACAGTAAGTTCTGTTCAGTCATCTGCTGTCTGCCTCAGATTTTCATCTACACTGAAAGCTTCAGATGAATCCTATTAGGAAGAAAAGATAAATAGAATGGGGAAGTTTTCTAATTTATAAAATGTCTAATGTCTTTCAGTTCGACAACAATATGGCTATAATTTTAGCAGAGACACATCTGGAGATTACTGAATATATGTCAATTTTTAAAAAAAGCAAAAAAAAAAAAAATTGCATGGTTTACATTAAAAACTATAGCAGATTTTTGTGGAGACAATGCAGTCCTTCAACCTATTATTTAAAATAAATCCTGAAAAGTAAGGATAGCCAGTTTAATTTTTCCAATACTTGTGATATTTATTCAATCAAAATTTCTATTGCATTTTGTTTTCCATGTTAGTTTGTTTGAATTAATATGAATATTCCACATAATTTATATTTCAGTGCATGAACTGAATTAGCCTCATTATTGAGAATTTTGCCTATGGCACTCCCTTTATGAGTGCTTTTCCCATTGAGAACCTTGCTGGGAAGACAGCTTGATTGTGATTATATTGTCATTCAACTTGTTATTGCAAATCTACATTTTATTTTAGATGTTTTCCTATATGATGGATAAGCTTCTCAGGAAAAGTAACATATGAAGCATTTAATTAACACATTCTTGAAGACACTCAACTGATTCCAGCCAGTTTGTCATGATGGAAGCAATAAATACTATCCACTAATATTTTCTCAAAAGCTCCTTATTATGTTTATTGTAGGTGACAGTCACTATGGAAAACATTACCAAAAGTTAGATATTAAATATTTTATGAAGCTCACACAAGATCTACTCTACTTTCCATGCTGATTCATAAGTTTGCAATATCTTTAGCTGGATTAGGCCACTTAATTATTCAATGCAAGATGCAGTCATTAGTTACTTATTTTGACAGACAATTTGATAAGTGAACTGGATTTCTTTTCTTCATCATTATGTAGAAAATTTATTATCTAGTTATTGATAAATAACGTCTCAGTAGAGAAACTCACTTTAAGAAGAAACCAGCTGTTCTGATTGTCTTCCCATTCCTGTTAACATCTTGGTCGAAGAAATAGAGAGAACAACGGAAACTAAATACTTTGGGTGAAAAATTTCTCATTCTTAAATTGTTTAGATACAACAAGGCCTGGTTTCCTCTTTGATGCTTTACTATAAAATACTGAGGCTTCAACCAGCAGACATATCCCTTCTCAACAACAGAGAATCAATTACTGGTCATTAGTCTCCTTGCTACTATTAGGGTGGCAGGATTATGCATCTAAATTTATTACCTAGGGAAAGGAAGACAGAAACTACATTTTTCTGAAGTTATACACTAAAACCCACAATATGACATGGCAAAAGACAACCTGTGGCATAAGAAACCATCTGCAAAAAATATGCTGGTTGAAATTCAGCTCAGGTTGTTGTGATCTGACAGCTATTATCATCCAACAGCTGTCTGATAGCTGATGAGAAACAAGCAGGCAGACTCCATCCAAGTTTCACCATTGACTTCAACGGCAGTGGAATAATCTCCAAGTGCTACTATGATTTAAAACAGCAAAGTCAAATCATCAATATTTAGTCTTTTAGAAGTTCCCACACAAAAGCCAGTAGGCTTCTCATTTCACTTAAGTTGCCATTCACTCTTTCAGTATCATCACAGTAAAGATGTAGTATGAATACTGAAGACCTTCCAGGTTTTGCTCTGCTAGTAAACTTCCCATCCCTGTGAACTGTTTCAGGACTGCCTTCTTTAGTATCAGAGAGAAAATCATATCATGGTAGCCATTTTATAATTTGAAATTAACTTCAAATATATTCCCACAATGATGAGATAAAACTGATTACCATAAGGAAAGGATTGATCCCATATGAAAAAATAGGGCAAGAGAACACTATCAGGATGTAAAGATATTGGGTGTTAATTAAAAAGAAAAAAATAGAAAAATTTTAGAACAATTCCTATAAAATGAAGCAATTTGCCTGGATTTGTTGATGGGATATGTCTTGTTCATCTTGTATTGTAATCTCTGCTGGTACTGTTAAAATGAAATTACATCTCACATACTTAAAATTCAAATGGCAGTTAGCATGCCAGAGTACTGGAGCATGCTAGAAAGCCATAAATTCCACACTACAAGGAAGCTGGATACACAGCTATCTAGTCCAGAATCTTAGCTCTCACAAATATTTTCACACAATGTTCAAACCTATCCTGTAAAAGGTGATCCATTTTAATAAAATTATTTCAAATCAATGTATTGGGTTGCAGTTACTATTTCTCCTTTGAATGCTTTCAGTTCATAGAATGCCAGGCTGGAAGGGACTTCAAGGATCATCTGATTCAACCTTTCTAGATAGGAACACAGTTTAGATGAGATGGCCCAGCACCCTGTCAAGCAAAGTCTTAAAAGTATTCAGCATTGCGGAATCCACCACTTCCCTGGGGAGATTATTTCAGTGTTCCCATTCCTCTGATGGGACTGTACAGATCAGATCAGCCAGAGTACTGAAAAAAATTTACTAGTTCCGTAGCTCCATATTGGACCAACTTTTTAGAACTGAAGACTGGAAAAACTGCATACACTTACACCAGCTGAAATTTTTAATTAGTACCTAATCTGAGTCAGTATCAACAATGTTTTATTAAAAAGTCTCTGTAACCACCATAAAATAGCCTTGAATATACCTGAAAGGAGAGAGTGCTGCAAGTCCTACTATTAGGCTACAGGACCAAGGATTGGGAGAGAGCAATTAATTATTGCCTATGGAAATGTATTTTTCTGTGCCTTGGGTTCTGTAAGTGCATGGCAAATATGTGTTCAGGCTACAGTGTAGTGCACTGTTCATGCTCAGTAACTCCTATTGCTATCAGATACAACAGCATAGCAAAGGTAATCTGTGGTCTCAACACTGCAGTCTCATCACATCACTGATACAGCTCAGTTGCTTCTCAGTCTTTGCCAATTCCAAAATCTCCACATGTGACCTTGATGTGTCTTTTCCAAGTGCTTTAAGATCTCTGGATGAAAAGTTCAGCACAAGATTTAGGTGGCATTACCATATATCTTCTTCCAAGTCACCTATAAGTCTTAACTCAACAGCTGCTTTATCAGCCTGCTCACTCTCCTCTTTGTAATAAACTTCATCCTGATAACATTATTAAGCAAATATTACGAACCAGCTTTCATCAGACTTTGTTAACTAGATCCTGAGAGTAATAATAATCTGATCTGTAACCTTGTGCACACTACAGGTGGGGATTCGTGGTACAGGAAAGATGCAGAATTATGGAGCTCAGATGACGAGGGTATGCACCATTCTCTCTATCACTGGATCTTTTTGTTTTACTTGACTTTAAAATTGCTTTCCAGAAACAGGAGGTGTTGTGAAATTCTTGTGCTGTACACTGGGGGCTATACAGAAAAGAAGAGAAAAGCTGAGAAAAAAACTTGGTGTTTCTTTTTATTTTCCCCTACTCAGGTGCAACGGTGCATACCCATCCTTAGTGAGCTGGGGGTTAATGGCAGCTGACAGGTAGATCCTCTCATCAGATAAAGCTATGGGCCAATTTAAACCTGTCATGAGTGACAACAATCTGAGAGAAAAAGAGTGGTAGCCCTGTAGGACCAAGGCTGAGTATCCTCTTTATAACTAAAGCTGACTTGCTGATCTGTTTCTTTGTTCCACCTGGATTTTTTAGTCTGTACATATGAGTATGTATTTATTTTTTCCCTTCTTCATTGTGTCCTGATGGAAACACTGGCTTCCAGTAGGCTAGGCTTTTTTTTTTTTTCTCTCTCCTTGCATCATGTGAAAGTTTTCTTTATCATTAATATTACTAGAAATTTCCCCTTCTGGACCAGCACCAGACTGCTTGTCTTGCAGAAAACATATTTGAAGCTTTACTTGCTTATCTTTAACTTATTTGGAGTCTCTGTTGACAAACATTTAAAGCTATTTTTGGAATCTTCAGAGAACTAGGCAAATGATATATCGAAAAGCTGGATATACCACTTTCTCTGGTGTCTTGTCATAAATGTTGAAGCAGAGAGAGAAGAGAAAAAGAAAGGGTGAGCACATCAGAAGGATGTTTTTATCCAGCATGACCTGGAGGAGAAGGCTGGAGAACTGGGGAGAGGTTCAACAAGAGCAAGTGTAGGGTGCTGCACTTAGGGAGGAACAACCCCGTGCACCATTACAGATTAGGGGCTGACTTGCGAGAAAGAAACTCTACAGAAAAAGACCTGGGAGTCCTGGTGGACAACAGGATGAACCTGAGGAAGCAAAGTTTCCTTGTGGACAGGAAAGTCAATGGCAACTTGGGGTACATCAAGAAGAATGTGGCCAGCAGGTCAAGGGAAGTTATTCTCTCCCTCTACTCTGCTCCATCTGAAATACTGGGCTCCCCAGTCCATGACTGACAAGAAACTACTGGAGAGAGTCCAGAGCTGAGCTACTAAGATGATTAGGGGGCTGGAGCATCTACAGTCCAAGGAATGGCTGACAGAGCTGTGATTGTTCAACCTGAAGAAGAGGAAGATGAGGAGAGATCTCCTCAATGCTTATAAATATCTGAAGGGCAGGTGTCAGGAGACTGGGACCAGACTCTTTTCAGTGGTGTCCAGTGACAGGACAAGGGGCACTCATCACAAACTGGAACACAAGAGGTTTAAACTAAAAATAAGGAAAAACTTCTTTACTGTAAGTGTAACAGAGCACTAGAACAGGATGCCCAGAGAGGTTGTGGGGTGTCTATCTCTGGAGACATTCAAAATTGCCCGGATGTGATCCTCTGCAACCTACTCTAGGTTAAGCTGCTCTGGCAGGAAGATTGGACTAGGTGATCTCCAGAGGTCCCTTACAAACCCTGGTATTCTGTGATTCTGTGAAAGTGTTCTGAGATGACAGAAGAAGAGTGAAATCTTCAGGAACACTGGATGGACACTTCAGTTCATACTTCGGGCTACTTAAAGTCAGTCATCCTCTGAAAGTGCCTATTCAGAGTCAATGAGACAAGAGCCCAAAAGAGTCCTATCTTAGTTGTTTCAGTTAGGATCTTAAAGTGGGATGTGATGAATTAGAACCCCAGGGCCCAAAATAGACAGTAAGTTTTTGAAAGATTATTTCCAAACCAAAACCAAACTACAACAAAAATAAACAGCAAACCTTGCAAAACAAATTAAGGATCAGATTTGACAGTGCTTTTTCTAATCCAGGATGTCTCTCTGCATGACTACATTCCAGTAAAGTTGAGGCATTCAGATTTATTCAAATATAATTCAGATTTCAAAGAGTAATAAATTTATTTTCATTTACTGTACATGAAATGCACCCAGGTAGAATGGTGAAGAGTATGTATAACCCCAGCTTGCCCTGGGGTAGCATCTCTCTGAAAAGTAAGTGTAAAACTGTGGATCTGTTCTATAGAAATCAAGTTGCAGACATTCAGTGATAGACAGGCTACTGGGAATTTAGCTCAATTTTAAAGTCCAAAGTCTTTTGTGAAGCTGGGCCTTGTCCTGAAGATCTAGATGTAAGCACAGTCAGAAATTATGACAGTGAGTTCAGATGAAAGAACTGTGGAGGTTGTGTTTGTTGTCTAAACATATTTTTTAACAAATTTACTAAAATGTGAATATAACAGAGGCAACCTTGGGGTTGTAGGCACAGTGTACCCATCCTACCAGGGGCCTGAGGGATTCATAGAAAGCTAGACAAAATGGAAAACTTATGAACGCATTGGCGAATCGATTTCTTCTGGCTTATATGTCTTGTTTGTCACCTTGTGGCACAGCTCACTCCTGCATGGAGTCAGAAGAGAGATGGAAGTTGCTGAAAGCAACTGTCATAGTGAAAAATCACTATATTTATATACATATATATCACCTGTGGAGGATGAAACTGAAAAAAGGCAACAGTCTTTCTAAGGGTATCTAGAGAGATTAGGACTTGAAAAAGCACATGTACAGTGCTCTTTTTGTAATAATGATGTGTGTTTAATAAAACAAATGAGCATTCCTTTATGTTTGTCAACTAAACAGAGTTGTGTTGTACTCATGATGTAAGTACTGGTGGTTTATAATGAACTAACAAGTCTGTTATTTTCCTGGAAGTTTAACTATAGAAGAATTGTTTATAGCAAAATGAAGAAAACAGAAGTCTTCACTGTCTGCTGATTTTATGTAGCTTTTATACCAGTTCCATAGAAAACATTGAGAGAGAAGGAATTCCTGAGTTAACAAGTCCAGTTTGCTTGGAAAAGAAAAAGAAGATGCCTTATCTGATCAGGTTTTTTACTCCTTCCCTCATTCCAAATTTCACAGTCTTCAGCATTAATACCAATTATGTGACAGCCCTCTAAGAGAGATAAGAGAAAGCTTGGCAGAACCTTTGAGACTGAACAATGGGAATTGTAACCAATAATTTCCTTGGCCTTTCCACTTAATGCCAAAGATGATCAGTACTTAAATGCCTTAAAATTAAAACTGTGATTTAAATGTTATAGAATGTTTGTTATGTGCTTAGCCCTGTGGGGAGTCATTTGCACTGGCAAAAAAAAAAAGTATATATCTATTACTAAATCAAGATAATCATGTCTTGAATTCACTTTACCCAAAGATGAAAGTTCAAGGCTCTGCAAAATCACATACCATACTGTGATGAAGCTGAAACACCTTTTCAGTTGGGAAAGTACAGTTGGTTTGCAAAGGTCACATTTACAGTTCAGTTGAAGAGAAAATTATAGGCAATCATATCTGTACCTGGTATTTTGCG
This sequence comes from Florisuga fusca, assembly GCA_038090715.1. Classification (NCBI taxonomy): domain Eukaryota; kingdom Metazoa; phylum Chordata; class Aves; order Apodiformes; family Trochilidae; genus Florisuga; species Florisuga fusca. The sequence continues at coordinate 5,375,563 of JAAWXA010000029.1, read as the reverse complement.
GGGTGAGGACTGCTCTTTTTGTGCTCTCAATGTCTTTAATAAAAACCTCCTGATTCTGGGGTGAGAGGATGTGGTTTCTATCAGAAACCTTTAGAAGATAATCAACAATAGGAAAACACACCTACGCAGTCACAGGTGCTTTCAGATTCTCCAGCCAATAGTGAATGTGTAGTCCAAATGTATTAATATTCTCTCTTTTCTACTACCCTGTGAACTAAGTTTAACCAGATATTTGACCTGTTTATTATGTTTTGTTGTTTGTTGGTTTTGTTGTGTTTTTTGTTTTTTTTTTTTAACTGAGAGAATGCACAACAGTGAAGATCTATGCAGAGGTAAGAGACCATAGTTTCAGTTGGACCAGAGGATGTTTACTTCTCACTTTTCAGCTACCAGATGAAGTTAATACTCTTACACAAAACTGCAATGGTCCACAGCTTAGTGACAGACTGACAGAGCTATGTCAATCTCCATGCTTGTTTTGTTCCAAACTGAAGAAATATATACATATATTGGATCCCCTGTAGATCATATAAATGTCTTCTAGATGTCTTATCTTTGGATAGGGTTTTACAATATTAATAACTATGTCCTAAAGACAATGGTCTGAAATTCTAGGTGGTAAATTTGAGGTTATTGTGAGTGGATGATATTGAAAAGTAGGGTGCACCTTCGGTTTTGTGGAAATTAGCTCCAACTGATCACCCAGTTTTGACATAGCTTTTTCCAACTCTTGCCCTGAAAAATGCCTCTATTTGAGGCTATTTGAAAATATTTGAAAATATTCTCTCTTTAGAAAGAAATACTGTCTCATTATTTCATGCTCTCCTAAGAGCTCACAGATTTAATAAAATGGCTATACCCATACACATCTTCACAGCACCCACCAAGTGGAATGAGAAAAACTAGTCCAGAACCTGAACCAAGTGAAGGAACGATTAAGTAGTATTCTTAAAGTGGTATATCCTATATGTTCACATAGTGTTGATTTCTCAGTGATCACAGAACTATAGGCTGGGTTTCTATGGGAAAAAAAAAATAGGGAGAAATAGAATCCAGTAAGAAGCAGAGTGCATGCATCCAGGTAAAATCCTGTTCTGTTCAATCCTAAGGTAGTTATGGCAGGGATCCTAATGGGTTCAAAATTTCTCCCTTGATAACATGACAAGAGTGTTACTAACTTATGTATACCATGGAGATTGAGATAAATGGACCAGAGGAAGTACTTGAGACACAAATTTTTGAAGGATGAGTGAGTGTTCAGAGAAAGGGACAAACTACTCTCTTGTACCCTGCACTTCACTCCAAGCACTGGCTAAGGCTCGGCTAGAAGTGCTCAGTGTGACCACGTAGAGATGTGCTTATGTTATATTTAGTGATGCACTAAACCACCAGGAGCTTTTCATCTTAACACTAAACAGAGTCACCTTGATAAAAGCTGTAGTATGCCAGCAGACTGAGTTTATACTCTCAGGATTTGTCTCTTTTTATTCTCTTAATTGCTTGTGTTGTGTTTCTTCCCATTCTTTATAAAATTTGTGCTTTACAGGGTACGTATTGTTCCACAATAGTACAAATACTGGTATTTTTTGTCATCTTTGCTGTGACTCTGATGCAACATAACAAAAAGAGAATGTAAAAAAAAAATAATTAATTAGAGCTAGGTATAATGATGGCTCCTCAAGGAGAAATGCTTTAATTTCTGTAATGTGTATCAAGTCATCACACCCTTTTTGCAGCCCTAGTCATCTCAGTACAAGTGTTTTAATAAGAAATTTCCATTAATTTGTTTCTAAAAGAGGAACATACTGTTTGGCTTAGTTCAGGGTAGATGAGAGTGAACTTTGATTTTCTTGAATAATTTTTTAACTCCACGTCTAAAGTAACTACAAACATTTCAAACCTTAAAAAAAAAAAACCAACAAACACCAAACAAACAAACAACAACAAAAAAACCCAAAACAAAACAACAAAACCTTCCTCATGAAAACATGTAAACCATGTACAGGGCTGCAAAAAATCTGTCAGTGCATTTGCAGGAGGAACAAACAGCATCTAATGTAAGTATAATGGAATTTGGAGTGACATCCAGGCTGCGAGCTGCCTTATGTTGTCATGCCTGGTGTGCAGAATACCAAAAACTCTTTTAAGAGCTCAAGCTTGCTTTTCATCAGGATGTTTCTCTTTATGTTCTTCTGTGAGAAATGCATGATACACCAATGCTAAAAAAAGGACATATTTTGCAAGTGCAGCTCTGATTCTATTCTGGACTTACATTTGTCCACATTGGTCATCTCCAAACACGTGACAAGTGATGAGTGAGACCTTTAGTATTTAATGTCACATTTCCTCACAGAAGCTCTTCCTGAAACAGGAAGAATCTTTACAGTCAATATTGCATATAAGCAGAGCAGGTGACAGTTGTTATCATGAAGGCCTTAAAATGCTGGAAGACAAAATGGGAAAAGTGATTTTCTGTGTAGATGAGTGAACTCTATGAGTCCCCAACCCTCTAGTAAAGGCTTCACCTTCTCAAGCTTATTTTGCAAGGAAATCAGCTACTATTTACAACAAATCTTAACATCTGACTTAGGCAATAATAGATTTCCTGTCATAAAACTATAATAAGCTGACATTACATATGAAAGGCCCCCTCTCTGCTTCAGATACAGCAAGCTTATGGGTGAGTGTGGCTTACAGTATTGACCAATCCTGGAAAAAAATGCTTGTGTAAGGGTTTTGTTACAAGATTAAAATACAGATTGTATAAAATTCAACTCAAATTCATGTGAAACTAGGACATATAGCCAGGTAAAAACATGGACACCTTGAATTTCTTTTTGTATTTGTAACTGTATGGGTTTTTGAACTGTACGTTGAAGTGGATGAAATATGCCTGCTTCTCAGGGTACTTAATGTTTCATTGCATTTTTAGGGATTATGTTTTCTGAGAATGTCTTCTGTCTGGCTCTTGAGCTAATGTTATTTTTGAGATATTGCACCTCAGAAACAGCCAGATTTGAGGGCCAAGGGTAACTTCATTCCTCCAGCTTTTGAATTTTCTGAGGATATTTTGATTTTCATTTTAAAATTTTCAAAGCAAGTGACATGCTATGTTACTTAATTTTGAGAATCTACACCTGAACAGTCCACAGTTATCTGAATAAAGTCTATTGAACTAGGGGAGAGAAACTAATCTCTCTGCAAAAATTCAGGAAATAAACCTACTGCCAAATCATTCATGGCTTAAGGATGCAGGTCAAATGATACTAAATTTTTTTTTTTTTTAATAGATGACTGACTTTAACCTAAATGTTCAAAGGTGGGGAAATATCATTTAGACAGTGTCTATGATCACCACCTAGATTTAGGAATTTGGCTGCCAGAATTCAGGAACCAATTAAGGAAGATAAATAGAACCATCGACATAATAACAAGTACACAGGGACAAAGATGAAATAAAAGAGCGGAAGTTGGCTACATTTTCTAGTGGAGGCTATAAAAGGCTACAGTATGATCTGAAAAGGAGTTAGATCTGCCAACCTTGCTGTTTTTCACCAAGCTTCATCTTTTTACTGTTCTGTTTCTCATTGACACATTAGCTGCTGCACCAATACATCACATGCATAGAGCTAAGTCAATCCTGAATTAGATGAGCCATGGAAAACCATAGAACCTGCCAACAGAGAAGAGATTTAGCCAAATATTTCTAAGTAAAGCCTGAGTATGCTCAAAGTGCCAAAGAGCAGCATTTGCAAAGACAGTGGGGAGGTAGACGGACCCACTCTATGCTGATCTAATCAAATGATCTTAACCTTTGCTTGTCTGAAACTTCTTGCTCAAAAGAAAGGTTGTACAAGAATGAGCTGCGTTGAAAAATCAAGTCTATTAATGACTAACAGAACAAAAAGAAAATATAGAAGGTCTTTGAATCAGGTTTTGCATTTCACACGATTACAGAATAGGCACCAGCATTACATCAGGTCTAAGTAAAGATCCTCTTCTAAACAAAACAAAAAAGTAATTGTATTTTCTTTCTGTCCTATGAAAGTGCTTCACCCAGTTTTACTGCCAGCATAAGGTAAATGTGATATGACATGTAACTTTTTTTGATCAACCACAAAGAAGTTTTCCAGCATCTATGGAGCTCAGCTAGTAAGCACAATTTATGAAACAATGAATTACTAACCCCTGTAACCATTTTAATGACCCTAAAATAAAGTGCTTAGAGCAACATCTGTCTCAGCAGCTGGGTTCTCTGCATGAGTGGGCAGAGCGACACATTGGGACAAATTCTGTTCTCCCTTTTGACAGAAACAATTGCAGCAGATCATTTTTATCGTAATCAATTTAGGTACAGTTTCTTGGAAACCATCTGTGTAGTGTTCATAGATTGTGCTTAAGAATTTAAATGTGTGTATTTTTGGTTGCTTGATGTAGCATCTGCTAATGACCACATAAGTTCCACTTTTTATGCATAAAGCTGTTTCCTTGTAAAGGGATTAGTAGAATGACTACTTGATTTTATCCTTTTAACTACCCAATAAGCTGTCGCAGCTTGAATGACATCCGCCACAGAGTGTAAGTTACAGAATTAATTGCATTTTTGAGCTGGAGTTGAAGCCATAAGGATAACAAAGAATTAGCAAAACATTTTATTACATTTCTCTCTCAAGTTAGTAATTTAAAATTAATACAGGTTTTGTGTGAGCGTTTTAAACTAAAGAGGGGGAAATGGGTCTTTAGATAATAGATATGTTTTCAATTCTTTTCTGATTTTCATATGTTTTTTTGTAAGGTTTTTAATTTAGTGATATTCTAAACAAGTGGAATAACTAAAGAGTAAAAACATATCTTATTTCCCAGGGTTATTTGAGAACTGTCTGAAAAGCCAATGATTTTGAAAAGGCTAGGAATGTTTCAAGGAGAGTATTCTTCTTGAAAGGAATATGAAACATCAAACTTCTGTCAGTGAACAATGAAAAAAAAAGTCTGATTCTTTTTCTAATTTCACACAACATTTACTATCTTATTAAGCCATTAATATTAATGCTTTTATGATTTCTTCTAAGTGCAGTACATAAAATCCATACACCACCTTCCCTTCTGCTAATGGGTGCACAGGTGGGCCCTGTAACTGCATCAGAGCCTGGGATTCAAAGAGTGCTGGGTTAGAGGAGAAATAAAAATAAATAAATAAATAAATAAATAAATAGAGGAATTAAAGAACTTAAAAGATCGATATTTAAAAATTTCTTATTTAAAAGGCATTTGCTGATAGAGCTCTGGGATGCTCTTCCCCAAACTAGAAATGCATGGGCTACTTTAAAAAAAAAATAAAAGAAAACTACATCTTCCCTCAAGGGTAAAATTATTCCCAATAGTTGCATGGGGATTTCCAACAGTTAGGCAGCCAGGTGAGCACACAACACAAGAGATGATACCTATGTGCATGTTTGTGAGACATACATGTGTTGTTTCATCAAAACAAGGATAAGCTACTAGCTACTTTAACCTATTGTAATGAATGGACATCTCTGAATCTACATTTCAAGGAAATATGTTCTCCTCTTCTTGTGATGGTTTATTGGATTCAATTCAGCTTTCCATAACAGGGACAAGGACGTAAAGTACTGTTATGGTTCTGAAACAAGCTCAGAGACAGAAAGCAGGAGAGACATGGCAATAAAACAGTAAGAACAAGTTTTAAGGCTGCATCAAAGATGAAGGAATGGTTTAGCATCTTTATTAATTATCCAGAAATGGGGTCAAGTAGTGAGCTAGTAAAATCTGCAGATAACATGGATTTATTCAAGTTTTATTCAAATCCAGAGGGATAGTGAAGAATTTCAGAAAGACATACTAAACTAATACACTGGCAGATTAGCACTCTTGATCAAATTTGAAGGCAGCCAGTTGAAAATGTATAAAAGGGGGGGAAAAAAAACAACAATGTCCAATTAAACTTCATAACTCACTGACAATAGATACCACTAAGGCCGGAAGTTTAGCAAAAGTCAGTGGGGAACTGGACATTTATATGAATACTGAGAATATGCTGAGTTATAATACTGAATAATAAAAATAGATTATGGGAAGAATATAAACCTCATGTCCAGGGTTTTAAGCCAAGTTCCAAGTATTACGAATGAAGATGAGAGAACTTTTTGAGTGAGCACAGTGAGACCTGGTACACTGTCCTCTGGGTGCAGGGCCATGGAGAGGGAGCAAAAAGCAAACGCTGCCACGAGTCCAATCTAGCCCAAAATCATGATTCACTGCACTGCACTGTACCCTGAAACATACCTTCTTCCCAGGATATGGAGGTGCTCAGTCTATGTTGTATTTGCTCCTAGAAAAACTGCATTTCCAGTAATTTTTCTATAAATTCTACAAGTTCCAGAGAACTCATGGAGCAGGACCACTCACTATAATGTTCCTTATAGAAGGAACATTAGTGTGGTGACTCCTAGTATGTGCCTTATAGTATCTTTGCATGATCAAGATCCATGCCAAATAGACAAATATATCCCAGAACAAGCTCAGAAAGACTCTGTGGATTATTCCATTTCTACAGCCCTACAGGCAACTTCAGGAAAAAAAAGAAAAAATTATAATTAGAAGTGAAAGGTCATGCACTCTGATATCCTAATGAGCACACCTTCTGCAGAGAGTTTTATTGTTTTAGTGAGTATTTATGATGATATTGCTCTAAAGGTTGTGTTGTTTTTTCATTGTGTTTTTTGTTTTTTTGGTTTTGTTTTTTATTTAATTTTGAATTCTTTTTTTATTTTCAACGTAACAAGAAAATGCAAATACAATGCAGCAGACGAGTCTTACGGTGCAGGCAAACAACTTGGTTCATAGCAAACTATCCATTTTGTGGGAATTACCTGGATGCAAGGATGCTTAACCTTTCCCTTCAGTAAAAGGTAGTTAATGTGTTTCACCTCTGCTGAAGCAACCATGGTAGATGATGGACTTCAAAATCATACAACAGCCTACCTTGCTGTAACTTTTCTCATGTGCCAGTGCCCTTACTCTGTCCAGAAGTGAGTGAAAAGCTTTTTGTACTTGTGATGTGTATGGTGGAAATAAATTCAATCTCCTATCAGATTTCTGGGGCAGCACAGGATATGAATTTGATATGTTCCTTATCTTAGCTGCTTTATTCATTTCTGCAGCATAATTAGTGCCCTTTGTGTGAGAAACACAAGTCTATCATGTGAAATATTCCCCTGTTAAAAGATATTAAATGGTAACCAGCTGCAGTACTGTCTCAGAAGCATCTTCTGTTGGTAAACAGTTAGACCAAATGCTACTATCATTTTAAACATTACCTCTCATACATGCTGAATGCATACAAACACACCAAGGAATAGAATCTTTTACCATATTGCATTTTTCTGCTGTGATTTAGAGGGAGATTTTTTTTTCTCCCAAATGATGCCATTCAGCCTTACAGCCCTGGAAGATTTAATCACAGCCTGTTATTGTTAGCTGGTGTTTCCAGTGTATTCAAAATACCACAGGGTGGATGCTAGTAGCGTACAGCAGCACATCTTTCTTCAATTCCCTGCAAGCATATCAATCTATTGCTCAACAAACAAGGAATTGTTCCAAAAGAAACCCTGTTAAAAGATGCGGGCACAGCAGTGGTGGGTAGAGGACATCACTTGAAGTTAAACAAAGCAGTAGTGTACTCAAGAGGATAAATTATTTGTTTTAGTAATAATAGCTTTATGCACAGATTAGAAACCTAATTTGGTATGAATCAACAAAATCTCTCACTTGCTTTTCCATATGAGCAGTTCCTTGAAAACAATGAATAATGACCTGTGTTTTATACTTTAGTATATGTTTGAGTGGCACATTTATTCAATGGTAATTTTGGTTAGAACACCTGCATAGGTTCTTGATGGATCTGAAAAAACTTGTTTTTCTTTGTTTCTAAAAGATAAATTTATATTCCATAGTGTTTTTCTGAGTTTCTGTGCTGTGTAGGTTACATTAATACAGCCATGAGGAATGAGGGCTCACAAGAAAGCTTGCTTGCCTTTCCCAGTGGTAGCTGGACAATTTCTTCTAGGAGAAAATTAACAGTGTATGGTTTGAGCTTCTCCTTCATTTCCTTTGCCCTTCAACCATAGCACCCAGGTTTTGCTGTCACAGATAAAGATTTTTGTTGTCTGCTCTCCTCAACTTTTGCTGCCTTGGCTCCTCACATTTCCATTTCTATGGCCCTGCTTGATCCCATTCTCTGAACTCCAGCATTGCTGCTCTCACCCTTCATTTCTTTATCAGTCTCTCTCTCTACCTGTTACTTCTTTACCTTCACAGTAAAGAGATTCTTCAGCTTCTACTACCTTAATAAATTTGGTTACATCTAAATATAAATTTAAAAAATTGTCAGATGAACTCACCTGCTTCTCCAATTGTTTTTCTCACTCTCTTCTCTCATTTTTCAAAGTGCAGAATGTATTCCTAATATTAATTGTGAAGGTTCATTCTCACTATGTTTTCTAATCTCCAGCTGTCTCCTCTTTCCCACCCCTCATTTTCTGCACTCTATAGGATCTACTCTTAACAAAGTTTCTAGTGCTTTGGACCTTTCAGTCTAACCCTGACCTGATGTCAGTCCATACCTTTCTCTTACCTAAAATTTCCTCTCTCAAAATCTTGGCTTTCATGACTTTATTTCTTATACTTCTCCTCAGTTTTTGTTCTTATTATGATTTTTTTTTTCTACAGGGTCCCAGTGCAACCACCTTAATCTCCTATAAAGTCCAATAAATCATTATGGGTCCCTTTGTTATCTTACCTCATCTCATCTCACCTCACTGACTGATTCAAATACACATCCAACAGCTGTTCCTATGCAAAGATCAACCTCTGCTTCAGACCACTCTCCTTCTGTTCACACTGAAACCTCATCTCAAGCAGCTCTTTGTGCATCCCTACTCATCTATTATGTTCAATGGGGATGAAACAAAGTTATTAAAATGTTTCCAACTCAACCATCTCTGTCCACTATTTTTCTCCTAGTCATGGTCTCCACTGTCCCTCAACAAAAAAAGTGAAATAAATCCTTTAAAGACCTCCTCCCAGAAAGTTTGTTCATTGTATGTGTATCAAATGTTATGTAGTAAATAGAAGGCTGGTAGTGGAGAAACCACTCACTGGTACAAGCACTAGGAATATCTGTGACTAGTGTGGTGAGTATAGGACATGAAGATACAGTTGAATCTGTGACACACGGCAGCTATGTTTCCCTAAATAAAGAAGCCATTGCTTCTCTGAATAGAAAATCTTGTTTGTGAATAGCTAGTCACAATAAATTTGTCCCAGATTTTTCATTTTGTAAAGAAGAAAGTGTAATAGGCTTCAGACATTCTTTACAGAAGCTCTCTGAAAAGAATAAACAGAAGTGCCAGCAGTGCTACCAGAAAATCTGAACATGAACTTTATTAATATTCTTAATAAACAAAAAGCAATTAGTAGAGTGCCATAGTTACACTAGAATAATTACTGTTAAATGGAAATAATGCAATTTTTTCTAAAAACACATTTTATGGCAAGAAAATACATATAGAAGTGCTGTGCTTTGCCCCTCAGTAGAAAACTGGGTGTTTGTCTGTGCCTGCACTTATTTGTAGATAGCAGAGCCAAGGGTCATTAGTTTAATAGGATATTGGTTTTTTCTGTCCCTTTAAAACGTCTGTTGAAACATCCTCCCATGAGCCAATCGAGGAGGTGAGGAAATAAACAGCAACTGACAGTTTTGATCACTGACAGCCAGAGATCTTTTCAGTCCAGAAAGTACCATAAGCATAGGAATCAGGAAAGCATTCACACAGTGAGGAAATAACGACTGTGAAAGTGATGCTCTCCAGTGCCTGAAGTGAGCACACTGAACACAAGCCAGGTGGGAAGAAGACCATGTAGACAACTACAGACAAAGGGTAGTACAGGGAAGCAAATTATGGGTCATGCAATGAGGGGGATGGTATCCACAGGAGTGAGTATCTGAGGTGGAAAGGGGTTTGAAAGATTAAGAAGGAACTGATAGGTTGTATATATGCATGGGCTAAAAGATGAAGAATGTATTTCAGCAATAACTTCCTTAAATGAGGGCAGTGGATAGTATTTGAGTGATGTCATTTGGTATTTGATTTACCAATTATCTTTTTCAGCCAGCAACATATTTTGGGCCCCAGTATGATGCCTATGTGTCTGTGGAGAGACATAAAAGGGATTGATTGTCACAGAACTTGTTGCCTTCCCTACAGTGATGTGCTGAAGGAGAGATTTCAGGGGCAGCTGGGAGCAAGTTATGATTGTTACAATTTCACTGCCAAACTCAAGGTAAATTTGGGATGATTTCTCTTCCTCCTTTGTCTAGATAGCACAAAATAATCTCTGCCAGAGATGAGTCACATGTCAGGAACATGAAATGATGTTGAAGAACCTTCTCAGAACTTCAGAATGGATAGTTTCACATGGCAAGCAGGTACATCCAAAGTATTTTGGAATATAATAGGGATATCTCCACAAGTTTTCATCTGGTTTTATTCTCATCAAGTTTTACAATGAAAGATACTGAGCTATACAACAATATATACATATATATATATATCAAAATACATCAATGGTGTACCAAAAGTCTTCTTCAAGGATAGACTTGCAGCCTAAACATCAACAGCTTCTGTTCACTTTTTTCTCCCCACTGTTAGGAGACAGTGGGGAAGGAAGGAGCTGGGAAGAGGCACATAATTCAGAGGGTTTCCTCTTAAAGCCATTTTTTCCTCAAATACAGTATTAAAACCTGAAAAAATATGAGGGATTTGTGTTGAAAATTCATATCTTGAAGTATCAGTAGCATATCATAGCTTTGCCATCTTACACCTGATTTAGTATTATTTAGATATTTTTCATGGTTCTGGATTTCTCTGCTCTGTTTCAACAGAGCTTCCTGTTTCAATATAACTCTCAATAAAACACAATCATCTCCAAGTCTGCTAATACAATATTTTTAAGAAAGACTTCTTGTCTTGCTACCTTCATTAGATGGTAACTCACTGAAATTCCCATCCAGGGCAGAGTATTTTCCCTGGAAGAAGGGAGAAGTAGCAGTTCATGCATCAAAAGCAAAGCAGTGCAAACAGCTGAAAGCCATCTCCTGCTCCTGACACACTCAACTCATGGAGCAAAGCTGCCAGTGTCACCTGTGGGTGGGAGAAGGGACTTGTTCCCTTGCTTCCTCAAAACATCTCTGTTCTCTGGCAGCAGCAGCACCAGCGAAATGTCTGTGTCAGGCTGCAGCTGTGAGGGGAGGAATGTCACATGCTCGATTGAAGGGCCCAAAAATCTCCATCTGGCCCTCACTCTGCTAGGAGTAACCCACCCCTGACTTACATAATTAAGCTATAAGTAAACAAATATAGAAGCAGAGTAAATATAGAAATAAATTACTATCTAAATAGCATTATAATTAGCTTCTAAATGCATTATTTCTATAATATACAGCTATATTTACTTAAGGATCCTCATATATGGAAGATTGTAAATGTGATATTGGGGACGATGAAATTTAATTTTTGCAGGATTAAGAAAAGTAGACCCCAAACACATGCATCAGTCCTATAAGCAATTACATAGATCCACATAAATATTACATGGCAAAGTCCTTACTTCTGTTTTATCCTATCTTGTAATTACTAATTGCTTATGACTTTAAATATGCTTAGCTTCTTTGCTTCTTATTTTTCACTGTTTCACTTACCTCTCTTTATTTGAGTTTTAACTTGATCATAGCTCTCTCTGCTGCTCAGTTCATTTTGCTTATGAAGAGAAGTCCAAAATTATACCATGAAATAAATACCAAAATAAGCAATGACCTAGAAAATTGGGAGCCATCAACTGTTACCTTACGTCTCATTATTTGTCTTATATTTCGGTAAATGAAGTAAAAATAACACCTTCCCTGGCCAAATTTAAGCACTAAACAGTTTTTTACTCCCTTCTTTCCAGGAGGCTTCATGGATGTGGTTTGAAGAATGTAGCACAAAACACAAATAACCCCCCCTTCTTGAAAGAGCTGCAGAGTAACTGTCTATTAGAGCTGCCCATAGACGTTTGTATTTCCCACAAATTTGTCAATGAGGAAAGAGTTTCAGACTGCTGACATCCAGCAAAACTGTACTGTGTGTGCATTATGAAATGATCCTGAAAATGCAGAGCTGATGTTTGACATTGCACACACCTGCATATTTGGGGAACAGAAGGCCTTCCTGTCCTTGAGTGTGCCCACATCCTGTGCAGGTGCCTGGAAAGGGATGCATATACAACCAAGCTTCTCCAGGGAGACTGGAAATGTAACTCTGATAGAGGTTTGTGTTTGATACTGTTCAACTTCAGCTGATAGAGCCATCTTTTATGCACTGAGACTGATTTGGGGATCCAGTAAATATATCACTGCTTTCTTTCACCCTCTATCTAACACAGAGATGGTTTCCAGCACTAATTATTACACAGGTCATTGCCAAAATGCCAAGTAAAAAAGCTTAAAGTGGATTACTAGATAATGTCTAAAAATAATACCTTTTCAGCCCTTGAGTTTCTGAAGGATGTCTGACTGTTAGCTATGGGAAAGGGCTCGCTTTAGACTGACAAGATTAAGACAATCCTCAGTCACTTAAGCCTGAAAAAAGCCACCTTTTCTTAAGAAGGGGACAACCTTGCAGATGTTGCATCAAAAAGATTTGATGCAATCTTCTTTATCAAAATAGGATCTCCCATAATGTTTCCCCAGGAAGGCAATACAGCTCTTGTGTTGTCACTCTCAAAACACAAGGGATTTTTCTCACACTAAGCAGGGTTTGTTGTAAAAGACCCCCAATACTTTATTTTCTATGTTTCTGTAGTAATGAGTAAGTAGCTTACCAGTTCCTTGCCACTTTATCTGGGTTCAGAAGGTAGTGACATGCAACTGGTATCTCTGGTCTGCTGAAGCTCCCAACAAACATATCAGTAACTCACTAAGTTCAGCTTACTGCAAAAAGACTGGAGACACAAGAGAGAATAGGAATACTAACTACTTGGTAAAGACTGCTTGGGTGCAGACTCCTGCTCCACCAGGACCTTGGAGAAAGGTGAGAATGAGGTAAGCCTTCACACTGTGAAATCTTAAGAGGGACAAGACACTGTACCTGTACCATCTCCATGCAGACCTGAAGCATCCTGCAACCCCCAAGAAGCCTGTGAAACTGTTAAGTATAGAACCACTAAAATAGCAACAATTTCAGCATTTCTGTAAATGCATAGAGATAACTTCACTGCAAAAGATACCTTACAAAACCAAATATGATCCTGCCTTACTAAAATAGTAACATTTTCAGCATTTCTGTAAATGCATAGAGATAACTTCACTGCAAAAGATATCTTACAAAACCAAATGATCCTGCCTTACCCAGAGCCCACCTATTTTGAGCTTTTTTCTGTAGATTTTCAGGTAGATATGTCTTCTACCTGACTCATTTTGGGGTCATAATGAGATGGAAACACTCTCTGACATACTTCTTAATACGCTCTTCACTTAATGTAGCGTTTACATTAACACACCATGACACTATGCACACTGTATAAATTTTTTAACTTTTTTTTTTTATTTATTTATTTTTTAGACATTGTTGAGTGGATGGGATGGCATAGGGAATAGAGTGAAGCTTATCATTAACAGAGCTAGCAAATGCCCCATCTGAAACCCAGGTGGGTTTGGCAGATGGATATAAAGTAGTAAATGGAATATATCAGTATAGTGTGCAAGCTGGTGAGAGCTGACTGACTGAGTTATTTTCATTCAGTTGAGCCGATTGCTGTTTTCTATAATGATAAGTGAATTTGGTCTTCCAGATTTTAAATGGGTATATTTTTCTGAATTTTTCTCATTTCTGAAAAAAACCCGAAAGAACGATTTAGAAATTAATGTAACCAAATTAAAAACAAATAAACAGACACAAAACCCAGAGAAATACAAAAGCCTATTTTTATTGTATACATGAAAATGAATATTTAAAGTTACAATACATTATATATTTCTCAATACATACTGAGTAGACATTTTCTTCTCAGATTTACTGATTTGCTAAGAACTTTCAGTCTTGTGCAAAAGAGTACTATAAAAAGCTCAATACATATACATGGCCATAAATTAGTGTCTTTGAAATTGCAAATCCTCAGTTTTGGGGTCTTTGGCCTTTTTTTTTGTTGTTGTTGTTTTGTTGTGTTAGTGCTAGTATTCAGCTTTTACAACAGCAATTTCCTTATATATTCATAGTAAGTGTCACAAACCCACCTCATACAAAAAAAAGGGGAAAGTAAAAGAACAAAAAAACCATCATGCAAATAAGTCTTCATGCTCTATCTTTTTCTCTTGCCCATAATTCTGACATCTTACTGTGTGTGCTCAGGTACTTGTTATTTTTATTTGCACAAGTTTGTTTTTGACAGTTCCTGAGGCAAAGAGTTATAACTCCAAAAATGTTAGATATTTGCTACAACTGAAGGTCCATTATGGCAGTTCAGAAGTAAATATTTCAAATATAGGATACGTATGCATACATGTGCACGAGTCTCAGGCTGGGGATTGAGGTAGCTCGTAACCACATCCCAGTCTCAGCTGCATCCTAGAATCCTTTGGTTTCTTCTTAAAGCTTGTTTACTTTTCAACTCATGTCAGCCTCTACTGCACGCTGAAATGAACTAGCAGTCAGACGGCAAAGGTGGTATTTTTAGGAAGGGTTTCTCTGTGATTTCTTCATGGTCTGCAGGATGGAACACAGGTTTTGGATTGAGCTGTCTTCTTCTTCATTTAATAAAAGTACTATTTTTCACTTCAAATCAGTCTTCTGAGTGTGTGCTAAGTATCACATGCTGAGTACAAACTCTTTGATAATGAAACTCATGAAAACAGTCTTGCCATGTCCCAGGGCTTTTAGCACATACAATCTGACTGTTCATACTGCTATGTATTTCTTTGTTTCTGAGCTCTCCAGCCTGCCAGAAAGTAAACAGGGACTGACAGTCCTCTACACACTGGGTCCTGCTCCTCTTTCTATAACTCTGAGACTGTAGATGGTTTTAGGGCAATTAACACAGATTCCAAGAGTTTCTTCTGAACAGAGGAGAAGAGAACAATCCCCTATAAAATTCAAGAGTCTGTCGCTGCTGGCAAGTGCCTTTGCCTGCTTTGTGCTCCCCTCTGAATTCACGCACAGCTTTTGTCTGTTCCAGGAGTCACTGAACCAGAGACTTCACAGAGTTCCAATCAGCACATCCTGTGGCAAGTTATCTCCCACTGCAGCCCGAAACAGGGGATTTCTAGCCCTGCTTGAGTGGCTAAATTGGCCATAAATTTTTTTATATACCATTCCTAACTCCATTTCACAACTCCATTGTAAAAAAGGCAGTCACTGAACAGGAAGTTTCTGCAGTGTACACATCGTGGCAACTTTTATGGTCATGTGGTTTCTTTCATAATGGGAAAACTGTTAAAGAGCAAGATGGTCGAGTGATGAATAATCCAGTGTGAGAACAATTCTATTTGTCCCACAACATGGCCTCTTCACTGTGAATTCTCTCTTAACTTTTGTAGCACTGACTCATGAAAAGTGTGAAATAAGAAGCAAAATGTTCTGAAAGGCAATATATATTTATATATATGTACTTAGGAGTACTAATTTTAATATAGGGTAAGTAAATCATTAATCTGTTAATCTATTTCTTCACATCCATCTATCCTTTTTTTCTCATTCAAAGATAAGGCAAAGATGTTTGCATGAGGAACTTTGGCCCAGGGTGCACAGACCTAACCCTGTGCACAGTTATCACTTCTTTAGGGATGGCAACTCATTTGCAGCTCATACTCTAAGCTAAATCAGAGAAGGATTCTGGCTTTACAAAACAACAATGCCATTACACGGAGATTTTGAGGGGGCTTTTTTAAAGGCAGATCAGTTCCTGGATCCAGTTCACGGCTATATCTCACCAATGATTACATTAGAATGGGGATAGCACAAGTCACTGAAGGCAGTGCATTTCTGAAACAACACCCAACATTAAAATTAAAATGCAAGTTATGACTTGAAACCTAATGTTCATTCCAAGAAGAACAGTTCTTAAACTATTTTTTTTAAATAGGCACCTTTTAAATAGTGCATAAGAAAGAAATGCCTGCATTTTTTTTTCTCAGGGTTCCTGAGAATCAATGTAAGGATGCTCAGATACTTTGACTCTGAGTGGAGCACAGATGTCTAAGACAGGCAGTGTTTGTAGCACTTCCTTTCCAGAGTGTATTTAAATTGAACATGAAGAAAACACAGCATATAACATCTCAGATACATAAATAGAAGTTACTATCAGTATAGGGGTTCCTCCATTAAGTGTCTGCCTCTAAAAATCTTCAGTATTAGGCATTTGCCTCTTCTTTTGTACTACTCAGACACATTACTTAAGCATCACAGAGTCCAATTTACACCTCAGTTGACCTCATTAGAATTACTGAAATTACTTTAGAGATTACTTTGGTCCATGTAGTTATTTATAGCTGTCAGGTTTTTTGTAGAAAACCTCTGTACTGTAAGAAACAGGACAGCAACAAAATAAATTTTCTGAGTATATTAGAAAGTTTTTTTTTTTTGCTTCCCAAGGGATAAACAGAGAATTGAAACCAAGGACAAGTCACTGAAGAATTAGTCACTTACCAGCTATCACCCAATGATGGTGAGCCTATGGTCCTTTTTCTGAATACAAAGGAAAGGTGCAGTACTCTCAGATATATGGGAATTGCTGGCAAATGCTACTTTTATTTTTGTGCTATAGGTATGTGCCTTACCATAAATATTGTATCCAAATGTGGATATGCTTATGCTCTAGCCAGGTACAGATTTCCCCATGGAAAAAGAAACTAAAAAAAAAAAAAAGAAAAAACCCCACAGAAAAACAAAACAAAAAATACAAAAAAACCCCCCACAAACTATCAAACAAAAAATTCATAACAGAACAGGAGAAAAAACAACCTGAGCAGAACTGAAAAGATCTTCATACCAGGAGTTACAGCACTGAATTGGTATGTGGAAGGGTTCAGCTCTCAAGTTCAGTGTATACTATCATTTTGCAAAGCAGAACAGTTCCTGCAGCAGAAAAAGATAGATCCATGTAAAGAGTTGGCCAGTCTGTTTGTTTCACAAATAACTCAGATGTTGATGACTGACCCTTGAATCTGTTTCAGATTATGTTCATATGAGACGTGAAAAAAAAAATAAAATTCACTTTTTAGATTAATTCTTTAACTTGCTTGTCAAATGAAGGATGGGTGGACACATCTTCCTCATGCCTTTTCCTGTGTTTCCAGCAGATAAAGATGTTGTGAAGAAATCTCAGTGTTCAGATTATCTCTGCTTTGTGAGACACAATGTCTGGCAAGTCTTTTGCCAAGGTTACAGTGGCAATAACTTCATCTCATCAAAATTTTAATGATTGTATTTAGGCACTCTGGCAGAAATGTAGCCATTCAAGTTGAGTTATGCAGTGGAACCAATGTGCTCCACAGCACACTCCCTAGTCCCATCCCATGAGTACCAAAGCTGGGAGATGTGCAGGAATATCTAATGCTTCCCTCCTGGCCTGAGAGCTGTGTTTTCTCTTCAAAGAGCCAGATATCAGAGAGAGATGTGCAATATGCAGACCCAGGTGCCCTTCTGATTCTGCCAGGGTGCCAAGTCAGATTTAGAAAATATTCCCAGACTTCACAATTTAGACATAGTCCTTGCCCTAAGGGGGGAAAAAAGACTCTAAGAGACTTACTACTGATGCCTAAGTCCCTTTCCCATGTTGGGAGCCCACAGTACGGGCCCCATGCTGTTTGTACCTGGACAACCCAAATTTCTGACAACCACCTTATTTACCACACCCCACAGATTTGGTTTGACCAGTCACAAAAAAAAAAAAAGCTCAGTAACAAATGAAATAGCACCATCACAGTGCTGCAATACCTTACTCATACCAGAATTTCTGTGGGTAGTGCCATTCTGCTAGACCTTCCCAGTTCATTCCAGGTATTTCAGCTCAGCTCTAGTCTTTTCATCTAATAGATAGTTAAAAATCATCTCTAAATATAGTGTGGTGTAACTGTGTAATGATATGTTTATGTTCAGCTAGAGGAAAAAAAGTAAGTGAAAAGAGTAACAGTTAACAGTGTCACCTCCTGTTGTGCCCAAACTGTGAGATGCAGAAACTGGAGACAGCCTGCATAAAATTAACAAATAGATGATCCATAGAACCATACATTCAAACCCATCTACAAAAGACTCTTCTCCCACTGCTCTCCTATTACATCAATGTAGATTGCAACCGAATATGACAAAAATATTTTGACAATGTAAATACTTTGAACCATATTTAAAAAAAAACCAAGTACTTACAAAAAATTTACCATTACAAATCCCACTCATTTCAACTGCAATAAAGCCATTAAAAAACAATAGCATGAGGATGGAGAAAGCTCCTTTGTTACAGCTGCCCTGGAAAAATTAGGAGCTCCCCAGAGGTTAACAATCAATTTGATCCAATCCAACTAAAAGGTGGTGCAGTTTTAGGTTTTTTTTTTTTCCTTTTTCCTTTTTCCTTTTTTTGATGTTTTAATTAGTTTATCATTACACAAGGTATCTGTGAGTTTAATTTCTCACAAGGTCTACTGCAAACTGAACCAACAGAAAGACAGAAATAGGTTCAAACCACAGACTTTGAATCTGGGTTTCAGACACATGAAATCTCAATCTGGTGTTTTGATATAGATTTTGATACAGGGGAAAAAAAAAAAGAAAAAAGAAAAAAGAAAAAAAAAGACATTTCCAAAGCTAGTTAGTTTTGTAACACTGACAGCCCCATAGCCCAGATTTGTGTAGTGTCTATTTCTGCTTATCTTTGCCTTTTCTTTTTAAACTATCACAACCCAGTTGACAGCAGTCCAGAACCTGTCAATAATTTCCTAATGCTATATGCATTAACAAGGACTTACAGCTCATGGCCAAAGGGTGCTCTGTGCAAGACGTATAAAAAATCTTAGGGGAAATAGGCTTGAATTTTTATATTATTTTTCTCAATTCTTCATGACCATTTATAGATGCAGGACATAAAAATATGGGTCCCTGTTCAGCCCTTCCTACTAATAGCACAAAATTCCTGTAAATAGTCCATAAAAGTATACTTTTTCATGCAATGAGACAATAGGACCTTCCTATTTGAGTATTTGAACATTTGGATCTACGTGAAGAATCCCATTTTCTAGAATGAATTACCTGAAAAAATCATCTGGGTGATGTGACCGTTGGACTGATTTGATATAAAGCCTGATAAACTATTTGTACCCCTGATTAAAATACTGAGTTGATGTAGGAGCTATCATGGAAAACTTTCTTCCAAACTGGCATCTCCCAAGGCAAGGCCTGTTATCCATCTAAATGGCCAAATGGTCTTCGGGGTCCAAATCTTTATTTAAATCAAGAAAAATCATGTTTGTACCCATAATTCACCGCTTCTTAATTAGGATAAATTATTTGCCTGTTTTTTTGAAATCTGTGAGTAAATACACCATGAGAACTTCTTTCAACAATAACTTGATTTGACAGCCAATAAAATTTGTGGGATTAGGCAAAATTAGATTGTTCTCTTTCTTCAGACCTAGAATCCTAAAACTGTTTCTCTGAGTTAGTAGTGTAGACATTTTTTGACACATTATGTATGATGTTACTCTAATAAACACAGAAAAATTCCTAGCAAACTAGGATTTTTCACCACAGGTTATAAATACACAGTGTTTTCTGAAGTTAATATCCCATTCATTAATTTTAAGGATCTGGTGACTCTGTTCTGAAGTTTTAATCTATACAGAGTAATTTAATTTTTTACTCACATTTCTGCCCATTGCTTTGACTATGCTTTGCCTAAGGATGACAATGTCAAAATCCTGCTCACAAAAAGTTTTTAATCCATTTTGACAATGCTGGGGATTAAGAGATTTGAGATTATGAGCCTAATGAAGAAAAGTACTTAGGTGTACTTAATGTAAAATTATGAATTTTTTAAAAAAGAATAAATCTGCAACAAAAAAATTCCAGTTGCTGGAAAACTTGGGGTACAACTGTTTTATTTTTTGAATCCTCTGTTACTAAAATTCAGCAGACAATGCCATGTACCACTGCAAAGGAGAGAATATTGTCTCTGAATTGTTTATTTGTGCAGCATTTGGACAGTCCAGAGGCTGAATTTGACATATCTTGTGTTTTCTGGTCTGAATCTTTTTGGTGGCTTGCCAGAGTGGGCAAGAATTTGTGCTGGTTCAGAGGAGTAATTTGGCAATATACAAAGAGAAGCACAATGAGGGAAGCAGTTGGCAATATCCACAAATACGCAGTGACCACTGCAACACAGCAACGTGTCAAATGTCAGCACCAGAAGGTAGTTCTACAGTTTTCAGTGTCTGAGGTTTCCGTGCATTTTTTTACGAGTGCTTTTTTTTTACATGTCCCACTTGCTGAGGCTGTATTCTGGTTTCCTAGGATCAAGTTATATCTTCAATAAAGACATCAATAATATTTCAAGAGTGTGTTTTAAAAATCTTCAGTCTTGAATTATCACAGAATCAGACAAAAAGCCTGGAGTAACTGCAACAAAAGCATTGTTAGCTCTAGTGCAACTCAGCCACCTTCCAAGCCACGTACTGTAAAATAAATTTCAGCTAATAGAGTTCTTGACCTTGAAGCTATGATTTCTAATTAAGTGAAGTTAGTCAGTGAGATCTTATTTTTCTAACACTGTGTTCCCTGTGTGGTGGTTGCTCAACTCACTATCCAGCCATGTTGGATATTTTAACTAAAAATTTGCTTTAATATACTCCGCAGCACCTAGAAAAAGCAGCGCACACACTGTATATCTGTCATTTCCATCTCGATGAGGACAAAACAAAGGGATAATTATAAAGTGCATCTCATATTGTTACTCTTACATGCGACATGTGCATCTTTTTTTTTTTTTTTTCCACAGTAAAGTGATTCTGCTGTGGAGATAGCACCAGGTGCATGGGGGTGACCTCACACACACACCAAATCGGGAGCTGACATCCATCACACTTTGAAATTTTGGATTTCATCATTTCCTGATCTTTCTAAAGGGATCACAGCACCTGGCCCTCACAGCTGTAGTTCATTTAGAAAGCAATTTAAAAACCGAGAAAAAAGCAAATGACATCTTGCTGCCTCAGCCTTGTCATTAAGTATAGCAGAATGGCCTTCATTTATGAGACACATGGCTAAGAATTAATATCTTTCAGTGCTTTCTCAAGTCGAGATTACAAAAGGTTTGAA
Source organism: Florisuga fusca (assembly GCA_038090715.1). Lineage (NCBI taxonomy): Eukaryota > Metazoa > Chordata > Aves > Apodiformes > Trochilidae > Florisuga > Florisuga fusca. Next base: position 5,354,147 of record JAAWXA010000029.1, on the reverse strand, counting down.
AGACCACTAAATAATTAGTAGTATGACTGAGGCAGGAAAAAAAAATAAAAAAGAAAAAAAAGAAAAAAGAAAGAAACAACCCCTCTTCTTCATTATGAAGAACATTGAGAATCACACTGACTTCAACGTGTTCTAAACACTGTGACCTTTGAGCATTGTGTCCCCAGTAATAGTGTAAACCTTCAGCTTTTATTTCCTCCCCTTTTCATCCTCTGTAGCACTGGAAGCTTTGTACATATATGGATACCTTCTCTGTACAGTTAAATGCCTTTATGCACACAAACTGTTTCACTGTATCTGCAGGGGCTGAACTTCAACGTTGAAGTTAAAGTATTTTAAAGTTTTGCACAATACCATACCCCTTCCTTTGCTGTTGTTATGTTCTGATTTGCTTGCTTTTTCTTTTTTTTTTTTTTTTCATTTTATTATATTTATAATTTTATGGAAAACTAATGCTTATGAAATGTCTGGCTAATGACATGGGCTGGAGCCAGCTATGGTGCAGGCAGGTGCTGAGCAAATCTCCCCATGCAGCTATGCCAATGCATTGCACAGACTCACAGCATCCCCAGTGCCCCCACAGCCCCTCTCTGACACACTCCCACCAAACTGCACAGGGCCTTTCTGAAGGAGAGTTCAATGTTTTGTTAAGCTAAGAAGAATGTGGAATTTCGAGTCTGAATAAAATCTGTGTTTTACTGCATGCCCATCTTATTGTCTGGGCTGTTCTAACCCGGGATAAACCATATCTACCTAAGTCAGTTTGCAGGGAGTCTTCATGTTGGGTGTGAAACTGTACTGTCCATCCCTTTATTTGGGTTAAAACTCATAATTTTCTAAAAGTGTTTATGACATCAGGGCTCAGATACTGGACAATAAGATCTATTTAACCCTTCTAGCTAGTGTAGTTGGAGTTACTGTCTTTCAAGTGCCATCTGATAGAGACTCAGTTCTTCATACTTATCCCATAACGTCAATAAGGCAGCAAAAATCTCGTTTGTTCTGAACTGCAGTGTTCTTGTTGACTCAGCATCCTTTGGTGTGTTTGAAAGGACTGTACATGCAAATGTAATTCAAATAATGCATAATTTTATTTTTTTTTTCTACTCAGTACACTACTAGCTGTGGTGATTATCTGGCTGCTATCTCAGTTCAGGGAAGTGTAAATCGGCATTCTGGTGTTCCAAAGTTCTGAATCTTTCCTTTGGAGAATGCTTTAAAGCTTAAGCCTAAGGAGGATTTCAGGACTCACAAATTTTGGGTTCATCTCACTGTACAGAGTAAAACACCATATTTGCAGATAGGAAGTGGATGCTGAACCTGTGTGTTAGTGTGTGTGTGAGCTTAATAGCTCATTCCAGAATCTCATCCTCTTAGCAATGATACCTAAATGAATTCTTATTTAGCAGCATTGCTGAAATCTTCTGGGACTTAATCCACTTACTCTCAATTAATATCAAGCTAAACAATTACAGCTGTATGTTTAAAATAATTTTCACTGCAAGGTAAACATTTCAGGCCTAGGAGAAAGACACTGAAAACAATTAACCCTTCTGTGGACTTCAAAGGATTTCCATCATTCACTTTCCACTACCACTCTCTCAAATCCCCCATTCTCAAATCCTCTGCCCAAAACACTATACTGCATTTTAGGTAAACCACTCGTTGTCTTAGGACTCAGCTGATCAGAATTTCATTTCCCTCTGGGCCTTCTTAACCTTCCCTGCCTTGGCATGTGCCTTCAGACCACAGCAGGACATATCCTCTCATTTGCCAAACTGTATATCTGCCCTGTCTCCTAAGTCATATTCCAAAATACCACAACCACACCCATCTCTTTCCTCTGAAAGTCATATCTGACTGACTCCATGCATGTGGAGCTTTCACTAGTAAATAATCTCAGGGAGCCAAATGATGTGTTCAGGAGGGGGTAGTGCTCTCGGAGGCTATTGGCAGTCATTCAGATGACAACCAGCTGCAAAGAGCTTTAAGAACAGTGTTATATGCATACACATACACATAAAGAAAAGAAAAAAAGGGAAAATTGTTGACTGAAGACATATTGCCCTTGATTGAATAGTAAGGAACCTGCTGTCAAGAAAATAGATATTTGGGAAACCAAAAAAAAAAAAAAAAAAAAAAAAAGGTTTGCCCATTTCACTGGCTGTAGATCAGCCTTCAATTGTCAGCCCTCAATTGCTGAGGACAGACAATGGTGATTTCTGCTTGATTAGCCCCTGAATGCACAAAAATTGCTTTTCCAGTTGCCTGTTGATTTTTACTACATGAACGTTGTTTCTTGTAGTTTTGTGAGTAGGGAGCTCTGTAAGAGCAGAGCAACTCATGAGAGCTCTAATTTGCATGGCTCCCTGTAAAACATACTGACAGAAACGGTAGCAGAAAGAAATGCATGTCCTGAGCAGATTCAAACTTAGACTGTGGCCTTTCACACCATACACTTTGGCAAAGGTATATGGTGCTAATATTTTTATTAAAATTGCATTACACATAACTGATTCCTGGGTCCCTAGGAGAATAGACCCAACAGGATTTCTGTTTATCCTTGAGAGGGAAGGAGGTGAAATATAAATACCTCTGTGAGGGGCATGCTCTAGGATCCTATAACAAGGAAGAGTTGGTCTCTACTGGATATTCTGTTTATTTGCCCTGTTTTTGATGTGAGCTCATTTTCTCAGCATTTATTTGTGTACATCAATATTCCATGAACTCCATAGGAAGGGAATGGCAATTAAGACAGAGGTTTAAAAGGCAAGTGTCGGCATGTAGTTGCATCACCACCTTGAAACACCAGAACTGTCCACTGGAACTGCTGTCTCTGCTCATCGGCTGTAGGCGAACACCAGAAAACTCACACAGATGTTCAAAGTCACCTTTATGACTCTGACATGCAACCGAGATACTAACCACAGAATCTCTATGTGCTCCCAGAGACTGCAAATGCAGCACAACTGGAGTTCTTTCCTGCTGCAGTCAGTGGGAGCTACACTAAATCACATCCTCTCACATTTGCCATAAAGAGGTGATAAGACACACACTCATGGTTGTCACTGTTCAACTTGCTAAGTTACAGCACCAGAGGAGGTGTCTGGGAGCCCAGCGTGCACAGCCCAGGATTGCTTCGTGTCCATAGGCACTGATGTAATGTCACCAATGATGGCATCAGCAGTGTGCTGCTACACATACAACATGGTCACATTTGCCCTCAGTGCTAAGGGCCATAGAGGAAAAGGAGTGTTCCTCACCCAAAGCCATTTCAAGAACATCAGCAGACAGAAACAGAGACATTCACTCAACTTTTGCTGAATCTGTATGTTGGCAGAGGTCTGTGGAACATCAGACACTCATTTCCATGGACACTAGAATTTATTATGCTTTAAAAGCCATTACTAATATTAGATACATTCTGAATATTTTAAATTACATAACTTGGCATATTCATCAACCTCCTAGAACAAAAACCTAACCTATCTTAACATCCTGAAGTATAAAACTCATCCCTGAATATCTCCTGCAAACCACAAGACATTTGAATTTCTCTTAGGAAAAAAAAGGGTCTTATAATGAAACTCATATATATTTGTGCATGTATACATACACTCAGACAACAGATGTCAATCTCCCTTTTGACTGCTGTGCTTTGCACAATCCTGCATTTTAAAAATGACAAGGTTTTATGCTTTCATCTCTGTGTGTTTTCCATTTCAGTATCCCAGATTTACTGTGTTCTGAGAGTTAAACTATACAATAGTTAAAAGTTAATTTTCCTTCCTGCCCCCAAAAAACAAATAACAGAAGAAGTAATTTAACCTCATATCCTCACTCTGAAATTAGCTCTATTGTCAAAAGAGGACAGCTGTATCCTGACTTCAAGAATTTCATGTTGGAATTAAGCAGCATTTTTGAAACCATTGTGTTACTTCAAACAGATCCATAATGGTCCCTCAGCAAACCATTTTCAGAAGACTTGTGTAAGTAAGATAAAAAGACACAATTTCTGAAGAGATGCTTTTATGGGCTAGGTCAGAGTGCTCTTTCCATGTTGTTCATTCCCAGTCGAATTTCCTAATAGCCTATCTCCTCAGCTAACAGATGCCCAGCCTCATGTCGGAACCAGATCGAGCCACCACTGAGATGATATCCAGCTCCTTTCTTATTGAGCCGTTTCCCTAGCAGATGGTGCAATGCTGCAGGCACACTCCTTCCTGTTAATTACCAGCCTTCGCTACAGATGGAAATGTCAGTCAGCCTCACAGGTCCTGGTTCCTGCCATTGCCTCAGTCCATAGCCCTCTACCTAGGCAAGATGCTGCCAACACACACCATGTGTTTTGTGACTGCTGACTAGGCAGGCAACAAAAAACAACTTAGTTCATGAATATTCATGGAGGAATGTTTAGAGTTCTGTTCATCTGCAATGCTTATAGATCTGCTTAAAGGAGATTGCACTTCCCGAGGAGCCCTGTGCCCCTTGTTTTACTATGGTGTGGGCAGATGAATTATCAAAGTGTGTTGCTATAGTAACATATAAAGGGCTATTAAATGTCTGGCGTTTGGAGACTTCTATAGGCACATGGGTTTCTGGATGCCATTTTTTCCATACCTTAAGTGCCCTTTAATTATTCTTGTCCTGCAATAACAGACCAATAGTCACCAGGCTGAACTGATTATCTAATAATTGTTGATTTTCATTAAAGCCTGATTATCTCATTATATGTAACCAATACTAATTCCCTGATCTTTTCTTGTATCTAAAAATAGTAAATCCAGAAAAATTAAATTCTGTGTAATGTTTATAAACACATTGGACACATTTTTTCTAATGGCTAAAGAAAACATGTTAGTAATAAAAAATACATTTTCAGAAAGATTTTATATAAAGTATGAGTTAGACTATTAGGAAAACCTCTACCATGCCTCTTTTTTCATTCTGTTTTCTTTTTCTTTTTTTTCTTTTCTTTTTTCTTTTTTTTTCCTTCTTTTTTTTTTCTTTTTTATTTTTTTTTATTTTTTCATCTAGAGGTAATTCATTCTCTTGTGAGAATCTGTGCAAGTGTAATGTATTAAAATAGCAATATGACTCAGAACGTGCCAATAATACTCTTCAGCTTTTCGACTCATGACTGTTCATGAAGTGAGAGTTCAGATGCAAAATGAGAAAAGCAGGCATCCAGTTTGTTCAAAGAGCACACACTTTTCAAGAACAGAAGAATTGTATTCCATTTACACTGTGCAGAATGAACAATATGTATAGAAGTAGGGGATGTTTAAACAACAGTATTTTAAACCCACTCTGGGCTGATTGCTGTCAGCCTGATAATGCTTCAGCAACAGAGCAGAGCACTCAGAAATACCTGAGAGAGACACATGCTGTTTTTCTGAAAGAACTGCAAGTCTGACCAAAAAAACCTTCTTACAAATCAATCAAGTATACTTTCTGAGCACTGCTTTTTTCCTGCAGTTTTATCTCCATATGAAGGTTGACAATAACTGCTGAATTTTGTCTCTTTCTTTGCTTATATTTGGACAATATTTGCTTTTAAGTTGTTGACTGCTAAGAACTGGTGGTTTCCAAGATGCTGAAGTCCTTTTGTAACCTTGGAGAGTGCAAAAGTTGTGATGTTTGTGATCCATTTTGTTTTTTGACAGAAATATATTCTGGTTTTATTCTTCTCTTCATTACAATGAAACCCCAAAAAGCAATGTAAGATAATTCCAAGGTTTATTTCAGTTTCCAGGTTGTACAACATTGTACTATTTCAATAGTAAATAATGAAATGTAATGCTATTTTTTTTCTAAAACACATTTCGCTTTATTCTTCCAAGACAAAACTATGAAACATACGTAATTGCCAGATTTCTGTCAGTTGCACTGGGCAACTGAAGTTGCAAAATACAAAGGAGTTTAAAAGGAATACAAAAAGGGTTCAAAAAGTTTGGGGATTACATTATGAGTTCATAAAACTAAATCTTAACTTTGTAAATCATTATCTGAGTCTATAAGTTACGCACACATCATTTGACTCTATATGTCATAAACTAATTACTGTCCTTAAAAGACAACTACTACTTGAGAGGACATGAAATTTCAACAGGCAAAGCTCACGTAGCAAAACCATATAACTGTTGTTGATGCATTCATAAATGAATAGTCATATATTCTATGCAAATTTGATAATACTCTACGATAACATACAAAGTGCAGCTTGAACTTCATTGTGAAGCACTCAGCTGGCTCTCTGCTAATCATCAGCTTCTGTCCAGCCAAATTTACACTGTGTAGAAAGTGACTTAATCCCATATTATTTTTCATAGCCGTTCCCAACTTGCACTTTAAAGGTACTTACTTACTTCCCATTACAGTAAATTTTGTTTCCTTAAAAGGGACAAGTATGACTTGCTGGGACTTAAGAAGCTGATATCTTGAGTTAGGTGAAGCAAAAGTACTCTAAATATACATCAACTCTGGCTGTATATGCTCTGCAGGGCAGGTGTACTCCACGGTGACACCATCTCCCTTCCAATGTATGTGCTCTTTTCACAAGGAATGGGGCACTGGGAGTGGAGTACACATGTTACTACAGCCTGCTGCACAGATAATGTATTTGCAATGAGTTTCAAAGCACTGCACTAAGGTAATTTAAGTTAGTGACTCAGAGAACTGTAGGGCTGTGGAAACTCTGTTGGTGTTTTGCTGGTGGGACCTCAGCAGGGAGACACAGTAACCTCCTGATCCAGTGTGTCCTCATCTTGGTGCTGGTATGTGCACTGCCCAGAAGGGAAAAACACGTTTTAACAAGGGTGATAAAGCTCTGGGTGGGAGCACACCTCATTGTCTCCAAGAAAAGGATTGTCCCTGCTGTGGGCACTGCAAGTTCTATGGCTGTTCAAGACTTATTGACCAAGTCAGCAAGTTTCACAGCAACTCAAGGAACTCACTGCTAGTAGTTTGGTTAGATTAATACCAAATAGGTCTAAAAGTCAAATTACCACATTAATTCTAAAAAACTACATTATTTTCATTCTTTTCATCACTTAGAGTAATCTGATTGACACAAGTAGGCTAATCAGATAAACGAGTGTTCACAGAGTATTCCACATTATGCCTTGTAATTTCCTTATTGCAGCAGAACCTGGGTTATACTTTTCATTACTTCTTGGTGTCTATATATCCCAATGTACTTTTCATCATTAAGTGACGATGGCAGCTGAGGAGGATGACAAAGTTGCTCCAGGGTAAAAAAAGCAAGATTAAAAAAAGAGATGGACAAAGTCAGACATGCATGGGGGGAATGACATCAGGATAAATGTATATTTTGAAATAGCCATTGTTCAGCCAGCTGCAGCAAAGAGCTGATAGTTGAGAACATGCACCCTCACGTGAAAGTATGCAGAGACTGTATACATCAACCTCTGTCTCATAACATAACCAAAAAAAAAAAAAAGGTAAATCTGAATCATCTTATTTCTGATTATATGAAAGAACACAAAAGTGATGTTTTGCCACACATGCGTGTTTCCATCCCATGACTACCACACTTACTCACCCCATGTAGAAAGTGAATAGCTTATAACATGGTGAAGAAAATGCTGCAGAGTTCTCAGAAAAGAAAGGAAAAATATAATTAAAACAGTTCATTCAATTAATTGTATTACCTGACTAAATCTAGTCTGCTGGCCACACAGTGGATCCTATAATGTTTATATATCAAGTAGCTGGGTTATACATCAAACTGTGACAAATATTTTGTTCAGTACTTTAAACTTTCTACAGCCCTCAGTGATTCCAGCTTTGCACCACCTCTTCAGAGGGTTTTGAGTTCAATCATTTGTTTGGCTGCAAATATATACAACAGGATAGTGCAGAATTAGAAATGAAAACTAGGAATAATCTGTCTGCCACCAGGATTTTTTCTGCAAGGAGTTGACTCTTCCCTTTGCATCAAAGCAGTCCGGGAACAATTATATGATTTGCTCGCAGGAAGATCAGAGGGAAAATTATTAAATCCCTGAACTGCTGTTAAACAGCAATACTCACTTGTTACTCAAGGGTGCCTGCTCTGCAGGAATGGAATGAGCTTCTTTTGCTCAAGCAGGAGGACAGAGGAACCACAGCTTGAATTAAACAGTGCTGAGTAATAAACAGGTAGTGGAGAATGGGTATGTGCACTGAAACAGGATCCTCTGTAGCCTGGACAAATGAGATCTTGATAATTGCCTCTGATCCTGTAGGTTAACAACCCATCTCCACAGGTCCCATCCTGACACTTGGGGTTTAAAATACTTTTACAGCCAGAGCTCCAAGGGATCAGGATGGGGGCTTAACCCCACTCACCTAACTGCAGATAACCAGAATGCCACTTCTTTATAACTTGTTATTTTTGGCTGCCTTTGCCACCTTTTCTACTTATCTCCTTCTCAGTCTAACTGTTGCCATGGCAACATACAACCTTACTCGTTCCCAGATAGAATAGCTAAAAAGTAGATTCTTCTGAAGTCAGAAAGAACTTGCTCATGGGTCATCTGGTGGCCTAAGAGAAAAGTCAACAGACAAAGCATACAACCAAGAGAGCTTGTGTTAAGATAGTTCCCTTTTATTCTTCTGTACTGTGGTTTAGAGCCCTTAAGTACTGAAATTACAGGTGTAGCATACAGATTGTGAGGTGCTAAGCCTTTTTGGTTTACCTGTCTTCTTCAAAAATCATTACACAGAAGCAAATCAATCAAGATGTTTCTTCACACTGAATGTAAAACACGTCTTCCTTTCTCTCAGTATTATAAATTTATGTGTGCATGTCTGTAATAACAAACACAACAGTAAAGGAAAGTTGCTTGAATTCTAAAGTGAATTAAAAGTTGAGAAATTAGATATGTATGGGCATCCCTAATTTTGTTTCTGACATCCCTTCAAAATACTGGGACAAGTCATATTTTCATGGGAACCTTCAATACATTTACAGATAAGCCAAAATTAAGGCTGTCTTGAGAGCCCCTAATCCACACAATTTGGATTCAGCAGTCTAAGCAATATTCTTTAAGGTATATATTTGCATACATTTTGGTTGACAAAAGGTTATATAACAGAAAATCCTGACTATCCATTATCACAGCACAAATTATCAGTGGCCAAGGGGATCAGCTCTTTGTCCCTTAGAAATGGTTCTCACTTCCCAGAAAGTTGGCCAAGGATAACGTGGTCAGCTTGTTAGTATATGATGGTTGCAAGATATGAAGATAAGAAAGTCTGGATCCCTGTCCACCATGAATGACAACCAGTCTCCCCCTCAGGTGTTCCCAGATCACTGCCACTGGCTTTGTTTCTCCTGCTGCTTTTTTTTTTGGTAATTTCATATGAGGTTTCATGATTGCAGCAATCGTTAACATCTTCCTGGAAAAGCTAAGGATGTAGCAATGCTCAACTAAACAACTCAGCCAATCTGTGTGGTCTTTCATCATAGAAAGGAAATATTCTTCTCTCACCTGCAGGTATCACATGCCAAAATACAAAGTCTTGCAGTGGAGGTATTAGAATTTCTCAAAGCAAAGGCCACAAAGAATCTTTTAGATGATCTGCAGAGTGAGATTTCCTGGCAGCTCCTTACTTAATGATTAGTGAAAACTTCTAGTTTCCTGCCATTTCAAGCAAAAACATCATATAAACTCTTCCAGCAGCTGATCAAAGTATAAAATTATTTTGCAGCAATAGCTGAAGCTATGTTTGGGAAAATCACCATTTTTCAATTAAGGCTGTTCTAATTTGTCTCAAGGATTGTAAAAAGGTATGCAGATACCTAGAAAAATAATTGTATCAGTACGTATCCAGAGATGGCCAGATGGGACAAAGGACTAGAGAAAAAGAAAGCAGGGGGGGTAAAAAGCCTCACTAAGTTCCTGTCACGGTTTAACACTGGCCCGGCAATTAAACCGAGTAACAGATTTTTATATTAATCCCCCTCTCCTCCCTGATAAGGAAAGGAGAGAGAATAAGACAAAGAGACTTATGGGTTGGAAACTAAACTACACAACTTTAATGAAACAGTAATGATAAACAGGTAAAATTACTAAATATATACAAATATACAGGAAAAGATTGATCCCACGTTCCTCCCCCTTTTCCCCCAATAACCCTCACGTCACCACGGAGGCTGCAGGCAGCCCTGGGAAAGTCCAGGCTGGACCCTGGGGTCAGGAGCAGTCGGGAGCTGGAGGCAGGAACACACAGATTCAGGCTGGCACGGATCAGGACCACAGGCAGAGGAACGGACGGAATCCTCCCAGGATGCCGAAGCACACAGGGAACCGGTGAAGGAAGGGCAGGAAGAGAGGAAAGGGCAGGAAAGGGAAAGGTGTCGACCCTCGTGATCCCTCAAATTTATACTGAGTATGACGTGTATGGGATGGAATACTCTGTTTGGTCAGTTCTGGCATCTATCTTGTCTCGGGCCTCCCCAAAGGAGTGGTTCAGGTGGGACCTCTTTACTCCTTCTGCAGGGTAAAGTGTTTTCCTCAGAAGCGAGCAATGTCCTTGGCTTTGCATACCAGTCTCTAGCAGTAACTATAAACATCCAGTGTTATCAGTCCTAGAAGCAGACACTGTCTGAGAAACTTCTGTTAATTTCAGCAAGTGCAACTACTTACAAGAAACTTAGCTGAAAGCAAAAGTACAAACCAGAAAATCACCCTATCCTGGCCCAATCCAGGACATTCCACCCCTTATTCCATACCATTTGCGTCATGCTCCAATCATTAGTATCTCTTATCCCTAAATACATCTATACACAATTATTGCTATCTTCCTGTACTAACATTCACTAAGTAATTCAGTCTATGAATGTAGATGTTCATATTGTAGCAGATTCTTGAAACAAGGAGCAATTGTCACAGTTCATGTCTGTGGTCCACAAGTTGCAGGTTGAAGATGTTAACTTCAAGGAAGTTACTGGATGCCAGTCGATGAATCTAGTTCTGGTTTCATCACCACAAATTCATCCTGAAAAACACTCACAGAACACTGTTAGTTTATGCAATAATTTTCATAACAGTAGTTAATGTGGGATACAAGTTCATGACTCTGAAAGATTCCACGAACTACTGAATAAGCTAGACAAGCAAAAATTAGGAATTCTCACCTAGTGTTAGATCTGTNGGTTGTACAACATTGTACTATGTCAATAGTAAATAATGAAATGTAATGCTATTTTTTTTCTAAAATACATTTCGCTTTATCCTTCCAAGACAAAACTATGAAACATACGTGATTGCCAGATTTCTGTCGGTTGCACTGGGCAACTGAAGTTGCAAAATACAACGGAGTTTAAAAGGAATACAAAAAGGGTTCAAAAAGTTTGGGGATTACATTATGAGTTCATAAAACTAAATCTTAACTTTGTAAATCATTATCTGAGTCTATAAGTTACGCACACATCATTTGACTCTATATGTCATAAACTAACTACTGTCCTTAAAAGACAACTACTACTTGAGAGGACATGAAATTTCAACAGGCAAAGCTCACGTAGCAAAACCATATAACTGTTGTTGATGCATTCATAAATGAATAGTCATATATTCTATGCAAATTTGATAATACTCTACGATAACATACAAAGTGCAGCTTGAACTTCATTGTGAAGCACTCAGCTGGCTCTCTGCTAATCATCAGCTTCTGTCTACAAATTTACACTGTGTAGAAAGTGACTTAATCCCATATTATTTTTCATAGCCGTTCCCTTGCACTTTAAAGGTACTTACTTACTTCCCATTACAGTAAATTTTGTTTCCTTAAAAGGGACAAGTATGACTTGCTGGGACTTAAGCAGCTGATATCTTGAGTTAGGTGAAGCAAAAGTACTCTAAATATACATCAACTCTGGCTGTATATGCTCTGCAGGGAAGGTGTACTCCATGGTGACACCATCTCCCTTCCAATGTATGTGCTCTTTTCACAAGGAATGGGGTACTGGGAATGGAGTGCACATGTTACTACAGCCTGCTGCACAGATAGTGTATTTGCAATGAGTTTCAAAGCATTGCACTAAGGTAATTTAAGTTAGTGACTCAGAGAACTGTAGGGCTGTGGAAACTCTGTTGGTGTTTTGCTGGTGGGACCTCAGCAGGGAGACACAGTAACCTCCTGATCCAGTGTGTCCTCATCTTGGTGCTGGTATGTGCACTGCCCAGAAGGGAATATTTTCATTCTTTTCATCACTTAGAGTAATCTGATTGACACAAGTAGGCTATTCAGATAAACGAGTGTTCACAGAGTATTCCACGTTATGCCTTGTAATTTCCTTATTGCAGCAGAACCTGGGTTATACTTTTCATTACTTCTTGGGGTCTATATATCCCAATGTACTTTTTATCATTAAGTGAAGATGGCAGCTGAGGAGGATGACAAAGTTGCTCCAGGGTAAAAAAAGCAAGATTAAAAAAAGAGATGGACAAAGTCAGACATGCATGGGGGGAATGACATCAGGATAAATGTATATTTTGAAATTAGCAATGATACATTTCAAATGCTATCTCGTTTATTAAGACTTAAATAATTGAAGTTGTAGCCATTGTTCAGCCAGCTGCAGCAAAGAGCTGATAGTTGAGAACATGCACCCTCACGTGAAAGTATGCAGAGACTGTATACATCAACCTCTGTCTCATAACATAACCAAAAAAAAAAAAAAGGTAAATCTGAATCATCTTATTTCTGATTATATGAAAGAACACAAAAGTGATGTTTTGCCACACATGCGTGTTTCCATCCCATGACTACCACACTTACTCACCCCATGTAGAAAGTGAATAGCTTATAACATGGTGAAGAAAATGCTGCAGAGTTCTCAGAAAAGAAAGGAAAAATATAATTAAAACAGTTCATTCAATTAATTGTATTACCTGACTAAATCTAGTCTGCTGGCCACACAGTGGATCCTATAATGTTTATATATCAAGTAGCTGGGTTATACATCAAACTGTGACAAATATTTTGTTCAGTACTTTAAACTTTCTACAGCCCTCAGTGATTCCAGTTTTGCACCACCTCTTCAGAGGGTTTTGAGTTCAATCATTTGTTTGGCTGCAAATATATACAACAGGATAGTGCAGAATTAGAAATGAAAACTAGGAATAATCTGTCTGCCACCAGGATTTTTTCTGCAAGGAGTTGACTCTTCCCTTTGCATCAAAGCAGTCCGGGAACAATTATATGATTTGCTCGCAGGAAGATCAGAGGGAAAATTATTAAATCCCTGAACTGCTGTTAAACAGCAATACTCACTTGTTACTCAAGGGTGCCTGCTCTGCAGGAATGGAATGAGCTTCTTTTGCTCAAGCAGGAGGACAGAGGAACCACAGCTTGAATTAAACAGTGCTGAGTAATAAACAGGTAGTGGAGAATGGGTATGTGCACTGAAACAGGATCCTCTGTAGCCTGGACAAATGAGATCTTGATAATTGCCTCTGATCCTGTAGGTTAACAACCCATCTCCACAGGTCCCATCCTGACACTTGGGGTTTAAAATACTTTTACAGCCAGAGCTCCAAGGGATCAGGATGGGGGCTTAACCCCACTCACCTAACTGCAGATAACCAGAATGCCACTTCTTTATAACTTGTTATTTTTGGCTGCCTTTGCCACCTTTTCTACTTATCTCCTTCTCAGTCTAACTGTTGCCATGGCAACATACAACCTTACTCGTTCCCAGATAGAATAGCTAAAAAGTAGATTCTTCTGAAGTCAGAAAGAACTTGCTCATGGGTCATCTGGTGGCCTAAGAGAAAAGTCAACAGACAAAGCATACAACCAAGAGAGCTTGTGTTAAGATAGTTCCCTTTTATTCTTCTGTACTGTGGTTTAGAGCCCTTAACTGAAATTACAGGTGTAGCATACAGATTGTGAGGTGCTAAGCCTTTTTGGTTTACCTGTCTTCTTCAAAAATCATTACACAGAAAGCAAATCAATCAAGATGTTTCTTCACACTGAATGTAAAACACATCTTCCTTTCTCTCAGTATTATAAATTTATGTGTGCATGTCTGTAATAACAAACACAACAGTAAAGGAAAGTTGCTTGAATTCTAAAGTGAATTAAAAGTTGAGAAATTAGATATGTATGGGCATCCCTAATTTTGTTTCTGACATCCCTTCAAAATACTGGGACAAGTCATATTTTCATGGGAACCTTCAATACATTTACAGATAAGCCAAAATTAAGGCTGTCTTGAGAGCCCCTAATCCACACAATTTGGATTCAGCAGTCTAAGAAATATTCTTTAAGGTATATATTTGCATACATTTTGGTTGACAAAAGGTTATATAACAGAAAATCCTGACTATCCATTATCACAGCACAAATTATCAGTGGCCAAGGGGATCAGCTCTTTGTCCCTTAGAAATGGTTCTCACTTCCCGGAAAGTTGGCCAAGGATAAGGTGGTCAGCTTGTTAGTATATGATGGTTGCAAGATATGAAGATAAGAAAGTCTGGATCCCTGTCCACTATGAATGACAACCAGTCTCCCCCTCAGGTGTTCCCAGATCACTGCCACTGGCTTTGTTTCTCCTGCTGCTTTTTTTTTTTTTTTGGTAATGTCACATGAGGTTTCAGGATTGCAGCAATCATTAACATTTTCCTGGAAAAGCTAAGGATGTAGCAATGCTCAACTAAACAACTCAGCCAATCTGTGTGGTCTTTCATCATAGAAAGGAAATATTCTTCTCTCACCTGCAGGTATCACATGCCAAAATACAAAGTCTTGCAGTGGACGTATTAGAATTTCTCAAAGAAAAGGCCACAAAGAATCCTTTAGATGATCTGCAGAGTGAGATTTCCTGGCAGCTCCTTACTTAATGATTAGTGAAAACTTCTAGTTTCCTGCCATTTCAAGCAAAAACATCATATAAACTCTTCCAGCAGCTGATCAAAGTATAAAATTATTTTGCAGCAATAGCTGAAGCTATGTTTGGGAAAATTACCATTTTTCAATCAAGGCTGTTCTAATTTGTCTCAAGGATTGTAAAAAGGTATGCAGATACCTAGAAAAATAATTGTGGGTATCAGTACGTATCCAGAGATGGCCAGATGGGACAAAGGACTAGAGAAAAAGAAAGCAGGGGGGGTAAAAAGAATCACTAAATTCCCAACCCAGGACATTAGCAATTTGGAGTTAGCTTCTTATTCCATAAAAGAGTTTCAGTGAACCTTTGTGTAACAGATTTATTTTCCATGCTTTATCTTTTCACTGTAAAATAGTGATAGTTCCTTTTGTCAATACTTTATTTCTTTTGTGTATGCTGAATATAAATTACCTGGAGATAGGACTGGGTTGCAATTCATGCCACTTAACCTGGACATCTATAGTGCTGATGTGTATGTCAAAGGAGAGGGAACTTAGGGGAAGTTACTGGGTCATCATTATAGAAACCTCATTTAGGAATGAGTCATCCAAGAAATATGTTTTTACTATACATACTGACAACTTTAGATATCTACTTTTAGTTGGAACTAAGACACTTCACTGTCCCAAACATGTATTTGTATAAAATGCAATGGGGTATATAAACGTCTTTACTTAATTCCTATTCTGAACAGATGTGTGACTTATTATAACTCAGCCTACTTCAAGCAGTAAGGTTTCCTCAAGAGGATGATTCATGAAAACCTCTTGACACAAAATTTTTGATCTTTTCTTTTTTTTTTTTTTTTTTTTTTTTTTTTTTTAAGTCTTTTTAAATCTGCAGGAGAAAATGACTGATTATGGCTGTTAAAGTGCTTTGTCTGCTAGTGGGTAATTAGCAGGTGTCATTTCCCTGAAGTAGTGTGAATTATTCTAATGCAGGGGCAAAACTTGAAAATAATGAAGTTATTCAACTTGTTTACATTCAGTGACATAAAAACTAACTTTGCCTAATTCTGATTCTACTTCTACAGGGCTGGGTTGAAAGTTCAATCCTACTGTTTGCTGGATTTATGTTCTGCTTTGGAGAAAATGTGAAGAACAAACAGATACATTTTTAAATTAGAAGAAAAAAACAAAATCCAAAATAAGCAAGCAGAGAAAGATTATAAGAGTGAGCCAGACAGGGGAGAAAAATAACAACTATGTAATAAAATTATACTAATAAAATAATAATCTTCTTCTTCTAAAAGCCATCTTCTGAATACTTTTCTTTTAAATGTTCTAATTGTATTAGCAATTATCTTCTTGAACACTGCATAGAACATTTATCTGTACCATAGCTATGCAGTTCTTCTAGCTGAAATATCTTCTAAAAATAAAAGAACATGTGAAAAATAACCTTTGTTTAAATTATGAGGGTCATTCAGAAACATGACAGTCTTCTCCCTCAAAGTCAGAAGCTCTCAATCTCATCTATTGTCTCAGGTTTTTTCTTTAAAATGCAATGGGTGTCATTCTTTAAAATGACTTCTCAGATCATCTCAGAGCTGTATCTTGTTGAACTAACAATCCCAATCCTACTGCTTTCTTCCTTCCACACTTTCATTTCTGCCTCTTCCATTTTGTGTGAACCTTTCTCAGTGATCTTTTGATCTCCTGTAACAAATGAGGAATTATTTAGGATTCTGTATATTTTGTACAGCTTGTTGCTTTTTTGTATCAACAGATCAATATGAATATTCACCTCACAGGTGAAAAGGCTTTAATGTGTATGTTGCAGTAATCTACAACAAAATTATATATTTGTTGACACACGAAGTCAGATATGGATCTTTGCTGGAAGAAGGCCCAATATAAGCCAGGTTTGATTCTTCTCTTTTCAATTTCTTTTTTTATTTGCTTTGCTTTGTTTTATTTTTCTATACGGAAATGCTGCTCAGAGAGAATTCTGTGTTAGGATGCTTTCCCCTCTGTCCCCTCATTAATAGTGACAGAGACCTCTCCATGGAGATTTTACCCTGGTGTTCTATTCTACTTTTTATGTGAGTGCTTTAATAAGAAAAACATATTGTTTATGGCAGCTGCTTACTTAAACCTGTTATATATTTCTTGTTTTTTTTCTTAACAAATATACCTTTACTTCTTTATCCAGCAGTTATGTTGTCAAGCAGGTTATTTTAATCTTAAAAGTGGTAAATCCTTCAATAATCTTTCAAGCAAATATTCTACTGAACTTAAAGTAGCCAAACTGACAAGCCAGTACTTTGCCAAACCTACACAGATTATTTCCTTGTCCATCCCTGGCTCCATTTCACAAGGAAATGCAAGCAGGAATAAAAAGCATGCTGGCCACATAAACAAAAAACCCTTTCGGTAGAATTTTTGTGAATATTTTTTAAACAATCACGTTTGCCTTTAAAATATCGGCAAAATTATAAAGAGTTTTCTTTATAAAAAAGACAAAACCTCACATTTGGAAGCAGCTTCTTAATAAAAAAAACACCAAATTAATTTCACAAGAGGCCCTTTCTGTGTAAAGCTGCCTCTTTCGCTGTGGTGCTGGTGATAAGTATTCTTTTAACATGGAAATTACCACTGTGGAACTGCCAGTATGCGATCTCAGATCACTCTTTTGGCTTTGAAATTCAAACCTAATAGAAATCCTGCCAAGTTATTCAATGCTAGAATCCAAGAAAACTTAGCCCCATGTTAAGCTAGTGCTAATCAAGAGCTATCCCTCGACACCTGAATGGGTGGATTCCACAAAGAAAAGAAAGAAGAGGTGTCTTTGCAACTTTGCTCAGTTTGCTGCCCAGCTGCAGCAATTTTGTTCTAAAAGCAGTCAGAAAAAGAATAAAGTGAAGAAAGCAGCTGTATGGGATTATAGGCACATTTGCAAGATGCTCCATGTGTGGCTTTTTTCCCCCCTTTTAAATGCAGTGTAAGTGCAGTGTGACTAATTATACCAGAGAGGAAAGCAGAAGCTCTCTAGTTAAAGTATTTGGGTAATCATGTTTACTGCAGGGAAAGTATGTCTGCATTAAATAAGTCAAAACATGGTGTGTAAAATGTGGAATGACTTTGTAGGCTCTGCAAGAGAGAGGAAGATGTAGAAATGATATAAGTCTCATTTGTCCAACTAGAAGCACTACCAAAAAAGATAAACCATCTGCTTCAACTAACTCAGCTCCACTTGAAAAATGCTAATTGTATAAGAGGAGGAGGTTTAAACTTATTTTGAAAAAAAACACAAAACAACCCAAAACTTTGTCAGTTAACACGTTGCTATGTGGTTTGACAAAAATGATACTACCCACAACTCAGTGATGAGGTAACAGGGACTGTTCCTGCCCCTTCCATGTCTCAATTTCTCTTTCTTTGAGGCTTTAGATAGCTGCCATCTGCCCCAGTGTACCAGGCAGCAAATGCTTATACAGGGACACAAATTCCTTCCATGGCTTATTGTCCTTCAAATCCACCCTAAAATTCCCCTGTGCCATGATGCCTGTGAGAGCTGGGCAGGAGTTCTGCAGCCAGTGTGCCAAGATCACTGTCTTCCCTGGTGACCTAATGTGGTTTCCTTCAGCTCTGCCTCAGTCTACTTGCCCATGTCCATGTGCTGCTTTTCCTCAAACAGTTGTAGTGCTAGTGTTCAAAATTTTTTCTGCTAGCTGTCAATAAGGCAAAAGAAACAAAAGGGCATTAAAAAAAATTATTTTTATTTGTATCGAGTTTGGAAGCTCTTATACAGCATGTGACTGAAGAAACAATTGCAGAATTAAATCTATGTTGTTGACTTTAATGATAGGGTCCTTAAAGAGCCAGGAACACAATGTTTGGTCTTGTTAGGTTTTGTTACATGTTTAAATAGCAGAGAGTGAAGATAAGTGAACAACTTGGGGAAATATTTAAAAGGGCAAATGAAATTACCTGGATAAGTATAAGATAGCTGGCCTGAATCCAAATCTGGACTAAATAATGAAAACACATGCAAATACAATTGAGAGGAAATTAATTCATAGGTATACAATATTTATATTTTCATGTCAACATATTTTAATGGAAAACAATATATGAGAAAAAAAAGGATTGTATTATTTGAGTGAGATTATACTTTGGCTGATACAGACAATTGCATAAATTCAAATTAGTTCCCTAATATACTTGGGATTTCTGATTTAACTTTCCAATAGTAGAACAAACAAACAAAAACCCAAACAAAGATAAAAAAACCCCAAAAAACAAAACATAGACATATGTTACATATGTTAGAATATACCAAGAGCCAGTGAAATCACTGAATGTAGGAAAGTCTTGAGTCAATGTAGAGTCAAGTAGAGGACTTAATTTACCTTGGAAAAGAAAAAGTTAATGGATCAATACTCCACTAATTTCTGGGCTTTATATTACCTATAGGACTGTGAGGTAAAAGCAGGACATTTTAGATAAGCACAATCCCTAACATTTCAAGTCTGCAAAAAATTCATTTGAGAGTTTAGTCTCTCTCTTTTCGCAGAAGGAATGAAATACATTTCTGGGTTGATGAAGTTCCTGATAACCTTAATTTCATTGTTCCTTAAATTTCAAGTATTCTTTAGATTTGAAAACCTAGTTCTCTTTATCTAGAGAAGAAAGGCATAAGATGAACCAATAGCTGGAAGTTCACTTCACAGAATTTCCAGTTTGAAATCAGAAGCAAATTTTAAAGGGGAGAACAAATTAGCACGCAAATGAAAAAAACACATGAAGAATCAACTATGCATCAGTATCTTGAAATCAAAACTACACAGCAGTTATGTTTTAATAATTTAGTTTTCTAGAGGCATACATAGGCAACATTTTACATAACACAAAATTGAGCTTTATAACAACAAAAAAAAGGATGTGTTCCTTGCTATTTTCAAATAAAAATGGGGGCTTAGATACTAGAAGATTTCTCTGTCCTGCAACCCCAGTTTTAGACACAGATTTAAAAGGTTTTCATTGCTTATCTGATGGCATGGTGTTGAAAGTGACCCTTTTTTCAGTAAAAAACCCAAACACTTAAAAACCATCTTCCCTCAGCAGTAAGGGCTAGGATGTCAAAACTAAAAAAGAAATATTACTGAATAAAATTGAGACTTCTCAAATTAGTGTAATATTAATAAAAAATAAAAATAGGGACCAGATTAGTTTCTTGTATCAATAGAATTGAAATTTTTGACCTTAAAGAAAACTATGCATCCAAGATTCTTTTGACACCTTTAAAAGAATACTGAAAGAAAAACTTTTTTTCGGGGTTTTTTTTTTCAATCATCTCTTTAGTTCCTGTCCTTCCCACTCCTGACATAAACATATCACATAGAATTTTAGCTGAGAGTTAGGTCTTACAAAACAGAATATCCTGCTGTAATGGTTTACACAGGCTGAAAATAACAACACAAACCAGCTGTAGAGGGGACAGTAAATAACCAAGTGTGATCTTTAGGGAAAAAAAGTCAGTGACAAATTTTCAGCCCTAGTCATAGTTTTACACCTGGCTATGTTTCTAGGGATGTCTTTCTGTTTTAAATGAAAACCTTTAACCATAATGTTAAATTCTTTTTTTTTTCTATCATAAAATAAAGTTAACCTTCCAAAAATATATGACCATGAATGTTAAAATACAGTATTAACATGCTAGCTATATGCTATAATTCACCAGATTGCACACTAACACCTCCTGTGGCTTATTTGGACAATTCATTTGGACAACTGTGTCTTGCAAAATGTTAAGAAATATATTACCATTTATGTCCAGACCTCAGCAAAAATCATTTGGGCTCCAGCCCTGCAACATATTCCCATCATTTACAGACAGGAATACATTCTCAAAGAAGCCTCTTGTTAAACCTCTCTCATATCTTTTTGCTGACCTTACTCTTTTTTTGTATGATTATAAGGAATAGAGGCCAGTTCAGGATGTGGAGGGGCAATAAAAGCTTCTTTCAAATCCATACTGAAAAATGCTATGCTGGGCTTTTGTAGCCATAATGACCAAACTCCACTACCCCACGTTATGACCACATTGTTACGATGATCTACCAGTACATGAGGAAAAATGCACAGCTGGAGAAAAAACTCTCTGATGACATCTGGCACATGGCTTTGCATGGAAAGTCAAGGCAAAGAACAGTGCCAAGATTCTTACTACTCACTACGTATAAATAAGAAAGCAGGAACACACATACATAAAAGGATTAGCTTCCTTGCAATCTAGTTCTCACCTAGGAGTTCTTAAGCTTTCAACCAGGAACACAATGCAAATTGCCTCCACCAGTGTGGAGACAGAATTTGGAAATTTCACAGAGCAAAAGTATACTCTGTTTCATATTGAAAACACACTGTGCAGAAAAATCATGTAATTCTGCAGTGCAAAGGCTTGAAATCTGAGGCCCAGGCATCATGATTTGGTTCCAAGAAAGTACGGGTGGAAAGAGAAAGTTGTTACTGAACTGCAGATCTTCCTAAACAATGCAGTGAGGGTAGCATTCCTTTCCTATCTGCCTTGCTGTTAAAATCAATTTTTCTCTGTGTTTTCTTTTCTTCTTTGTTCACCTCAGACTCTATTATAGATTGTGCTGAAAACACTGAGTGCTGCACTGACAAAACACAGCTACAAGACTGGACATTTAGGGTGTGTTTAAAAAAAAACTTGACTGGTTGAAATAAAGATGGGATAAACATTGACAAGAAGTTCAGCTGGGACTTTTATCTTAAAACATATAGTACCTGCATGACCAGAAAATTTACTTCATGATGAATAACTTTCTTTTCTAGCTAGCAATAAGGTACTTCTTAATATAAATTATTTTTTATAATTGTTTTCAAGCTTCATCTGAAGAAAACTGAAAGTCAGGTTTCAGGTGGAAAAACCTAAATGAGAGAAGCCACACGTTTGCACTCAAATCTGAACCTATAGCTTGTATATATAGAGTCTCCTAATCACTTAATGTACTGTATCCCTCCCTCTACCTTCTTTCCATTCTACTTGTTCTGTTTTATCATTTATGAAAACTACTATACCTACTAAGACAGAAAGCATCCTAAATTTTAGCATGCCCATCTGTGAGGCCATGATGTCAGGACTGAAGCTGCCTCACTGGGGTATACTTCAGAGTCTTCACATAACATTTCATGTTAGAAAGGAGAGAGAATTGTATCAATAGTTTTACAACATAAATAAAGAAATTCACCTTCAACAATATGCAGACATGTTGCTATTAATTTATTTTTGCAGCCCTAGAAGGACTAAATAAAAGAAGTATGACTGATTTTGTGCAGATAGTTTTATACTTACTTTATACAGGTTTATTTATATAATCATAAATCAAAGAGGATTAAAGTTGCAAAAGTTAACTTCCCAGCATTTAGGATGGACAGGAATCATAAGATGTACCTCTGTTTGATACATCCTTTACCTTCCTTGGATCCTTACTTCTTTATCCTTATTCTTTTCACCTCCTTACTTCAATCCTTCTGCAAACTGGGTAATGTAGCCTTCACCTCCCCTGAGTCTCAGGTTCTTGTTACAGTCATTAGAGAGAAATAAGCATCCTCAAAATTAATTTCAGCCTAAGGTAGGTTAGAGACAAGGATCCACGGAAGGTGTCTGTGTTCACAGATTAAAACAGGTTTCAACAATGATTAACTTGGATTTAGCCACCTAGATGCTTAGATTAATCTAATAGCAGTGCCCACCCTCAAAGACCTGCTTTTAAGTTACTTCCCTAGCCTTTCAGGCCTTTGGGGTAGTGATATAGTCCAGTTACTCAGGGAAAATGCCTCTGATTCATCCCAACACCATCCTTCTCTATTCCCAGTTTATAGTTTTGGTGACAGCTGTGTCCCACCACAGACCCATCCATCCCATCAGTGCATCTCTGTGCCAGGGAATGCTTTCAGCAGTGAAGGGGAGGGAGGCCTCCCACCCAGACAGAAGTGTGCAGCCCTGCAGCTATGGATCAGAGGTGAGCCTGGGGAGAAGCAGCAACTCAGGAATGCCTCTTGCCTGTGCTTCAGCACATGCTGTAGGCACAGCTGCTTTTGTGTGTGGTTTCATAATACACTTCAACAAAGCTAGCTGAGAAGAAAGCAAACCATCATGTGACACTATTTTGACTTTGTTGTGAGTCAGCAGCTACTTGAAAACTTTACATCTACTGGAGAGACCTCTTCTACATGAAAAACACTGCGGTAAATGAGAATGCATTGACTTACACTTTGTGGGTCTGTTCCTGTACTCTTCCCAAGGCAGTTACTGCTGGCTGCTGGGGGAGATAGGGTATCAGGTTAGGTGGTCTGATCCAGCAGTCAGTTGGATGTACATACTGTTAATACCAGCAAATCTGCTAGAGGTTTCAAGAAAATTGCTGGCAGCAGAGAATTCTCTGGCTTTGCTGCAGACTTGAAAGGACTAAATGCTGACACACACAGAGCTTCAGGACACTTTTTACTCTCCTCTGTCTCCCTACCCAAGCACCTTGTTCCAGCACTAACCCCCAACATCAGCCAGTTTCATTTACCATCCCCTGCTCCAGTCATTTGCTGCTTCCACTGCAAATTTCCCATCCAAGCTCTAGCAATAGGATGCTAATGCCAATACTGAGCTTTCAGGCCCAAATGACCCATCTTCACTTACCTATTCTTCTTCCAGTTGTAGGTCCAGCAAGCCATGACTACTTCATGACTACTTCCTAATTGCTTTTACTGGACTGCTCCCACTCCAGCAGGAGAGCAGCATTTCCAAAAAAACCCATCCCAACCCCAAAACCAACCAACCAAAACAAACAAACAAACAAGCAAAACAAAAAAACAAAACCAAAAAACCCTACAAACAAACAAACAAAAACCCCACTAATCCTTGTTCTCTTTGCTGGTATATAGTAAGCCCTGCTGTAGATGTTTCTTATGCATGGATTTGTCAAATGTGTGAGTAACTGGAGTACATTTGCTGCCCATGGAGTCCTTAGGGTCTTTAGCTGCAGTCTGAGATGTCTCTAGAGGGAGTTTATGAACTTATTATGCAGAGTGGGATTTGTATACCAGTCTTTTTACTTGTACTCCACCTCATCTGAGTTTCTCCAGTCAGAAAAGTTAATCATTACAGTGTTTTTTCAAATGAAATCTACTATCAGATTTTACTCCTCCCTCTTATTTTTTTCCCCTTTAATATGTTCACTCAAATGAAAAGATGAAAACCAAAACCTCAAGGCTGTGACCAAACTAGGGTTCCATCACACTGACATCTGTCATATATACATTTCTGGCTAATTTAACACTTCTTATAAATACAGAAATTGTCACAGATCTAAAACCAACTCTTTTCTCACCAGTCCTCTTTCCCTAATCCTGCCTTACAATAATTTTAGCTCCATCTTCTGTGAATTTGCCTGACATCCCCTAAGCACTACAGTTTTCCATGGTAAAAATGCTTATTTTTGCCTTAGCAAGTTCTAAAAATAGCCATATATCAGACTTTCTTAACAGACAACATTACTAGCCACCACTATAATTTTATAAGATAGAATTGGAAGCTGAGATTTTCCCTAAAAACAATGAGATGAATAATCAGGTGTGAGAGAAGGAAAGGGAAATCACAATTGTTTCCTTGCTGGGACTGGTCCATTCATGATAATGAATTGTCCATTATGCTTTATCCTTCATTTCACCCTGTAGTATCAGCCTTCCATCAGTCCTATCTACTACAGCTTGAAAAATGCTGTTTCAAGTGAATCCCATTCAAACCCAAATGTCAAGGCCAGGTGTTCACCTTAAGAGTAGCTTTAGCATTCCTGACTGTTCCTTTCATAAAGCCTCACAAAAAAACCCACCCCAATTATTGTTGTTGTTATTATTCAAAAACTAGTCCTGAGAAATACTTTAAATAAGACAGGAAAGCAAAAATGCTAATCCTCTTACATAACACAAATCCCAGATGGCCTTGTACAGAGGGGAGGAAGATGCCATAATAGCAGTCACCATTATCAGTTGTGCTTGGTGACAGATGTTAAAATGATGCAAGTGTTTGTGCTCACTCGCAGAAGTTCATCAAGTCTTTTTTGTCATATTTCCCACAGAATGAAATCATAAATAAAAAGTCATGTACAGTCAAGCACTAATCTTCACTGCAAGTGCACAACTCACTCTGCATAATACTTAAGGAAAGCTGTTACAGTCTCTTAATCTGCAATTTTGTTCCGTAGCTGGAGAAAACTGTCATAGTAGCACTACTGCCCTGTAGATCTTGATTCCTTAATTCCCCATCACTATAAAATAATCAAAATCTATCATTGATTAGCAGTGATAACTGTATTAGTCCCTCCATCTACTGCATCAAAGACTACTTTTACATTGACATGGAAGCAGCTTGCTTTCCCTGGCCCTAAACTGGTTCAGATTAATGGCAGGTTCATAGAGCACACAGGAGGTTCCCATTTCCCGGAGGATTTTTTCACAGGGATAACCTCACCATGAAGGACGACAGAGCAGCAAAAGGTGGAAGGAGTATCCATCTGCCAGGAAGCACTGTTTGCTTTATTAAAACACCCTGAGAGCCTACTTAGGAATTCTCACTTAGAAAACCTAAAGTGCATAAACAGAAGTTTACATAAAATAGCTTCATGCTCTTATTTCACCAGAGACTGTGGGGAGTCAGGCTTGATTCGATCTTGTCGGTTCTCAGACTAATGTCACCAAACTTCACCATGAATCGGGTACCACACAAAACCAAGCAGAATCTGTTGTATATGAGGTTACAAATGAATGTGGGGACAATTTGATGCCACCACAAGAACCCTTCCTGCCTGCACCTCTTGGACCCTCACTGATTCACATAATTCGGAAACCACTGTTTCCCAGGGATTCATGAGAATGACAGATATTTCCCCTGAGGTATTTCCTCAGGCACAGGTGCTGCTATAAAGCAGTGCTCATTGCAGGTTTTTGTCTCTCCCAGAGAGGAGCTGTTGCCCCAGAAGGCAGTGGTAGGTTTGCTCAGCAGCTGTCCTAGGAAAACCAGGAGCTGTTTCACAGCTGCCCTGCAACTGCCCCTTCAGAAATATCTACTCAGTCTGGTACTCATGACCTGCCTCATCTCTCCCAGTGCAGAGGTAAATGCAGATATAGTAAATTTTGTATATTAGGGACAAAAAGGTCATCTTCAATGGATGCTGAACTCTCTTAATGCCTTGCCCCTTTCTATAGCAACTATAAATATCAGACTTCCCATCAAGCTATTGTTCTGTGTGCAGAGATGAATTTATTAAAATACGCCTCTGAGAACAATACCTGTACCAGTGGAAAGAATATCCAAGAAAGCACTCTCACTAATGCATGAGATCTGGCTTGCAGATATGAGCCATTCTTAGTTTCAAATTCTTTTGCCAGCCCATTGCAATATAATCATGAAATAAATGCTCCTGGGCACCAAAGCACAAGCAGAATTGAAACACAGAACATTATCCCATTAAGGTGTGCACACTACAGCCCCTTTGACACCCTTCTCTTGTCTCGTACTCTTCTACATCTCTTCTCTTCTGGGTGCAATGCAGCACCCTGTACATCACCTGATTGGGAAGGGATTCATTCAG
Source organism: Florisuga fusca (assembly GCA_038090715.1). Classification (NCBI taxonomy): domain Eukaryota; kingdom Metazoa; phylum Chordata; class Aves; order Apodiformes; family Trochilidae; genus Florisuga; species Florisuga fusca. Next base: position 5,327,631 of record JAAWXA010000029.1, on the reverse strand, counting down.
AGGTTGAGCAGGGTGATGGCAGTGGCCTCCTTCTAACTCCACTGTCAGCCCACTGAGGTGCTGATTGCTCCCAGCCAGGAGGCTGATTTTGAGAAGCAAGATCATAGTCAAGAAATGGTGAGGTTCCCCCATTTGGATCGACAAGAAGATGAACATGAGCCAGCAGTGTGCCCAGGTGGCCAAGAAGGCCAATGGCATCCTGGCCTGTATCAGGAACAGTGTGGCCAGCAGGTCCAGGGAAGTGATTCTTCCCCTGTACTGGTGAGGCCACACCTCGAGTACTGTGTCCAGTTCTGGGCCCCTCAGTTCAGGAAGGAGATTGAGGTCCTGGAGCAGGTCCAAAGGAGGGCAATCAGGCTGGTGAAGGGACTCGAGCACAGATCCTATGAGGAGAGGCTGAGGGAGCTGGGGCTGTTCAGCCTGGAGAAGAGGAGGCTCAGGGGAGACCTCATCACTCTCTACAACTCCCTGAAAGGAGGGTGTAGCCAGGTGGGGGTTGGTCTCTTTTCCCAGGCACCTCTCAGCAAGACAAGAGGGCATGGTCTTAAGTTGTGCCAGGGGAGGTTTAGGTTAGATATTAGAAAGAATTTCTTTATGGAGAGGGTGATCAGGCATTGGAATGGGCTGCCCTGGGAGGTGGTGGATTCTCCGTCCCGGGAGATATTTAAAAAGAGACTGGATGTGGCACTCAGTGCCATGGTCTGGTAACTGCAGCGATAGTGGATCAAGGGTTGGACTTGATGATCTCTGAGGTCCCTTCCAACCCAGCCAATTCTATGATTCTATGATTTCTCTGGCAAACCTAGAAACAGCTTTTTGCTTTGCTTCATTTCATTCTCCCTTGCAGAGTAACAATTTATTCAAACTCCAGTTTTAAATGTCTCCTTAAAGAGTTAACTTGTTATAAATGATCGTGGAAGAAAATGCCCATTTACATTCAAATTATAGAGAAGTCTCTTGTCTTTATCAACTCTCAAGTGTATTTGCACTTAAAAGCTTTCCCCCCCACCACAACTGGAAACAATAGTGCAGGTGCATTGCCCTTCAGTGTACAATGTATTTATCCTGGGAGGCAGGAAGTTGGTTTCACACCTGTTTCTTCTTTTTATTTGTTCTTGGCCTGGCTAATTTGCTGAATGTCATGATTGGTACAGCCGAGGCTGTCAGAAAGAATTACCACTTTGTAACATGACGGCCTAATTCTGGCAGTTCAGATTTTACAATGATTTGCCTTTTGTTCTTTCTTTCAGGAGCAGTCTGTTTTCTGTATTGCACACAAGCTGAATCTGATCAGTAGTAACAGAAAATGTAAGAATTAGATAGGATGTTTTATTAGATGACTGGCAATTTTGATATTATGTAATAATGGCAAAGAGGTTAAACTTCTGATATGGTAAAAAAAGGGTCTTGTTATATGCTGAAATAAATATTATTTTGCAGGAACTAAAATTTTTTGGTCAGAATTCAAGGACTACCGAAAACTAACAGATATTGTTTTCGGATGAACTTTAAGGAAATAACCAGAGAGAATCATAGAATCCTTTAGGTTGGAAAAGGCCTTTAAGATCACCAAGCCCAACCATTAACCTACACACTGCCAAGTCTACCGTGTCCCTAAGCACCACACCTACAACCTTTAAAATATCTCTAGGAATGGTGACTCCAACACCTCCTTGGGCAGCCTCTTCCCGTTCCTAACTACTCTCTCAGTGAAGAGATTTTTCTTAATATCCAATTTAAACCTCCCTTAGCACAACTTGAGGCTATTTCTTCTTTTTCTGTCACTTTTTAAAGTGAATGTAGAGTTGTAGAGTTTAATGGGGTTGTTATGACCCAAGTGCAGGACCTGACAATTGACCTTTTTGAATCTCATGCAACTGACCTCAGCTCCTCAATGCAGCCTGTCCTGTTCCCTCTATAGAGCCTTCCTGCCCTCAAGCAGATGAACATTACCACCTGATTTGGTGTCATCTCCATACTTACTGAGGTTGTACTTGATCCCCTCATCCAGATCATTGATAAAGACATTAAATAGAACTGGCCTCAAAACTGCCCTGGGGAGCACCACTTGTGACTGGCCACCAACTGGATTTAATTCCATTCACCACCATACTTTGAGCTCAGCCAGCCAGCCAGTCTTTTCACATGATGTGGTATATATTTAGTAACCATATATAGGTTTAGGTTTTAGGTTTATTACTAGTCTTCAATTTTTTTACCTAAAGTGAGCATTTTCAGGACCTGCATTATCATGTTAACGAGAACTTAGACTCTGCAGTTGACAGCTAAGAGGTTTTGCCAGAGAGAAAGTCAGCTAAGCCTGAGAAATAACAATGGATGCAATTAATTTTTTGTGGTTTTTTTAACATTTTAAGAGTGATACAACTCTTTTCACATCCTCCCCAACCGCCAATTTCTTTTTATCAGATATAAAATCTGACTATTGAAAATTCTTATAGCCTACAAAATTTTTTTCCAAGAACTACCTCAACGAGGACATGCCTTCCCGATCTTCTTTGTTTACTTCTCTACTGCAGATCTTTGACAAACCCCCCACTGTGTTCCAGGATGTCCACATTTCACAGAGCATGGGCTGCCAGTGAGCACAATACCCACCACCCCCCAGCCCTTCCAACGTTTACTGCCCTGGGCTCACCCACACCTCATGTGCCACCTGCACCAAGAAGCAGCCTGGATCTCAGCACTCATGATAATCTGGCTGCAGTTATAAAAAGTGAGTAGATATAATTTAGAAGAATGGATATGGAGAGAGAAGGACTGAATCATGACAGGATCACCAAGACACAACCTTATCTCTTAAGTCACAATGCCATGACCAGAATGATTACCAGATGCACCTCAGCCCCTCTGTAGTACCAAAACCTTGTCTAAACACTGTAGGCAATCAGCATCAAGATCAAAAATTTTCTTTCATTTGTCTGGAGGATGTATCATAAGTACTCACATGTGAAACTAGACCTTTCCATAGACAGAGGGCTGCTGCTTTCAGGCCGCAAAAGGCCACGCAGCTGGTCCTTTGCCAGGACTGGTGATAGCTGTAGAGCAGCAGCACACTATTTACTGGACCCTATCTTAATAGGGTCATTAGCTTCACTGAAGTGGCTATATCAGACATCTATACAGCTGAGGTTTTACAGTTCCACATTAGCAATTTTTTTATTGCTGTCTTTATCAAGGAGCTTCTGTAAGGCTGTTCTCCATCTGCTTCATCCTTGATAGGATTTATGACAACTCAGGCATCATTTCCATGTTCTGTAAGAATACCATATCTAGCCACTCCAAGACTATCAACAGGACAAACTTCCCCCACAGTCTTAACTTAATCTAAGTTTTTAGTAATTATACAGTGATGCTTCATTATTGTAGGCCAGTTGCATATATTGTCTTCACCAGCCATGCTTGTGTTGCCAATCTATTTAAAATCTCTGGCAACTTCCTCCTTTTGTGACTAAAAGGGACCAAAGGAAAATACCAATATCTGAACCTCAAGCCAACCTAAGGGGATGAAAAACAGAACCAGTACTGGGTAAAAAGCTTTCCTTCAGAAAGGGACAGTGATTGGGCCACTGGCACTTCTCTCTAATGGAAAGTAAGTTTATGTTATCCAGTCAAGAGAACTGTGACGTGCTATTAAATGCAGAAACTACTTGTTGACATCCAAAGAAAAAACATGTTTAAAAAAATTGAACAAATACATAATTTGCCATTTGTACAGATGAAAGGTATTTCTCCTGTCGAGAGAGACCACTGGGCAGGCAGAACTTAGATCAGCAGCCTGTACGACAGGTTGCCCAGCCTCACCCTCTTACTGAAGGACAAACTTACAGAAGGACAAGCTTACAGAAGGATAACAAACAGTCCTTCCTACTGAAAAGAATTCAGGAGAGGAGCAGTTCAGTCACAGTCCCTAAGGACTAGCTAACCTGCTTTACCGGGGTCCTATCAGTACAGTCAGAATTTATCTGGGTCATTTAGAATGAATGATGTGCATGCAGAAGCCCTTTTAAGGCCACAGATGGGGACAGATTGCTTAAAGGAAGATAGACATCTGATAAACAATCTAGCATTAATGCATCTCCATAAAAGGACAGCAAGTAAGAGTCTCCAAATTACAGACTGCCTCTCTATGTATTTGGTAAGCCCAGGTTAAAGCAAAAAATCTCCTTCCTTCTAACCTTTCCCAGAAAAATGACCCAAAGAAAAGAGAATGCTATAAATTTTCAGTCCCACCTACTGGAATAATTTCCAGAAACTCTGCTTCAGTGCCAGACCAGCTGCAAATGGGTGCCTCTCGGTGACACTGAGGGCACGGTGATACTACTTCTGCTCTTCCTTTAGCAGGCCAAATCGCTATTTTGGCTTGCCCTATCATAAAATAATTGTTGAGTTTGCTTCCCAGATGCCCACCACTTCAGAAGTGTTTGCAAGCAAAGGAGGAAAGCTCTGATACAATTGCAGAGCCAGGAAAATCTGACAAATTATTACCCAAAATGTCCTTAACTATCAAAAATCAGTGTTCTTCTCTTTACTCCTATGTGAAATCCTAGAACAAGACTGGATACTCCTCATGGAATTGTTGTCTGTCACTCCTATGAGCCTTGTCTTTCATGATCTGGATGATATTATGCCAGGACGTCCAGATCATAGAATCATAGAATGGTTTGGGCTGGAATGGACCTCAAAAGTCATCCAGTTCCAACCTCCCCATTCATGGACAGGGACACCTCCCACTAGACCAGGTTGCTCAAAGTCCTGTCCAACCTGGCCTTCAACAATTCCAGGGAGAGGGCAGCCACAGATTCTCTGGACAACCTGTTCCAGTATCTCACCACCCTCACACTAAACAGTTTTTTCCTAATATAGAATCTAAATCTATGCTCTTTCAGTTTGAAACCATTACACCTATTCACCTATTGCTACATGCAATAGGGGATACAAGATGGCAGACTTCGACAATGCAAAACTGAAGTCTGCTACTTGACCAACTGCTGAGGCATTGCAATTTCCTATACCACTTCCTGCCAGAACTGGAGACGTTAGATACTGAAATGCTTGCTTTCTTTTAGGAGTAAGATTTTGGAAAATTGCAGTGATACAACCTTGTTAGATGGTGCTAAAAAAATTGAGAACCTAGTAGAACTTTGAAAACACTTAAATATAAACTGAACCTGAAATCTCATAAATACTTCAAGTATGCTCATATTATCTGGGAAGACTGGATGTAACTGAATGAAAGAGATCCTCCCAGAGATTCACAGGCTAAATTAAAGCAATAACAAAAATGGCATTTTATGCTCTACATCTCAAATTCTTGTTTGCAAATAACTGCCATCTGAACACTTCAGCAAGTAACTGTACAGCAAAATGACTGCTTAATATAAAAACCAGTAGTGTTGCTAGAAACTGCTGGGGTCTCTTTTGCACATGACCTGTAGCAAGGAAAGATTCAGACGTAAGAATCCTTTAGACAAATTTTATTTCAGAATTAGATTTTAACAGAATAAACTGAGGTAGTTGCTGCAGATTATTTTGGAAAGACAATGGTCGAGAATTTCATTGTCTGTGTACAAGAAGGGAGGATTCAAATTCTTTTGGAAGAGTCACTAATAATAATCTGAAATGGTGAAATTAAATCCTATAATGCAGTCCCAAAGAAACAATTAACTGATTGCAAATTATTAAAAACTATTAAAGTCCAGGGATTAGTTTAAGATAATTCTTGTATTCCATATGTATTAGTGCCATAAAAAGCACAAGGGGTAAATACTTGTTTGTTTAATGGAAAATGGCATTTATAAATGGCACAGAGAGTGAATTTAAGGTCAGAGGGGCTGTTTTGATCCACAATTTAACTTACATAAAGTAGGACAAAGAATTTAAAATTTAAGTTCTGAGGGAGCTATTCCTTGACCGTACATATTTTAAGTACCTAAATAGTATTTAAATGTTAAATATTATTCTTTGTAGTTATAGTTGTGTTTAATGATTTGCCATTTTTCTTTGAAAGAAAAAATAAATGAAGTTCCCAGAGGATCTAGTGACACTTAACTGCTAAATAGTAAAAGATATTATGCCAAGCACTCAGTTTAAACCAAAAAGCTTAAATATAAAGTTCATGGATTTGAGCTTTTTATGTCTAAGCAGAGTTCACACAGACTCCAAGTTTTCATGTAGCTCAATGCTAGCAAAAGCTCAGTGGTGCTTATTCACTTTTGATCTATATCTACAGGGCAGCCAACAGCTCTATGAAGGTTCAAAAACTAAAACTGGGATTTGCTCTCCACAGCTGTGTGTCCTCAAATTATAAAGAGGTTCAGTCACTTGCCATAAAGCCATGCAAAGAAACTCTTATCTTGTGACCCTGTGTTATGACCACTGATTACAGAGGTTGTAACACATACAGAAATTACCAATGTAATTTCGCAGAGTCAGTTGCAGTTTGCTGCCTCTCTTTCCTGAAACCATTCAGCCATATTAAACAATGAAAGGGCTCATTCCTTTGTCTACCTTCATCTGTATTTTAGCTCCTTTTCAGATATGTCTGCTGATTCAGACTTACCACCCCTTTCTGATGAGAGGTGTCCATTCACAAAGTCCTGTTTGACACCACTTTTGTACACTATACTTCCTCACATTGTCTTCTAAAGGACATGAAAAGGTATGATGGGAACCTGTAGGCCAGAATCACTTCTGAAGTAATAAAGGTGTCTGCAAAGGGAAGGGTTTAGAGAGTCTTTTTGTTTGAGTGGTGAAAGAAGACCTGTTAATTCAGTACATTCTCTCCCATCAACTGAGGGGATTATATTCATCACAATTGTCCACAATTTCTACCTGAGGAGGTTAGAGACTTACTGCTGCAGGCTGTATCTACAGGTCTTTCCTTTGGTGTCTATGCATCGTTTCCCTTTTTACTGAAGATTTGCAGCCCTGACACAGTTTTGGCAGGATAAAGAGGCTCAGGTCTGTGATGTATCTGTGTTTATCAAGGCCAGGTAAAGAATTTTTGAAGGGGAGAGATGTACACAGAGATGCTTATACCCAGAATAATGGAGTTAAACAACACCTGATCCATCGCTCACAGATTCTGTCAACCAAAGGCTGGGGATGACATAGTATTTGTTTTGAACTCTCAGAATCTGGAGGTCTCTTTCTGACTAGCCCTACCTAAGCTTCCTGTTCTTCATACTGACTTCCTTTGTGAAATACAGTTGTAACACTTGAAGGGATTAAAGTTTTAGGGCTCAAAACACAGCCTTTAAAAAAATATATTAACTTTATAAAGGCAGAATATGGTATCTCACTTGTTGCCTGTCAACAATAGTTATTTAAATACATTCAGTTTAGATTTGTGCCCTACCAACATTAATGTGGGCTTCAGACCTTCAATAAGCCCCTTGCACACAGTTAAGTTGTCTTCCATTACGATAGGAGATTTTGCTAGATTTTTTTTGTAGATTTCTGCAGATGTACTTCTATGGAACTTAGCAAACCAGCTGAGCTATTATACAAGAATCCACCTCTGCCTTTCTTAGACACATTGTCTTTCCAAGCCTAAGGAATGATACACTGCTTGAAACGTATGTCATCCTATAAGTGGTTATCTTTAGTAGATGTAAATGAAAGTAGTTAAAGTGGAAGCCAATAAAAATGCACTGCTTCATGCCACCTAAAAGCTGAATAACAGTATTCACTAACTCTAAACCACAAGTGAACAAAACTGCATGTGTTTTAAAATCATGCAAAGAAATTATTTAATGAAGTTGAAAGGGAAACTTGCTTTCTCTTCATGTTGTTGTCTTTTTACATGCTAATGGCTTTCCCTACATTCATCATTCTTCCAATTTTCTGAAAAAAGAATTTTCAAAAAAAAAAAAAAAAAAAAAAAAAAAAAAAAGAGAGAGAGAAAAGAAAATCAATCAGAGATAAGGGTTCAACAGGCACTTTTTACAGCATTCGGTTTCTCAGTATATGAAGACAGAGAGGTAACTCAATCTATCATGCTGAGATAACCGCCTAAATAATCCCGTACAGTACTGAAAGAGGTAAACAATTTTTGAGAGCAGACAGGTGGTACAAAACCATAGCAACAGAAGGTCTGAACAATGTGGTACAAATGCAAACAGAACTCTCCATATGTATTGTTTTGTCCTCTGCCTAATGTAAAATTGTTCTTTAGCTCCAAAGTATGTCAAATTTAAATTAATTTCCTTGCACTTGCCATGTCATCTCTTCATTCTTTACACCTGTCTCCTTCTCATCTTCTGGTTTTGGTCAACTTTTGGAGATCAATCTGCTCAGTCTCCAACTACTATCTGAATTTAAACTGTGTACCTGTTTCCTACAAGAAAATCCTACCTCTATTTTTTTCCCCATCAGACCTGCCACACACCGTTGTGAACTGCCAAAGTGGGTGCCATGCTGCTAGATTTTCCTCACGTGTCCTATATAATCAACAGACTGAGAAGTGCCAGCAAAGACTTCCAGAGGAAAATCTTGTCCTTCTTAGTTCATCCAGTGAATTGATGATCTGGCAGCTTGCAGAGATATGTACTTTTCACCAGTTCCATCATGATTTTAGGCAGTTATGTCAAGAGGATTGTTTCATTACAATTTTAAATTTCATATGCAAACTGTCAGTTTTAGGCTGCATTTACATTAGCATATTCATTCAGAGCAGTTGTGTAGCCTTGAAATAACTCTCAGATTCACAGATAGGTTTTAGTATGACTTTGCTATAGGGCACTCCAAATGTGCTTTGGCTCCTCACGGGGATATAGGAATCTCAACCAACAGTTGGTTCTTTAGTTAGTTTTTAGCTTGGAAACATATTCATGGTAGAAATGTTGAGTCCAGGGCATAACATTAAATACAGACTGAAATAAACCCCCCAAACTGTGTATAGTAAAGACATAGAGATCTCATACTGATTGAATTAATGTATGTGTTCTATTGAGTTAAATTATTTGCTAATATAGTCTTATCTTTATGCCAACTGAACTTGGTCTCAGACTTTCCTGACCTGTTCTACTATTTCACTACTTCTGTTTTTTTTCCATTGCTTCAAACTAGTGCTCACCTCTCTTGATGTTACTTTTCCTGTAATAGCTCTCTTTTATGTTTTCCCACCCGGAATCTTTCCATCTCAATAATTCAATCCATTCACAATTACCCAGCACATCCTTGGCTAGCAGCAAAAGTGAATGTAGTTGTCTATAACTCAGCCATTCTAGAGACTCTCCTTACAGTCAGTAGGAATAAATAGGCATTTTTAGGGGATGATTCATCTTAACCCACAGTAGACACTGGATATAGGTCAGATAAATCATGTCTTTAAGGTGACTACTTTTCCTTATTAAATACAAAGGGAGCCTAGCATGACAAGATCAGATTTAGGTCCCCACACTGCAGCCATCTAAGATCAGCTGTTTTCCAGGCTGTCTTCTGTCTTTTTCTGCTTGTTTTTCCTTCAGCATCAGTGACAGCTAAAGCCCCATAAACTGGATGAAAAGAGGAGCCTTCTGACACATGCTTTTGTGGGGAGAGGGGGTGTACTTGGGTCCTGAGTAAAGCACACCCAAAGATGTTTTCTATAGTTGGAGAATGAGTGGATTAGCTTCCAGGCAATGTGTATGCTACATGATATTTGTCTTAACCTTTACTGCTTGATCAGATCAAAGCTCACGCTTACTGCTCTCAGCTGAGGCAACAAGCAACAGCATATACATCCTATCCAAACTCAGTGCTGACACCTTCCCAGATGAGCTGTTTCTCCAGTTGTGTGAATAGCTAGCTTTCCCACCTCTTTTCCAATGGAAAGACAGATAAAATCAATTAAAAAGTCATCAGTGAACACCGCAATAATTAATCACTAAGAATCAGAGTATTCATCTCTTGAGGTAAAAGAATTACTTTGACTTCAAACAGGAGTGAACCAGGACACTATTTGGATGAAAGCATGTGTCTACGAAATGAGAATTGAGTAGAGTGTGCAGGGATTTGGTTTCACATGCAGATTGCATTTACAGGGCACGTTGAGTACTTAAGTATTTAATAACAAAACAATTAGTTATTTACTCAGAGGACAATGACACTCCTTTGGAAATATCCATCTCATTGCCATTAAAATAAATAAAGTGATTAAGAACAGTGTAACCATACAATTAAGTGATTAAATACACACTCCTCTATAGCAGGCCTGCTTTTAAATATGACTTTTATGATTAAAAAAATAGGCTTTTGCAGGGTGATGGATACCTAAGCCTTAAGAGCATAAGTAAAATTTTTAATTAAAAATGTCTGTTTCAAGATAAAACAGCTTTCTCAAATGTAGGATAATGAAAAAATAAAGCTCCTGACAGAGGTGTGGAGCTCACAAAAATGGCTTTGGGGAGAGGGGGAGGTAATTAAATGCCAAACAATGCTTAACTATTTGAAAATCACAAACATAATTTATCATAAGGATTATCTCTGCCTAGAGATACTATTCTAATTGTACTGCAAAACAAAAGATAGCCAAGAAAATAAAATGTTATGGAAAGAAAAGCAGAAGGGAGACAGCAGACATGTTCCTTGTTTATCGGATGTTTAAAAAATTGTATTGTTCTTGCCTGTTTGGATTTTTCATGATACCACGTTAGAAACATACAAATCCCCAAATATTTCACAATGAAATAAATTAGAAGACCTATGATGGTGAGGACTATAGAGCCTAGAGAATGGGGCCATGGAAGGAAGTATTATGACTGGGCAGTGGAATAGCCTCTCTCACAACTATTATTTTTGACAAACACCAGGGTATTTCATTTTCAAGTTCCTTTAACGTAACTTTCCATGTCATGTGCTAGAAGTTCTCTTTTTTCAAATGTATTTAGGTGTGAATAACTGAAATTCATTTTCCTGATAAAAATAAAACCCATGGAGAAGCATTTTATGGTTATTACAAAAAAGCAAAGAATTCTATTTTCAGTATTTCAAGATCATGGCATTCCCCCCATGAAGCAATTTTAAATACTATATTTCCCAACAAAATATATGTTGACACTGAAAGATCTAAAGCTGTTATCTTAAATGACGGCTGGATGTATAGAGTCTTATCTTTGAGTTCCCTTCCAACCTGACCTTCTATGATTCTATGATTCTCATTCCTGCAAAGACTTTTTTTCTTTCATGTCTTACTGTACACTTCAGTATAATGACCAATCTAAGTAAAGAATGAGAAGCACCAGTGTTTTGAAAGTGCTAAAGCCTAGCAAGGCATCAAACTTATCAAGAGAGTAAATGAGAAACATATTCTAAGTCTGTGGCAGATAAACTCCAGTTTTAGAGGTAACACTGTTTTCTTAGTGCACTGACTATAACAAAAGGAGAATTTTGTAACTGCTTTGCATAAGAGCTTCAGGCCTAATTAAATTCATTTCACAGAAAGCAATCATCAAACCTAGAAGTGAAAGATGCAGGCTGTGAGAAAAACCTATCTCCTGACAATGCAGAATGTTTTTTGCTGGAATTATCTTTTCATACATCAGTCAGTCTGTTTTAGTTTTACAAGCATCAGTACTAGAAATTGTCTGAAACTTACAACTTTAAAAAAAAAGAGCTAATAGCAAATTGATTGGGATGCCTGATAGTATAGTAAGAGAGCTCAGACTTTCTCTGTATGAAAAACAGGAACGAATTCTCAAATAAACTGAAATACATAAGTGGATTTTCAAAATGTGTGTCACAAGAATTTATACTGGTTGAGAAGTGAGAGAGGTTTAGCAAATATTCAGCTGAAGAGCAGTTAGTCTTGTTTTCTGATAAGCTGTCAGAAAACAGCTTCATATTTTGAGCTTGGATGGGGCGAATAGTTTAGTCACCGTGTCAAGCATCAGTAAAACTTCATTCTGTCAGCAGTAGACTTACCGTGTGCCACTACATTTTAAAAAGAAGAGTTGGCGTGAACTCTGTTAACCATAACCTCAGGCTCTTCCTGGAACTGTGATACACCCACGCCATGCAGCCTTCACTGAACATCCTGCTAACACTCCTCCCCCATGCACGGCTGTTATACTGCATGTGAACAGCAACAGTCAAATATAAGACTAAGAATCAGCTGCACCCTATTATTCAGTTCACTTTCCAATTTGCATACTTACCAAATATTCCCTCAGTGAGATATTTGTTATTTCTAGTATTCTACTTAGCACCACTACAGAATTTCTCACTAAAATAAGTTTTTATCAGAAAGGATGTCTATTCCTTGAAAAGAATCTGGATCACAGATATATATTACTTTCAATGAATTTCCACTGAAGCACAAGGGAATTTGGTCTAGAATTTCAGAGACTTCAGTTCCAAGGCAGCTCTGTCATGTGCACTGCATTAGGTTCAGGCATGTCAAGAACTTTCATACAGAATTAAAACCCTCAATCCCATAACACCCATCACTCTCTTTTTTACCTAAAGAGCATGTAAGAACTTAGGGACCAAAAGATCATGTTAAATTTTGATTTAAAATTTCTGTCTCTTGAAAATCTATGGGTTTTTTTTTTTCCAAAAGTGAAGTAGGTTTGGGACCTTGTTCTCTGCTTCAGCTTTAGGAGTAAAAATTCTTTGTTTGTATGACTTCTACTTCCAGACCAGGAAAAGATACATCTTCTAACTGGTAGGGTTTAAACTGAATCCAAAATTGTTCCCGAAATCCCCGAGACTGTCCCCTGAGAGCTATAAAGTTTGCTAGATTGCATAGGTCACGACACATCCACTAAGCCAGTACTATAGGCTAAATTACAATGCCAAGTGACTTCCTGCAACAAAACTTTTTTTTTTTTTTTTCCCCCACAATTCGGAACAAAAGGAATCTGCAAATTTTGGGGATTTACCACTTTCAAGGCAGTGACATATTCTATAGTGACAAGCCTGGAGGCCTCCTAACCCATCAGCCTGGACATGGTATGAGCTGTTACAGCTACCATGGCAGCTGGTAGGGTTCACAACAGAACTAATCACCTTCAGTTTACATCTGCTCAATCCCCATGAGATTTGATTTGACCACAGATTCAGATTTTGATTTTTCTTAGACATTAAAAAATAAAAGGAGTAAGGATAAGTGAAATTTAAAGCAAGGCAGCAGCAAGAAAAAGATTAATCCACAAAGCAATTGAAGAATTAAAAATGAGAGAAAAAGAGTAGGAGGGAGAAAAAACAAATCCCAGAGAAACAATAAAGTAGCATTGTTACAATGCAAATCAGCTACGGGTGACTCCTCAGTTGGCAGGATAGTTACATCCATTCCTACAGGTTCTGCCTTAGCTTTAAAAAATGGAGTTGGGCTTGATTAACTTAATTGCTTTACAGTATGAAATGAATGAAGGATATGAGTGGCCTGAGAGAAGTAAAAATATGGATTCAGCATATGTATTGGGGGGTGTGGGGTGTGGAGAGGGCAAGCAAGGGGAGACTCTGCAGTAGCATCTGTGAGGGATCACGGATCTCATCAAGTGCTGTTAATGTGTAAGCAGTGCTCTCCTTTGACTCACTGCTAAATCCAAACCTGGCAGAACTAAGATAAAGGCAGTGAGCTCTGTAGCATATTTGTTAGGAATATACCATAATAATGTTATTATACCAGTCCAAGCTGTTTGAGCTAAGGTACCTCTAAGGTGAGAACATGAGACCACCTTTTCTAGAGAGAGTAAGACCTTCTGTGGGCCAGATCATCTTCTGGAGTTGTCTCTCCTCATGGACTGCAGAGGGAGCCTACCACCTTACTGTTGGCTTGTTTTTTGTAGTCAAAAAAGGCTTTATAGAAGGTCTAGCCACAGAAGAAAATCTTCACTGAGTAATGATAAACCAATTAAGTTCAAATGAAACAAATCGACAGATTCAGGTTTTAATTCAAGAAACAGACTGCTGGAAATTAAGTTAATTAGTGAGTGATGTCAACTAGGCTGAAAAGTTACAGGACTCATACATGAGAACTGGAATTTCTTTGTCAACTTTATGAATTTGCCTGTCATTCACTATCCAAACAAGCAGAAAACATATTATGTGCAAGTGGATAAATAATTACCTGAGAAGGAATATTAGAGGCAAGCAGAGATTCTAGAGAAAATTGAAAATAATAATTAAAAATAGACTAAAAATATGTATCTTGATTTATATACCTTAGAGATGAGAAAGTGAAAGAACAAATGAGAGCCATGGTATCCCTGAGACACATATCACAGCAAAAAATAAGGCAAATACCCTTAACATTATAAGCAAGAGGAGATTAAGGAAAGAAGATAAAGAGTGAGATAGTCAAGGAAAAATTAGACAATGTAGATAAAGTAGAGGTAGCAAAGGAATATTTTGCTCCTATTTTCAGTCAAATTAATGCTAAATAGGAAGATGTGAAGTAAAGAAGGCAAAATAAAATTAAAGAATTGAGACAAAAATTTCAAGGTAGACACATAAGTGAGAGTTCATTCTGAAGAATGGCAGGTAAGGAAAATGATCCAGAATATTGACAGAACTGACACAAAAGAAATTTCAAGTCTTTTTCCTGGGACTCTTATGGTATCAACCAAATCAAGCAATATATGAGGAAAGAACAGCAAAGAAACCAGTAATATTTCAGAAGGGAAAAATTAGGATTCTAACAGTGGGACCTCAGGAATGTGTATTGTTCAAAATATAATTAGAAAAATAGAATTGAATTATACTTAAAGTGGGATAAACACAGTAACAGATTGCCAAGAAATATTTTTCTAAATTAACATTATACTTCTTCCTTGTTTTTTTAATAAAAAGAAAATTCTGATTTAATCTAAGATATAACTTACCTGTTCAGACTTTGCTAAGTCATTTAATCTTCTTTTACACTGGCAGTTAATTAACAGAGGAGTAGATGTTTAGCTAAGAATTGTACAGTAAATACAAAATGGACTCAGCTAGGAGACACTTGTATTTAGAGGGACATTAGTCTTAAAGATTCTTAAGAACTTCTGAGAGACCAAATGGTTGAAAGCTTTCAGCAATAACAGCACAAAATGTGGGAAACTGCAAGTTAAATTTGGGGGCTGACTTAAAGCTGAGAGACATCGGTGTGGAGGAGAACTGGAATATCACACAGCAGAACTGTTATATTGACCCTCAGGGCTGGCTAATAGAAATTCATGAATTACCTAATTAATACAACATATGGAAGCTGCTGCAATTACAGGTTCATAACAAGAATAATTCCTATAAGTTAGGTGTTAGTGACAGCAAAGAGGAAGGTCAGTGGGATCATTTCAGTATTGGTTAGTCAAGGATTCATCTGACCTAACTTCAGATGTCTACAGAGTAGACATACTTCCCCTGACTGCTCAACCCAACTTGCTTTTGCAGTCAAAAAAGACAGGCATTTCCAGACATTATTGATCTGCCCTTTTTCAGACCTTTACTTCAGAATGAGTTTAGTCATTTATTTCTCTCTATTGATGATGAAAGCAGTATAGACAAGTTTGGAATGTTAACACTGCAAATATGCTTGAAACGACGTAGGTATGTAAAGCAAAATGGAAAAGACAAATTCAATATTCTGATATGTTATTCAAGATCTTTCTCTCAAGCAAAGAAATGATTAAGGTTTCTTTTACTAATTACAATGAAAATTTATCTGGCATACTGTGTAAAACTTTAGTAATTCACATTCCAAGATCATATGTTAAAGCTCTTCATAAAAAAGATATAATAGGATGATGTTGGGAAAGGAAGGATTACTATGTATGAGGAGTCTGAAGGAGCCTGTATTGTTTGGTTAACAAAAAAGCCTAAAAGGAAATATGAATGCTTTCTATAAAAACTGATTATGGTGAAAACCAGTAAGGAAAATTATGCTGCCAAAGCTAAAGGCTATGGCTCCAAATACAGCCGGATAACTCAGTTCCCATCTTCATTTATTTAAGCTTATTGCCTGTTCATCTGCTCATATGCAATATTTGTTCACTTCCAGGACCTCTTTGGGAAGATGTCAAAGAAGAAAAAATTTTGGTTTCCACCAAAACAGAATGAATGTAGGAACCCTGAAGCACCCCCAGCACATATATGCCACAGCCCAGAGCATAAATCATTTACTCTCCATTTCATGCCATGGAAACACCAGTCTGTGGGCTGCAACACACTCCTCACACTTTTGAATAGGATGAACTGAACCACCTCCACAAGCAAAAAACAGTCATTATGTTTTAGATATATGTGAGAACCATATGGGCAATATGGTATGGATTGGGTTCAGCTGCTCATCTGCTTTAGAGAGAGTTAGCCTTGAATATCAGCCAGTCTGCAGGGATCACTCTGTGGGATGGGTGTGCTTAGCAAGGTACTGAATATTGAAAATACTGAAATACTGAAATATTGAATATATACTGAATATTGAAATACTGGGTATTGGATATTGAACACTGAATATTGAAATGAATATGTATACCAAGGCCCTAGGCATACCATGGCCACAAAGAGTTTTGTGATGGAAATTAAATAGTTTCTAACCATCACAAGCTGGATGGAGCTAAGAAATAGCTTTCCCACTGCTGTTGTGAGGACAAGAAACTAATCAACTTCAAAAGGAAACTGATGTGTTTTGTGATGCCTGCTGCATTAGGGGATGATTTTTAATCTGGGTCTAAGATGTCAGGTCCTTGTCCATGGATCACCCATACTTTCAGCAAATATACTTTTATCTTACTTTCTAGTGAATGCCAAAGGGGGGAATTCTTCAAGTGCAAAATGGAGTACGGTTCACTTTTGCATCCTGCCCTTTGCAATAATATATGCTTTCAGTCCTGTTTGCCTACATACTAAGTTCCCACTTGCTAGAAAGTTTTACAAAGAGCAGTCATTCTTTTTTAATGTGAAGAGCAGTCTGAGAGGTTCAAAGAGTCTCAAATGCCAAGAAATCAGCCCTCACCTAATTAAGAGCTCATTTAGTCCAAATAGAATTGCTCCAGCGAGCTACAGACTGCTTCTGATCTGCCTGGAAAGCACCTTTTCTGATGATGCTAGATGAAATATCATACACAAGATTTTTTTCAAGCATGTATACTCAGTTCTCCTTTATATGTAATGAAGATAAAAGCTTTATCTGCACACAGGTTTTCTGAATATCTAGCCATATGCACTTGTCTACATCTATATATAGAGATATATA
Organism: Florisuga fusca; assembly: GCA_038090715.1. Lineage (NCBI taxonomy): Eukaryota > Metazoa > Chordata > Aves > Apodiformes > Trochilidae > Florisuga > Florisuga fusca. Next base: position 5,310,455 of record JAAWXA010000029.1, on the reverse strand, counting down.
CAGGCTATATTAGCTGTTCATGAAGAAGGTGAGGAAAAAAAAGGTAATGTCTTTCTTCCTTTTATCTTCTGCTTTTCTTTTTTAATTTCCTTTCCACCATTTCTTTCTTCTCCCATTTCTTAGCCATGTTTCCTACAACCATAGCATAACAAAGCACTTAAGCACACACTTAGCACTGGAAACCTATTAAACATCTACGGAGCTGTTACAGAGCATATACTTATGGATGAATGCAGGTTCCTAAATGCACAGTTGTACACATTTTCCAGGCCAGGCTGAAGAACAATTATTTTCCTTTTTCCTTCCCCTCTTCCCATCACCTACACTGTCCTTCACAGCATGTTCCCACCAAAGCCACACGATGTGCCTTAAGTTTATTGTCCGTAATGAACAGAGTCTGGGATTTACCTGCAACTGTGACAGGCAAGCTCCTAGTAATGAAATCTGAGCTAGTGTCAGAAAGCAGAGAACTCCCTTAGTTTGTTTATCACCTCATTAGCAAAATTAATTAGCAAAAACACTTCACCATGGCAATCACAAATGAATCCCCAGGATATCTACCTGTACATTTTGGGATTAAACCTTTCCCAGAAGAATAATTTTCTCTGGAATATGAAGTTAACTAAAGCACTAGCCCTTTGCAGTTTTTCATTTTCTATATGCTCACAAGAATATATGAAGCTCTGAAAATTGGAAATCATCAAAATTATTTGATGTATTCACTGCAATAGTTTGCAAAGATTCTTCGGAATTGTGCATTTCAAATACAAGAATAAGATTCAGTAGTATAAAATCTTCAGAAATTATTAACTTCTAAGTTTTGTACTCAGAAAAATATTTACGGTCCTTTATTGAATAAATTAAAACATGATGCTAAAACCAAAAAATACAGAGCAAAAATACAGAGATTATGGATTCTCTGTCCACCCTTAAAAATGAAGCACAATTAAATTAATATAGTGAAAAGGGAACCTGAAAGTAAAATCAAGACTCACAGATTAAAACCAAAGAAAAATGTGTTAATTAAATGCCACATCAAACTGGTGCATTTTTAACAAGTTTTTTAGGTCTTGCAATGATTTGCTTATTCTGCTAAACAAAAGGGAAGGAGTTTCACAACAAGAGAGCTGAGAACAGAAACACCCTAAAATCTATTTAACAAACAGAGCTTGGAAAAGAATTTTTATTCAGCTAATAAATAGGTATTGTTTTCTTTAACTACTGGTAAATGTGCCCCAGAAAGAAACAGAAAATATTTCAGTTTTACTGTCTTATTCCCAGCCCCTTGCCACTCTGTTCTGTTCCAAGCATTCTGGCAGCTGCTAAGCAGCCAGCAAACGCAAGTGAGTGACGTTCCAGAGAACAGGATGACCTTGCCACCAGTAAATCCATGTGGACAGGTTGGAAGAAAGCTCATGTCTACAGGGCAAGACAGACAGATGACAGTTTTTTCCCAGGGTAAGACAACTCACTTGGTGGACACAACAGACAATCTGGCTATTGCATCTGTAATCCAGATGGTCATTAGTATTTGAGAATGGCTCACTATTACTGAGCCCAGTCTAGTTCATTTAATGTAGATGACCTTCTTTGCATCACCTCCAAACCAGACAGTCACTTCTTGCCTAAGGGACCTCCAGCTTTAAATATTATGAGCATTAAAGAATGCTACTGCATGCAGACCCAGACATTTAGTTTGTGATGGTATTTGTGCAGTTTATAAAAAGTACATCAGGAAGAACACACTGTATTTTGAGACATACCACCCCACCCCACGACATGTTTTCAACATGAACCATTTGGGTACAGCAAGGGTTTTTTTGTTTTGCTTTGGTTTTCTGTGAAGCCATTTGAAGTTCAGATTTTCAAGTGATAAAAGTGGGCAGAGTTTCTCTAAGATTATCAGCTGAAGAGCTGAATCTTAAAGCTCTATTTTAAAAATCATGCAGAGATCAAGGTTTCAGAGGGCTGAAAAAAATAGGAGAAAGCTGGATGCAAAAAATTAAAATAAATATTATCTTTGGGGCAAAAAATATATTGTTAAAAGATTCAAGAAAGGATTAAAACAGATTTTACTTCAACCTATTTCCTTAATGGTTTTGTCTGTAGGTAAAGTAGAAACACAGTTTGAACACTAAAATTCTGGAATTGTTATTTCTTTGATTTTACTAATGTTAAGGTTCATTGGAACAGTTCAGACCTTTTCTTTATGCCTGTAAGCATTTGTGTATGTTTTTCTTCAACCTTGGGATGTGAGATAAGACTCTTTAAAAAAAATAATAATAATTGTACCTGAGTTAGTGTTTACAAACACGTCAGTTCAAACATGAAAGGAATGTTGCAGAGGACCAGAAGGTGATATTTATCCACCTGCACATTTAAGTGCAGGACACATGAAGTGTTCTTAAATGGATACCCCAAAATTCAGATCCTCCTATTTGCCTTTATTTATTTATTTTTAAGTGCTGTTTTGAATTTAAGTGAACTATTATTTTATGGTTAAGACTCTTAGGAAAAATATGGTTTATTTAATCCCACTTCTTACAGATTTCCAGGATGGCCTGAGATAGGTGACATAAGATATTGAAAGATATTTTTTTGCCTCAGAGTTACAGTGGATTTACATAGGATTGAAGAAAACTAAACAACTAAGCTGCAACCCCAAGGATGTATTTAGGCTAATGAGAAATATTTAAGCATGACTGTCAGAACTGTAAAACCTCAAACATTTGTATTATATGAGAAGTGAGTAAATGCAATGATGTTTGCATGGGAAGGGCACAATCTCTCAGTTACATCACTAGCAGTGGTGACTGCTCCACAGTTATATGCAGTCTGCTGGAGTGACGAAACAGCTTTTTTAGCTAACAGATCCTTGAAAATGATACAGAGCATTAAACTGAGCCTAAAATCAACATAATGGTAGTCTTCTCCATTTAAACCAACTGACTTTTATCAAGAAAATGGGTCTCACTTTTTTCAGCCTAAAGACATTCCAGATTACTTCTGTCCCTACCCAGAAGAAATCTCACCTGACTATGAGGTCTTGCTTTCTGTCTTTCCTGTTGAAAGTGGGCCACTGTATCCAAAGGAAAGATTTGTGGTACCTGAGAAAGAAAGAACAAATGAAAAGTCTGGATTTACACTGCATTGCCAGGAAAACCTTGGAAATGCAGAGTCAGAAGTTCTGTTCCTTGCTTCAGGGATGACAAATGCTTTTTCAACAATCTTTGGATGCTTGAAAAATGTAGAATGAAGCTTGAGAGTGATTCCCTATCCCGGTTACTCCTCTGAAGAAAACAACTTTCCTTCTCCTGCCCCTTATCCATCTTGGCATTGCATTAAGCACCTTCAGAATGGAATTTTTCAAGGCAAGGACAGATCTTTGTAAAACCTAAATGGAAAGAGTGGAAAGAGCTCCATGTAACGAGATGGAGCCGCACACCACTCCGTTTGACACCCAGAAACAAAATCTCTCTATGCACCTAATATCTGTTCTAGAAAAACCCAGAAACTCCTGACTGTAGTTACCTACCATGTTCATAACCCCGCTCCTGGCAAAGCACTGCAGCGCAGGCACAGCTGCCACCTCCCTGTGTCAGCTGGGCTCTTTGTCAGGCAGGAATGCCCCAGGAGGCACAGCTGATGTTTGTGCTCCTGCACAGATGGGTGCTCCCCTTCCTGCCCTGGCATTTGCTGGAGCAGGGGCTGCTGCAGGGTGGCGCTGAACCGTGATGTGTCCCAGCCATCCTTGTCCTCCATCACCCCTCTTCAGTGCCCTTCAGCTGGGGAGCTTTGCTGACAGCCTCAACTGGGCCCTCGCACTAGGGTGACCTCTGTGGCCCTGAACCTTCTCGCAACAGACACCCCTTCCACGTTTAGTTCAGAAATCAGCAGCATCAGCAACATAAGGACATTCCCCAGCTCTCGAGGGTTGCATAGGAAAAAAAATATAAATCCACAACTGATTAAAAATCAAGGTACCACAATGCCACCGGATTTCATTTCACTGGACTTCTCTTTGCGTCCCTGGCTCCTTTCCTGTCGATGTTTCTGGAGTTTCAAGAGGGGGAGCTAGTTAGCTAACAGAGCCTAGTTTGTTACAAAACCTTCCATGACAGCAGCCCCCAGCTTTTAAGATTTTAGGTGCAACGGAATGAAAACCGAGTTCACAGCTTCAGACACATCCCTGAGAAGTACTTTGCATGGCATTGCTACTCCTGCTTTCCCGTAAACCTGACTGATTATTGAAGATATCACATAGGCACAGCATGAAAGCTGATTATGTCTTGACAAGCGAAAAAAAAAACATAAACAGAATTTTTAATCACGAGACACACAAATGAGCCTGTAAAAAACTTGAGAATGTATATTACACAGATCTAAATAACCTAGGGAATATAAACTTACAAACAGAATGACCAGTGACTGAAATTCTTGCATAAAGAATTTTAACAGAGTACAGAATTTCAAAGAAGAAATGTCAGGGAAGGAAAGTGGCTCATATCTATTCAGACTGTAGGATAGCTTTTGCTCCTAGCAATACAAAATGCATTTTCCTTTAAGAAACATGGAGGAGCAAGTTACACAGAACAGCAAGTAACTTTCACAGCTCTCGCTGTCTTTTGAGTTTTCAGAACAAAGATCAAACATGGTCCCTTTGTGTGGTTTATCTCTTCATTTGCTGTTCTTCTTCCTTGGTTATAAACTCCCCACCCACGCGCACACCTGTGCACTGCTCTGCCCTGGAGGTGTTGCAAGTGGCAGAGCCCTGACTTCTGCTCCTCCCTGGGCAAACATTCCCACAAGTGTGTGGCATGTGCTGGGAAATGTTGTAACCCCTGTAAAGAGAGCTCATTGTGAAATAGTGTGCAAGGTTTTGTGCAAGAGCACTGCCCTACTTCCAGAATACAATTTATATATATATATATATATATAAATACTCTTTCAATTGAAAACAGTTTGGCAAAATTGCCAGTTGTTATTTCAGTCACCTCAAGTGTTCTGCGGATTACAAGTGCATTTGTCCCATCCAGTTCTATCAAGCCAGGCAGTTCAAATGCTGAATGACTTCTATAAGCCCTTCTTCTCACCAAGCTCTCACTCTAAACATTGAGACCTGGCAACAGTGGAGCTGTAAAAGGCCTGTGCTGTGCTCTGAAAGTCACATATGGTGACTTGTGTTCTAAAATCATGTTTATTTCTCCTTCTTGCCACAAAGCAATACCATGACAGGTCAGGTCCCACTGCACATAATTGTTGCCAAACACTGACTCCATTTCCCTTTGCTCTGTTTCTGACTCTAGCTTTTCCAAAGTGTTTCCCAGCCAAAACCATTTGCTGAGCTGAAGCAAGTAGCACAACACATTGCTGTTAATGTTACTCCACAATTCTATGAGGAAAATCTCCCACAGTTGATGCACTAGCTCTTGGGGGTTTTGTGATACTACCTTCCATGATGGGACAAATCTTCATCTCCATGGTAAAACTGGTACTATTTATATGTGTCTCTTGCTAATAATGAAAAGTTTAATTCAGTGGAATTGCTGTCATTGATTGTTTTCCATTCATCAATTAGAATTGTAAAGCTATTGGGGATTCTAGGAATATGGAGAAAGTCCCAGAAAAATCCAGGGTTTCATTGTCTAGAAACATGAACTTATTTTGCTTTTGTGCTTGCATTATTTTATGTTTTCATTTTCACTCTATATTTTGAACCTTATGATGTAATACTACATGTCACTAAGACACATGACAGGCGAGGGTAGGAGCTGATTTTTGCTCACAGTAATGACAATATTTTTGGTATGCCTCCCATCAAATTCCACTCCTAATATACAAAGCAAGGGAAATTATCTCAGAACAGTCTGGTCAAGGCTAGCCACTGCAGTCATTGCATCCCAAACACCATTGTGGCTCCCAACTGAAAGCCTGAAAGGTGAGGAAGTTTCCATTACCCTTTATCAAATACTAATCACCAGTGAATGATCCTAATAACAGGAAAGGTGGGGAGGTGTGTGATACGGCATCTGCAAAAACAATAGTAAAGCAAAATAAATACTATTCCTTTTTAAAGTGTTCTACCACTTGCAGTTTATTCCTGGAGACAAAGAAGCAATTGTGTGCTCACTGAGGGTATTCTATGAGCAGTGCCTGTTAAGGTGATAATATGTATTGCAGGCTTGCAAGATGCAAAACCACTGATGCATTTTATTCAGGCATGATGCTTAAACATGACTGTGCTTGGCTCTCCTAATGCACTGAATGTAATCATGTCTGTTGATAAAATGCACAGTTGTATTGTTGCCCAAGAGCACTTGCATAAGTGCTGGGGAAGAAGGTGGGTACCTTTATTAAACAGACATCTACCAAACACACAGATGAATTGTATGACAGTCTTTTTAAGGGTACTGCAGAAGAAGAAGCAGAAGATAAACTCTGAGACCAAAGGGAGGCAAGTATCAGCAGAATATTTGCAGATTACCTTGTGAGTAGATACACTGATTTTAATCACTTTTGCATGGCAAATTGCATCACTGTAGTTTCACACCATGGTTCACAGTTATGAGGCAAACTCCCCCTGAGATCCTTATGAGTTTGACGTAGAAAAACAATTTCAGTCACTATTGCCTAAAACTTTTCTGAACTACAAGTTAATATTGCTTCTACAAACATCAAGTTATTGGGTTGAAACCAGTGTGTTATTTCCTTTGCTGTTAGGAGTTTCTTACTTTGGGAGAATAATGTTCTCAATTTCAGCTGAATGGTTTCTTTCAAGATATAATTCCATCAAATCACACTGTTTTATAATTATTTGGACTGTGTTTTCTGCCTTGATGGAGGTACTTGAAGTATGAAGCTAGCTGGAAGTGGACGTAGGGATAGAGCTCAACGTTCACTGTCTCCATGAATGAAGCCAAGATGCCTCTAGGTTCTGAGAAAGGGCACAGTCCCTATTCAGAACATGAAGCCTCAGGCAAATTTGGTACAAATTTTTTGGAGATAAAAATCTTTCCACTCTTTGGGATAGGAAAGGCACGCACATATCTGCCCCTGAGCACCTCCTTCTCTGACTCTAATCCTTGTGCTAGCCAAATGACTGGTAGGATAAGAAAAGTGCAGTGTCCTTTGTTCACAATGTTGTGTTTCAAGGTTAAACCATCCCTGGCTTCAGAAAATAAAACTGATTAACAAAGCAGAGAAAGCAAAAACATGACATGTAGGACAGGATTAACTTTTGGATTATTCTGTCTCCATCTTTCTATACAAAATCATTCATGAATTAATTCTCAGTCTCCATGGCAGCAACATGGGGAAGAGGGGGCTGATGAAAAAATAAAGAGGAGCATCTTCCATGGCCAGGTTGCTCGTTTCCAAGTTTTGGTTCCCCAGGAAGACCTGTGTGGAGTCATGAAGAGAAGGCTTGAATCCCTACTCTCGTGCTTAGGAAATAAGACAGTCTGCACCAGGGTTTTTCACCACTCTGTTCCTCCCTTCTGCTGCACTCACCACGGTCAAAGAGAAGATGCCACAGAACATAGTCCACTAGCCTTATCCATTTCAGCAGTTCCCAAATGTTTATTCTATCTTGTTATCTAATTAATTAACTTTAACTAGCACATTATCATTTTCTTTTGTGATAAAAACACAAATCTTAGTAGCAGCATTTAAGACTCCCCAACAGAAATTTTACTCCTGTATAAAGGTTCTTGTAACACTTGTTTTTCTTGCTTTCTATTTAGATTCTATAGCTTTCACAGTTATATCAGAATGGGGCCATCAGCTGAACAGCAGTGAACTTTCTAGCTGAAGCCTACAAGCTCTGTGGGACTTTTTTACCAGGCTTGTGAGTTCTGGTAAAGAGGCAGCTGTAGATTTTAAATGAAATTAACAGTTTTGTCCAGGGCCCCCTAATACCTGACTCAAACTGGTCACTAGCAAGAATATTACTGAATTCCTCTTTAACTTCCTTACCTTTCTCAGTTCTTAATACAAGCAGATAATAATTGCTTTGAAACCCATGGGCTATATTCTTTCCTCACTTGCACTCCGGTCATAAATTTTATATGAGGCAGTTCAAAAGTCCTCTTAGAGAGCTGTTTTCTTGACCACAGAGAGGCCATCTAGAAAATCCAGTCTAGAAAATCCAGCTCATCTGTGGTGAACATCTTAAATACCAGGGAATTAGATATCGTATTTTAGATATCAAACTGTCAGGATGTCATGCCTCTTAACTGTTTCACCCAGGGACCTTCTCTGTATGTCATGTGTCTGCATGCAGCTGAGGGGCTGCTCTCTTTAACTTTGGGATTTCTGCTGCTCTGGAGGAGTCATGACCTATCACAACCTTAATTACCTCGCTGACACATTTATTTCTCCTTTGCCTTTTTGACAGTTAAAGATGGTTGAATTCCCCAAATAAGTCAAAAGTCCACTGGCATTTTGCAGATTCCTTCACACTGCATGGATCCTAACAGAAGTAACCTATAGGCCCAAGACTTAACTTGTGGTTCAAGCTGAACAGTCCTGAATAGGATGGGGGAAAAGTCAACTACTGGCACAGTTAGAAGACCAGTGGTCAGCCTTCCAGCACCTTTTGTGTATGGAGTTTGAAAAGCAGCTGGTTATTAGTGAAATGCCTTCTGGAACATGTTTGTAAGTGCAGCACCAGATTTCCAGCTACCTGGGTGGCATTGCATTAATTGCCAACTGGCATTTGGACTATATACACAAAAGGTGTCTTGTGACTGCCCGTAAGTGATGTCACAGCTACGTCAATGACCTCCAGTCTACACACAAAGTCTGACTTTTATCCTTTCCCTTACAATTTCCATTACATAATACCTAAGAGACTCTCCAGGAATTGCATTTCTAAGGTGATTAGTGCATTTCTTGAGAAGTTAATGTCACTTGGCCTCTGGCTCCATGCCTCAGAACTCCGCAACTGCTGCAAATATTAACCATCCAAATGGTACTGCTTGTTGTGCCTACTGCCTAATGAAACTGCTACATAAATGCCTTTAATGTAAACTGCTTTAGAGCTACTCTAAATTGAGGACCATATTGCAGAATAATTTGAAAAAAATATTTCACCCCTCTTATCTCACGATAAAGAATATGGAAAGCCTCTAAGCCAAAGTTAGTTTTCCTGAGAATTTACAATTAAAATCTTAAGTCTTCTCTGAGTGATAAAAAAATACTTATTTTCTTTCTCATAGAGTGTGATTAAATCAACCATGTTCCCTATTCCTCCTTATAGACAGTACAAGTAGATCAGAATCTGGAGTGGCAATAGAAAAACCTCAGAATGAAATAATGTGTTCACTAACTGAAGTGCTGGATGAGTCTCTGTGGTAGCAGAAAACAACATACTCCACTTACTGCCAACAATCTGTACATAAAACAATGGGACTAGCATGTTATTTCAGTTCAGTTATGAGGAAAAGATCTGCAGTTTCCTCATCTTCCCAGCCCCCTTTCTACCTTCAGACTCAATGCTTCAGCTAGCATTGGGTTTGCTGTGAGGTGTCTCATCAGGCTCTCTGGGGCAATAGGTACAGTGAGAATCTGGCTCACTGACTTCCTGGGATGCAGAGGTCTCAGTGTCACTGGCAGCAGTTCTGAGGTAGAGGAAAACACAATGCATCATAACACCTCGGGTCTTTGAAAAGTGGATTCGAATGCATTATAGTACAAGAAGGCAGCTGGGAAATTTATTGACCATGATTTTAGAAAACTGAAACTCTGCTTTATTAGGTGCTTTGTGTTTTTTAAAGAATAAGTCAGATGGGAGTTCAGTGCTCACTGACTGAATCTTCATTATGAATTACCAGCAGAATCTCATGTCATAAAATAAGTTTTCCTCCTTTCTTCCCAAACCTCTGCTAGCTCCTGAAACTGAAGTTTGAGCCTGGAGAGTGCAAGGGGTTTAGGTGTGGAAGAAGGGAAATGAGCATTGACCTTGAAAAAGTCTCCTACAGCCTATGTTTTAAAACACTGATTCTTTTTCCCAGTTTGGTAGTTCCAGTAGTTGTTCCACATTTCAGTGTTTGAGCCCTTTCAATCTCTAAGAGCAACAGCCAGGTACAACCAGCAAACCAGCAAAACCACCTGCAATTTTGTGAGATAAAACTGGCTATAGTGTTTTAATGAAGAAATAAGCTGAGACTTTAATGTTCTCAGTGGTAACACTCCAGAGGCCTGTTTTTTCTCCAGACTCTTACAAAGGAGCACGGTGTGCTTGTTCTTGGATCCAGTGCCATTGATTTTGACATATGGCATTATATGCACATAAGCAGGCATGTAAAAATGCTCAAAGGATTAGTCATGCTTTTTAAATGGGTGAACACTATCCTTTCATAGAATCCAGAATGGTTTGAGTTAGAAAGGATCTTAAAGATCATCCACCCCCCAGCATGGGCATGGACACCTCCCACTAGACCTGGTCACTCAAAGCACCATCCAACCTGGCCTTGAACACATTTCAATGTTTGTTTCTTGTTCAATCTTATTAAAATAATTGTTAATTTGTATTTTATTAATGCACTATTTTCAAATTCTATTATGTTTCAAGATCCTTCTAGGGTAAATCAATTTAAAATAATGAACCTAATTCTTCCTTTTGTTTAGTTCTGCTTAATGCTCCTCTGCCAGAGATAATGTCGTTTTGTAGGTGGCAACTATTAAATACAGAGACATGTGAAACAAAAAGAGCCTTACTTTTGCTAGCTGCTGGTATTATTTCTCTTCTGTACTTTCCTCAAAAGTTTTTCCTTGAAGACTGCCTAAGGAAGGTACTTGAGGAATACAGTGTTTCATTGGCAAATTTATCACTTTCTCTTCTGTACTAGATTTTTTTGTCTCTGTGCAAGGGGGTAATTCCATCAGTGGCCATCCTGATACCCTTGTGAGCACATAAATATGTAGGATTTGGAGGACAGATAGAATGCACTTGCTTTAAGACAGTAAATTCCTACTTATCCAAAAGGTAACTTCCTTCCAAGGAAGGGTGTAAGGTTCAGATGCTCAAAAAAATCTGATCAAACATATTTTTCTTTTGAAGCTCTCAAGATTTAATGATAAGAGCAAATTTCCCTAAAATTCTGGTTGTTCTACATCATCACCTGTATCTCCTGCATCCTCTGTACAGGTTTATACCATCAACAGAGGAGCCCAAATCTCCCCTGATGCAGAATACCAGCATGAGCATCCAGAGAAGCTGCCTTTGACACTGGTTGTTCAGGGCTTCCTGTGGTTTCCCAGGCCTGCTTCTCACATCAGCTCTAGACACAGACAGCAAGGGTGATCTAGGTGTCAATTATTCCAATTTCCTAGCAGTTCACTAGGCAGGCTCCCTCTTCAAAGGTTTCTGTGTCAGTCAGCCAGGAAAATACAAATGTTTCATATCTTTTCCCTTCTTTTTTCCTCATCAGCTCTTCTATAGACAAAAAGCAAGCAAGATTTATTCTTGTTGGAAAACAAATGATCACAAATGTTAGATTATGATGAAGAAATCAGTCTTGCTGGACTAGTTGAGTTAATTTACTTCATGCTCTGCTTTGATTTGTTACTTTTCTGCAAATTAGTACATCCTCTGCATATCCAGATCTCCTTCAGTGGCTGTAATATTTTGTGCATATAAACTGACACATAAGAAACTGTTTTCTTCATAACAGCTAAAATAAGGCAACTTCAATCAATAGTACATTGGTAACAGTCATCTCAGATCTGATACAACTTATTCCAGGAGCTGCCAACCCAAGTTGCATAGGAATACAAGACATTATCTGTCCCTCATAACCCCGGTGACATGTTACCTCACATTTCTAGGAAACATGGGGGACTTTGTTCCATATACATCACACTGCTTTCTATTTACACAGACCAGTTAGCTTATCAAAGGACAGGCTTGATCAATGTATGAAATCAGGATGATCTGTATCCTTTTAATTCCTCATGGTTTAGCTAAGGGAGAGCTAGCTTATTTTACTATCCAAACTACTATTTTCTCATCTGAAAAATGGACCATATTGAATGCAAATGACAAATGTTAACTTCATCTGACATGTAAGAAACAGAAAATAAAGTGAGGCAATAGAGGGAATATGTGAATATATGACATACTTATGCAGTATGCATGAATGCAGTTGGTAGATGCACGTCACCAAAACATTCTACTTGGTTCATTTCAAGATTTTACAGAAGTTTCTGAGTTGCACAAAACTAATCTTTTTTTTTTTTTTTTTTTACAGTTTAGTTTTCAGAGTTCATTTTCAAAATCAGACACAGATGTGGAAATGTACTGCTTTGGAAGCACTTTACATAACTGTTTCAGTAATGACTGTAGGTAACTAAAGTGAGATCCACAGTGACTCAAAGCAGCTAACAACGAATCCATTTAGAATACCATCTTTTCAGTTTCACAAGCATCCATGGAGCTATAAAAGATCTGTACTGTAATATGCTTGTCAGGTGACTAATGACCAGAATTAATTTGTTTTCACATCCCAAGATTCCTTTTCTGTTTTATCAACATTTAATTAAAACCAATCAAACCCCTTTGTAGAGTGCAAGTTACTTCACAAATTCAACTACTATAAAGACTGTGAAAACACATAATAATGAATCTTGGCATAGAGTGATATTTGCCACAACAATAAGCTCTGGTCTTGATCTGAGCTTCCAGCTTTAGGCTTGTCTCTGAAAACAGAAACACTTTCCATGACAGACTTGAAAGTGAAGAATAGGTTAATCATATTCAGGGCAATGGTCAAACCAAAAATTATTGTTAACATCTCCATCCTATTCTCTGTTGTCAATTTCAATAGATTATGATTATGATTATGATTATGATTATTATTAACTTCTTTGGAGGAAACAATTTGAGTTTAAAGAAAATAGTAAGAATAAACTGATCAGGTAGTGAGGGTCTCCCAGTTCCATTCAATAAACAACCACGGTATGAGTTCGACAGTTTAATGCCAGTGTTTGCTGTGCAGCCTTTTTTCAGTGGTACCAGTCAGGAAGTTAAATTTGCTCTGCAAAAAGCAGTCTGACATAACAACTCTTACAATACAAATGCACTTGCCCCAGTACTACCATCCATACTCTAACAGCACGTCCCAGTAACAGGGGATCCTACAGTCTCAATAAGCTAAAGAGTTAGCCTTTCTCCCTCTGAATTGATGATGCAGTGATCTAAAGTGATCTAAAGAGAAATCATGTTGAGAGTATCTGAGTCAGAAGAATGAGGATCTTTTTCCATTATGTCATATCTAATGAAGATTTAAATGACGACTAATATTTAGTCAGTATACCTGTTCAATACACTTTATTTGCTGGCATGCCATTAACATACAATACCATCTTTGTGCATTGGCAGAAAAATTATCAGCTTGTCAGGTATTCATCCAGTCAGATATTTGCTTTTAAAATTCCATTCTGTACTTTCAGCATTGTTGGAAATGAAGGAGGTAAGCTCCAAGTCACATATACAGTTCTTAGGGTGTTCCCCAAGGAAAACAAATTGAGTACCATCGTATTCAAATCATAAAGAGGGATTTAAGGCAAATACAGATTAAATAAAGTCTCAAAGTTCATGCAGAATATCTGCAGCACAGATGGGATTTTACACAAATTTCTGGAGCTCTCATCTAAAATATCACCCTTTCATTTTATTTGAATGATTTAATGTCTGGATGAAAAGTTCTTTCAAACAAAAGTTTTTGTCTTTTTAATCACATGACAACACTTTGGAACTTTCTAATAGCTTTAGGAAAAATCTTATAAATTGGATGCCTTTTTTTATATATTATATGATTTAATTCAGACAGCTACAGCCAACATTTATCTCATGAGATATTTACATTGGGTTTGTCTTGCACACATTGTTATAGTTCTGTATGAATATGCTTCCCACCAGCAATGATGTAAAGTGTTAAAAGATGCCAAGTTATTGCTTAAAATGTTGCACTGATTCCCAACATTTGTTCCCTGGAGATAGGGAAAAGTCTGGCATTATGTATCACTGTCTTCTAAATATGAACATCTTGAACAAAAACAATCAGAGTGAAACACTGATTAAAAATGTGAAGTGATGTAGTAATAGGAGCTTCCAGACCACAGATTAAGATTAGATTCATCCTGCAAAGGTGAATGAAAAAAAAAGAATCTTGCAACAAGACAAAACAGGGATTTGTTTTGGAGTATTCATCTTTTTAAGTCACTGTAGGTCTTCAGATAAGGATATTCTAAAACTAACTCAGAAAAAATGAGTCATTTACAGTTTCTTGTTGAAGTGGCTATTTCACATCTTCTCTAATTAAGAACAACAGAGTAATTTCTACAGAAATAAGAAAATCACTACTTACAGATGCAATACATTTTACATTACTAAAATGAATTAATATAATAAAACCAGAAGAGGTTTTGTAGTCTGATTTATAATTTGCAGATGTTTTTTTAGTCACCTAGTGAAATTTCACAAAGTAACAGAGAAATTTCCCCGGCCATCTAGAAAAAACAGGGACACTAAAGTTGACCTGAATTTTATTTCTGTTTCTTAATTTCTGCCTTGGTTTAAGGAAACAAAACAAAACAAAAAATAAAAATAAAAATAAAATTTAAAAAAAAAGAAATTTTCCCTAGCCACAGCCAATTTGGCCTCAAAAAACTTTGTAACAATCAACATGAAGTTTGTTTTCTTCAAATAGAATAAGCACATGACTTTTCCAAAGAACCTTGGCCTACACAGAGACATATTAATAGCTAATAACAATCATATCCTAAACAAGAAAACTTTTTTTTTAAATTCAAATGCCTTACTGATATTTAAGGAAAAGCTCTTTTTTATTTTGTCCACCCTTTCACGTGGAACTTTTAGTGACATAGAAATAATATGATGCATTTCTTTCAAATAATGTGGGAACATTTACCTTTAGATTTTACCAAGAACAAACCTGGCAATTTGCAAACAAAACATATTTTCCCAGCCTAAAGGCTAAGGCTAAAACAAACCTTATCAACCAGCACTTTTTTGTAGACCTTAAAACTGGACACACTTTTCCTCCACCATGATCTATAGAAAAACTTGTCACAGCTTTCTTGGCAAATGTGGCACTGTGTTCAATGTGTCTGTGTGGAAGTGATGGCATTTTACAAAGCAGAGCTCTGATCCTCATCATCCACTGGACTCGTATTGCTATGTCATCTTCATTTTCCAGTGAAACATATCTGTATCCTTACACAGATATTGGGGTTTTCATGGTGTCTTTTTTCTTTCTTTTCCATTTCCAATTCACTTATTATGTTATTAAGACAGAACATGTAGGGTTTATCTTTGATTGCTAATAATTTTTAAATCACAATCTACCAAATAGTTTGAAGCAAAATTTTATTTATTTCTATCATAGTAAGCTCTACACGTCTGTCACTTGCAGACAGCACTGAGACAGAAATATTTTTTCTCCCAAGTATCTAATATTCACACAGTTTCCTCCCAAAGTCATACATTATCCCACTCCTGGAATATAAAATAACATTTGAAAATGCAATGGGAACATAAAACAGCTTGAGTAATATCTTAAATTGTTCCCTGCAGTGTTCTTTAGAGCTGTCTTCACATGTAGGTTCTATCATCTCATATCTGCCTTTGTGCTTTCAAGACTGCTCCCTCTTGCAGGCCAGGCAACTGCCAGAGCAATTTGTTTCGCTGGTGCAAATCTTCTGCTCCCTTCTGCTCCCTTAAAGCCCTCATATTATCCATGTAACCAGTTCACACAGACAGATTTAGATTGGCATCCTTAAGCCTGGGTAACTAGAGTTTGTTTTCTCTCTACTAGATATTGAATTCAGTTTTGATCCACATGCTGATACAAATACAGGAGACTAATCACTGATTTGGGTGTGGAACAGTTGCTTTAAGATAACAACAATGCTATTATTAGAAGAAATAAAAAGAGAAATGAGTAATAAAACTGTGGAGACATCATTATTTTCCCACAGTGAATTTTGTGACTTCTCATTATGAGGTTATGCAGAGGAGTGAAGAATGAAATAATTATATTTTAACATTTTGCATTTCTAATGTTCCCACATTAAGCACAGGAGCACAGATCCAGCAGAAACACCACAGAGAAAGGCATAGTTCACAACTCAGTTTGTGTTTCAGTCAAACATTAAAATATTATTAGAAATAATTCAACATGTATTAGAAATTACTCATAAGTGTCTGATTCATTAAAATTGTGTAGCTAGAACTTTATCTGGTTACATATGCTATTTTATTTTTTTTTTTTTGAGAAATGAAATTTTAACAGAAATTGTTTGCATCAATTTTTATTTAATTTCTTCAGTATCTCTGTATGTAAATTCATTATCACTGGGGCTAGTGATCAGCAGTTCCCTTATAAGTTAATATGCCTGAAAACAACTTTTTACCTCATAGCAGAAAATATATTTTAAAAATATATATGACATGGAAAATAACCAGGAGAACCTATACCAGTTTTGGCTTCTCTTTCCAGATGGATGTTTTTCTTCTGCATTAGATAAAAAGCAATTAGAGGTCTGATGGCTTTTAACATTCAGATCAGTCAGCTTCCTGAGGGTTAGTTGGTGTAGTGCAGGAAGCACCAAGAAGAAAGTGTGATTCTATTTTGGTTTTGTCTGCATGCCATTTGTGGGTCTCTGCAGCACAAGCAGTCGTGCAGTGCCCTTGGATATCAGTGGGTTTGACTGAGATAACCCCA
Organism: Florisuga fusca; assembly: GCA_038090715.1. Classification (NCBI taxonomy): domain Eukaryota; kingdom Metazoa; phylum Chordata; class Aves; order Apodiformes; family Trochilidae; genus Florisuga; species Florisuga fusca. The sequence continues at coordinate 5,293,707 of JAAWXA010000029.1, read as the reverse complement.
GAGAAGTTTCTCAATGAGTCTGGCTGGGAAAGGGGCTGGATGTTAGGATGAGATATTCCACACTAGGTGCAGCGGGAGCTTACAACTCTGGCTCTTACTAAAGGGCGCTGCTGAATTGCTGAGAACTAAGCATTTTGCTTGTTCTGGCAAAAAGTCAGTGAGTGAAAGTAAAATTACACACACACACCCTTCTATTGTTCTGTTTGGAAACCTTCCATTGTTTAACAACACTTTTCTGTGAAAGGGGACAAACGGTGAAAATAATATCCCTATCTGAGGATTTCATAACATCCATTAAAACCCACCTTCTGAAATATCTGTCTCTGTAAAAACCCAGGTGAAAATATCTTTGGTGAGAACTTTAGTCCTGCAATTATTACCACAATAGCTTTAGCCCACTCACCTGAAGTACCTGAAAGAACTACCTGTATTTTATGCTGAAATTCCTTTTAGAGACATCGTTATAACTTACATATTAATGAACTAATTTGATAGAATAATTCTGCACAGTAAGTCACAACCCAGCTAACAGTCATATCAGAAGGACTAACTTTTGTGTGTCTGATTATTTTGTAAAATCCTTAATCTTTGCCTGACAGCTTCACTGTAATTGTGCTTCTCCCAGGAAACCTTTATCTCCCACACAAGTTCAGACTCCCCATTTTCATTATCTGTACAACGTGTTGACATACGCTATAACTAGCAGCCACACAGAATAGTAACACTGAATGGCGGGAGAACGTCTCCCTGTTTATATTACATGAAGGCTGATTTGATGGGCTGCAGCAATTGCCTCTGAGTGCAGACATAAGAGCAGCCTGACTCTTTCAAGTTGACACTTTGCAAATACCACACAGGGCTTGCCGTGGCTGCATGCTTTGTATCAGTTGCGCCAGGAGATACAGTAAATGTCACTCCCCAAAGCTGCACATTACCAAATTAGTCCTAGTGTCAGTTGTTATCTGGCAGCGGTCAGTTGCCAAGCCAGCACTGTATTTCCAAGGGCTTGCTGTTTTACAGTGAAAAGTCACAGGCCTGAGGGGGCTGAAGAACTACAGATGCTGGCGGCTGGAACATGTGAGGATTGCCAAGCGGCACTCTTTCCTTTTGTGCTGCCTAATAAGGCAACTCATGTCATCCCCTGGCTGTTTGCTTACAAACAGAGGACCAAATTTGTCCCTCTGTTGTACTCTTCTGTAAGCACCACTGAGTGTAGCCAGTGGCAGAACCTAGTCTGAAGGGCACAACTGCAAAAGCAAATAGAGTGTGACACATCCCAGACAGAAGACGTCTTTTTCCTGATGAGGAGAAGCTGTAAAGTGCTCAAGGCCCACCTCTGTTGCCTGAAGAACAAAGTGTGTTACGACTTAAGGATTTCTTATTCTTCTGAATTTCAGCCATTGCAGAAAATGAAGTTGCCTGGGAGTCATAGACAGAAGCACACCTTATTTCACATGCCATATATACAATGTTGTTTGAAAGAGATGATAAAAAAAAATCACCGGCCATATTTGAATACCTATTTCATAACATTTCCTTTCTGAGAACACAAAACAGTCCATAAGACAAGATAGGAAAAAAATACTGCTTTATATGACTTGCCTTACTAGTGATTATTTTTTAGTTTATGTTTTAAAATTGAAGTTACAACTTGTTCTGTTCTCTGCATTAGTCTTAATCTTCTTCACCACATCTTCCTTCTCCTACTTCTCAGTAGATTATGGCTTTAACTGAACAACTGAAGTTTGACAGCTGACTTGCAAGACCCACTCCAAAGATTTGCCCTAAGTCTTGTCTTCACTTAACACTTCTACAAGAATGTAGAAGCAGTCTTAGACTCAGGCCCCTCTCCTTCAGCATGGTGCAAAATACCTCATGTAGGCCAACACATTTTTCTACATTTAATCTTGATCTGTCTTTATACTTATAATTAGCATTAAGTCCTCAAATTGGGAAGTCTTAAGATTTGTACAGATATATTCAAATACTATCTTTAATCCTGGGACTGGAGAGCTGTCTTGCCTTTTCTGTAAAAGTCCTAGCTTTGACAAAAAATCTTAGAGATGGCTTAGCAGCCAACCAGGAAATAACAGATGGAGAATTTCACCCTTTCTGATTCAGACAGAAGATAATGGGGGTTTGAAATTTATTCTTCTATTCTTCTCTATTGCCACTGGCACTGTTCTGATCTACTCTCTGTTTCCCCACTTCCATATATCCTTGTGTTTCACACAGTAGAGCTGGTGTTAGCAATGTGCACAGATCTTCACAGTCAGACCTGGTTTATGGGTCTGGACCTCATATGACAGCAAAATAGGCCTTGACTATAATTCATTTCCTGTCAATTTCCTGGACTGGGAGAGAGGACCATGAGGTTGTGTCACAGGTGTACTTGGCACATAGTAGGGGAGCAGCATCAGAGCAGAACATTCCCATATTCCACCTGGATGCTGCAGGCTGCTGGCTGTAGAATCTTGAAATGCTGGTCTTCTGGAGGGAGCTGTTTGTTTGCTTCGTGTCTTGTTAGCAAAGACAACAAAGACTTAGTAAACCATTCCTCTCTTACCTGATGTAAATCTGAATTTAGTGATGCCAAATGAGGCATTCTGAACATACATAAGTGCAACTAACTCAAATTTGGCCCTAGTTAGTTTTTTGTTTATTTTGGTTCGGTTTTTGGTTCTTTTAATGTCCTTTTAACGTTTTGGTTTGTTTGTTTGTTTTAATGTCCTGCAGGTAGGTAACATTTTTTTCAAGGATGTTGTAAAACAGCTCATCTAAACAGTAGTATCTTTTGAGATGTTTATATAAAATAGAGAACCTTTTGCAGAACTGAACATCGGAGTGTTACAAGCCTTCAGGGACACCCACTGCCTTCTTTCTGGAACTGTTTCTGCTCTCTTATCATCTCAGTGCTAGGATTTGTGACTGACACTCACTAGGGTGCCAAATCTATCATGGGGATACCCTTGTCAGGGAGAAGAGATGAAATTAGTAATATTATGAGAACTTGTACCAAGATACAAATGTCCCAAACAAAAGGGTACTTAAAGAGGTAGTATAGACAGGCAAACGTTTTGATTTAACTGCACCACCATACACTTTCTCTCCAGACATTTTATCTACTTTTACTTTCAACCAACAGTACTTCAAAACAGTATAAGGTCCCATTTTCTTTTCTAAAAATGGTTCAGTTGTAAACAGGGTGAAGGAAATCATTATCAGTAGGTGGAAGGACATCTCTGACACAAGCATGTAGTGATTTAACTTACTGAAGTTGTTCAGTTTTTCAGAGTTCTTATTGAATGTATATATGGAAGTGACTGACTGATTCTTGGTGAAGATAAGGAAGTCTTTTAATAGGCATTAGTACATATTATACATACTCTATTATTCCTTCTCTCTGATGACTTTTAAAAGAGAGTGTCATAGACCACTTATTACAGTACAGAGCTAAGATGGAGAGATTATTCCCACACCAACTTTCTGTATTTTTATTGGCAAGTTACATAGCATACCCTTTTTCTTCTGTTCCTCCAAGCAATTTATAGAACAAACATTTACAAGAAAATATTTTTTCCTTATTTCAAAATATGCAGCTCACCTAGAACTTCAAAATCTCAATTAATTCCTCACAGATACAGGTTTTCAGAAAGTTTCAGCATATCTGGGCTGAGGTAAAGACTAAACTCCCAGAAGACTATTTTTTGAAACTGTATCTCAGCATAAGGGCACTTGAGAGGAGAAATCCAGCTTCTGATAGCAAGCCAGTACTGATAAGATTTATGTTACTTCAGAAACATAAAACTATAATACAAGCTTTTAGGACCTCACAAAATCTCAAAGATCTGTAACGATTACAAATTCTATTTTAGCAAGTTTGTTCTGCACTTAGCTTAAAGCTTCAGAAAACTTGCTTCAGAATTAATATTTGCTTAATGGGATCTGTTTAAAAATTATTTCCAAATAAAATTTGCCTTTATTAGAATATTTGGATTCACATCATCCCTGTATGATGATAGCAGTCTAACTTTGAGGATGAGAAAAAAGCTTTGAACACAAGGATTAAATACACCTATCGGGCTAAAAACTAGTACTAAACTGGTACAGCTTGGAATATAAATCAGACCTCTCAACAGCCAGCACTTTTCTTTAGCCACATGTTCTTTCTTACATGTACTAGATGATGAAAATAGCAGTCAATGTTTCCCACTTTTTAAGTAGACCGTCATGGGCTGTGGCAGGGAGTAAAGTAGTGGGTGAGATTCCCTTTCTAACTGGTTTAAAGCCATTTACTTCTATGAAGTAATTCTCAATATGTCCCAATGCAGCTAATCAGAAGAATCAGATGCTGTTAGGGAAAGGATATTTCAAATAATCTTTTAAAGTCATTATAACCCATCTTAACATTTCATATACAGGGATTCAGTGACTTTAAGAGATGAGCAAGGGTTGCCATCTCTGTTTGTCTCCTGGCAAAATTTCAGACATTTTGGTTTGCTTCTTCAGGTACAGAACTTATATCACACCTAGTTTGGCTTTGCAAGTCTCTGCCAATAGTGATATAAACTTATATGTATTTTCCAAGTCTCCCAGCTGACTTGTGATATTATTAAACTAACAAAATAATATCCCATTTCCCCTTTCAATTATTCTTGTCCTGCCTAGTGCTGTGAAAGAGTACAACATGCAAACCTAGGCTCAACACTAAAAATCTACATATTATTTCAGAATATGTACTAAACCAACATGCCAAAATACACATACAGTAGGAACAGGCAGCAAAGCAACTCCTGAATTGCCAAAATACACATAGCATCATGCCATTCTTAAGTCACTTATCATTACTAATATGCATATAAAAGTATGCAGAAAACTAGCCCTCCTCAATAACAGTGATATTTTGCTCTCAAATTCCTGCACGGGCCTATGGCAACAACGTGCACTGACACAGGCATGTCTCTACCACAAGAAGCTGACATACACATTCTGAGATTAGTTCCACAAACATGCAGTTAAGAGTCTTTTAATAACCTTTCAGGGAGCAGATGATGATTCAATGGTCAGTAAGAGAAAGTTTCAACTTGTGAAAGAAAATATGAAATGTTTCAGTTTGGACACCTCCAATACACCAAGAACAAATAAGATTCACAGATTCCAGAGCTCCATCCAATTCAGTTTTGGGAGAAGTGAGGACTGTCAACCTCTTCATCACGTGGTAAATCCTGTTTTTTTCTCCTATACTTTTTACTCCTTTTCCAAATGTAACACAAAGTAAGGTGCAGTCTACCTCTTGAGATACTAGTAATCTAATCCAGTGCTTTCATGACTTGTCACCTAGATCAGATCAACACAGTCAATGAATGTTACATAATTTCATTAGATAAATAAACCTAATAAATGCTACCTGTATGGAGTGCTACCTTAATAAACATCACCTGTACTCCAGTATGGAGTGTACACCCAGGAAGACTTGTCTTGTTTCTTGCTTAATCATATGTATTAAATTATTCAAGAAGTTGCTTAACATTCTGCACTCAGGCAGAAGTATTTTAAGTGCATAACCATTCCTTAGGACAAAAGCCAAATATGTTAATTTCTATTTTGGAATTTTATACTGAGTCATTGATAAAGTAGGTCTTAAAAAACCTTTTGGAAAATAACGATATTGTGTTACTTCTTTATTTTCTCTGCTAGCCTCTCACAAGTGTGTTCATTTGTCAGAGCTGGATAATGATGGTATTTTTGATTGGGCATAATTTCTCTCTCTCTCATAATTTTGCATTTGAAAGGATTTGGCTTTCCTCCATACAGTCAGGCTTAGTCTATGAATTATGTTTTGCCATATTTAGAAAAATATATCACAAAAATACGGTAACACTTTTAAGCATTGCTTTCCTTTCCTTCCTTCCTTCCTTCCTTCCTTCCTTCCTTCCTTCCTTCCTTCCTTCCTTCCTTCCTTCCTGTGAAATGTGGCCTTTCACTGCCAAAACTGCAGAATCTTATTTAAAGGATGAAGTCTCCGAAGGAAGAAGAAAGAGGAAAGACTTGTGGCAACTAGTGGTAGCTTTGGACTAATTGTGTTTCACTTCTGAATTTTTCTTTTATGATGAGTTTTACTTCCCAGTTGGTAAACTACTATGCAATCCACAACGGAATATGGAAATGAAGGAATATTAATGAGGATATACCAGATTCATAAAAGTGATACACCTATCTCTATCTGTATCCCTATCTGTAGAATTTCTGTCTGCCCTGCACAGAGTCAAGAACTTGTTTTCTAGTGATCATCACACAAGAAATTGAAAGAAAATCAGACGTATCTCCAGCCTGATTATTCTGCAAGCTAAGAACCAGCAGTGGGCCAGTGTCTTCCTTCATTAGGTAGTCCATACTCAATGGGGCACAATTTTACTGTTAACTCTGAGTAAAGTAGATCATTTAACTCCAGCCAGTAGGCACCTGCCCTATGAGTTATCGTGCTCAGTCCTAGTAGTCAACTCAATCACAACTTTTAAGTCAGTAACTTGTTTAATTTTAGGTCAATCACCCAGTTTTCTACCTCAGGAGGTGGCAATATCTGCCAGATAATTCCCTATCCCCAGAGGTGAATAAAGAAGAATAAGGGCTAGAAATAGTGAAGAAGCAGCACAGGCACTGAATAATTCAATGTTATGCAAGAAACTAGTCTCATGAACTGGAAGCAATTTAGCAGTAATACAAAGCCAACATTCATGGGAAATTTTTTGCTACCAAGGTTTCATTTAATATAAGTTTGGAAGATGTTCCTTTTATAAAGTGCAAAACATATGAAAAATGTATGAAATAGACTTAAACTACTGACTTTTTTTCCAAAAGATACCAGTTAAAGAGCTTACATATGCTTCATTTTATTAACTTGTAAAAAAAAAAGGAATTTGAATCTATGGAATTATAATTGTTCTGGGGACAAAAAAAAAAAAAAAAAAGTGTCTGTTCAGACACTATATCCTTAATGCATTAAACTTGTTTAGACACTTCAAAGAATCTTAAGTTGTATATCAAGAACTGCCCAAAGATAAATTAAGATTATTCTTATTTCACTTTATCTCTGGACAGAATAGTCCCTTCAGATCCACAAGTCATTTACAGAGATTTCTGGGACCAGTTTATGTTCTGGAACCAGTTTAAATTCTTTTTCCATAACTCAGAGAAAAACTGCAATAATTAATTTTTTTCAAGTTTGTAGTCTGTTTTCACAGCACATCCAAGTGAAGAATTGTATACTAAAACTAGGTAAGTTTTCAGCTGTTCAAACTGCAAAGGGCACACTGTAGTATTAAAATCTAGGCCCAGTGTGGTGGGCTAACCTTGGCGAAGAGTTAGACTCTCCACCACCCACTTGCTCAAACCCCACCTCACCACTCACAGCAGGACTGAAAGAAGAGGAATAAGAAAGTTCATGGGCTGAGCTAAATACAGAGAGATTGCTTATCAGTGACTGTTGTGGTAAAACAGATTCCACTTGGGGGAAAATTATCTTAATTTGTAGTCAATTAAAATAAAAATGCCATTAATAATTTGACTAGTGTGAAATAAGAAGGCAAACATTAAAAACAACACTTTTCCATTTCCAGGCTCCACTTCTGACTTTCACTTCTAATTCCTCTACCTCCTGATGGGGGGTTATGTTCAGTACACAGTGATTAATCTCTGCTGCTCCTTCCCCTCACCTCCTCTCCCTGTTAAAGTATAGTTTTTCACGGCTGCAGTGGATACTTGCTCCACCATGGAACTCCTTCTCCAATCTTAGTGTTCCCCCACCTAATTATCTTTTCTTTTTTTTTTCCTTTGCTTGTTTTCTGCTATTTCTTAAATATGGGAGGCATTCCTGAAGGACAAAGGAGTCCAGGAAAGCTGGGCATTCCTCAAGAAGGAAATCTTAAAGGCATAGGATCTGGATGTCCCTATGTGATGAAAGATATCATCTCTGGTGATGTTTACCTGGACTTCAGTAAAGTCTTTGACACCATTTTCCACATCATTCTCCTGGAGAACTGTATGGTAATGGCTTGGATAGACATACTCTTCCTTGGGTAAAAAAATGTCTGGATGGCTGGGCCCGAAGAGTTGTGGTCAACTGAGTTAAATCCAGTTGGTGACAAGTGGTGTTTCCAAGGGGTCAGTACTGGGGAGGCTGTAGAGAGGTGTGTGCTGTTCTCTTCTTCCAAGCAACCAACAATATAGCAAGGGCAAATGGCCTCAAGTTGTGCCAGAGGAAGCTGGATAGTAGGAAAAAAATTTCTTCATTGAGAGGGCTGACAGATAGAGGAACAGGCTGTGCAGATAAGTGGCTGAGTCACCATCCCAGGAGGTACTTCAAGGTTGTGTAGTTGTGGTGCTTAGGGGCATGGTACAGTGGTGGATTTGGCAGTGCCAGGTTAACAGCTGGACCTGATGATCTTAGAGGTCTTTTCCAGACTAAATTACTCTATGATTCTATGCTTTCCCAGAAGCACCATCATCTTGGCTCTCTCCTGTGGTGAGGCCATTGAAGCTGACTGTAAACAGCTGGAACAGGCTACAAGAGGAAGCCCCAGTCTCTCCTCAAAGACCCCAACTGCACAGGAGTTTTGCCTTTTCAAAATGGAATCATCTGTCCTTCACTGTTTTAAGGACTTCAAATAGATGATTCAATATTCCTGCTTTTGGCTACCCATACATCAGTCACCATTATTTTCTCTTTTTACTTGTTGGCATGTGTGTGTGCATTTTTATAGTATTAAAGCTGGCATTCTTTTATTTTTCCCACAGCAAGTGTTTTCAGTGCACTGCACCACTGAAAATCAGGGCCTAATTCATTAAAATATAATTACTCCAGAATGCCATGTAGGTGCTTACACCCATGCAAAATTCCTGCTGAAATCACAAGGTACAGCTTTGCAATCAGATGCTCATCTGACCTCAGTCACTGGTTAAGGGAAGGCAGCTGGCCTTGTAGCTGTAGATAATAATCCTATTGCTGATTGAAACAGAAAATAAAGTCTTTTGTCCAGGTGGCTTATACACCTAAGTGTTCTTTACACTGAGTTTTAGAATGTCTCAAGAGGCCAAATCTTCCTCATTTTGCCCATGAGTGAAATTCTGCTGCCATCCAAGGATATAATAACCACACTTTAAGTTGGCACAATGCAGTTAACACCATATCAAAACAATATTGCTACGAGGAGCTATAATTTTATTCTTGTTGTTGCCATTAAGTCATGCAAACTGTATCTCAATGTGCTCATCAAGAGGCCATTCTAATTATTAGACCCATAACCTTTGAGGAAAGAAGGTAACAGAACAGCTTTGATTTGTGAAGATCCAAACCACACAATGGCATTTAGTGCGGTCATTGCTGCCGGCAGACCTGCAGTGCTTCAAATTACTTTCTACCAGACCAACAGTGAAGGGAAACTATGAACTATCTAAGCTTGAAAGAATTGGATAGAAAATGAGAAAATCGAGAAGAAATGAGATCAGTGACGGTGTGAATTGTCGCTTTGGTGCAATTATGTTACTGCTATTGACATTCATGGGAGATGCCAAAGTTTGAATGTCCATGAGTAAAGGCACAAAAGGTTTCCGAGTCTAATTCTTCAGAAGCTTTTAAACTAAGCACAGGTGAAAATTTACTGAAGGCTCACAAAGTGTTTCAAATGCCCAAAGAAAATCTTGATCCAGGAGAGGCCAGGCATGAAAAAAAAAATCTCCTTTTAAAGGTGATTATTTGGGAATATTATATTACTGAAAACAGGAATTATTAGTTACTGATCAAGAATTAGATACTGATCAAGAATGCAATCTGCTAAGCAAGATGTGATCTGGAAGGGGAAATACATATAAGAGAAACAATGGCATAAGGAAAGAGTAGAAAGTGGAGAGGGCAATAAAAAAAGGGATAGATTAATAGCAGTCTTGTAATGCATTCCTTTCCAAACATTTCTGTCTGTAGTTTTGCACACATTCTCTGCTTAGGCTTCAGCCCCACAGATAGGTGTGAGAGTAAAAGTTGACTCATGATCTGCTCAACAGGAGTGGATTTATGTTTACACTTCATTACAGCTTCAAGATCTGAAGAAGTGGGAGTGACCTACTTCTTACTGTTTGTAAATAGCTGAGTTTTGTGAGTGTTAAGACTCAAAGGGAAGCCATGTGTTTACATGGATGGTAAGAATCTAGTCAAAACAGCTAATGCAGCAATTGAAATCACAGGAAAATACAACTTCATACTATTATCTAACCTCTAATACTGATTAGAAGGCCTTAATACAGCACATAATATATTCTGCCTATACTTGTCTTGGATCATGCCCTGTACCAATTTCCTTCACAAACAGGAGTTTTGGTCTAGTGACTCAATTTCTGATCCACTAAAATAACTAAGAACCTAATCACATACAGTACTTCTATCCATGTTTTGAAGATTCTGAGCACCTGCAGTTATGACTGAAGTAAGAAGAGCCAGCTTTTGGAGAGTCACCACCATATCAAATTGAAACAATGCTAAGAAACATGCTGCTATGTGCAAAACTCAGAAATATACTTCCTTGTGCAAGCAAGAACAGTCACGTTCAGCTGGGGAAGATCTTCAGTGGGTTATCTATATTCCAATATACTTTGCACCTTTTGTGTTCTTGGGAAGGGAGTTAGAAATATGCTGTACCTGGCTAATGGATTTCTGAACATTAGAAATTAAATGTAGAAGCTATGTTCTTGTTCTAAAATCTTAACATCCCTAGTATCAGCTGGCCCATTTACACTTTTCCTGTGTTCTGCCAGAGCTAGGAAAACAGTTCTTCCTGGTAAAGCTGTTTCACCACCCTCAAGATGTTCAGTTGGGCAGGCAGGTGATGTAGAGGAGAGAATGAACAGAGTAGGAGGCCAAGGATGTGTTAATACTGTGTGTAGCCATAGATGTGACAGATTCCATCTCAGAATTTCCACACTTCCCCACGCTTTTCCTTAGGCATACAAAACTCTACATTGCTTCAACCTAGGGAAGTGCAAATGAGAAATGCAATCATACCCAGCTTCACTTCACTGTCTTCAGTGAAAATCACAGAACTGTAGTGGTTGGAAAGGACCTCTAAGATCACTGAGTCCAACCAACACAGACACACCTAAAAAAACCCCAAACCCCCTACAATCTCAGACGTTAGAGCATGTTCTGAACTTGCTCGTCTACATGTTTCTTAAATACCTCCAGTGATGGTGACTCAACCACCTCCCTGGGCAGGCTGTTCCAGTACCTGACCACTCTTTCAGTGAAGAAATTCTTCCTAATATCTAATATAAACCTCCTCTGCTGCACCTTCAGAGCATTTCCTCTGGTTCTGTCATTATTCACTTGGGAGAAGAGGCCAACACTCACCTCCCTGCAACCTCCTTTCAGGCAGTGGTAGAGGGCCACCCCTCTCAGGTCTCCCCTCAGCCTCCTCTTCTCCGAAGTAAACATGCCCAGTTCTCTCAGCCACTCCTTGTATGAGTTGTTCTCTAAATACTGTCTAGTGAAAGGACATTCAGCAGGCAAACTCCTCCTTTGGACTCCTACACTTACAATAGATTTACTTGTCCACAGTCTGGGTTTTCGTCTTCAGGATGGATCAAAACCATATTTTTTACCATAAAAGCTGAGAAATGCAATTGAAAACAGGTAATGAAGTTTATAGTTCTTCCATTAAATTTGCACTGGAAAACATCTCTCTTGCAGTGCTGTGCCAACACTCAGTACATTGGTGTTTTGTAGATCAGTTTAGCACCTTCCTGAGATTTTACACATTACTTCCTTAGCAGTAAGCATGGAGCTCTCTTGTCAGTGAAACCTGAGAGGAAGACCCTTCTGTTTATTCTTCAAAATAATCAAATTTACAGAGGGGATGTTGCATTCTATTGTAAGGCACCATTTTTACATTGAAGATTAAAAAACCCTTCCTAGATGGAATGTTAATTATCATACCCCCTTACAAAAGTCAGTCCTCTCCCATGTCCTCCCACATAGTCTTCTTCACACCCACACAGGTATGTGACATGTACCCAGTCACTCAGTTTAGCAGTGCCACCACATGCCTTATTGCCTCCTTCAATTTCTACATTTTTAACATCTTTTGCATCTCCACAGAACGACCTGACTTTGCTATACACCAAAATAACTTTAATGTGGGGATTTAGTGTGCATTTTCTTCAGGATTCAATTATAATTCATGGCATTTCCCCCAGACCTGAATGCAAAAGAAATGTAATCGACATAAATTAAATGAAAGAAATTTTATTTATGAAGCAGAATTGTTTAAATTTTCTGGACTTGTAGATAATAAAAATATTTTAAAATTCATGCTTGTCAGATGCCATCTGTAGTTCTTGGCTGATGTCAGTTCATACCCTTACATCTGAACTCACCAATCACATGTCCCACCATTTATATTTTGCACTAATATGAGAAAGGTATAAATTCTCAAAGGTGCATGAGGTCTTATGTCTGACTGTTTAATAAAGCTGGAAGCTCCTGGGTATATCACATCAACTAGATGAAGTGACCAAGTGCCTGTTACACTGACTGAAGGGATAAGGAAATTACCTCACCTGGATGTATGGCAGCTGTTCTTCCTGATCTCTAAAGAAATATTGAAGAAAAGACAAATATGCCTGTTGGCATGCTGATGTCAGCCGTGATCTGCTCTCCCTGTTTTAAATTTCTGTAGATTTAGATTTCTATATTTTATTTGAATTCACACTTCATTAACTGTATGTGAGGAGTGCATTGTGTGAAGATTTAGGTGTTGCTTATACTGCATTAAAATCTCAGTCTTGTTCTGAGATAATTTCTTAAGAAAATATAGGCAGAGATAGAAGACACCAGGATTTCCTCACAGAGAGAGGAAAAAATAGAGGGAATTAGGTGTTTCTACAATTAGGCAAGTGACATGGAATCATTTAATGATTCTTCTATCCTTTTTTGTCTCTTTCACAGCCCAAACTACTTTAATTGCATTTCCTGCTAAATTTAATACAACTAAGCAATATATTCACAGTAAAGCAACAGTGGAAAATTAAGTTCTGAAGAAGAGCCAGCTTTAATATTACTGGGAGAATAAGCTCTGTGTCCATATAGGTCTACCCAAGTACTTCTTGAAATTCATCAGTATATAAATTTTCACTTTAAAAAAAAAGGAGATAGATAGTTTTGATTATTTAAACTTCTTATTTCTATGTGCTTTAGTGAAATATGAAGGTTTCTTATTTGTTTAATTCAAATATTTATATATGTTGCTAACACTATTAAAACACTATTAAAAAAGCTAAAATAAAAAATAATTTAATGTTGTTTAAACAGGAGGCTTTGAATGTAATAAACCACCTTGAACTATTTCAGAAAGAAATTTGATTTTTTCAGGTTTCGTGCTGTTTCTGAACAAAGTCAAGTTTTGAAATTATTAAATATAGTATTCTTACTCTAGGCACTGAATTTGTAATGTATTTCTGCTTGGTTCTTCTTTTGCTGCTGCTGACCACAGAGGGCTATGTTGATGTGCACATAATCCCCTGTAGTAAATTATTCCCCTGCAGTGTTCTCTTTAACTTGGTAAATTCAAGTTCCTGCTCATTACTCTTCAGTTATTATTTCAGCTAAGAATTACATAGAAATGTGGAGAACAAGTCCCTTTAATTCCTTTTTTCCCCTTTGCAGTCAGATGGCTGCCTTAAAGCAATATGTTTTGATGAAAAACAGGGTTACTTTTAAGGTATAAGCTTCTCTTTTATTCCCCCCTCATAATTTTTGATGGCACCTAGGGTAGGGAGGCCTTCTTGCCTGCAAGAAGGAATGTTACATATGTGGTGCTTGTGAATGAAGCAGCATCACAGGAATGGAATGTGGCAAACTGTCTTGTCTTGCTTTTCCTTTTCCCATTTACTTTTGCCTGTTTGGATCTACAGACTTTTCCTTTCGCCTGTTGTTTAGTGAGCTAGCCAGCTTGCTTGCTTCCTTCCTTCCTTCCTTCTTTCCATTCAGACAAACTTTTAGGAAATCCAGCTCAATTTATGCTAGCAAATATCCCAGAGTTGAAGGAAATAATTTATTTAATTATTACTTGAGGGCCATATGAGGAGATTTAGAATTTGAGGCTCCCTTTAAGAAAGCAGGTTAAAAAATTAGCTTTCCTGAATTTGAGAGGCAGTTGATAACTCCTGCTGTTGCAATGTTCTTAACTGATGGCAGAGAACCTGATAGAACAGATGGAGCAAATGGAACAGAAATATGTTTATAATTCTACTTAGCTGATTTTTCAATAGGATCAACAGAAGACATGAAAGGACTAGTTCCTCCTATTGCTCTATCGCTGTAGCACAACAGTTTTGTTTTGGTAAAGTTTTAATACTTTTAGGCTCTCAAACCTTTCTAAAGTCTTTCTAGTTTTTCTAGGTATGGGTGTAATATACAGTACAAAGAAAAACCTGCCTGGAGATTCTTGTGGCTGTTTTAGAACAATACGAATACTCATAATCCTTACAGGTCTGAAATAAGTCATTTGAGAGGCCCATGTTCATCCTTCAACAGCAAAACCCCAAGTACATCTCAAACATTTAGGGGGGGGGAAAATCTGTAGAAATAAAGCAGGTAAGAACTTGTTTTAGTTATTTCTGTTTGGACATGATTTTTCTTTCTTGTCTGGACAAGGTATAAAGATAGGCTTACACCAGTTTTGATTAATAGATTAAAACACATCCTGGTTTCCATGCCAGAGTCTTCCTTTGTGTTAAGTGACAGAATGCATCTTGACCTGGCAATAGGTTGCACATGTATAGTGGGAAGGAAAATTTATCTTCGAAATTCTAATCCCTATTGTAAATCTTGTAAGCACATATACTCTCCAGGGCTTTTTTGTATCAATAGATAAAGAAGACATAGCTGGTACTAGCAGGTACCAGTAAATGTAGTTTAGCTTTCAGTCACCTCATTCATTGATAGCTGACTGTAGTGGTGGGCAGTAGGCATGAGATTCTAATGGGAAGACAGATTGTCTGTCTTGTCAAAGCTTAGGAAACATGTGAGAACTTAGTCAAAAGTGACACGGAAAAGCTGTTATGTAGGTTATGTATAATCAGCAAGTTCTGTCAGGTGTTGATGTAGATTGGGCTCAAGCTTTCACCTCACAGTAAATGGTGCTCACACCTTTAATAAGGAGACTTAGTTAAAATGCCATAAGCACACATTTCTGTGGGAAAACAGGTCAAAGTAGCAGGAGACATTAGAGGCAACAAATATAAGTCTGTGGAGGTGTTTTCTAAAGGTTAGAAGAACTGACTCCTGAATAATTCCATTTTCCCCATCAACATGGAAAAAATATTTCAAGATTTCAGTTGAAAGAGGAAAAAACCAAAACAACAAAAAAACAAAACAACATCTGTCAGAAATTAAACTTACAGTTTCCTGTCCACAAAACATTCCCCTGGATTTTCAAGCTTGGAGTCTTGGAGGCTGGTAATGTTTAAAACCAGTCTCACTCAGTGTTGTTTGCTTATAAGGAGTCCTATAAAAACAGGCAGAAAGGGACATGGCAGAGTCATTCTATCCATTCTCCTCGAGTAGAGCTACTCTGGCTACATCACTCCTAGCAGAGGCTTGCAAGAGCAGCTGCTTCACTGAGGCAGAAGAGTCCCAGTCAGAACTTTGCATCTCCCACCTAAATCCATTGAGTCTTACTCTCTTGCTGTGCCACGTGCATGCAGCACACACACTTGCTCCAGGCCTGGCATCACAAGACACAGAGCAGTGAGCATCCTGTGCCTTCGCAGTAGTCCTCAGGGGAGATTTTACTGGCTGTCCCCAGTCTTGCAGAGATGGGAAAGTGTCAAACCTTGAGTTTTGTGTAAAAAAATGTCCACAGAACAAATTTGTAAATTCCTCTACAAAGCAATGGTTGTGGGGTTTTAATGTTTTCTGGCATACGACCACTAAAGATTCCCATAATAAGTATTGGTGATGAATAATCTAGTATGTTAATGCTTTATATGAATTTGTTCTCTTAAAACCTCATTGTGTGCATACACATACATAAACATGCACTTACACACACACATTTTACTACACAAATTTTGGTTGAGAACCTCAGCAGCTGAAAACCATTAAAAAGAGCACTGGATGCCTATGCAAGATGTTTTGAAAAACCTCCAGTTTCACAACTCCCAGTCAACTGATGCTATGGACTATCCCTTCTATTAAAACCTCTCTGATGTCATATTTTTAATAGCAAAATTCCCTTTAAAACCAATATTCAATTTAATAGAAATAAGAAGGTTTTCAGAGTATATTACCAAAGTACCTTTTACCCTTTGTACTAGACCGGTCTGTCTGACTATTATGTTTCTTTCTGAGTGTTTATATCTCTTTTTTTAATTTACCTCCTTATTTTCCTGTTTTCTGGCATCAGAGCCATGTTGGCTGATTATTACAGATTAGATTATACCATTTAGACTTTGGAAATTGAAATAGTGCAAAGCCCCAGCTGAGGCTACAGTCCAACCCTCCCCACAAGTACTGTGTCATGTGGTAAGAGGCTGTCTGATGTCCTATCCATTCAAGTGCACAAATGTGTTTCTTCTAGTACAATTGCACTTTTTGTGGGTAATTCTTCTCCTCTTCCACTCACAGCTCCCTTTGGTTCCTTTTCCAGTGCCAGGATATGAGTAGCAAATGGCTTCTCCTGGGGGCAGGGATTTCTCCTGCAATAGTCCCTGCATAGGAAGTAAAGAACCATACTTCTCCTTTGGTCACACAAAACACAATTTTTCAAGCTCATTTTTCCCAGTGAGCTGATCATCACAGAATCACAGAATTAATAGAGTCAGAAGGGAACCTCTAGAGAACATCTAGTCCAATTCTCCCCCTAAAGCAGGATCACCTAGAGCACATTGCACAGGACCTCATCCAGGTGGGTTTTGAATATCTCCAGAGAAGAGGACTCCACAACCTCCTTGGGCAACCTGTTCCACCTTGTCACCCTCATCGTAAAAAAGTGTTTTCTTGTGTTTAAATGGAAATTTCTATGTTCCAGCCTGTGCCTGCTGCTCCTCATCCTGTCACTAGGAACTACTAAGAGTCCAGCCCCATCTTCCTGCACCCACCCTTTAGCTATTTGTAGACATTAACAAGGTCTCCCCTCAGCCTTTTCTTCTCAGATCTAAAGAGCCACAGCTCTCTTGGCTATTCGTCAAAAGAGAGGTGCTTCAATCCACCTATCATCTGTTTTTACCTTCTCTGGACTCTCTCCAGTAGTTCTGTGTCTCTCTTGAACTGGGGAACCCAGAGCAAGATGCAGTATTTCAGCTGTGGCCTCACCAGGGCAGAGAAGAGGGGGAGAATGACCTCCCTTGACCGACTGGCCACACTTTTCTTTATGCAATCAATGATCTGTTACTGAAATGTAGGTGAACAGGACATTACAAAGTAGTCTGATATTTCAGGAGTCCAGCACGTTGTGTCTATCTGAAATGGTGAAGAAGAATGTAAGAACAGCAGATTCAAACAGCTCTGGGCCGTATGATGTTTCTCCCCAGCAAGTCATCTTGTTTGGTAGTTGATTTGCTGAAGAGAAATCCCTGGGTGGGTCAAACCTTTTTAATCTCATTAGCTCCAGCCTTTATCCAGCAGCATAAAAGAAGACTGAACTCAACAACAGAAAGTTTTAAGCCGTCAGCATCTTGTTGTGCTCTATTACACAGCAGAGAATTAGATGTGCACCTTCTACCACTATGCCCGTACCTGTAAGAATACTTCCAAGAAGCCTTAAAATATTTTCAATTTAACTGTTAAACTAAGTATCAAAATATTAAACACTAAAATAATAATAAAATATATTCTAGGGCTTTTAATAAAACAAATATTCAGACACAGGTGGTCTCCTTTCTAGATTTACGTCATACTTCATTGTTTCTCTAGTTAGCACAGGATTGTAGAAGGAGCCAAGTGATTCTACCTTTTAACTCCTATTCCATTTTAACTACTTATTCCATTTGGTAGTTACCATAATAGTAGACTCCATAGACAGAGTCTACCATCAACTCCATCTGCCATTTTAACTCCTATTCCAACTGCGTTGGAAACAATTTTGCCTATTATTCATGTTTAGCTAGTATTTGTACATTTGTACATGTAACAAGCTCTACAAACCACAAGTACTTCTACAGTTATTTCTACTGTGATTAGAACAAAGCTGTTCCATAGGTATCTCTAGAACATCCATGAAAACTGGGGGATGTACAGCCAAGCCCATGATTTAATGTTAGATCATCTGAGGTTGTATGAATTTTTTCCACATAACAGTTAGATAATAGAAAAGTGGATGACCTGCCAAAAAGGCTGGAGATGTGTTCTCAGCAACAACTTGTCTCATCTGAGATATAGTGATACCATCAGTAATTTATAAGCACATCATTCCACCCATCAGAAAATTACATTGTGATCACCAGCATAGCGTGACCTGCCACACAGAAAAACCTACTTGGACTGAAGGACAGGGTGCATAGTAGCCTCAAACTTAGTAAATATCCAGAGAAAAATAAATTGTGTAAGGTTTAGATGGAGAGTCCATAAGCACAAAACGATTCTAACACTTTCCAGCTGGTCCAAGAATGCAGGCTGAATGCACAGAGTAACAGGATAATTTTATTTTGAGTTTTCACTCCAGCTTTTACCACAAGTTTATGTGGGCTTGGCATATATGGTCCTGACTGTACTTTTAACTTTGGAAGGGAATAATGATCAATTGCAGGATTCCATGCTGCTGTGAGAAGACAGAGACAAAGGGGCTGGGTAAGGTATTGAGAAGTCCTCCTTCATCAGGCCAGCATCAATGGCAATCCAAAGCACTATGCTCTGTCTCTATGGACTGAATCTGTGATATAGGAAAGTCCACAAGCTCATGGATCTTTATTTACATGGAGCTCATGTAAATTGCACATTAAATAAGTTACAGTACTTCCACTCGGCAAGAAGAGAGCCAACCATCTGGACTGATGTGATTAGCAATGTTCATTCTAATATTCTTTGACTAAAAAGCACATAGTTTTCTGGACACAGATACACATGAGAAAAAATGGAGGATTTCTTTAAGCTGTATTAATAGTGGAAGTTGTGCTGTGTAATTCCAATTCATTTGGGTAATGAGGTGTACTAATTTTCAGACTCGGTCCAGTTTAGACACACAGCATGCATATGCCCTGTAATAGGAGTGTTTATTAATTATATTTAATTGTCATCGTTTTTCCTAATGATAGCTGTGTTCACCCTCGTTCATTTTGTTTCTGAAATTGCGATTAGTGCAAATGGGGAACATGGATGAATAGACAGCTGGAACTGAGGAACCACGGGTGGCTGCAGCAGAAAAACCATCCCTCAGCAAGCCAGCCATCAACACAGTCATTCAGGCCACCATGCTCTAGTAGCTGAGAAAGAAGAACTTGCCTAACTCCATTGCTGCTCTCCCGTGGCAAGCAGGCTGGTCACACAGACAAGCTAAGTGCCTTTCATATATGGATGTCTGCACCATAAGCACAGGCTTAATTAGAATTTTCCAATTAGCTGATTGCACATTTTTGTGGGGTTAACTAGTGGTAACCTCCATATCACATGTAGCAAGGGCATTAGGGTTTATAAGCCTTAAAAATGCCACCAGCAGGTGGAGAACAAGTGACATGAATCATGCATACCCGAGCACACATGCACTCAATATTTAGACATTGCTGTAACTTGAAGAGTTGCATTTCATCACTAGAATACCAGTTCCCAAATCCTTTCCAGTTGCAATTTTACATGTGGTTGCACACTGAGCTTCTGGCTTAGCACCAGACACAGAATTGCCATCATGACTCTTCATGAGGCTGTGGCTTGTATGTTTGGAAAAGCTGTGCTAGAGGGTGATGTAGCCTTCACGCATGCTTAAACCCATCTGAGGTGGTTGATTATTTAAATGTTCTTCAGCTTCTCTGAAGGTTCACCATGTATGTTATGCCCAAGGTAGTATTTCCAAGTTCAAGATGACATCAAATTATTGGCAGCATTCATACAATATTCTGGTGAGCACAAGGACCTTGAATTCTGTGTATTCTGAAGGAAACCTGATGAATGCTCCATGCATCTAATACATCTCTTGACTGTGCATTCACTTGTGGTTTTTATCTATTGTGATACAGCAAGAAATATCATCCAGTATCATCATTGAGAAGTGAGGCAGAGGGGGGTCATTGTGAAGGATATTCATTGCAGCTTTCTTAGTGGTGGATTTCATAAATTCATACATTAATACACTTATGAGCAATTTAACTGCACATCAGGCAATGGGACAAGTCTTTCTTAAAATCTAGCTGGTTCTACTGCATTTTTGGAAGTAACAAACCTTTTTCTGTGAAAATACATGACACAGGCCACATCAAGGCATTTGTGAGCATATACAGAGTCCACAGGTATCATTTCCTTTTTCAGTCATGTGTTTCTGGGATATTAGGCCCATTAAAAAGCAGAAGTGCTGTAGACTACCTTGATTTTGTGTGAGGCTGGGTATTGTCTCCTTTCCCTTCATCCTGTAGCAAAAAGCAGTATTTGTGACCATTTTGAACACCATATTTCTATTCTGTGACTCATTCCCCTTTTCCTTTCGGAATGTCTTTTTTGATGGTGGGGAATGTACAGCATCTTACAGTGCTGCAGTTTTTCTTTGTAGGGACTTCTTTCTGAGAGAAATTTTCAGACCTTCCTGGAATTCATGTGTTTAACAATATGTCTTGTCTGAAGACAAATAACTACAAGTCAGGTAGATAAGCAATTTTTAGTGAAAAGACATCTTTTACATCTTTAATTTTCAAAGGGTTTTAAAAGAGCAGTGTCACTGAAAGAAGAGGGACAGTATCTGTCCCTCTGCATGCTCAGCCAGACCTACCAGCCACTTGTGCCAACACTGCATAATTCCATCTTCCTCTCTAGTTCAATACTTGCACACCTCTTGAAAACCTTTAAAAGATACACAGCATTTTTCCACTGTTCCACAAACATTTAGAATCAGAAACATGATGGCCTGGAGAGGAATGAGTAATTGCATTTTGACATGTGGTCCTA
Source organism: Florisuga fusca (assembly GCA_038090715.1). Lineage (NCBI taxonomy): Eukaryota > Metazoa > Chordata > Aves > Apodiformes > Trochilidae > Florisuga > Florisuga fusca. The sequence continues at coordinate 5,272,577 of JAAWXA010000029.1, read as the reverse complement.
TCTTAGCTGCTCATTCAGCAGAGTCCTATTAACTGTAGTCATGATGACTTGTTTCACATTCCAGTTGGGACATCTAGTCCCTTTGTACAGCCTTTTACTGAAGTCTGAGACCACATGCCTTATCATATGCAATTGGGAAGCTGTCACATATATCACCAAACAAAAGCGTGGTGCCCTGGGAGAACTCCAAAAACACTGTACACCCCTGCTACTAGAAGCTTCCAGCATGCTCCTAAAAGAGCAGCTCCACATTTCAGGAAGTAACACATTACAGAATGATTCTTTCATTAAGATTTATGCTTAAAATAGAGGAGCTACAACCTTGTGCATCAGCAGAGTTTTCATCAGCTGATTAAGCATGACAGATGAAGCAGGCTCCTGACCTTTCTGAGGCTGAGGGGGAAAAGGAGAAAAAAAAAAAAAAGAAAAGAAAAGAGAAACGGCTTCTCTTTCACCTCTGTATTCAATGGTACAATTCCACAAACAAATAAAAAGACATTTTTTGCAGCTGAACAAGAGGCAGTTAGCTGCAATGAGCCATGGAACTCTGAAGTTGTTTAATCAGGAAGGAACATGATACTATATGATTTGTCTGTTCTTGCTCCTGGGGTGGGCCATTGCTCCTAAGTGAAGAATAATATCTGTCAATTATGTTCAGATCCCTGTAACAGCATTGGCATTCTTAGCCAACCTGTTATTAAACTGTTAACTTTCTGATGTCTACCTTATTACTTTAAATATGCATATCAGACTGACTTTAAATATACTCACTGAAAACAGTAATAAATCTTTCCTGAGAACTTAATTTGCTAAGAGCAATCAAAATCTTGGATGTATGTACAGCCTTAGCCTGTAATTTTTAATGATTTTTTTTTTAATCTTGTGAAGAAGCTATCATGTGTCAGTTGCTTACAGTAAAGTCATATGATATAACCTACAAAATGATCCTGTCATTTTCTGGAATTGGGCATGACTGTCTTAGAAGACAGAAACTAATATCTGGATCAAAGGAATTGTTCTGATATCTTAAAAAATATTCTGAGAAATTAAGAAGCTAAGGCACTAAAAACACAGAACAAATATATTTCACATACAGTGAGTTTTTTAGAGGCTGGTGCACTTGCGATAGCACATGTAGCATAGCTTATCATAACTACATTTGCCTTCATTTCTTAGGATAATTTAATCACAATCCTGACAATTAAGTATGGCTGATGATGTTACTAGAGATAAGAGTGTTTTTTACAAGCTATACTATAGTTCAAGAAGGTATTCAAGGAAGTCCTTTATCCAAAGTTGTAAAGTCAGTTTATATCATTACATTAATATTTCCCACCTTGCAATATAAAAATCTATGAAGATCTGTCTGTTTAATCTTGCACTTACAGAAGTTAATTAGGTCACATATTAAGACAGATATGTGTTAATGTACTTTACAGCCTTCCTGTTTTTACACTTTAAAATTTACTAAATATTTAAAACTAGTAATGGCTATCTTTGTCATGCCTTCTTCCTTTCTTGCGTGCAAGAGAAACAATCCAGCTACATGGCTCCTGACTTTTGTGTGGATTCAAAGGTGCAGCTCTCTACAGCTACCTGAAAGGAGGTTGCAGGGGGATGGGTGTTGGCCTATTCTCCCCAGTAAATAATTATAGGACTAGAGGAAAGTGTCTGAAGCTGAACCAGGGGAGGTTTAGTCTAGATATTAGGATGAATTTAGTAGTCAGGCACTGGAACAGGATGCACAGGGAGATAGATGGTGGAGTCACCATCCCTGGAAGCATTCAAAAAATGTGCTGGCATGGGGCTTCAGAACATGCTTTAGTGGGCTTGCTGTTTTTTTTCTGGGTGACTCAATGATCATTGAGGTCTTTTCCAACAGTGACAATTCTGTGATTTTGTGTTTTAGGAAGAAACAGACTGATAATATGGCATGCATTCTGAATTTCTGCATGAGGTGAAAAATATGAAGAGAAAAACATTTTTGCTTAGATTGAAAATGCTCACCTCTGTATGTATCCTCACCCCTTGTGAACTCTGTAGACTAAATCCAATTCCATGAGTTTTTCAGTTCACAAGGCTGTTCTTTAATAGAAGTAGCTATGCAGGTAGAAGGTATCTGTCAAAGGCTCTGATGGTCATGGGGGAGAGGTAAACCCTTGGAAAGTGAAAATCATCTCACAGATACTTTTAACAACAGAAGGCAGAAACTTTGATTCAGACTTTGAAGTCTTAGAGAACTGTCACAGAAATGAAGCAGGTAAGCTACATATTCACAATGTATCATGAATTTCCCAAATTTTTTTAGTCACAATGTGCTTGTTCAGAGCAGGGATTTGACCATAATTCCCTTACTTCATGCTTCATTTTCTTCCCCTTCTGTTCCCTACCAGAAGACTTTATAAAATCCCTGATCATCCCGAAGGAGAGTGAAAAATACAGAAATATGTCTCAAGAGCTATACTAGGTGGGAACAGTGTTTCCTATGCAGCTCTACATTCAATTGTAGGCAGATGGCAATCTGGAATTGTTCATCTATGTGAAGGCTTCTATATGAGATAGCTGGATTAGGAACATAGTTACTCTGAGCTTTTCTGGAAGCAATGAAAAAATAAATCACCTGCAGAATAGAATACATGCAAGCACCAGTACCAAACCAGGGCTTATATTGATTCAACACAGGGAGGAAAACATGCTATTAGGTTTGCACTTTCACTAAGGGACCCTGTGGTCCCCCTCTTAGGATAACTCAACCTTCACTCTAGTTCTTCCCTTGCTCTAGAGAAACAGTGTCGTGTACGGGTTATTTAGTGGGAAAGTAAGCACTTGGCTAACTAAGTAAACAAAATACATTTATTCTTTGCCAGCTGATGTCAAGATTGATTAAAAAATACAATAACTGAGATAAATATTTTCAGGTGGTTTTTATGTGTGCTGTTTTATTTTATTAAGTAGTTTTCCAGACCGTTTCATTTTAAAATACAATAAATTAATCTGAAAAGTGAAAAAGTGCACATCATTTTGCCAGGTCTGAATTTGATAACGAGGAAATAGGAATTTTTGTTTTGCAGAATATTTAACCTCTCATGATGGATTTAAAATGACAAAAAATTCTATTTAACTGATGGAAATTATATCTTTTTAAAACTTCAAAATTCAATAGAACAATATTAATTGAATGCAGTATTTAAGTTCAGTTTATTGAACTGAATCACTGTGATTTGTTTTGGCTCCATTTAAGAATTTGTTACACCTGACCTAGTTACTGCAGTATCTGATATTCCTCATGTTCCATTTTCTACATCTTCACAAATTCTGACATATCTGAAAAAAATTTTGAGGAAGCAACTTGGCAGGTCAATAGAACATAAACAGAAGTAAAAACATCCCAGAATTAAATGTTGTCATTTCAACTCAGATTGATTTATCCAAAAATGTTTTGCTAGTTTTCCCTGAAAAGAATCCCAACATTTTTGCAAAGTCAGAATTTCCCCCCAAAAAGTGACATATGTAAATCTGAAGCTGGGATTTTCAGATTCCAGGAGAAAGTAAAGTGCCTGGGACAGCATTTTGCTAACCTCTTAGTCACCTTATTTACAAAAGAAATAGACGGAGTGGTTGTTTTTGAGACATATAGTGCACAGATTCAACCAGGGATGCTTTTTTTTTTTTTTTTTTTTTTTTTCCCCCATTAATCAGAGTTTGGAGCACTGGAGACTTTAGGGTACTCTCATCAAAGCCTGTTGTTTGCAGGGGTCTCAAGTATTGACTGATGTTTTTACTGTCCAGGAAGGACAGAGGTCAGAGTCACAGTTGGAGGCTTAGCCTGATGAAAATGCTTTTGTGACGGTGTGGGAATGGGCTGACTAGAAAAAAGAGAACATTGTGTCTGTGACTATTCTCAACTTAAAAAAAAAAAAAAAAAATTGTCTTACGGGGCTGTCTCAGATGTTTATAAAATAAGACAAGAATTTATTGTATTGCAAAAACATGCCCTATAAGAGACATGGATTCATGGTGTCATTTCTGATACAGCAATATTCACCACAGTGTAACTGATTCTCCTCATAGCTGTGAAAAAGATCATCTTGCTCTCATCTTTCTCCAGGGAGACACAGCAAATAGCTGCTCATTCCTTAAGAAATATTAAAAGACTGTGTGCAGGACCTCATGTTAAATTTCTGTTTCTTAATTTAGCAGAAATAGTCCAACTTCACTAGGCAGTCTCATAAAAACTGAGAATTTTTAAACCAAAAAATTTTGCACTCAGAAAGAAGTATCTTCTAATGCCTTCCTATCAGAGAGAACTCTTCCTTTCTTGCCGGGTCATCCAATGAATTTTCCTTTCCTGATCTGCAGTGTCCAGAAGAGGAGGAATGAAGTACATTAGGGCCACAAAAATGATCACGGGGCTAGAACACCTCTCTTACAAAGACAAGCTTGGGGAGCTGGGGTTGTTCAGCCTAGAGAAGAGAAAGCTCCAGGGAGACCTAATAGTGAACTTCCAGCACCTGAAAGGCACCTACAGGAAGGCTGGAGTGGAACTGTTTGCAATTGGTGTAGTGACAGGATGTCAGGCAATGGTTTTAAATTAGAGAAGAGTAGATTTAGGCTGAATGTTAGGAAAAATTTCTTTACCATGAAGGTAGTAGAAAAATGGAACAGGTTGCCCAGCAAGGTAGCTGAGGCCTCATCCCTGGGGGGTCTTTCTTTGCTCCAATTTCCCCTCTATTAAAGGAGGTAAGTACTTGCTCCTGTGAGGCTTTACAGATTGTGAGACACTCAGGTACTGCAGTAACAGAGGGCACACCAACCCTTAACCCACACATTTAGGGAGATACAGAGTCACCCATTTTGGCCAGACTGGCCAGAGAATCTGGTCCTTCCTTTACATAATCAGAGCAGGAGGAAATAAACCCAGCTGGCACATGAGGTTCTTTAGTGGTTCTAGAAATCATCAGTCAAGTCACATATGCCAATTTCAGACAAACTTCAAGAACAGATTTTATGACCAGTTAGGGCAAGTTATCTGGTCAATAAGCCTCTGCATTCATGATTAGTTCTACTAGAAAGCACAGATATTATACAGAATTAATCCAAAGGAAGCAGCATTCATCCCCTCAGAATTCTCTGCTTAACATATACTCAGTTTCAGGGAAGAAAAAGTAATCATTATATTGCCTGCCAGGTACAAAAGCTGGAAAAAGCTTGAATGCAAACAAAAAACATTTGTTATCAGTTAACAACTGTAACTATTTGCCATTCATCACTCTTCTGCCTCTCATGGAAGATTCAGGCATATGATGAGAGAGTCGAAATGACTCCAGAAACTTTAGCGATCTGTCACATTCTGCAAGTGTGAACAGTCAAAATGATCAATGTTTGAACATGCCATGTGATGGTAATTGGCACAACAAGGGAAGTTTTTATCCATACTGAAGAATTAAGAATAATCAATATATTGGCAGGACTGACTCACGGATGATTCACAGACAAGGAAAAAATACATATTCCTTGAATAACTTACTTATTATATGTCTGTCATATCAAATCTCAGTGCTGCAATAGCACTTTATAAATGAGCGTTATTTCAATCAAGCATTTAGTGAAAGTTTACAGCATAGTTAGGTTGCTGACATGTGTTGCTTCAGAAACAAACCCCAAAGCCTGTTTTTCAGGCTGCTGTCACAAATCTCATCTGGGTGGAACAAGGGATCTAGGTATAGAAACAACATGCCAAAGAGCAGCATTTTTCAGTGCAGCATGTGACTATGCAGCCTGTATGTCTATCTATAATGATAGATTTTCCTAATTTCTTGTAAATTCAGAGAAGATGAATAGCACATTTCACTAAACTGCATGTTAAAATATGTACTTGGCCATATATAACACAGGTATTTGGCAGAATATATTTATTATAAAACATAAGCCTGTCTGAAGTTTACTTACTTTCAGGTGTTCTGTTTTTCCTCCTTCCTGACCATTTTGACATTTCTCTCACATTTCTCCAGATTAAACATCAAATGTAATCCCATGGACAGTGTCTGATAACACCTCGGTAAACTATATTTTATGCATCTTTTTCATAGATATATCCCTGATTAAATGATTTCTTGTAAGAGTAGTTCCTTTCTCCTCTTCTATTACACTGTTGTATTTAGTACAATCCATTTCCTAATCACTGTTGTCATTTATCTCTTCGTTTTACCTTGTCACCTACTTAATTCCACTAGAGGCATTTCTAACATCTCTGTCTAATAATCTCCGCTAACAATGCAGAACACTATTAGCATAATAAGCATTTCCCATCTGCACAAATGAGACTCCTTCTCATCAGTCTGAAAACTAACTACTGTACATAAAAATAGCTAGGAATCATTGAAGAGAGAACACATTCCCCTGCAAACAAGCTTCTTTCCTTTCTCCTCCTGGTGGCAACAACCTTGTCTGTCTTCATGATAGCAAAGTATGCAAGTCCAGTATTGAGTAAAAGGTCCCAGCCATGCAGCCTGTTTAATGTTATGACCAAACTCATTATAGGGGTTCAGCACAAACTATGGGCTTAACTCAGTGAGCAGTGTAAAGAGCCATACTGTTCCATGGGTAATATAGGCTGGCTGTATTAACCATATATATATACCCCTACGTCATAGCCCTGAGTATGACCAAAACACTACAGAGTTGAGGGGAAACTTGTCAGGAAATGTATTTGGACTTTGTATCTCACCTCTCTTCTGCATGGAGACCTGCAGACATGAGCAATATTTGAGTAAAATGCAGTGGAATATTTCTGGGCTTACTGTCTTCAAAAGCTTTTCCACCAAAAGCAGAGGCATAGGTGTTGGCAGACCCTTATATTTGCATGCTCTAAGCAAACTAATTCCTTCCTTACACCATCAGGCTCAGGTTACAGCCATCAGCCATTACTTGCCCCATCTCATGTTTACCTGGATCATTAATTTGGCAAGGCTCTTTACCTGCATAGGTATTTCTCCAGTCAGTATTGTAATGGATCACCTCATTCCCATTGCTCTGGGAGGTCCTGACTTGTTTGAGGACGTGCCCAGCAACCTCAAACCAAGATGGAGGAAACCTACACTTTTTGACCATAGTCCTCTACTGTTTAAAGAGCATCTCACACAGACTGACCCCTTATTAGTGCCAATGAAGTAACAACTGTGCAAAACAGAGGCTTGTGTAATATAGTTTCCAATTTTTCAATGTAAGATGGCTCTTGCTTCTGAAAACTTTCACTCAGATTTCTAGCCATGCTCAATAACTGAACAATATTTCAGAATGTCATTGGATTTGGTCAAACCACAGTCTTATGCTTGCCTTCAGGGAAGGGCACAGAAAACATTACTTTTTTCATGAAATATTCTGCCACATTTCAAATCCTACCACTTTTCTCTAAGTTTCAAAGTATGCTGAGTCTTGATGAGAACGATGCAAGGATGGTGCATTTTTGAGTGTAAATGGAATAACATCCAGAAGTCAGTAAACTTGGCAATTCATCTCATCATGAGAAGTGTCACTACATGATATTTGCAGATTATTAAGGCACTAGAAACCACAACTGTTGATAAAATAGAAGTTTGTGTCATACGCCAAATATTTTCAGACTGAAAGAACAAATTTTAACTAGAGAGACTCTTCAAATCGTAGGTGGAAAACACAAGGATTTAAATCAGGAATTGAATAATGCTAAGCAGCTTTAATTAGAGATAATGTATTCCTTGATCACACAATTGAATTCATGGAAATCAATTTAAAAGTGTGATTATTTTTTTAATACTTTTTAATACTTACTTTTTTTTCATATATTAAGAACATTTCCAAGCTATAAAACCTAAAAGACTATTTCCTCATTAGTATGTTCTGACACACATCTCAGTTTGGAAATACCTGATTAATCTTATTCCTAAAATAAAATAGTATTGATTTAATTTTACATTGATACATTGATTATTTGTTAGTATCAATAACTGTCAGTTTATAGATCTGTGGTCATCAGATTTAAACATAAAGACAAAACCTGATATTTTTCCACATCCACTCATCTACAACATATGATGAAAAATATTTTTTCCCTAAAATATAAACTAAAGTCTACCACATAACTGCAATTGTACTTCAATCCACATGTCCTTACCAGTTTGCTTATAGACAGATTTAAATATCTCTTTATTTGAATTTACCTGAATTCTAAGTGTAGAATATTAAGCTTTGTTTCAACACTATCTTCTCTATAGATTGCTAATGCTTCTTTACATATTAGAGATTTTTTTTTAGATACATATGTCTGAAAAGGGCACATTTTTATGGCTTGGCACAGTAGACCTCCACCCTCTCATTTACAATCACCAAGATGCAATGTGGAGAATTTGACTTCAGTGATATTCAGATCAGGCCCTCAGACTGTGAGTGGACACACTGAGATCTCTGCTAAAAAAAGTTCTTTAAGGCAAATGATGCACTTCAGAGGACACGACCTAAATACAGCTTATAAGGCTTTTCGGAAAGCAGAAATTTGGGTAAGAGCTTCTAAGACACATGCTTTTCTTCTTTCTGAACAATGTGAACATTTAATTTTTCCTACACATCTCCTCCTCTTCTACTGCCTGTCAGATAAAAAAAGGCTCACAGATGGTTTTGTGGGGGAGATAAAAGACCCCCTTTCACCCTCTACCCCACCCCCCAAATAACTGCATATCCAATGCAAATTTATCAGAAGCCTTATGTGAGTTTCAAAACTTTTGCCAAGTCCACATTTTCTATTTTACCAAAAATCTAATTTCAGATTTCATTCTTTTAATTAACAGATCACAGATACTACTTTAATTAATTATGCTCTACCAAATTAAATCAGTTAGATGTGGGTGCTTGCTTTTCTGCTGAGCTCAGTTGCAGTAACACTATCAGCACAAATGTTCACTAATAGAGGAGACCTGTCTGTTCTTATGACAGATGAGGTTCTTTAGAGAACTGTGTTGGCTTTAGCTGGCCAGATCTCTTCCAGGCTTACAAGAGAGTGAGAAAATTTCCCTTATGAATTCCATAGATAAGGGTCTAGTCCAGTCCTACTAAATTCAAACAACCTTTACTGCTGATTTCAACTATAAGTTGAAACTGATTTCAAGCTCCTCCACAACCATACTTCCTATCTAGTGCATCCACATTGTTCTTCAAGCAAACAGAACACATTTCACTTCCTGAAGATGTTTCCCCAAATTTTAACAGTGCATGGAACTACAGTGTTGCACTACATAGGGTACAGAGAGCTCATCCCTCCTTCAAGGACTTTCATCCTTGCACTGACCTTGTATTATCTCAGAGTGATGTGTTTTAATACAGAGTAAATCAGCAGTGTCTTTTTTGATGACCTAGTAAAAATTCTGTGCTCATTTATCTTAGTCCCAACAGTGTGTATTAGAGTAAGGCTCAAAAATCAGAGACAAAGGGAATCTCAAACTAAGTAAGGGTGTGAACAGTTGAAATAATTCTTGGCTTACAGCAAATTAATACAAAAGCGTGCAAGCACTTCAGTTCAGACAGAAGTCCTGCAGTTGAGAACCTGAACAGAAGCATAGTATGATAAAAGCAGTTTAGGTTGGAAGGGATCCCTTGAGGTCATCTAGTACAACATACTGCTCACATCGGGGCCAGCTATACTAAATTGACCAGGATTTTGTCAGTTTTGAATCTCAAAGGAAAGAAATTTGGCAGACTTTCCATGGAAAGTGAGTTTTCTGGATGATACGGCTATTCACAGAATGACAGTGGAAGAATCTAGGACACTGGTGATATCCTTGTTCTCACTTTCTCCTTTTCATGTGGCCCATCAGTCTTCTGTCATTTGATATTTTGTCCTAAAGGTTACCAGGTATGCAGCATGCTAAGTGCACCAAATAAAAATTTTATGAAGATATGTGGAATATACATCTATTGACTTCACTTATGACAACTGGACCTGATGACCCAGATGGTCTCCCCCAGGTCTCTGTTCCAAACTGAATCTGTAAATATTAACTGCAGAAATAAACCACTACTTGCATGAATGACAGCTTGTTTTTCATAGCCTACAACAGCATATTTTTGCATGTGAAATTACCTGCTTGTGACAGCATAGGCATGTTTTGCATGCATATTTTATGAGAGTTGCCTTTGAAAGATGGTGTTTGGATAACCTACACAGTCCTCTTGGAAATCCATATAAATTTCTTCTGTTCCAATGGTAAATATATGCAAATTAAATAAATAGGTCCCACCCTTCCTTCAAAATTTGAGCTTCACACATGTCAATCCAAAAGATGCATTTTGCTTATCTGCTTATTAGAGGAACCACACAAAAAATTAAAGGAATGGCACACATCTCCTGTCAGGCCATTCTTTATGCAGTCTTGCAAGAGATAAAACAGAAAAAAATGTCCAATCTTTCACCAGAAATTAAGAGGATTAGGCTGCACCTATTCTGCAGATTTGTTTCTGTTCACAGTTCCATTCTCTACTACGATATATTTAGATTGCTAAGGACTTGAGAAATGGTATAGAAGAGGAATGTGCAAGAAATTAGGGAAGATAAGTTAAGGGGAAGCTACAGACGTAGTATTTAGCAAGATTTACACCTTGGGCTGCTGAAGCTGCTCCCCAGACCCCTGTTGCAACATGACTTTGCAAGCACTGTGGACTGTTTTGTTTTATTGTGGACCCTGTAGATAGTAAATGGGTGGGAGATACTCCCAGCTGACGGAGAAATTTAGCAGCAAGAGGCACAGAGAAGACCGGCTACCACCACTCTGTAACACTTTTGTGGTGACGCTATACTAAACTTAGCATGCTTTGCCATTTTTGCACTTCCAGGTACTTAGTGAAGTTATATTTCTGTAATTTAGTTCTATATAACTACATTCAGCTTCTCATGAGTTCTGACCAAGTGTCATTTGTTCAGATATTTTAACAATATTCTTTTTATAACTCCTCAGGAACAAAGAGATAAAATTTAAGTTTCTATTTGACACAGAAAATATTTCATATAGCACATAAATGTTTAAAACATGATTGTGCTCTCCTACAGCTCCTTTCAATGCAGTTCTAATTTCAGATAAATGTATGAGCAGAACAAAGCAACTGGGAAATCCTGCACTGATACTGTAATTCTGAAGATTTATAAGGAAATCTGTAGGGAAAAAAAAATGTAGTTTGGAAAGGGAAGTGTTGCTTAGTGAACTTTGAGGGGGGGGGGAGGCCACACAACCAAGCCCTACACCACGGCAACAGTTTTTTAACTAAATGATTGAATGTCCAGAAAGATATTATAGATTTTTATCTTTGTTGTAAGAGGTTAGGTTAATATTTTGATTCATAACCTCTGAAATATATGTTTCCTATTACTTTCTCATCCCTAGTCATTACTAAAGCATGAAATAAATCTGAAGATACATCAAAATAATCTGTATTCTTTAATGAGGGCTGAATAGTTTCCTTCAATTGTTTTCAGTATTAACAAGCTACTGAAAAATGTATCTTGATTTCTATTTAAAAATAAGAAAGGAAGGGATATAAATAGACCTTATTTAGTCCATGCTCTTTCCTCAAGGATTCTGGTGTGAACTTCTGGTGTTCTTCTCTTATATGAACTACTTCCATTAGATACGTTTTTAGCTCTTCTTTCTTTGTCCTCTTTCAGAATGCCTACTTTCATTAGCATTGCAGGAACATAGTGTCCTTGAAACCACTGCTTTTCAGTCAAATATGATTAAAAGTAGTAATATTCAATATTCAAGTGTTATTGTATGATACACAGTCACACTTTAAACACAATAATAGGCACAGGGTAAAGAACCAAAGCGGCTCTGAATGCCACCTCCTTAAATCTACATTCCAGAGCAATGTATAAGATTTTCTCAGAAAGTACCACAGTGGTTAAAAAAAAAACAAAACACTCTTGCTTACTAATTCAAGGTGACACTACAAAAACTAGTTCTCTCAGTAATCTGTTACAGAAATGATGTAAGCCAAGTAACACTAAACATGCTTTAGTTGTAAGTTATGCTTCATAGCCATACAGCTAACTTAGGAAAAATCACTGCATTGATTTAATCATGCTAAAAAAGCATCTGGGCAATGCTGATATAAATATAATCCTTGTCCAGGGCTAAGGTTTACTTAGAATGGATGAAGAGAGAACTTTCCCTGATTACTGATTTTTTAGGAAAAGCAAAAATATCTATGGCAATGACAACTTACATTCCGTCTCCTTCTGCTCAGTAAGAATACAAATGAGCTGACCTATGAGGCAAGAAAGATATGTGTGTTTATCCAGACTTCTGCCTGTAAAGCTATTAGATGAAAGATGTCTCATATTTAAACAATTGTATGCTACAGGACTTCCAACTTGTGGTATTTGTTAGCAGCAATTAATACTGAGATCATCTGCCTCCTGACAGTCACAGGCAGTTTGTTAGGAATTTTTGATATTAATATATATTTTAAAGGTTGAAAAGCTGTGCAATAAGTGCACATTTGATAGCTGTGTGGATATATATTTTTAAAAGCAGTGGAAAATTGTAGCACAGGGAGAAAATACCTTAAAAAAAAATAAAAAATAAAAATAAAAGGAGAAAAACAATCTTCTTCTGTGTTCTCTACTTTTGCCATCTTTATTCATTCCTATTTGGTTTTACAGGCCTGGTTCATGATTTGCCGGAAAGAGATCATATCATTAGTTGTTCTTATAGAGACTCAAAAAGGATGAAGATTTGGACTCCAGTAAGACAAATCAGAGGCAATTACTAAAAAGGAACCATTACAAGTTATAATTATTCCATTACTGATAATGAATTTGAAAAGAATAATTATTTAGTTAAGAGAAAACAGATGTTTTCCCTTTAATTTTTCATGCCTTCCTGTGATATAGCATTGACAGAAAAAAATCAGACCAAGTGCAAAGAAGACAGACAGTAAAATGGCCTGAGATATTTCTTTATCTGTCTGTGGTTGAGGGAACACACTAGGAGGGTAAGGCTCCACTTTGGTTTTATAGCCAGGAGATTTACATGTTGCAAGTCTGTTTAATGGAGAAAGGTAAAAGCACCCCTGTCTGGATTTAAATAGCAGTCTCATCTGTTTTACAGAAATACACCTTTCTTACAGCAGGTGACTTTGATCACCTGCTGTTCTGCAATTACACTATGAACAAGTACAAGGAATACAATGTATTTGCATGTGAAATGCTGCATAATAACAGAACTTTTTTAAGAAAAGATCGATTTGGGAAGAGCAATGTGCATCTGTAGTATACTGCAAAGATTCCTTTCTTCTTATAAATTAAGAAAACAAAGTGCTAGAAGCTCTATTTTCTTAATGAAAGAATTCCTGGATGATTTGCCAGCCTCCTGGGACTCTGAGTGGCATGGCTAGAGGAATGTAGAGAAACACTGAGTATGACAGAAACAGCTTAAAGAACTGTTGATGGAAAGGACTAGTCCAGCACTCTGAAGTTAGGAAATAAGGGTTATATTTTTTGCTTTATTGCCTACTTAGTGTGGCATGAGAAATGGTGCTTCATGTCTGTGTATGAGTTCTATCTGGATCTTCTCTGTTTTGCAAGTTACTTTGGTCTAAAAGTGCAGGAAGGTCTTAGTTACTGATCTTTATCAGTGGTTTACAGATAAATTGCACTGCTCCTAATACGCACCTGATTTGTTTGACAAGTTTAACATTTTACATTTTTTTACATTCTCAGGAGTCAGAAAGGAAGATGGAGGTGCATGGCAATAACACCCTCGCTGTTACAGGACAGGGAAGTTGGCTGCAAGAAAGTGAGGTGCCTTCTGGCAGCCACCTCACATAGCAGCCAGGCAGTCAAAAACAATAGTTGGATCCCCCGGATCCCAGTAAATGCTCTGATCTGCTAGATCCTATCTGTTGTGTAATAATAACTGGCTGGAGACTGGCCCTGGGGGAAGTCTGGGGCAGGGGCTGATGTCCCCAGAGGTCTAATGGGACATCCTGGGCCAAGGGCAGAGTGGGGGAAAGCCAGGGGGGATGGTGGGGGACAGTCAGGGCTGGTGGTGCCCCCAGGGCCCTGGCAGAAACATGGGTGATAGGTGGTTTGTTGTGAGCCCAGAACTAGCATAAGTCTGAGCTGAAACACAGAGGTGAGTTTTGTGTATCAGCCCCATTTATTAGATGCAACCCCTTAATCTCATTTGTATTTTAAACCACTCAACTGTGACATTTCTCAGTGAAAACTGCTGTTATGTTTGTTGTTCATGAGTGAGCTAACAGAACCCTGTTACCTTTTCCTATAGGCTTGTGAGATTTTAGTAGGACCTTAAACTTGCCTCTCTAAAGATTAGAAAAGGAGGTAAAATCCACAGTCCTCTCAAGTATCTTTTGAAATAATACAGCCTATAAAATCACTTTTTTTTTTCCCCCAGATTCAAGGCATTTCCTTTGCCAGCTAGTCTGCAAATTCAGTGCTGGATTCAGAAATTTCATGCCAGCACTGCTGCAATGACTACTATTGAAATGGAGGTATATCTTGAAAATTTCATCCTGGAGAAATGATCCAGCAATGACCACTGACGTCTTGGGATAGGGTAACAAGGAAGGAATCTCACATGGGTCACTGCTTTCTGCTTTTATTTCCATAAATCCCAGTGCACAGGGTGTAGGGTTTTCTATCTTACTAAAACAGGTGTGGACATAAGGTCTGATGGTCAGTGCCAGAGGCAGGAGTTGAGACCATTCTCCCTAGGTGTCACACAACATGACCACCCTAGTTCATCTGACAAATGCTAATCTTCAACAATTACTTTTAAATAGGTCTTCTGAATTTGGTCTAGATGACTCACAACACAAACATAAATTGCAACCTTGTGCAGTAACAAGAGCAGGATCAACATTAAATTTGGGAACGAGAAAGACAGAATCACAGAATTGTCACTGTTGGAAGAAAACAAGACTAAGAGCACCAAGTCCAAATGTCAAATCATAAAAAAACCACCACGCCCACTAGAGCAAATCCTGAAGTGCCTCATCTGCACTCTCTTTTAACAACCCAGGGATTGTGACTCCACCACTTCCCAGGGCAGCCCGTTCCAGTGCTTGACCACTCTTTTAGTAAAGAATCTCTTCCTAATATATAGTCTAAACCTCCCCTGGAGCAACTTCTGGCCATTTTCTCTATTCCTATCGTTATTCACATGAGAGAAGAGGCCAGCAGCCACCTCACTACAACCTCCTTTCAGGTAGTTGTAGAGAGCTATTAGGTCTCAGCAGCTCCTCACAGGGATTGTTCTGCCCTTCTCTGCACACACTGCAGAAACTCCGTGTCATTCTTGTCACAAGGAGTCCAGAACTGAACACGATTGATTCAAGGTGTGGCCAAAATAGTGCTGAGTACAGGAACGTGATCACTTCCTTTCTCCTGCTGGCCACCTGTTCCTGATACTGGTCAGAATGCTGCTGGCCATTTTTGAATCTCATACAATTGGCCTTGATCCATCAATTCAGATCCCTCTGGAGAGCCTTCCTACCCTGAAGCAGATGAACGCTCCCACCCAACTTGGTGTCAGCTGTAAGCTTGATGAGGAAGCACTTTTCGTAATCCCCAGTTGCAATCAGTGTTCCCCCTCACAGCCATTAAAGGATGGAGATTCTCCCTGGTTCTCTTTTTCTTGCTAATGCATGGGGATGTTAATGACAGGGTATGATGAATGGCTAATCTTACGGCCCTTCTAATCTTAGTGCCTTCTTCCAGCAGATCCTGAAGAAGTGTTTTATTTTGGTTTGGTTTTTTACATACTATCTTAATGAGAGGGGAAAATAAGGAAAATTAAAAATAAAGGAAGATTGAGTAACTGCTGATCAGATTCCAGCAGTGAATCTTGTATGGTGACTCTGAAATACTCAAAAATAAGAAAATTTAGCTTTTTAGGGAATCTAGTGATTTATATTCTATACAGTCTATACATTTACATACAATGAGAATTTTGACATTGATTTCAAAAGTTTTATCAGGTGCAAGTGCTTTTGGAGGTCACAGTAATATTGTTTTTCTAAACAGGGACAACATTTTGTTCTGAAGCAATAGTTTCATTTACTTCTTGTTAAAATTCCTCCCATAGACTATTGTCCATCAGGAAATTCCAGATTTTTCTTAAGTCAAACATTTGAATGACAAATACAGTTCTGAAACCAAAAGTGTAATTTTTTAATATGAAATTTCATTTTTTACTTCTAAATTATTTTTAAGAGATTTGTTCAACTGACAATGGCATATTCAGCATTTCATTTCCAGAGAAATATCAGAGATTTATTCTGTATTCTTTTTCTTCATTCTCAGAAGAGAAAAACTATTACAGATCCAAAGAATTTTTAGCCTTATATAAAAAAGTCACAATTCAGCCAACACAAGCCATTCCACCTTGTGCTTGCACTGATATACTGCCTATGCAGATCTCTCTCTTCCTTCTTTTTTACTATTTTTCTAATATTGCTGGATTCCCAGAGCAGCCAGGATAGTAACATTCTCCAGTGAAGTACTGTTTCAGCTGCATACCAGAGATGAAAAACTGACATCCACCATAAATATACCACAAACTATCCCTGCCTGAACATGCATTTCTGGGTTTTTTTCTATTGAAAAATGCATGGTGTTTGTAGCACTTACCTGACAACTGCATTTATTTTGCTCAGGTGAAGTTAGTTGTACTTCAAGATCCTAAACCCAGATATTTTTCCATTCATTGTTATGTTTGGAAGAGTTCACTTCTGAGTCAGCTAATATGATCTGCATGCAAACATAAAATAAAATGGTTTTAGCTTGTTGCATTTTCAGGACAAGAGGTGTTTCTTCTTTTTCAAGTTTAAAATTAATTGTTTGAGGAAAACAGTTACATATTTCTTCAAAGACAAAAAATTTGTAGGACATATAGAACATGTCTATTGGAAACATTCAGACTGTTACTGTTGTTTGTCTCTAAACATACAGTATATTTGTAGATGAGAGAGTAGTGAATGAAGATCCTTCAGGAATTATAGATATACTATTCAAAGATTTAGTAAAATAAATTAATAAATAAGTAACACAGAGTATGCTAAATTTTAACCCAAATGTTGCCTCTATGCTGGTGTGTAACAGCCTTCTGTAAAAATGTGTATAGGCTGACAATTTATGGATTACACTTCTAAGAGACCTTCATCAGTCAAGTCATTTCACTCAAATTGTAAACTTGTTATTTTGAAGCATAATTCAGAGCCTTAACCTGAATAATATATTTGGTTTTCATCTTCAGAGAAGATGGAAAAATGTGGTAGCTCACCTGCACAGCCAAGACATAGAAACTTCCAGAGCAACCACGAACTCCTCGTATGAGCAAGTATGCCACATACAGACTTCTCTGTTGCCATTACAGAGTCCAGATACTACAGTCCTTAACCTGAAGTTTGTCCTAAAATAAGCCTAAAAAAACTTTTTTTTTAGTTTTTGCCATTGCCATCAGTCTCATTGACCTGATTCCTGCAGTGCTGAAAGACTCTTATCACCAGGCTAAGTGCTTTTTTTTTTTTTTTTTTTTTANGCCACCTGTTCCTGATACTGGTCAGAATGCTGCTGGCCATTTTTGAATCTCATACAATTGGCCTTGATCCATCAATTCAGATCCCTCTGGAGAGCCTTCCTACCCTGAAGCAGATGAACGCTCCCACCCAACTTGGTGTCAGCTGTAAGCTTGATGAGGAAGCACTTTTCGTAATCCCCAGTTGCAATCAGTGTTCCCCCTCACAGCCATTAAAGGATGGAGATTCTCCCTGGTTCTCTTTTTCTTGCTAATGTATGGGGATGTTAATGACAGGGTATGATGAATGGCTAATCTTACGGCCCTTCTAATCTTAGTGCCTTCTTCCAGCAGATCCTGAAGAAGTGTTTTATTTTGGTTTGGTTTTTTACATACTATCTTAATGAGAGGGGAAAATAAGGAAAATTAAAAATAAAGGAAGATTGAGTAACTGCTGATCAGATTCCAGCAGTGAATCTTGTATGGTGACTCTGAAATACTCAAAAATAAGAAAATTTAGCTTTTTAGGGAATCTAGTGATTTATATTCTATACAGTCTATACATTTACATACAATGAGAATTTTGACATTGATTTCAAAAGTTTTATCAGGTGCAAGTGCTTTTGGAGGTCACAGTAATATTGTTTTTCTAAACAGGGACAACATTTTGTTCTGAAGCAATAGTTTCATTTACTTCTTGTTAAAATTCCTCACATAGACTATTGTCCATCAGGAAATTCCAGATTTTTCTTAAGTCAAACATTTGAATGACAAATACAGTTCTGAAACCAAAAGTGTAATTTTTTAATATGAAATTTCATTTTTTACTTCTAAATTATTTTTAAGAGATTTGTTCAACTGACAATGGCATATTCAGCATTTCATTTCCAGAGAAATATCAGAGATTTATTCTGTATTCTTTTTCTTCATTCTCAGAAGAGAAAAACTATTACAGATCCAAAGAATTTTTAGCCTTATATAAAAAAGTCACAATTCAGCCAACACAAGCCATTCCACCTTGTGCTTGCACTGATATACTGCCTATGCAGGTCTCTCTCTTCCTTCTTTTTTACTATTTTTCTAATATTGCTGGATTGCCAGAGCAGCCAGGATAGGAACATTCTCCAGTGAAGTACTGTTTCAGCTGCATACCAGAGATGAAAAACTGACATCCACCATAAATATACCACAAACTATCCCTGCCTGAACATGCATTTCTGGGTTTTTTTCTATTGAAAAATGCATGGTGTTTGTAGCACTTACCTGACAACTGCATTTATTTTGCTCAGGTGAAGTTAGTTGTACTTCAAGATCCTAAACCCAGATATTTTTCCATTCATTGTTATGTTTGGAAGAGTTCACTTATAAGAGACAGCTAATATGATCTGCATGCAAACATAAAATAAAATGGTTTTAGCTTGTTGCATTTTCAGGACAAGAGGTGTTTCTTCTTTTTCAAGTTTAAAATTAATTGTTTGAGGAAAACAGTTACATATTTCTTCAAAGACAAAAAATTTGTAGGACATATAGAACATGTCTATTGGAAACATTCAGACTGTTACTGTTGTTTGTCTCTAAACATACAGTATATTTGTAGATGAGAGAGTAGTGAATGAAGATCCTTCAGGAATTATAGATATACTATTCAAAGATTTAGTAAAATAAATTAATAAATAAGTAACACACAGTATGCTAAATTTTAACCCAAATGTTGCCTCTATGCTGGTGTGTAACAGCCTTCTGTAAAAATGTGTATAGGCTGACAATTTATGGATTACACTTCTAAGAGACCTTCATCAGTCAAGTCATTTCACTCAAATTGTAAACTTGTTATTTTGAAGCATAATTCAGAGCCTTAACCTGAATAATATATTTGGTTTTCATCTTCAGAGAAGATGGAAAAATGTGGTAGCTCACCTGCACAGCCAAGACAGAAACTTCCAGATCAACCACGAACTCCTCGTATGAGCAAGTATGCCACATACAGACTTCTCTGTTGCCATTACAGAGTCCAGATACTACAGTCCTTAGCCTGAAGTTTGTCTTAAAATAAGCAGACTTTTTCTTTTTTTTAAGTTTTTGCCATTGCCATCAGTCTCATTGACCTGATTCCTGCAGTGCTGAAAGACTCTTATCACCAGGCTAAGTGCTTTTTTTTTNTTTTTTTTTTTTTTTTTTTTTTTTTTTTTTTTTTTTTTAAATTATCATGTCCCCTCTTCAATGTCCTTATTCCTGCTTCACAGTCCCAGAGATGTGGTATTTCAAGCCCTCTCAGCCTGAGCTGTGGGTTTAAATTCCTAGAGGCTAAAGCAGCCTTAGACCCCTGCTCTCCCACCTGTGCCTGGGCTTCTGGTAAAAACTAAGCAGTTCCGTGCCACTTTGCTGAGTGATGTCGTTTGTATAACATGGGTATGTTGCTCCAAACTCTTCAATATCTATGTCCTTTGATAGTTTTGCTAATTTTAAATAAGCTTTTACTGCCAGAGAAACAGTTTTGTTTTTCAAAAGCAAATGGGGAGGGTACACTTCTAATGACACTTCTAATGTTTGGCTGGTACATATTTCAGTCTTTCTTAAAGATAAATAAATACATAGACAGGCAACAAGCACAATGGCTCATCTGCTAAAGCAGTTATTTGGCTGTCAGAGATTTGGGGAAGTTTATCTGTAGGTGTTCACATCAAACAGCACCCATTTTCCCTTTATTCAGAGACCTCTTCACTCTTGTAGCCTGCCTTTTTCCAGGCACACCAGCACTTTGCATGCTGAATGCTATTACTAACATGAATGAACCATGTTCTACCTAACAACCACAGGTTGTCAACACATTTTATATTTTTAAAATTGGTTCTTAAAAGTTTAAGTGCAGTAAAAAAAAAATAAAATTAAAAAAAGGGGGCAGAGAGGAAATGGGGGGAAAAGTAGCTCTATTTTTATTCAATTTTATTCTATTTTTTTATTCAATTTTCCAGGTATCTTTTGGACTACAAGTAAAATTTCTTATTGCAGATTTGAAGAATCTCTCAATTTGCTCCTTCCTGTCCATTTTTTTTTTCCAGCTGTGACATCATTATGGCACACTGCTTCAACATAAATATATTGCAAAAAAATAGTACCAGAGAACAAGATATGCAAAGATGAGAAGATACAAATGGCCTGACTGCAGGTCCATGTAGCACAGTAATTTGTCACTATCAGCAGCCCATAGAGCTTGAGAAAGAACCTAAGAGGATAAATGTCAGCTGATGCATCCTCTGCTTAGTTTTACACCTTTCACTACCAAGGCATTCAGAGTAGGAGCTGACATCTTTGTGTTTAACTGTTCTGGTGAACGTGTCTGCCATTAATTTGTCAAATTGTTACTTGAATGAAAGCACTTCAAATTCACTTCCATTTATTATATATTTCAAAGGTGTCTAGAATAAAGGAATTAACGCAAATTTTTAGCAAGTCTAGGAATGTCTCAGATGACAAATTTTAGGCATAAACAGAGTGACGGAAGAAAACTCACCAGAACTCAGTCCTCTGCTCTGCATCACATGCCCATATTACTGCTTAAGTCCTGTTTCACCTTTGTTACGCCTTCTTTAGCTTGTTGTAATGTCATGCTGGATCAAATCCCTGTGAAACAAGCTGGGCTTGAATCATGGTCTTTCACCATCACAACACATCAAGTGCTCTTATGCCACTGGACGAAGTACAGCAGGAAAAAATCCAAGCAAGAGAAACAACACTCAAAAACACAGGTATGTATCTACATACTCTAAGGAGAACACTAATATATGGGCTCACTGCTTATATGTGTTTGATCAGAAAAATTAGCTGCAGGTCACACAAACAATATTGCTACTAACTGTCATAATTTGCCTTTTTCAGAAAAAATTAATTTTGTTCTGAGCATCAAAAATGAGAAAACATCTGGAATTTTCCCTATTTTCTTTTCCTTCAAACCTTAAATTTTCAAAACCTGAAATATTTTGACTAGAAAGGAAAATCTCAAGTCAGAATTGACATTTCTAAAAGTTTTGCTTGCTTTATCTCACAGAAAAAGCTTCACTTGTATCCATGGGTTCCAGACATTTTTGTCTGAATAATTTCCAATTACTTCCTGCTTATTACTGAGACACAATGTTTTCATACTTTTCAGGAAATTATGGAAGTGAAGAGCTCTCACAGGCAGCCACTTGCATTTATTCAGGGAAGGCAGCAGGGTGTAGAAGGCAGGAGAGAAGTGGGATTCACAAAACATTACAAAGCGTATAAAACCATCTTAAATTTTTATTAAAATATATTTAAAACCGTTTTACATCACTTGGCCCTATGCACCATGGCCCCACCAATACTGGGGGTTGTTATGGAAGCATAATACAGTACTTTTAAGGAAGATAATGGACACACAATAATTAGCAACACAATTGCACTCTCAGCAATGCCAGTGATCTCTCTCTCATTTAACAAGCAGCTCCTCATCCTTCTTTCAAACATTACAAGTCTTTACTGTAGGCTGCTACACATTAGGGGCCACACGTAAAGAATTCAACAGAAAGCTTGCCAAAGCATTGTAACGGGAGGTAAAAACCTAATTGCCTCACAGGTGAATGCCTTCAGTATGGATCTAAGCTGCAATATCTTTAAAAGAACTCAATCAGTTGTTTTAATGCCATTATGTTTCAAATTTTAAGTGCAGATACTTAAGGAAAAAAATTACTCAGTTCAGGTCTATCCAACAGCTCTTTATGTTTGAATGACTGACACCTGTTAACTTAATTAGGTAATTAGTTTACTTTGAATTATTAAGAGAAAGATCTGAAATGATAAAAGCTATAACAGAGCTGGAGGGCTTTATTATTTTTTCTCTTTCTTTTCTGGTTTAGCTGAAAAGATAAAGAGCGAATACACAGAAACATATGGTTCTAACCTTCTTGAAGATAAGCCTATGGGGGATTTTTCCAGGTTTGTGAAGTCAGCTCCAGAGTGATGTTATCCATTTTCAAACATTTTCTTTCCCTGCTTAGCATTTTGAGTTCTTACAGGCTTCTTATTCTTCCTGGTTTTGTTAAAAATCAGTCATTGATTTATTGAAGTATTTTAAGAAAAGATTATTCTACTGATATTTTCAGCTTGGTCAAAACTAGGACAATACTACAGTTCTCATAAGGAGAAGACCTATTCTCATGAGATTTCCTAGCTGATTTTCATAACAAAGAAGTTACTGAAAAACTTTTTTGTGTTGCCTGAACCAAACCTTTTGAGATTCATCTCTAGTAGAAGCTTTTCCCTTTTAACAAGTTCCCACTGATATGTATAGTGAGACAGTCTCTGTGCATTAAGAGCAGATTGCAATACAATGGGTTTTGAGAGGCAGTAGCTTCCCAAGCTCTGAAGCACCTGGCATAATAATGGCTGTGCTGATGGATGACCTGATGTGTTACACAGGGTAGAGCCTATCAGCATTATGCTGATGGATTCTTTCCAGTACCTAAAGAAGATTTTGAAAGGAAGACCTATTTCAACTTCAGGGGGAAAACAATAGGGCTGCAGAGCTGTGGGAGAGTGATGTATTGCTGTACTATAGCTTCTTCTTCTAGGTATAGCTTTCAGAGCCTGCACGTTTCCTCTTCTCAAGTAAGCATTTTCAAAAGTTAATGAGATAGAAGGCAAGAAGACTGGTATTATACTAGGCAGTCTTAGAAGCATGATCATGTTGAGAAGAGTATTAGCAAACAGGTGAGCTGCTCTGTTGAAACTCATCAACGGTATATATAAGATGAAGGAAACATATGCCACAGGGGATACATCAACATCACTTTCACTTTGGAAAATTAAGAATACAAACCACATAATTCCCTACAAAACACGACCAGGGTAGCTCAGTTTTATGTTTCTCAGTAAGCTACATTTATGATGTAAGCTGGAAAAAATTCAGAGAACATTTCTGAAGGACCATGATACCAATTCTTACTGGGCAAACAAAAACACGCTTGCTGGTGGAGGATGTGATACCCACTTGCTGCAGCACTAACTCCAGGCATCACAGGACACTTTTCTACACCATCAAGTTCATATCGGTTCACTCTGACCAGAGCTCAGCTGACCTGATATTTCTGATCTGGTAATTACACAAAAATCCTAGCACTGTCTTTTGCTCTGGTGGTAAGCATTGTTAGAAGCAAGTTATACTAGTTTGAAAACTAACTACATCTACGAATCATAGGCAAAGCTGAAAGTGTGGGCAGAGTGTGTCTGTCTGTATCCGTCAATATAAACACATAAACATATGTGCATCACTTTTTTTGGTGACTTTTTGTTGCACTATCTTAATTTAACTGAATTGCAAAGTGCCATTATTTGTCTAATGTAAAAAGGGAAATGATTGTATTTCTTCATCTCACAGATATGCTGAGAATTTTGTCCAGCACTCATCACATTTGGGGGGGAATTAACAAGGTGCAATGTGTTGTTTGTTCTCAGAATGAGGCAGCACTGAAATTGGTCCATATTAACTTTTACACAAAACTTAGATTAGCATGAAAATTCTGATTCTGTAAATATTAGTGAGGAAGAGAGGGTACAGAGAATACAAGCTCTTCTGGAAGGGAGGAAGGCAGATTTGGGAGATCCCTAACCACAGGAGGCTTCAGAGGATCATGCAGTAGGTATATAATTACATTCCTGGGAACCACCTCACTCCTTCTGCTTTCTTAAGTAATTCACTGTTCTAATTAGAATCAACCACAGAGCACTGAGAGCAAAGGGGAGCCCATATGATGTATGACAATTATTTAACTTGTCTTGGAATCAGACATTAGGTCTCTGGCTTCAGGTGACTGAAACAAGAAAACCATGATTATAGATAGGTATGTGAGAAAAAAGCTTGTGTGTGTTAAGCAAAAGGATGCTGCAATGTTATTGGCACAGGCACAGGTGACACCAAGTGTATAAATGTCTTAAAAAATCGTTGTCAATTATATACACATCCCTGTAATTTGCACTTCAGAGACTTACTGAGGACAAAAGAAGCCGTGAGCATGACTCCCTGTGTAAAGAGCTGTATGGCAAGTCTGGAGGGAAAGGATAATCTTTTCTGATTAGGTAAAGAAAAATAATGACTATGTACTTAATTTAGGAACTTGACAAAAGCCAAATTAGTGCTCTGCCTTTTAAAATCAATAAAAAACATAGAGAATACTTTATTTGCACAGCTTGTAGTTCTATACGAGCGCATGGGATGATATACATTCAGCTTTCAGGGCAGCATTTTACTTCTACATAGACTACTGGGATTGTGAGCCTGGTAGCCTGCTTGTCTGCTGTTTTACAAGAGAACTGGACTTTCTCCTGCTGTTTAAGTGAAGGTCAGTAAGTGGCAAATAAAGAAGCAGATGCAGTGTTTAAGCCTGTTGTACTAAGAGGTACAGGCTTGCTTTCATTTATGCCAGCTGCATAATGGCCAGAGTACTAAAAATGCATCCAGAGGCTGACTTGACAGAAGGACAACATGAACGGGACATACCAGCTATAACCTTTGAGGCAAAAGGCAGAACACCACACAGGAATTATGCTGGCTATAGAATTTCTCACAAGGGATCCCCCATTAGATAGTACACTAATGTTAATCTCAGATTGCACTGCCAGTGTCAGATATTGCACTGACAGCAGGTGAAGAGCCTGAAACCTTTTTGAGGGCAAAAGAAGCTGTGAAAAAGACTTGCCAAGTAAAATGTGATGCTTTTTCCACAGCAATTTTGAAATCTGTGTCAGTATTTAGCAACATCACATTTCATACAGAGAATCTGAGAGCATGGCACAGTCACGTTCAAGAGGTAAATGCTGATCAGCCACGGTTAGCTGCAGCATGTGAATCAGCAGGAGATTTTTCTTGCTTGCCCACAGTGCATAATCTCTCCCATAGCTCCACTGAAATGAATAAGGGAATTTTGACACTGAGTTATCACCTAGAGTGGGTGAATCTAGCCTTTAACCATCTAATAGCGTAGATTTTGTGCTGTTCAGCCACTCAAGAGTTCAGCAGTTTTTACACTGGTTTCCTGCCCCATATGTTCTCAGTGAAATTTTTTCCCAACTCTTTCATTCTTTTTCTGTTCTCTTTTATTTGGTAGATGTCTCTAAAACTGCAGCTGTCAAACCAGTTCATCAGAACTAGGCATGAAACAATGAAAAGCTTTACAGCCCAGGGAGCTTGGGGACAAACAGTGCTTTGGTGAAAGCCTTCCTCTTTTTCACAGCCATCATGACCAGAAAGACTTTTGACCTCAGAAGCACTCTCAAAAGGAACATTTGTACAGAGAATGAATGCAAGGGGAAAGTTGTTCTGAGCCACTCAGCAAGTGATCCATCACCTGGGACCTTTTCTCTCACATTTGTCTTTGAATCACTGCAGAGTTCCTGGAGGACTTTTCAGTAGAAACCTTAGGCCACCATTAATCAGAATCAATAAGTTCATTAATGTTTTATTTTTACTCTCATCCAAGCCTTTAATTTCTTTTCCTTTAAGCTTCACTTTAGGACATAGAGGGATAGTTCTGAAAAGCAGCTCAGAACAGGTCAAACCAAGAACTGCAGGAACTATTTACTTGAATGAAAACACCAAAAGAAGTGGTGACTTTTTCAGAAATCTCCAACATACTGGGCTTCAGTTCTGCCTCTGACTTTTGCCACAGTCTGCTTTTGAATTGTTTTCTATCTGTTCTTGGATACATCTATACGGACCCCGCAAAATAAATGTGTGCCAAGGACTGTTTCCTGAGTCTGAGGCCAGAGGGCATACATGTGTGTGTCATCTACATCATACATCTTAATCCAAAGACTTCTTAGGACTTCAGGTAGTTTTAGGGCACAGTTAGTACATGTTGTGTATTCCTCAGCTTAAGGAACTGCCACAATGAAATTGTCAGGTTAAAGCCCATCACAGTGAGCTGGTTTCATGACACAAAACGAAGGAAAAGTTACATACCAAGACACGTTGCAAGAAGGCATGGTGTTTGAATACACACAGCCTGCGTGGACACCCACGGAAGGATGAGTAATAGTGAAGAGAGACAAAACCAGTCCTATCCATACTGCCTTTGGGACACAGTCCACAGCACATGTTATCCACCAAACTATGCAAGACAACATCTAGGACAACACTAAACTACTGCCCTGGCTACAAATGCACTAGCAAATAACCACTATGGACAACCACCACTCCACTGCTCAAGCTCATGCTTTACTCCTGCTTCATTTAGCAGTCTGTGATGCTTATTGCATGTGGTGTTTTCCATCTTCATTGCTTTCAAATATTGCAGTCTGTGTCTGCAGTCTGTTTCCACAAGATTCCAGTTGTTATTCACACCATTCAGAATCCATGCTATTTGAACAGTCTCAGGCCTTTTAGCTCTAAAGGCACGATCTGTGAGGCACAGCTTGACAACTATAGGTGTCTTTCCAGGCTTGAAATGTTATATTATTAAAGCACTTTGTCATGAAAAATGTTAATCAATAGAAACATTGCAGCTTGGGATCTCCATCTCTTAACTTGAATTATATACACTGAGAAAAAAAAATATATTTTGGTCATTAGCTTTTCATCTTACTGAATAAAAAAAAAAAAAACACCCAAACTGAATGTCTGCTTAATAGTTATATATGTGTATATATACAGACCAGAATAGAAATACATTTACAGAAAAAGAAATAATAGATGACATTGCTAATGTGTGAGATCAGTTTTAGGAACAAAGTTAGTGTATGTTTTACTGATATCAAAAGTTACATTTTCTTTATCTGGCTGTTAGTGTATTACTTAAACATTCCCTTGGAAAGTTGATTTTCATGTTGTTTTTTTTTTAGCTCAGTGACTGTCAAGTGTCATTGGAAAAACATACTACCTGACACAAATAGGGTCTTAAAAAGAAGCAGATAATGTTACTAATATCCCTATTCTGGTCCCATAGATAAGAAACCATTTTTAATGCTTTGCTTTTCAGTAAGTGAAATTTCTCATCCTTATTTCAGATAAAATGTCAATGGTTACTGAAAGCACATCCAAACTTTCAGTTTAACAATTTTTTAATGCAAATCAATTGCTGAATCAATATTCTATGTACCAAACACATTTTTCCATTGTAAAATTGGAAACAAATACTGAAATAATACAGTACTTAGTTCTTGCCACCACCGGTCTCTACTTAAGCTAAATGAAGACACATTGTGATATGATCTTGTATGATATATCTGCCATATCAGCTTTTGTACGAAATAGTAAAAAGGGAAGAGCATGCAACACATGACCCAAGAAATAAGATCTGTGAGATCCAGCAACATCTTCTGATATTTATCACTGGTACTGGTTTTTTGCCTTTTTCTTTTTTTTTCTTTTTTCTTCTTTTTTTTTTTTTTTTGACATTATCCTGTCATCCAGACTTTCACTAATGAATCAATTAATTTATATTCACTTAGTCTGCAAATCAAGAATAGCTCAGACCCCTGTTGATGTGCAGAAACCTATCTCTCTGTGGCACTGATTAAAAAACAAGCTTAGGCACTACTGAACAAGTTCCTCTAATACTTTAATTTACACAGCCTCTGAGATTATTCCCTAGCAGACACCTCAAATTTTCCTTTAGCATCTACTTTCATATGCACTCATTATAACTCTGACATGAGCTCAAGCTAAAATAGACAGCCTGTTCCTGGACTCTGTACCTGCAGGATTCCTAAACTGTTCATTTCCAACAGTCATAGAATTATAGAACATATCATAGAACCCAACATAACATAGAATTTTCAGGGTTGGAAGGGACCTTAAAGTTCTTCTATTTACAGCCCCCCTGGGCAGGGACACCTCCCACTAGATCAGGTTGCTCAGACCCCCATCTGCCCTGGTCATGTTAGACATCAACTAGGGCAGCATTCATCTAGTTAAACTACGACTGCTGGCAAAGCTGTAGTGACTCTTGTGAAAAAAACAAAACAAGAAAAAACCTGTAGGGCCAGGAGCATAACTGAAAAACTTGGAAGTTAATTAAAAACCACAGGACTAGCAAACTGGATCAAATATTCTTCATCATACAAAGCCAAGATTCACTCGTTGCAATGAGAGTTCTTTACAACAGCCACATAGTGAAGAGGAGGGAACAGCTTCAGTGCCTTTTTGATTGTAGTGAAAACTCTTTTTTTTTTTTTTTTGTCACTGAAAACACTAAAAACATTCTTAATGAGGATTCAGGTGGGATTCTGAAATAATCTCATGGCCACAGTTACTCTGAGAACCCTGAATCTATGACCATCGTTATCAACAACACTCCAGTAATTAATGCTTACATGAGTCCTTGCTTAAACTTTTTTAAACTTCTTGTAACATTTTTGCTCCTTAGATGTAGATGATTAAATGTAAATTGTGTACAGTCCTTTAATTTCAACAGACAGAAATGTATTCATTCACTGAAGGATAAAGGCTTATTACATAAAATTATTTTTCTGGAAGGAAATTGCTGAAATGTCACAGTTTCAGTTTAAACAAAATAATTTAGGTTCAGTTACTGAATACGCTTTATGTTTTGCTTTCTTTTTCTTACTGTTTAGGCACTATTGTGAAAAAAAGAAAAAAAAAAAAGCCAACAGCCTAGAAATCAACAAGATATTTAAGGACCGAAAATTTTATTAGGTTCCATGTCACTGCTGTAACACATATTTCTTCCTTTACCTTCTATAAGATACTAGGAAGGTCTGTTCTCTAACCCAGTTGATTTATGAATAGTGTTCACTTATGAAATACAAACTTATATGTGTGTGTATATATATATGTGTATATATATATCCGTACTAAGGCAGGGGTGATAAGTCAATAAGATGCAAAGTAACTTTGCATTGAAATACATTAATTTTGCTATAATTACAGACACATTCTCTTCTGTACAGGAGAAAGAACTTGCTGAAAGCTGCTTGCAAACACTGTGTATATTATAACAACTCACAAATAATGAAAAGGGAGAAAATGCAGGAATCAAACCAGCAGAAACAGTTTTTTTAAAAAATGTAAATTACAAAAATACAGTATTTTGTACTGGCTAGCATTTCCCAAAACTACTCTGAGTATAAGTTTATGCTGTATTTCAGATCCAGCTATTCCTAAATATACTTATCAATCCATATCGCTGACACTGTGCTTCTTTTGGCCTGCCAGCAGACTACATCCTCACCATGGTTTCACCACTGGCAAGAAGCCTAGGAGAGAATTTCGCAGATGGAAAGGGATGAAGAAATTCCCAAATAATCTGTTCAATTCTGGTCAGGTTGTTATACCATGCCCACCACCATTGCATCAGGGACCTTGCTAAGCTGATACACTGGGCCCTGCTTGCAAAGCACAAGCTCTCCAGTCTGATATAATGATGGATGAACATTAGGTTTTGGTTCAGTTACAGGTCTGGGAAAAATTAAAAACAGTTCTCATTTTATCAGAATGAATTCACCCATCCCTAATACAGAGCTGGCAAGGTATTTTTTGCAGCACTAGAATACTGTTGCATAAGCATAGTGACTAAATGATAAATGTCTTTAATGGGGATGGAGTAATGGGCTTGAACTGCTGCAGACAGCTCCACTGGAACTGCTGTTCATCACCCACAGCACTGCAAACTTCAGCTTTGCAATTTACTAGTAAGTCAGACACTCATCTCCCACCCACCCTCCTTCCCCCCTCCATGATTGCTAAAATGCTGTAAAGGGAGTGTTGTCATTAAAAAAGGAATCACAGGCACTGAGTATACATACTCGAGTGCTGCATTAGAATTTACCCTGTCACCCTGAACTCTTCATGATGACCTGAGCATCTTTCTCCAGAGTTTACTGATATTTTGCGATTTTTGCTTGTGAAAAACACAGCCTTGATTATTGATGATGCAAATATATTTCTTCATTATTAAGTGAATTACAATTAGCTTGGATTCTAACAACTATTCATAATGATAGTAGAGGGCAACTTGCAGCAGAAAAAGGGTTGTAAGCTTTCCACTTACCAATTAATTCTATTATCAAATGCTAAGGAAAAATAAATGCCTGCCAGCTGTGCTTTTATTTTGCATTCTCAGAACTAATAATGGGAAAACAGTGAAAGTTTTTCTTTTTTCACTCTTTTTTTTTCCTTTCTGTTAGACAACAATAACAACAACAACAAGTCTTTTGTTTCCCACTGAAATATTCTTTTCAGAAGGTGATCTAAACAGAACAGTAGTGTTAGTACTACTACAATTCGGAAACTCAGTTTTAAACTGAAACTTCCTTCCTGCTAAGCACTTCTGAGATATCATAAGCAGTTATTTCCCTGACACATAGATACAGAGATAAGGTGAATTGATTTGGACAAGTGACAGTGCAGGCCAGAACAACCACATTTACCCATCTACAGCTGGCATTTTCCTACCTTTGCATCAAAATTTACACAGCGAGTCTCACTGCACTCCAGCTATTTTTGGTAAATTGACCACAGACAAGTCTAAGTGAAGGAAAAGCTTCCCCTTCCTTCTTCAATGACCTCTATTGTCTTTTTCCTATTTTTTTCCTTTTTTTTCTTTTTTTTTACAACTTACTAGCTGTTTGCTGCAAAAAGCACATCAATGCCAACAATTTGTTTCTGACTGAGATGGTAATATCAAAACTCCTGATTTAAAATCCTTCACACATGAATCAAACTTCATAAACCTCTAGTAGTTTTACCCTACCTAATACTCACTTAAATGTCACTATTGAATGAACCGAAATAATGGGCTCTCAGGAGGTGCTCTTATTTTAGCAACTTATGACTGATTAAAGAATTTTAACCAATTTCAGTTCCATAATGTTCTTCACAGGATGAATTTTATTCTGCCCCTTAATCTGTGCATTTTATTTCACTAAAACTCTGAACTGAATTCAGCTAGGCTCCTGACTCAACAAACTGAAAAGAACTACTTACTTCTTTACGTCAGGCTTTAGGCAAAAAAATAATGAAATGACCTTTCCAGCTTCTTTCACAGCCAATGAAATTTCCTCACTGGAAGCATAATTAGACTGTGGAGCTCGCTGAGGTAGGAAGCCACCTACGCTAAAGGATTTATAGAATAAAAATGTTCAAGTTTGTAATGGCTATCACTAAGAAAAAAACAAATACAGATGCTAGAAAACTTTGTAGTTTACAGTTTAAAATGCCCTTTTTTTGTCCAGGGATTAGAATGAAACCTTCTTAAGGAAATTATCACCATTTCATGGGATTTTGACTATGTTCTTCTGAAGCACCTGAGACAGGTCACTCTCAGCACCAGGATAATAGGACAGACTTTCAGTAGATGGAAATTTGGCTATAGCAATTGTGTGGAAGCAAGTCAGGTGTCACACACTGTGGATATTTTGGTGACCCATATTGATTAGGTAGGGTAGCAGGTGGTAATGCATAGTGCTATTATAACTTGTTTTATTTTTTCAATTACTTAGTGTCATATTAAAAACATTAAAAAACTCAAAGTATATGCTGGTTTCTAAACAAATTTTACTATTCAGAATTGAGGTTGTAAAGTTCTCTTTGATCAATATAAAAGAATACTGAAAATTTCCTTCCTTGTTAGTATCCCCTGATACTTGACAGACCCTTGAAGAATCCCTATTGATTACCTGCATCCTGCTTTTGAACTGTAAATATAGGTCATTGCAGCTGAACGTGTTTCTGGTATTCCTTGAGAACTCAGTCACAGACTTCACACTGGTTTGAGTATACTGAACAAAAATGCTGAAAGTTTTACATTTATTTTATACAATATAAATATGCTTTATTGCTTATTTCCTTAGAGAAATTAGTAAAAAAAAACAATCAACTTGGGTCTGTCCTCTCTGAATGCAAACTTTTGCTGTACAAATAATGTAGAAATGTATTCATATGTCAGGAGACAGTGTTTGTTTCATAGCTTTAGATGTCAAAAAGACACCTCTAAATGGGAATAATGTCTTATCATTCTAGACTATGTAATAATAATCTGGGTTCCATAACAATACAATTTCTTCAGCTGCTCTCTTGACAAGTTTGTTGCATAATTTGCAGATAAAGGGGCTTCGGTCTGGTCTGATGAAGTAAGATTCAGGACTAATGAGGCTTTATGTTAATTTGGAATCAGTTTGTTTTCCAACAGGGATTTTTTTTTTGCCATTTTTTTTCCATACAGATCAGACCCAGAAATGGAATTTCCACTACAGAAGGGACAAGGTTTTGAAAAAGAACTTCTTGTAAATCAAGTCAATAACACACACCCTGATGATACCTTTATAAAGTTCACATTTCACGATTTTGATTTAGGGATCATCCCTACTCCAGGGATGGATTAGTGTTTCTAAAATAAATGTTCCAAAACAAAATGTCCAGCCAGAGAGCTTGTGTGGAGCTGGGCAGCTTGCCTCCCCACAAAGCTACATGCAGCCCCATGAACTCCCCTGGTCAAGAGACATGGTAAACACCACGAGGGGCACTGTAGTTTTACTTGCATGACCATGGAGAAGACATGAGAAAACGAGATGAAAAACCTACCTTGATTCTAGAAAAGTGCATCTGTGAGTTGCATGAAAAAACAACTATAAATGGAGAGCTTTCCAGGATAATTGCTGCTACAATTTCCAGTAATTAGTTATCAACTCCCCCAATAAGTAGAAGGGTTGACTATAAGGAGAACTGGTTTGTGTTGATAAGGAACAAGAAACCAAAATGAAATTGAGACCCACACATACCACCCATTTATCAATAATGAATACTGTGATAACAAACTGGCAGAGCTGAGGCAGCCTGTAAAGCCAAATAACCTGCCCACCAGAAAGGCATCTGGTCAGAAGTGGTCTTCCAGGGAAGTCTCACCTGCTGTTGAGGCATCTGAGGGAATTACAAGTAACAATCTGTGTCCAAACCTACAATAAGAGTTAAACTCCAATTAAGCTCTTATGAAGTCCCAAAGAGAATTCCTGTCAAATGTATAAAGCTGCTCACTTCAGTTTAGCTCTAATGTTTTCTTCACATGTGCAGAATAGATATATTAGAAAAGTAATTTAAATCATAAGTAAAGCTATAATTCCTGTACGCAGTCCATGTTAAGTTCTTACTGAAGGATTTTGGTTATTCAATTCATTGAGTATCTATAAAACAACTTCTAGCATCATTACTTTAATCTAACATGAAATAAACTCGAATCTTTTCTTGTAGCAGAGTTCATCTTTCCTGTCCAGACAGGATGAAACAGAGGATGAAACAACTTTCAACAGATGTCCTTTCTCCTAAAGACTTCTACAAAGTCTTTCAGAGGAAGGTGAGATTGTACAGGTTCTAGGATTTTGACTTCTCAGAGATTAATCAGTGGGGAATAGAATCATAGAATCATAGAATCATAGAATCCTAGGGGTTGGAATGCAGAATGATGTTAAAAATAAAATTTTAAATACTACTACTACCCTGTATTAGAATTGCTGTCAAAGAGAATTTATTAAACAAAGAGATAAAAGCTATTACAAAATGCCCTCAAAATGCCTTTCAACCTTTATCTTTTCCTACAAACTTCCCTAAAGGTTAAAAAGTATCTAATGTTTCCTTTCTGGCCAAACACCTGTCAAATTCCTATTTTACTTAGATTTTAATTAGCAGCAGGAACTAATACCCTACTAATTAATAGAGCATCCTCTTTTCCCAATTTCACTGCTGCCTCTTCTTCTACAAAGATAACCAACCAAAGAGGATTGCTGTACAGCCATGAAATTTCCTAAAATAAGAAGACTATGAAGATAACAAACAGTTGAACACTCAAAAAACTAATATATTCAAATTTATTCACATACTCTTAATTAATCATTAATTTTTTTTAGAACTGAATATCTTGAAAAAAATTCATTTAAAAAGCACATTTTTTCATGTGGCTGATAACATAGTTGCTATCTATCTATATCTGCAAATTGCATATGAATTGCATGAATTAAAGCAGAAATGGATCTCCTTGTCTTTTAATATGGACTGTCTTTTGTTCATCTTAGATTGCTCTATTGATAGAAGAGGATGATTTCCATGTGGTTTGCTCTCAAAGTACTTGCCTGAAACTCAGCAAACTAGGTTTTCTCTAAACCTAATTCCAGTGACCAGGAGAACTGTATGGTTCATTTCAGTAAGGGAAATACCCTGACCTAATCTCCAAAATTTTTCTCCAATGACCTAATCTCCTGCATCACATTTCTTGATCAGTACTAAATGAAAGACTTGCTGCAAAGATAGAGGGAAGAGAATTACAGAGAAAGAGTGCTTCAGAAACTCTTTAAAAAGCAGATGATCCCATCATTAGTCTGAAGGTGGACAGGGGCTGCAGAAGTAGGAAGAAATTAGTTTGTTTTATTGTGTTTAAATTAGTTCTCCCCTCCAAAACCTGCCTCTTAGTAGGAAAAAAAAAAAAAAAAGGATGCACTCTCTTCTGGAATCACTTAGGATCAAGCTCGGAATAATATTTCTGTGTTTTTACAAACCAGAAGTTCTGTAGCTTTGGTCCTGAAGCATCTCCAGAGCATTCTCAACTGTGTTATATTGCCATGTCCTCAAAATAAATGTTCTGGTGCCATCATAACTCACAGTAGTACTTTCAAGAGATAGTATCACTTCTGGGATTTGATGAACACCTAATTTAAACATCTCTGGATCCTATCACCTCTTTTCAGCATCTAGAAACTTTTTCATGCTGTAACAGATAAAACTAAAAAGTATATTAGAGGTCCAATAAAAATGGTGTATTGAAATATTTTTATTAGTGCATTGCCTACCTTTACTGGAAGTTACAATTTAGTTTTAAGCAGAATTACATAATTCCACTATAATAAATCTGTGATTACTTTATTCTGTTTTTACAACAGGTTTAACTTGTATCAGCTATTTTATCCTAACTATTTACTCAGCTTCCCTGTAAATTGGTAAGATTCTGTGAAGGCTTCCAATGACTGGTCATTCTTCAAAAAATAAAGCAATCAGATCCTTATTTCGCTGGTATATTTCACTAAATGTTAGCTTGCATTTAGGCAATTGCACACGGCAATGAGATACTATACCTAAAATTATTTTTCTCTTCTGAAAGTAGCCAAGATACTGGTACGACTTAGAATTTTCTTCAGCACTGATTTTCAATTTGGGTCTTCAATGGGCAGCTCCTCCTCTGGCATCTACCAGTCCAGGAAAGGAAAGGATGACTTACCATGTGGGAAGGCTGAAGACAAAGAAAGTAAAAGATTGATTAATGCCTTGCTCTTAAATTCTAAATCAAGCATCTGTCATGGACCAGAACTAGAAACAGGACATTGGGTCCACCTCAGGTGGAGAACTGAAAGTAGACAAGTTTATGCTGGGCTTTTGGGTTTAGATAAGGATATTTTATCATACATTATTTAATTTCTACTTAATTTATTTTTGCCTGAAGGAAAATTTACATGATGGCCACCCAAGTTTAAATAAAGATAGCACTTTTCCTCCAGCTTTCAATGCAGCAAATGTTACTTTTTTATTAATATGCTGAGAAATGTATTTGCATTATATTCCATAAAATGATATCAATCTTTGCTAGGGTGAAAGTAATTTAAAAGCTACTGGTTTATAAAGTAGTTTTACAGAGTTATTAAAGTAATTAAGTATCTCTATAAGGGAGACAGAATTGCTCTCACACTAAAGTCTGAAACACTTTATAGCTGTGTTTCTTAACCAGAAGAGTGTTTTAAATCAATTATATCCTGTTATAATAATCTTTT
Source organism: Florisuga fusca (assembly GCA_038090715.1). Lineage (NCBI taxonomy): Eukaryota > Metazoa > Chordata > Aves > Apodiformes > Trochilidae > Florisuga > Florisuga fusca. The sequence goes on along the minus strand of JAAWXA010000029.1, from coordinate 5,236,236 downwards.
TGCTAAAATACATGATTTGTGGCATTTCTGGAAAAGCAATTAATAGTAGCCCTCTAACACACACTCCATACATTCTGCATACTGTATGCACGAACATGTGAAACATACCACACCTTTGTGAAGCATTTTAAAACCATTTAATTGCTGTTATAAATCATTTAAATTAATCTTAGTGTGAGTAATTACTTTTGATTGGTTCAGTGTGCTGTTTTACTTAATACATTGTGTTTTTCTAATTGGCCAAGATTTTAATAACAAATTACAAAAGGGAGTGGAGGAGGATGGGTAGTACATCAAGCAATTTTAATAAATGTGGTGTCCTGAACTCAGTTAATTAATCCAAACAGCAGTGTTTGAAATGGCATCTGGTTGATGCAACTGGAAGTGCTTTTATAATCCTAAAATGCTCTTTAACTAATCTGCTCAGGCTTCTTAAATATGTATTTTTAATTACTGTTATTATTTGAAATAAAACATATTTGGTTAAAGAAGCCTATCGTGACTGGTATCTTCAAGGTATATTCTCTTTCTACTTTTTTTTTTAATTATTTTGGAATTCTTCCTTCTTAAAGAATTTTGGCAAATACTGCAATTTAACTCTATCTTGAGGGAAAAAGCAAGCTTGTGGCTACAATATCTGTGGAACAGATCAGAGAACTTGCTGTGACACCGATTTCTGGGCTGCTCAGGGATGCTTCCCTATAAATATGCCAATTCTATTGGCATTGGTCTGCCAATTATGCCAGAACTTTTTTGTAAATTCTCTTCTCAAGTAATTTCTTCCACAACAATTACTCTGTGATGAAAGCAGAGAAGCAACTGCTGTGTACAGAAAAGAAAACAATTGGGACTGCAATCCTGGAAGCTGGTATATTTTAACTGCTCTGGTTTAGCTGTTCCAGGTGGACACCTTCCTCTGGAGTAAGATTTCTGCTTTGTGGAAAGTGGATTATAGCTTGGCGTGAAAGATAGGACTTTCAGAATGAGGAAAGCTGACTATGTTAATGCTACTTCCACTCCTGAAATAAGACCTCTCCCCAGGAAAGAGACACCAGTTCCATTAATTTTTGTCTCACTGTATACACTGAGCTACTGTAAACTGAAGAATTAAGAACAGGTCTTTGACCTCCATTTAAGCACAGATAATGAATAAAACAAGGGTTTCATAACCCCTGCAAGTTCCATTTGCATCTCTTTTGGGTATGGTCAGATTTGGTTGCTGTGGCATGAGAGTAACAGTATCTTTTCAAAGATTCTTCTCAGATATCAAAAACCACTACAACATGGAGAAGGCTTTCTGTTAGTCCTAGAGATGTTTGTTGGTTTTTTTTGTTTGGTTGGTTGGTTTGTTTTTTCTCTCTCAGGAATTAGGATGGTGGAGTATATCTTGGCTTTTGTTGACTCCTAAGTATGGAACAGGAGCATCTGGAGTAGGTATCACTTGTGGCTCCAAGACTTATATTCTCATTCTAGGTTATTTCTCTTAAGCAGATGTAAAACCATGCCTGTATTTGAAAAAAACTCAAGAAAACCTTAAGATACATGTCTTAGGTCCTGCTGGCTGTCTAGATGAAGCAGCGTGGACCTGAGTTCTGATCAACAAAGCCATCTAAGAAAAAGAGACCATATTCAAAATGTAAGCAGCAGTACAAGGATAAGTGTATCGTGAAGCAATGCAACATGGCTGGAAAAGTCCTTTGTATACTTTGTTTTTTAAATCCCCAAATTATTTTTTAAAAAAAGGAAATAAAAATATGAACAGTGTTTAAAATTAGATCTCAAATCTAAGAGGTAAAATTGGAATTTAAAGCTCACAGTCCTCTTCCCTGCTCCCAGCTTTAAAAGGAGTGTATAATGCTATTTGTGTACCAAATTAATTTAATTGAAACATTGCTAAAACTCCACTGAATATTTCAGACAAAAATCTCTCATTTCAGCAAAAAGAATGACCCTTTTCAACAGAGAAAAGTGCAGGACAGAAATCAAGGCGTGAGTCTTTGTTACAGCTTTAGCCTTGTATTCTGTTTGCTATTTCCTACCCAAGAGCAGACTAGATAAATCACTTCAGTGGTATATAAGATGCTGAGTGGGACTTCCAAAAGCATCTATAGAAACATGAATAGGTAGGTGATAATATAGTTTTTAAATTAGTCTCTGTGTTCCCATAGTCTTCAATTACACTTCAGAAGAGTGCTATAAGGATAGGTGAAATCAAGACCATCACATGTTCACTTCCTATCCTACTGAGTATCACCATCAGCATAAATGTCACATGTTAGAGGGTACCATAAACACTGTATCTGGGGAGGGATCTTGTCCTTAGGCAGCCCTCTTCACACTTTGAGGGATTACAGGGTTCCTCTTTAAAGAGAAAAGAAAGATCCTGCACTTGAAACTCCAGCTAGATCTTCCCATGCAGCGCTGCTGTCCCTATTTCTGCATAGCTATAAGGCAAACAGGAGAGTCCCTTAGAAGACCTGGGTGGAGCTATATGCTTCCCATCTCTGTCATGATGTTTATTTTTAGGTATTAATTATCAGGGAGTTTCAAAAATAAAAGGATGTCTCAGTCCATTCGCAATTCTCCCATGGGCTGGTTATTTGTAAGCTTCTCAAAAAAGGCTATGATCTCAGATAACACAGCTAGCCAGAACAGAGACTTCAGTCTGAATGAAGTCTTGGCTCAATATTTTTTTTTCTTCATAGTTTACAGTGAACTGGTTAGTGTTTCTGAACCAAGTGTATGTGTGCAAGTTGTTATCCAACAGCAATATTCTGTTTTGTTGCACTGCATTGTGTTGTAGTTTGTTGTAATAATTACAGGCTAATGTTGTAATTATAGACTTCTTAATTTCAATTTATTTTCATGGCAACAGCTCTGGTGAGGTTTTTATATATATAAAAAAAAGGCAGATACAAATTATAATGAAAATAACATGTAATTTAGGGGAATCTATTGGAGAGCAGGTAAAAAAAAAAAAAATCACCTTCTCTTTCTACCAAAGGGGGAAAAATAAAAACGTTATGCATCACTAGTTGGGATTAGGCCCATTATCCCTTTTTACCATCCTTCCAAGGTCCCTTTTTTTAAGGAAATACAACCCAGTGATTATGGCAGAAGGAACAAGAAACAAACAAATGATCTTCCCTGAAAAAAAATTAGTTAACATGGGAAATGGCATCCCTGCCCATGGCAGAGAGGTTGGAGTAGATGATCTCTAAGGTCCCTTACAAACTAAGGCATTCTATGATTTTGTGAAAACCCCCAAAAGATTAACAGCTCCTGCATTTATACTGCAACACTATTCAGAAAAGAACTGTATCAATACTTCAGCTTATTCAGTACTTAGTCAGAAATTTTTGCTCAGTCCATGAGATTTAAATTACTCTGCAAAAGACTGCCTAAAGCTGTATATTAATTGTAGCAAGAGCCAAAATTTCAGTCGTGTTTAGTGATCTAAGTCACTCACACACTTGAACACATCTGGACTGAGTGGGACAGGAGTCACTGCATTAGCCAACCAGTTATACCTGCCCAACGTGCCAACCACCAGTCTCTGAGGATCATATTAGCACAAGATGGATCACCGATTAGTTAATTTCAGCTTTTAACTGCAAGCTATGTCTTTCTGTGAAAGACCATGCCAAACTACCTCTTTCTCAAACTTCATGGGATAGATATTTAATAATGTACTTGAGTGCATACACTTGATTCAGTAGGCTAGCTTGGGTTTATCTTTAACATGTTAATAGGCTGGAACCTCAAAGAGGGCTTTTTCCTTTTGTATTTGATTAATGTTAATTATTTTATTCTCAGTGGGTTCTTAACACATTGTCCTTACCAATACTGAGAATCTTCCATTAAGACATCTTCCAAATACCTCTTCTGTATTTGATGGGCTCATGCTCTTTCTAATGGATATCCATAAACAGATCATTTAAAGCATGCCAGGTCAGTAACCTTCTCTCCCATCTTACATGTTCTGTCTCTTCATGCTCATCAAAAAAAAATACACAAATGGTTTTTCAGCTGAACATGTCTTCTAGTATTCTGTGGGTGTTTACATTCAATACAGACTACATCATTTGATTTTGAAATATCAGATAAAAGTAACAGTGTAAATGGTATGTTCAAACTATCCATCTGAAAAAGTATTTTCTTTGAGAGTGATTTTCTGTGATGCTGATCACCCCAAGACATGAAATACTTAGATTACGTTCTATGATGATCTTGCATTAAATCATAAGACTACAAGTACTTTGTAGACTTAACAAATCATTATATGCAAATATCAGTTCTCCTACCTCAAAAATGCAAACAAGTCTCAGGTTCCAGAGGCAGTTGTCTCCCAGTACATGATAATACTACACACAGTTTTAGGGAAAAAATTAAAAATAACATTAAATTGAAACAGCCAAGGGAATTTAGGTAGGCAGAACGTAATTACCCAAGCTGGAATTTGGCCAAGACACTGTGGGGCTAACACTTTTTCCCTTTTGAAAATTGCCAGGAGATCTTTAATGAGAACAAGTACCCAGGGATCTCTAATGAGAACCAGGTCAGGACCTTCATTTGATATCTCAGCTGAAACGAAGCAATCTCTGCAGCACCATGCTACCTAACACAAGGCTGGGGCATAAGTTCAGATGTGTCTCAGAAAGAAGAGTCACACCAAAAGCATCTGTACCCACTCCTTTTGTGTCTTGCTCTACATGGTTTTCTCCCACTCCACAGGTTAGCAAAGTGCTGTTTGTCAGGTAGAACAGAACATTTTGGTATTTGGTTCAGCCACCATTGTTTCCAATCAGTATTTGCTGCCAGATAAATCTGTCAGTGGGAACTGGATGACTATGAATTGTGAACTAACCAAGGACAGTAATGTGAAGTCCACTGCTGACATGAGCAAACATAATCATGTCTAGAAACAAAATAGCAGAAAGTGTAACATTCTAGTAATTTTAATCATTTGCATTTGTTAGTAAAAGACCTTAAAATAGTTTTGCAAGGACAATTTTAGATTGTCAGAAGAGTCTTTTCATTTTATTGAAACTTTTTAACATGCATTTTGTCAGTCCAAATACTGTCTTCTGACCTTTCCAGTTCTTTGGATTATAAAGCCGAGAATCTGGCTATTATTGTTACCATTTCCATGGTTCACGTATGACATATAAAAGTCTATTGCATGCTATGATGTAATCCTTTCCAAAACAGCCACAAAAAAGTCAAAGGAAAGGAAGAGTGAAATTTTAAAATGCTACTGAATTCAAACCCTACATGCTAATAAATAGTCTAGTTTTCAGAGCCATGGAGCACACTCAGATACTGTTTATTTCAGTTTATTCCTACTGATGGCATATCATCACATGCTAAAATTGTTCTTGGCAGAATTAGGCCCCAAGCTGAAACAAACTAATTTAAAGACACTCCAATAGTATCTGCAAAGGCAGCAAATACAATCACAGGCAGTTTCTCTCTTATTTGTCTTCCATTTATTCCTAGCTGGTCCCAGATGGTCCATGGCTTGTACAGCCAAAGAACACTGTCCTCCTTTGACTGATCAAGATACAAAAAAATCCATTCTTACAGATGGCAAAGTATGTCCTTATCCTCCAAACACTACAGGTACCACCCTAAAAAGGCTTAATTGATCTTATTAAACTATCCTTTTTCATATTCTTTTCTCCTCACCACCTACACGCCTATGAGCCGATTCTCAAATCACACCAAAGAAATATTCCTTGTGTTTCTGCACCAAACAGGAAAGAGCTTTCCCCAGCTGGACAAGCCACACAGTCCATACACATACACTCTGTGGAGCACAACTGCATGTGCCTGTTGATGGGCTTAATGCACTGAAGTATAATAGTGTCATAGCTTACTTCAGCTTTAACATCTCTCCATGCTTAGCTGATCCTAAAGATCCTATTTCTGCATTACACGCTATCTTCCTTCAGACTAATGTCTCTGTCTATAGGATCTTCCCTTGAGAGAAACTACAAAACAATGAAGAGTCAGGAAATGCAAGTCAACCACATCTTCCTTGACATAGCAGGATGACTTTGAGTAACACACTTTAAGAGCATAGAATAATTTGTGCGGTATGTATGGTACCCATGCTAAATTAGTTTGACAGAGGAACCTGAGAGACGGAATAATTTGTCTCAAAGGTCTCATATGCTATGGTATTTGCAATTACTGTCCTTTATCTGACATCTTAATAACAATGAAATACCTTATCCTACCTGGTAAAGAGCAATTACAATTGTTTTGCAAACTTTGCACTCCAAAAGTTTCAACATGAAAGGATTCAAGAAGGATCCACCAGACACAGAAACTACTTAGTATAGCAAGGGACTAGCACCTCACATGGGGACAACTGGACAGGGAAGAGACCACACAGCCACACTGCCATCTCCTCTTCAGCTGACTACAAAATATGGCACCACATCAGGTGGCTGGTTGGAGTGGGAAGCAGTTCTGCCTTCCTCACCCACCTGGGGAACCTTGTAAATCTGTCCAAGCATGAAGCTCTTGGCCAGGACAGCACCCAATTTAACTGAGACAGAACCTGTCCCTGATACACACAAAAAAAGATGCAGACAGGCTGGAAAGGATCTGGAGAAGGGCCACAAGAATTATCAGATGAACAGAAGACTAGAGAACCTGCCATATGTTGAAAGGCTGAGAGAACTGGGCTTGCTCAGCCTTGAGAAGAGAGGACCTGGGAGACTTTCTTACCATGTTCCAGTACTTAAAGGGAGGTTATCAAGAAGATGGAGACTTCCTTTTTACAAGGTGTTGCTTGGAAAACACATGGAGTAAAAAGTATAAGTTACTTCTGGGGACATTACAATCTTTCACCATGAGAACAAGTAGACGCCAAAATAATTTCTCAGGGAAAGTGGTAGATTTCCCTGCATTGGATAGTTTTAAGACTCAGCTTGACAGGTTTCTGAGTGCTGAGCCACCTCACTTAAGTTATATGTTTACCTAGAAAAGTTGATCTATATGATCCTTGAGGTCCCTTCCAACCTGCCATTCTATGATTCTGTGATTCTGTCGGAGACTGGACAAGTACTTGCATACCTGAACTACTACAGCTGATTTCATTAACAGCGTCAGATATTCTCATTTGCAAGACAGAATCTTCTCACTCGCCCCTAAGTAGGTTTATGTAGAGAGATAATAGATTATATGTGTAAATATTCTTGCACTTGCCAAACATATGTGAAAGTTAAAGATGAAAGTGTTAAGGGTCCCCGTTTGAATAAGCAATGAAAAGGCCAAGGGAGTCAAGAGTAATGCGGGAGCTAAAACACCCACTGGAGATGAAGAAATCTAAAGATTCTCCTATATCTGCATAAAAAGAGGAAGAAAAAACATAGCATTACCTGTGCAAGACCATCCCTTCCTCTAGGCTTAGGTACAGTCCATTGCCCAATCAAGAATGCTCAGAACAAAGGAAAGTTCCGTGTCATGGCAAACCCACGTCTCACTTGGCAGGATAACACCACATCACTGCCCATTCTCCCAGTTAGTCTTTCAGTGGGGCACTGGGGATGAATCCTGCCTTTCATGATTCATTTTGCCTGTTTGCCATGATTTATTTGTGGCACTTGCAATCTCTCCCATTCAGGTTTTGAATAGGTGTAAGACAATTTAATTTCCAAGACTGTTGGCAGTAACCCAGCAGAGCCAAGATCTCATGAAATACCAAAAATATTTGAAATATCCAGCAATCACTTAACCACTACTAATAAAAACTTGAGTCCTACTTTCCTCTCCTGGACACTACCCAGAGAAGAAACAATGCACTTTCAATCTTTAGCAAACCAGGACATTGTACTGACAGCAGCACATAGTGTGTCCAGCCCTGGCCTTGGCTCAGAGAAGGGATTTACCTGAGTTCACGTTCCCTGTGATATTGACTTCACCTCATAGCAAGGTATTTTACGACTTTTTTACAAGCTGGCTGACCAGAGATAAGAACAAATGTGTATGATTTTACCTGGCCATATATACACAATTAGCGACTAACAAACCCCAGAAGTGCTGAACCTGTTTCAGATAATCCCTAACATGTTGGCATGAGTACCTGAAGTTTGCTATAATTTCTTGGATCTGAAAATTAAGCTTGAATGCTGTAGGTAAAGGGTGCAGTAGCCTCTTCCTAAGAAAATATGAAGATAAAGCTAACATTTGGGAGCCTTATAGAAGGGCTAGTTGTGAGAATTTACAAAGGGTTAAAGGAAAAGGGTTTGTATTTTATGAGCACTGCCTCACCTGCTCTTTGTTAAGACACGAACTAAGCCTCAGTACAATAGTAAAGAAACTGAAGAGGTCTTTGCTTGGCAGTGGGTCGAGAACAGCTGTGAAACTAAATGATGACTAGAGAGAGAGAGAGAATATATGAGGTACCAGTATGCCTTACTGTACTTTTAAATTTATGCTGCAGATGGTGGAGTGTTTTCGAATCTCAGCACTCTGAAATAACTAACCTGGCAGGTGCACACCTGGTAGACTTCTAAGGGGAGAGATCCAACTCTTATCATTACAAAAAATCCAGTTGCTAAAGCTGAAGAACTGCGTGGCCATGCAGTTTTTAGTGGGGTTTTTTTGTTTGTTTTTTTGTTTGTTTGGTCATTGGTTTTGTTTTTTGGTGGGTGATTTTTTGTTTTTTTGTTTGTTATTTTAATAGCAGCATGCCCAATTTCACATGAAAGTCTGCATAAGAATTCATACAAACGTACACATTCTTGTCCATGTTCATGTACATTTAATGTGAAAATATGTTTGGAGTACCTGGAGCTAATGGGAAATTGAGGCATTTCAATAACTTTTTTTTTTTTTCATATTATTATCAGAAAAATTGATAACAGGAAGGAGGCTCTAACTCCAGTAAAAAAAATATATCCCTCAATTGATGTGATACTTTTCAACATCTGCCTCTTTTCTTCTCTTTCATAGAATGTATGCATGAATAATCAGACCACTGTGCTGCTGTTAATTGTAAAAATCATTAGTAAACTTCCAGGTGCTGTTTACTATATAACTATTGTAATTTTCTGTCCTAAAACCAGCATCTCACCAACATCATTGTCTGCCCTGGGGCATGGGGATTGTGCAGCTTTTACATTGTCAAAGGCAGTTGCAAGCCCATTTGCTAGCAATGAAAGAAATGGTTCCACACCTGCAGCGTTTGAGTCAATAATTCCTAATATTAGCAAGACCTCATGAGGAGAGGGCTTTTTTGCCAATCCTTTATGATTCAACACTTTACAATTCATTTGAAATCATTTAAATATTCTTTTATTTCGTTACTCCTACCCCATGTTTATTCTTCCCTTCATTTCTCCCTCCTCCTGAAACAAACCTATGAATAAGATAGGCATTATACCGTACCATACCTATGCAGCTAAAGAAACCAAAGAAATAATTAAAAAAAAATCTCTTATTTTAGCATATCAATTACTAGAGCTATCAAACACAAGGGTGGAGAGATGTTCTACAATAAAGTATGACTAAATACAGATGAAATCCAAATCTCTCTTGGAAATAACACCTGGTTTCTACCCCTCAAAAAAGTTACTTAAAAGTCAGATTTGAATCTCTGGGCCAGAACAAACTGCATCTCGTAAGCCAAACTACACATATCCAGAACTCAGATGGTTCAAATCAGAGTATTTTCTCTGATGTCAAGAGGGCTGCACCTGTCTGCACCTACCTGTGCTCTGCGTTTTTTTATTTTCAGCTATAACATACTATCCTTCCACAAGCCTTTGGTCCTCTCAAAAATTATTTTGGAATTTTCAGATTTATCTGGGTTTCTGAAATGCCTCCTGAATTGTAGCCTTCAGTTACCTCAAGAGACCCCCTTCTCAGAACAATTAATTCAGAGAGAATTCAGACTATTTTAACAGTAATGTAATTTCTGAAAACCACCAAATGATTCTGGCTACCAATCCATGATTTTCTAGAAATTTAATAGAGTGAATTTCATCTTCAGTATCATATACCTAGCATTACTAAGCTAAAATTAATACTAAGACAACCATCAAAGTTAGTTTTGACATAACATGCTCTTGCCAGGATCATCTCTGAGTAACTGTTCCTAAATAGAAATTTATGATTTCTAGCAGAGACAAAAATGAAGAGCCACCTGAATACACTTAATCCCACGCAGCACAAATATATCATGTGATTTAGAAAATTCCTACCTGCACGAGCTGGCCTGTAAGTCAGTGAAACTGCTGGGGAGGAATAAAGGTCACAGAACTGTAACCCGAGGCAGACAGTGGAGGCCCTTTCTTTTATAGTACTGAGTCCCCAAGACCCATTTGTGGTCCCTGGTAATTGGCAAATGCAGACAATCTGAAGAGAACCTGATAAAGAAAAACAGAGGAGTTCTTCATCAACAGCAAGAAGGGAGAAAGCAAATTTAAAAAGGATGTATGTACTGGGGGAGGTTCATTCAGCATAGCATGCTTTAAAAACAGCATTTTTCAGTGAAGCATTTAAGTATTTATTTAATGGCTAATGCTTGATTAAGATCAAGTCACTGACATAAATTCTGTCAGACTTAAAGGCTGACACACTCTGAAGTGCTTTATTGAACTGGAGCCCAAGCAATACTGACTTAATTAGGAAGAAATTCTAAAACCTCTAAAATATATCAGTGTCTTTGTAACAGATTGTATGGTCTTCCATAATGAAGGTTCTGCATTTTCATCAAAGAAACAATGAATTGTCGGGTAATGTTTTCATCATGAATACACATTTTCTAAGACATCTGGGTTTGCCTTTTAAAGACTCATCCACATAAACTTTCTTCTGAGAAGGAGATTTGATCACATAAATACCTTCTTTAAAATTACATTTTCATTTCTTAGAAAGATTTTTCCCATAATAGACATACTGTCTAAACGAATGGACTAAAATGCACAAAAAACCCATCATGGGAACTGCCCTCCACATCACTGACAATGGTATTTTCACACTCTTCAGGGTTAACCTATTTCTACTTTAGGAATTTTACTTGTGACCTGAAGCTTCCACAGGACAGTTCAAAAATCCTAACAAAAAGTCAAAGTTGATTTAGTGTTTTAAACAGATGTATGTCTTGAATCATCTTAAGGCAAAGATATTTGTAAATATCTGCCCCTACTTTTACCTTTTACTTGATGGTAAAAGGCCCCGAAATGTAGACTGAACTCATTTGGGAAGATGTAGGACTCCTCTACATCTGTGAAGGCTTTAATCTGACTTCTCGAATTGTTAGTCTGATTCCAAGGCCATTGAAATAAATGGGAAAAAAAGGAATTAATAGCCATCAATAGGTATGATTCAGACCCATTTGTTCTTCAAAGAACCTTTTTTTGGAACAGACTGGCTATTATGCTCTTCACCTTTAAGACTGACTGTCTTTTGCATCACTGGAAATTTATTTAAAATCTACTCTGCAAATAATCTGGTATTTATAATAACTAATATATAGTACCAATTCCTTTCTTGGCTTCCACATAGCGTTGTTCCAAATACTCAACTGGAAGTTTTTAGCGGGTTTAATTTTCATAACTCTGTGGAGTTTGTTCCAAGATTTCCAGGTGTGTCTGATCACTGAGTTATTTGTCTTTAAATCTTTCAGGGTGAATTCTTGGTAGGTGCCAACCTTGCATGTGTCTGTTAATTGATGCTCTATTTTCACCCATGGCAATTGCACTTCATCAGCCTGCCAGACTCTGGAAGCTTGAGCCAAATTAAAAGCCCACTGATAGAGCTTAACATTTGATAATTTTAAACCTCCATACTTAAGACTGGCAAAATGTTTTTTACTTCCCATCTTCAGCCTATGTTATTGAGAAAGAAAACAGATATGGCCTTAGCCACTTGCATATAATCTGCGCAAAAGTAATCTTGGAAATGCACAACACATTTGTGGAGATGAGATTATTTGAAATGTGAACTTGAACAGGTCCTAGTGGCTGAGATCTTCTTTTATATTCTGATTTGTATTTATGACTTTACAATTTTAAAGTTTCTTTCAGAGTCTTTTCCTATCTTCCATACACTTCAAGGATCTGAAAGCATCACACACTGTCCTTGAGAGTGCTTTGATTTTAGACTGCTTTATGTGGTCACTTGATACTTGGGTAAAATGGTAAAAATCAAATACTACTGTCAGGTAATCAAATGTATGCAAGTATAGGGCCACATCTGCACCACACAGCAAAGCTCTCTTTTGTTTTAGACCACTTCTTCAGAATATGCTATATCATATTCTGCAGATTTCTGTGTAATTGTGATGTTAGAATATCTAAATGGCATTGAATGGCAGGAAGGAGGGAGGTCTCATTTACCACATGAAGATCCTGGCAGAACACAAGGAGGAACAGCAAGTCAGAGGGCAGGTAAGAAGTATAAACTAACCTGGAGACCATTCCCCACGTTGCAGATTTAGGACCAATCAGAATGAGCTCCCATTTCTGTGAGCTAAAATGTAGAATTGGTCCTTTAGCACATTATTTGCCATTTTGCTATAAGAAACTTATTTTAATCTTCTTTTATGAGAAGACAGACCAAGACATTATAGGAAACAATGTAGAGCAGAACAACAGGGAAGGTAAGTTACTCTGAAGCCCCTAGATCTGTTACCACAAGCTGTTTCTTCATTTAACATCTCCACTGTGCCCTTCTCTTCATAATAAATACCATATTATGGTTTTGCTCTGAACTAAAGCTGAACTATTTGGTGTTAATGTGAGAGGGGTTTTTTTACAAATTATTTAAGGCACAATTTCTGTTTATGGTCCCAAGGTATATTCTAATCACCTTTGTTTACCTCATATTCCTTTCCTAATTAACTGACAACATATTAGCATACTTTTTTTATCCCTAGAGTATTAATTATACATAATTTATACCATAAGCACTTATTCCTTATCAGTCGGCTGAATAAAACATTTACCTGTTTATAGCTACTTTAAGTTAACATTTTTATACAAAAAACTCACCTGAGACTTTCAATCAAATTATCAGATTTTTAATTTTCTGTTACATAATGATACTGTATTAGCCATTGTAGTATTTTATTCCACTCTAGGCTAAACAGTCATTTACTGGAGCAGAGAGCTGGCTGCATTAATTAACCAACATGCTCAGTTGAACAATAAGCTGCAAATAATAAAAATGCAAGACAAGACAATGTATAGACCTTCTGTGTTAATAGTATGCTGGAGAACAGTACTAAACCCTGCCCTGAACAGTACACATGTAGCTCAGTGAGGGCTATGTATCTGCAACAGGCTCTGTCTGACAAAGAAGAGCTGAACATTGTCATTCCCAGGATGCTAAATTAATTGTGCAGATTTTATCTTTGCCCACTAAAACTCAGCCATCTCTGAATGCAAGCTGCAGAGGGACTGGGTAGAAAAAAAGGAGTATTCTATCACTTCAAGAAAATAAGTTGATAAAGACACCATTTCAAGGAGCTTTGCATAAATGTTAAAAAAAAAAAAAAAAAAGGAAATGCATAAAGCCCACTGGTGAAGTAAACATGATTGGCATTACTTTAGAACATTGAGTTTTATAGGACTAGTAGGACTAAAGTAAATTAGTTTATCCCAACACATATCATGCCTTGGTTGTCCTGTTCTGTTTGCCTCCTTTCTTCCCCTGTCACCCTTCTTCCTTATATTTTTTTCTTATTTTTTGTGGTTTTTTTAAATCCTTCTGTGGCTTTCTGAACTACTTACATGTACTTACATTCACCTGCCAATGTTATTCTCACAAAGAATCTTTTTCCCATTTGATTTTTATTGTCCATTCCCCTCCCACCTCCTGTGAGGAGGGGACTGTGACTTCACACTCTCAATCACTAACACATTTCTCACTCTATCTCCTGCTTCTTTCCTTTCCTTTGTTTCTGGTCTTCTCTCATATCACTGTCCATATACTACCTTCTCCCTCATCATAGTTCTCTATTTACTTAGCTCTTACTTCATTTACTATTCATTATTCCTCTGTTCTTTGTACAACCATTGTGCCTTAGAGCATGAAGCAGGGTCCATTGTACCAGGCATTATAGAAACAAAAAGTAAACCATGGATCTCTGACCCAAGCAGCCAGATACACAAGAAGAAAATAGAAGAGACGATTGCTAGATGAAAAGAAAACCTTCTCCTTTCACCCCTGCATATATATTGTTCAATTTACTTCAGAAGGGGGAGTATAAGGACAGCGTTGTTAAATAAAAGTAGTGAGGATTGGAAGCACATGAGCATTTTGGGGGCCGGAGCAGAGGGGGGAAAGTAAGAGAACAATACAGTAGAAAATGTGAAAAATGTGAGCCAGAAATTTTCCTCACGGGAGACCTTTAAGGGCAAGAGGCACATGGGAGGACATTGAAAAGATCACGCAACATGCCTGATGCACAGTTAAAATGACAATTACAGCAACTCATAATGACCAGTTCTGTCTTAGGGTCAGGATTCATCTGACTTACATAGACATCAAATATCTGAATCAGTTTCTTGATTCTTTCCACAGTCAACTAGCAAAGGGAGCTTCTGGACTGCAGTCCATCACTAAGCTAAGTGAAACAGCCAAGGCTGACTGCATCTTAAAAATGCATCAACCTTTTCCTTTTGGCTGAAGATGATCCTGACCAGCTCAAATATTGAGTCTAGAAACTCAAAGGCAGGAAAGAGGGACTCTGCAGGCATGTCCATCCTTGATAACAAACTGGCCTGAGTCCTAATATTGTCCCAACTGTGCTCCTGTGAGCCCAGCAGCAGGAAGCCAAAATGTTGCTGGGCCACCCAGGTGCTTGAGGCCTGTGGGAGCCCTCTTACCAAGCAGATAATTAGGTGTAACAGCAACTTGAGGCTCTGCCATGGTTTCCTTCTCCTCCAACAGGCAGAATGGCGACTCTCAGAGCCAGGCCAGGTCAAGAGGCCCAGTTATCTTTTTTTATCTTGTCTCAAATCTTTTTGCTTTCCTTTGCAACTGTCACGGTTTAACACTGGCCCAGTAATTAAACCGATAACAGATGCTCTCTATCAATCCCCCTCTCCTTCCTGATAAGGAAAGGAGAGAGAATAAGGGAGGGAGAGACTGCTTATGGGTTGGAAACTAAACTACACAACTTTAATGAAACAGTAATGATAAATAGGAAAAATTACTAAATATATACAAATATACAGGAAAAGATTGATCCCACGTTCCTCCCCCCTTTCCCCAATAACTCTCACGTCACCACGGAGGCTGCAGGGCAGCCCTGGGAAAGTCCAGGCTGGACCCCTGGGGTCAGGAGCAGTCGGGAGCTGGAGGCAGGAACACACAGATTCAGGCTGGCATGGATCAGGGCCACAGGCAGACAAACGGACAGAATCCTCCCAAGATGCCGAAGCACACAGGGAACAGTCAAAGGGAAGGCAGGAAGAAGAAGGGGTCTGTCCCTCGTGATCCCTCAAATTTATACTGAGTATGACGTGTATGGGATGGAATAATCTGTTTGGTCAGTTCTGGCACCTATCTTGTCTGTTCCTCCCCAAAGGAGGGGTTCAGGTGGGATCTCTTTACTCCTTCTGGAGGGTAAAATGTTCCTCAGAGCTGAGCAGTGTCCTTGGTTCTGCATACCAGTCTCTGGCAGTAACCATAAACACCGAGTGTTATCTGTCCTAGAAGCAGACACTGCCTGAGAAACTTGCTGTTAATTTCAACAAGTGCAACTACTTACGAGAAACTTAGCTGAAAGCAAAAGTACAATCCAGAAAATCACCTTTATCCTGGCCCAAACCAGGACAGCAACATAAAACATTTGCTAATTTAGAGTCTTCTACTTTGCTGTGGCTGGCTTCTTGACTGAGAATAGTATTTTTAATTTGATTGTGAATTCACACAGTGCTCCAAACATAACCCACATAAACCCTACATTTGTCAGGAACAGATGTATCCTGATATAGAGACATTGTCTGGCTTCTCTTAACAGGTTCTAAAACCTTGTTACAGCTGTAGCTGTAACTAGAAGGTGAAGATCCTGGAATAATGTCCTCCTTACCACTTCTGTCACAGCTTAGCAGTTTAGGTGAACTATAAACTGAAGGACAAAATTACTCTCACCCCCCACCGAGGGAAGATATAAGAGGAATAAAGACTGGAGGCTTGAAGTTGGAAACTGAAAGAAACTGGAGACAGATTTACCAGCTCAAGGGAAAGGCAATAACATAAGGGATAAAGTAACAAAAATACCAATATGTACAAATAAATACAAATATATATATATTCAACCAGAACGTGATGGCAGCAGGGCCGACACAGGAGGTGGGGGTCCATGACTCTTCCCAGCACCTGATAGATCCAGGCTCTGAAGAGCACGTGGGGAGCTGGTGGTAAAGGAGCACAGGGGAACAGCAGCACAGCCAGGAGCAAGAGGAAAAGATCCTGACCTTTATGGACTATGAGCAGGAAATGGGAGGGAATAGACCCCTCTGTGTTCCACCCCTCTCAGCCTCTGAAAGACCTCCTTTAGCTTCAAATTCAAACAATGTCAACTTCTAATACACTTTTTTTCTTCTTAGCACCAGTTTGAATCTTGCTTTCTTAGTCCAGGCCTGCACCCCCTGGCTCCTCTTGTCCCCACTGTTATGTTGGGACTGCCTCTTGCTGTCACCATCCTGCGGAGCATGGGACACTCATTTCAGAGGCTGGACGGCTCCTTTCTTGCTGTGCACCTCCAGCAGGAAAATTAACTCATCTGACATTCATCACCATGTTATGAGCTCTTTCACTCTTTTCTCTAGCTCAGTTAAATAAGCCATAAGGAGGCTGTCCTTTTGGAACACATGCAATTTTCATAATCTCTCAGGCACTGAATATCTTTTAAAAAAATAAGATTAGAGGCCAGGGCTGGGGCACATAACTCGTGCTAGCCAAGTCAGTTCAGACATTGTTAGGGACTGTCCTTACAGAATCCTTGAATAGTTTAGGTTGGAAAAGACCTTTATGATCATAAAGACCAAACATTAACCAAGCACATTGCTGAACACCACATCTACAGTAACTTAAATATCTCCAGGCATGGTGACTCCACCACTTCCCTGTGCAGCCTATTCCAGTGCCTGACAACCATTTCAGTAAAAAAATTTTTCCTAATACCCAACTTGAGGCCATGTCCTCTTCTTCCACCACTTATTACTCAGAAGAGACCAACACCCCCCTCGCTACAACCTCCTTTCAGGCCTTCTGATACAACCAAAATAACACAAAACCTACACTATCAACTTTGCTATGAGACAGAAGTTCAAATGTTTTCAGAAAAATCAACACAAAGATCTCCTGAAAGAAAAAAATCCACACCTCAAATAATAGGGCTTACTCCCTGAGAAAGCAATTCCTCTGGCCCAATTCACAGTACATCAGAAACCTTCATTGATGAAAATTAACTTGACTCCATTCAATGAACACAGAAATAAAATGTAGGAATTATTTCCTTCACATTTTGACTGCTCCCTAATGTTCTTTGTAGTAAAACAAATATTTATGTTCCAGAATCAAAGCCAATTTTCAAAAAACATCATGCAAATTAAAGAGTCTTTTTGAGTTACAGCACAGTATTAATTAATTCAGTCTGTATTTAATGCAGGGCCATTCCATTATATGGAGTACTGAAATACTGTATGATATTCTGGGTGTTCTGATTGGACTTTTTGACTGAAGTAACTTTACTGGTTTTAATATTAAAATCAGCTTCACTTAAAATGTCTGAAGAGAGAATTTAATGACTTTGCCTCAAGAACCTAAGCTCTGCCAAGTCAGTATTTATAGTATAAAATTATAGAGGGAAGCTTGTCTTACATGACCAAGAAATAAAAACAGCAGTTGTCACAGGAAGTGGTCAGTTAGTAAGGGGCTGTCCACAAAACATGTTCAGCAATTTGAGATGTTGAAGTTGAGAGTGTTGTGTAACTCATGAATTTACTATGAATACTGAAATATTTGTCACTTATCTTGAAAAAGTAACTGCTGAAGACGAATCATAGAATAATTTGGGTTGCAAGGGACCTCTAAAGGTCATCTAGTGCGACCCCCCTACAGTAAGCAGGGACACCCTCAATTGGATCAGGTTGCTCAGAGCCTTGCCAAGCCTCACCTTGAGTAACTCCAGGACTGAGGCCTCGATTACCTCCCTGAACAACCTGGTCCATTTTTCCACTGCCCTCATGGTAAAGAATTTTCTCCTAACATCCAATCTAAATCTACCTTTCCCTAATTTAAAACCATTGCCCAGGATTCTATCACTAGGAACACTGCTTAAGTAGAAATCACAACTTCCAGTATAAAACCAGTATAAAAGCATCTTTCTAGCCCTAGAAATAAAAAAATATGTTAAAAAAATAGTATCTCAGCTTTATTAAACTGCATTATTGTTGAGGGCTTGAGGTTGATAATATTACATAATCCCAGACTCTGATAACATTATTTCTCTGGACAATACTGCAGAAGGTACACAAGGACATTACAGAAATGTAACAATGTCCAGTGTCATTATAAATAGCCTATTGAGTGTGTTTATAAAATAAGGATCACAGACTCAGTAGACACAGTGTAGAGGAAGGTGATGCTGACCTGTATCATGCAAACATTCACCATGTTATAGTTATGATATACTACAGAGAAAAATTAAGCCGTTTAAGAACTTTGCCTCCATCCCTCTGTTTATTTTTTGTCTGTTTAGTGAACTATGAAATCTGTATATTTCAGTCTTGAGATTTAAGGTACTGCATGATCAAAGCACCCAGTCCTGGAAAACTGTTTTCAATGAAAAATGATAGCAGGAAATATGGAAGCTTCCTCTATGTCCACCTTAGGACTTAAGAGTCCTGTTTACCCACCTTCTGTTCATCATCTCCCCACATTTCATCCTCCTCTTCTTTAGATCTTTTCTTAGCATTGTTATATTTGCATAACTAGCAATTCTCAAGTCCTTGGGTGAATTGCTTTAAAATTCCACACCCCCACAAAAGCTCTTCTCTTTCTACTGTCTGCCTCCAGAACTGCCAGCAGAGCATTTTAGATGAAACAGTTGTTTTCAGATGGGACCTTCTGGATTCTGTTCATGCAAGAAGGGAATCCCAATAGCCATTCTGGAAACTCAGTGGACCTTTCCAATTCCCAATGAAATCTGTGAAGAGACTCTGAAGCCTAATCCATCAGAAATTTGTGTTAGCAGCTGCTGGACCACAGATGTTTGGCCTCTCTACAGACCACATATGGTAGCTGATGCTTCGATAATGAGTGAGAGATCTCTTGTCCACACAGGCTGTACAAAGCTTAATTATATTTCACCTTGCCCCTTTCCAAGAAATAGGTCAGCTACATGGAAAATAAACTAATATCTCTGGACAAAGGATGATGGAAGAGCATTTGTCATTGCATATATTACTAGAAACAAGGAGAAAAAATTCTGTTTCTAACCAACAGCTTTTTCTAATATTACCTCCTCTATTGAATAGTGATAAATAAAGGGGCATCTCTCCACCACCACTGGCTGGGGTTTTTTGCAGCATTCTCCAGGTAATACATATTTTTGTGTTGTTCAAACAGAAAATGTATTTTCCTACTTCTTGAAAAGTCACACGGTTTACACTCACTGAAATTGAGAGAGTAGAGTACATTCCTTTGTAAGAATGTATATGAAGTTAAACTGTGGTATTACGAAAAACACAGTTCACAAAGCCAGTAGAAAGCTATATATAAAATGATATTTTCATTTGAGATGAAGCCGGAGACAAAAGAGATATAGGTAAACACAGCTGCAACATTTTTAGGCATATAATCAAAGGCACAAAAAAATATTGGGAAACTATGTTAATTATTGTAATTAAATTGTGAACAGTATTGATAGAAAATTATCTTTAAAGAGTCTAAAATCAAAATGAATCTTTTAACATATGGGAATTCTAGAGGAAAAATGTACCAGAGCAAAAGTACCCGTTACCTACTTGCTTCTTACTGCTAAAAGACCTTGAAACTTAAGAGATAAGAAAGAAATGGAAGAAACATTCTTCAGTTCTGGTTCACTGGATCCCCTAGTTTATGAAGAAATAGGAAACTGGGGCCAAAATAATAACAGGGGTTTTTTAACCATTCTGTGTTAAAACACTTCCTTCTTCATCTGCACCTCCAATGTTACTCCCTTTTTATACGTTTCTGTATCTTCTTCCTTTATCAGTCTTTCAAGTCTGATTTTTTCCTTATTCCCTGTAGGCATGTTCTTCTTTTCATATTGTGAATACCATAGAGGGTGAGTGCATGCTCAGCTTTCAGCAGAGCTTGCTCTTGATGGATTTTTAAGCACAAGCTTAAAATTGTATTTGTCAGTGGAAGACCATGAAGCTCCCTATGCAGTCCATGGAGACAGGCAAGTTCTCCCCAGATGGATTCACAGTGTAGAAGCTAAACTAGACAGTTGCAGTGACTGTTCAGGCAGCCTGAGGTAACCAGGCACCTGAAGGAGATTGTCCTTTGTCATTCCACGGAAGACAACTAAGGCTACACAGATGAACTTTCCAAGGCTTTTTTTTTTCATATTCATGCATTTCTTTTAATACATGTCACCAACAGTTTGCTCTCCAGAGGCCTTTAGTTCAACAGGATTCTCTACATTAAGTTACAACAAAGGAGGAGGAATCATTTTGAGTCCTAATTTACTATGTAGCACATACCCATCTAAAGACTTTATGGTAGTATAGGGACCAAAAAAGCCTGTCTACTACTCTAATGTCAACTCCTTGACATAACTTCAGCCTAATACAGGTTTAAAACCAGCTAAAGGTCTGACACATCCTCTTTCAAAGTGGGGATGGATGCAGTGGCCTTGTCTCCAGCCCTACCAATGCCCTGCAGATACAGATGGATGCTGTGGTGCAGAGCATGTGCTTGCCTTCCGTACAACCCTGGTCTTTTTCCTGGCTGCTCAGAGGGGAGCCTGTGCACCCTTCACTCCATGTTGGCCGTGAAGCCTCAGTAGTTCTGAGTGCAGTGTGAGATGTGGAGTGAGTTCCTTACTCTACAGAGTCAGTCAGACCTTAAAGCAGGATGTGAAAGGGCATGTATAGCTCCACAGATTTGAGTAGCTACCTGGTAGCTGTTTGGAGAGGTGAAGTCTTTCTTGTTTTCCATTTAGAAACTATTTTTCACAGTTTATCTTTTGGAGGGAGAGCTGACCTCATTTTTACACACAAAAACATTGAACTGTTTCAATAATTTTTACATAATCTTTTGCTTTTGCATTGTTTCGACAGAATAATTTTCCATTAAGATAAAATAAAGATGAGCAGACTGCAGCCACTGAACAGAGTGTGCTGGCAGAGCAGAGCAGCAGTATAATGACATTAAGGCTCAGATTCTTTAAACATTCAAAAAATAAATCAAATTATGAAAGACCAAAAAAAACCCCAACAAACACAGTCCAAATTTGTCTGAGCAGCACAGAGTCATTTGGAGGCCCTTCACAAATGCAGAACAATTGGCTACACCTAAAGCCCTTAACTGCTCCAGCTGGTTGTTACCTGACTGCTAAAGCCTTTTGGACCAGTCAGTAATGTTTAAATAATCCACATCCAGACACTGTCTTACACCTTCCTTAGTGGACTGCAGTGTAAATGCATGGTACAATTAATTAACACTGGGATGAAAACCAGAGTCTCCAGCTTCCAAAACAAATGCTCAGCCATGTAGCCAAAAGCACAGCTCCAATGGCATAAGCCAATTTACTCTCTGTTTTATTAAACTCTAACAATGTTTAGAATCACTAAGTCACAGTGGGTCTGGCACTTCACATGATGAACCTTGGTGAACATGTCCTTACCCACCCAAACACAATTGTTAGAGTATTGCTAATTCCTCTTATCTGAGGCATTTCTGTTTTACTGGATATTGTCTGTAATGCTGCAAAATTTGGCCACATATGGCTCCTGAACCCAACTAAGAAGTGTCTCCCTGTGTGTGTGCATGTGGCTGCTTCCCTTCTAAAAGTCTGCAAATTATTTTTTGACCTATGTGTTTCTCATGACACTGCCTGCGAGCACTCTCTTCTGCAAACAGCTATAGTCAGATTTGTAGCAATGATTCACCCCCATTTACTTGCAATCATCTGAAAGTTAAGTTTCAAATACAAGCTGATTTTCCAGACTTCCTATATATTCAACAGGCTGATGCAAGCACCTCTAGAAGGCAATTCATCCTAAGCAGGCAGCTTAGCTGTGAAAGAGGGTCATTTGCACCAAGGTGACCCATCTCTCTTTCCTAAGCATTGATGTAGTCTAGACACCACCTTGCAAATAAGGTTTTTTCAGGTAGCATGAATCACCTGAGGGGCATCCCATCCTTACATACTATTTAGATTCCAAATAATACCTTGGTTTTGAAATTTCGTATTAACTTTTCTTCTATAAATACAGGCAAATTGAAGAAACTAAGTACATTTCGGGATATTATATCAATTATGTTCAAACACTGTATACAATTCAAGGAGAACAGCAACAGGTAACTTCTACATTTAAGCAGAAATTTCCTTTTTTTTAGTTTTCTATTGACGTTCTTCACAGAAATAAATTTTATTCAAACCTTTCTTGAACTCTGTGCAGCCAGATATAAGACCTATGTGTTGGCTTCTCTTAAGCTCTTCTCCTTCCCTCAGTGGGAGGGGAAAATAATCATTCAGTTGAGACAATCTATTGTTCTACCTTCTTGCAAGAAGCAATAGTAAAAACATTTTGTTTTTTCTTAAGCACCTAAGGATCTTACATGTGTAAGTTATTAAAAAGAGTGTTTGTAACAAGGTGAGTACTTTACACTATGACTGCAATTCATTAGATTTCAACACCAGGCTAGTCAATCTAAGTCCCCCTTTTTTCCCTTTAACAGAGAGAAATGGGCACTTTTACAGTCCCTTGGAGTTTTGAGGAGGCCAATTTCTCTGTCTTGATGATGAAGTTTATGGTGACTAAATCAATTATAGAGATCTTAAACACAGACAACAGCATTTCATCCAATCAGTCTGAGGGTCACAGGGAAGGATCAATGTATTTATATTTAATGACTTCATAAATGGATTAAGGCAGATGGAAATGATAGTAGCCACACAAATCACAGTCACTGTGATTTCAGTTGCCACTGTGCCTAAATAACTATTCAGTTCACCAGCCATGACTGTCTACTTTTGGGTGAGCTGTATGGTTTTTTGCACTTCATTAACTAAATTGCTATTTAGGCTGCATCATCCTTATTGTTCAGACCACACACACCACATCCCTCATGGGAGCTTGGACACCTGCCTCACATGTGAGCAGTGTATTGATGGGACTGGATCTGAAGCCAACCATAAATGTCCAAATTTTGCAGAATGTTATCATCATCTCAACAGACCTGAAAAATCAAATCCTACCTGCTACCTGGGATTCTCTAATATAATTTCATATCAGTTAATCTATATCAAGATCATCACTTTTCTATTTATAATACACAGATTAACATGAGAGCATTTTTTTTCACCAGCAGGTGAAAGCAGGTTCTCTGAACATTTTAAGTAATGCTACCCTCCAAAAGTACCAGGCCTTTAAAGAACCCTCTCTAGACTTGTAAAGTAAAAAAGTGAGCATTGTGACCAAATGTGTCAAAAAAATGTGGTTTAGTAACCACATATTTAGAATATTAAGGTTATTAAAATAGCATAAGCTGGAAATAATTGTGGTCAGCTGGTACAGTGCAATAATTCCATTTTAGTTCACTTCTAGCCTGTACTTGTATATAAAGCATCTTGTTTTAACATCTGCTTTCTACATATAATTATCACTTCAGATCTGTTTTGCTTCAAAATAATCTTGAGCAAATAGACGTTACTTGTCCTTCTTTTCCATTCATAGCTGTAGGTGACTGATAGTAAACCAAATTCATCTCCATTATCTGTCTTCACCTAAGCTAGCTCCTCTGGTTGCTCCCTTCTAACAGAACACTAAGATGTGAGTCTTTGTTTTTGCTATAAAGCTCACCAAGTGCACTGTCCTGACTCATTCATAAGACTTGGCTCTCTCTTTTAGGTAGTTCTACCATACTGTCTTTGATAGTTTTCACAGCTAGCATTAAATGTTTCTTTATAATGTTAATAGTCACAAGAGAAGGGTATTAAAATGTTCATAGTTGAAGACATCTTTGCTAATAGAAGTTGCCTATAGCTCTTACACTGGCAAACATGCTTTATTATAAGATCATTTCTCATAGGAAATGTTTAAAGGTTTCATCAGCACCTTTAATGCATATTTAATGCAAATGCTCCCATCATTAAAACCACTATGATGGTTTTCCTGCAAGTTGTGTTGGGGTGCCTCCAAACAGCAAGGGAGAGAGGAGAAGGAGACAGTGTGGGCGAGAGATGTCTGGATTTTAGCTAGCACCTACACTAGAGCCTTAAAAACATCTACCAGTGTCCAGATTTCTTGAGAACATGTGACTCTCCTGAAGCGAGCAGAGGCCATTTGGCTCATCATGTCTCATTCCTTTTTCCATCTACACCATGATATCTTCTAATTGTCTCTTTAATGACCTTGGTGTTTTTGCCTTAACTATCTTGCCTAGAAAGCCATTCCACACATTTATGATTCGCTGCTTGAAAAAAATGCTTCCTGACATCTGTTCTAAATTTGTTTTTCTTTAATTTTCATTTATACCCTCTCCTTCTATCATCTGTGTTGGGCTGAAAATAGGAACCCATGTTGACATTTTCTGAACCGTTTAAATTTTATGTTCTTTAATTAAAAAATCCCTCTCAAGTAGATGGAAATCTAACCTGGTGGTAGAGAAGAGAACACTGTATTTCTAGTAAAAACAGTAATTTTAAAAACATAAAAATTCACTGATACATATATTTAATATTACATAGGTCAACTTGTTAATGTTCTCCTAAAGAAGTTCAAACTTTTTGCTAGGGTTCATTCATGAAGAGGGCATGAAATGCACTTAAAAACACTTTAAAAATGCCAGAACCTAAGATTATTTTCTGTTGTCTTTTTGTTTTCTTCTATTATGTCCTTTTATTTTATGCTTTTATTCTTCTTTAGATGTCCTAGTGTTACAAGAATCATATAAAATTCACATTAAAGCCACATTAAAAATCCAATTTTAAAAAAATGCTAAACCCTGTAGTTTTTCATATTTAGATTTTTTGTAAAGATATCTGAATTTGGACTGCCAAGGACTGGAACATACTCCCAGTGAAGGAGCACTGGCACAGGCTGCCCAGAGATGTTGTGGAGTGTCCTTCTCTGGAGGCTTTCAAAACCTGACTGAATGCATCCCTGAGTGGTCTGCCCTGGGTGATCCTGCTTTGGCAGGGGGGTTGGACTTGTTGATCTCTAGACATCCCTTCCAACCCCTAACATTCTATGATTCTATGATCTTCTCTACTGATGTTTAAAATGTTTTTTCTGCTGAGGTCGTGCATTATTACCCAAGCAGATAATAAGATCCTGGGGTTTCAGTACACCATGTTTGAGTGCCATATATCCTCTGGAATTCTGCATTTTCTGCTGCTTTCTGGGGCCAAGTGCCTCAACTGAGCCTGTATCTATGGAATGTAGAGTAGTTTCAGAAACTTACAAAGAAACAAAGGAAGGCAGAATCGGTTTAACAGAATGAGAAGCGATAGCCATCTCGACAGTTTTCCCGGGTAATTTGGCTTGATGCTTATGCCTAAAATTCATTTTGTTAGAGTGACGGATCTGCAGCAGAACTGTGTAAGGAATGGACAGCTAGGTTAATGCCACTGTGCTGTTAGAGGCAGAAGCCAAAAATTCTCTTTAATGTCACATCATTAGGAAGCCCCTGTGTAAGCATCTTTCCTGAAGTACTGTGAGAATCTGTGCACCAGAGCTGGTGGGAGGGATCCTACACCAGCTGCCAAACATGACATTTCTGGACAGGCTGCTGAACCCTCAGCAGGTGACATCTGTGAAGCAGCCTTTCATCTTCCTGCCTCTCAATGGTGGGGGTACCTGCATGGGGCAGGGATCCCAGAGAGGCTCTATGAATGCAGCCTGTCTCTTGCTCCCAGCTGGGCTTCCACAGCCACAGGCTGAGGATCCCAGAATTTGAGCTTCCAGTGTCAACATCTGCTCTCAGAGCCTCTTTTGTCCGTTTCTCTCTTTATGTGCTGACAGCTAAAGCCCAGTCCAGCCAATATAAACCGTCTGTAATCAACAGAACACAATCTACTGACTGTTTACAGCTCACGAGCAATAGGTATATTTTTTCACTCCTGCAGTGTATTTAACTGAATAGGAGAGTGATGAACCAGCAGAAAGGATTGAGCAATTCAGAAATTTTTCAATCACTGTAAAAAAAGGGAAAGCTTCAAGGCATGATCTGAGTGACAATTTCCTTATAGATTATAAAATCAGGAGCATTTAAAATTTTAAAGCATTTATGCAGTTTGTTGTTTTCTGTCATATACTCAGATGTTAAATGAACTATTTTTTGAGACAGTAAGGTAACACAAAATAAATTTAAAAACCAAAGTGGTTTATTTTTTCCTTTTCACAAAACCACCAAAAACGCAAACATTCTTTTCACAAAATTCCAAGTGATGCTAAATGTAATTTATTCATCAGGATTAAGGTTACCACAATGAATAGCAAATTAATTGCTAATCATTTGCCACCCTATTTTAAAGTGTTACCTATCCATCTGTAATTTTCACAGCAAACATTTCTTTTGGTTCAAGTGCCACCAGCAAAGGCATGGTCACCCATCAAAAGGACATTCAAATAAATAATAAGCAGAAAATTACATAATAGTATTTATATTTCTTTGCTAGATGCTTCTGGGTTACTTTTCTTTATGAAGGAAGCAAGATTTTACCTCAATGCTAGATAAATGTAGGTGAGATTATTTCTTGTGGCCAAAGGGTAAGGATAGCAAACATGAGGTATGGATTCCATGACAGGCAACCTGGCCTCCATGATCTTGAGCCTTTCAGAATAGAAAGAGGACCTAAGTAAATATCTAGAAGTTGAAATGTCCTCTGAATTCAAACTGAACTGGGGTCCTAAATAATCATTTAATAAATCAGCCTCAACCTTTGGGTTTTCTTGTTTGATGTTTGTAAAATTAGCACCCCAAGTAAGCCTTTCATTGTTTTAATGTATGGTGGTTCTTAATGTACATTGGGAGCCTTGGGGTAAAGAAGTTCAGTAACTGTGAGGCACAACTATCTTCAGGAAGTTCATCCTCCTGACACTGGTGAAACAATAAGGTGACATTTACTTTTACCACTCCTTTTCAGCAGGTCAGTGATAAAATGTGCTAAAACAGATGTAATAATCAATATGGACACGGTAGTGCTGGATAGGGAGCACCAAACATGATTTGTGCATACCTAAACACCTGGCCTGGCTCTTCAGCAGGGGCACTATACCTACAGCTCTGCAACCATATCTTGTCTCAACAGACACTGAGTGAAAATAAAAATCAGGCTTGTAACACGAGGAAAGGACAGAAGCCTGGAAAGTACACAATTTAGAAGGTCAGGTGTGTGCCGGGTAGGTATCAAGACGTATCCTCGCTACAGAAAAATAAATGGTGAGTTTCTATCTCAATATAGTTTAGAAAAAAGACTACCCACCTGGATGATGTTTGCAGTATAAATAGAAAGGAGGTGACACGTGACCAAACTTGTAATCCTAACAAATAATTTACTTTTATATTGTGGCTGGAACAATCACAAAGACATTTACCTTTAAAATACATTCATAAATATTGCAAGGACCTCTGAGCACCCACTCGTATATTTGGAGCATGAGCATTTCTGAGTAAGCACCAAGTCTTTGTTATGCATGTACAACACAGGGGTGAATGCTGAATAGAATATTGTGAATACTTCAGCATGTAAATACAAATAATAAAATAATAGCTATACACTTAGCTGCTTAGCTGTAACTTCAGACCCCTATAATTAAGAAGTAATCTCCCAACTAGAACTTTAATGCAACATCAGTTCTACTAGATCCTGAGAAAACTTCCAAATCAGTACAGATGGAGAGAAGAGCGTGGTGGTATCTCGGATTTCCACCGCTCTAAGTCATTATCTAAGTCATCATCAGGAACAGTGTGGCCAACAGGTCCAAGGAAGTGATTCTGCCCCTGTACTCAGCGCTGGTGAGGCCACACCTCGAGTACTGTGTCCAGTTCTGGGCCCCTCAGTTCAGGAAGGAGATTGAGGTCCTGGAGCAGGTCCAGAGAAGAGCAAGGAGGCTGTGAAGGGACTCCAGCACAAGTCCTGTGAGGAAGGGCTGAGGGAGCTGGGGGTGTTGAGCCTGGAGAAGAGGAGGATCAGGGGAGACCTCATCACTTTCTACAACTCCCTGAAAGGAGGTTGGAGCCAGAGGGGGGTTGGTCTCTTCTCCCAAGTAGCTACCACTAAGACGAGAAGGCATGGACTTAAGCTCTGCCAGGGGAGGTTTAGGTTAGATATTAGGAAAAAAATCTTTACAGAGAGGGTGATCAGACATTGGAATGGGCTGGCAAGGGAGGTGGTGGATTGTCCATCCCTGGATGTTTTTAAGAAGAGACTGAATGTGGCACTCAGTGCCATGGTCTGGTAACCACAGTGGTAGTGGATTAAGGGATGGACTTGATGATCTCAGAGGTCCTTTCCAACCTGGATGATTGTGTGATTCTGTGGTTATTGCTCACAATAAAAAAAGAGCAAATAACTCAGAAGGAAATGTAACCACTCTCTGGGTCATTATTCTGCAATTTTTCAGGGGGGTTATCATCAATAATGAAAAAAAAGAGCAGTGGATGTTCCTAACTCAAATACTGTGGAGAATACATGTATTAAAGGATGAAGTTATAGTGCTACCTACTTTAGCAATTATAACATGTAGGTAGATAAGAATAGTGGATTTGTCATAAGCCTTTTATTGGGGAATCAGCTACTGAATACTAATAAATCACTACCATTGTCTATAAACACCTCAGTCATCTTGTGTCTCTGCTTACATTCAACCACACTATATTCAACCCCCCACCTCTGCTAAATTTTCAAAACTCTGTTTTGCAAAAACTGTTTTCTTAAAATTACATCATCTCCAGTTCTTACATGTTTTGGGGATCAAAATAGTCTGATTTCTTGCAGATTTATTTTTCTAATGCCAGGTATGCAATTATTTTGTCACTTTGAAGAGAAGAACAATGCTGTACTTACAAAAAAATACAAAACCAAAACCATACAACTTGGAAAAGAGAAAAAAACAAATTAAGAACAAAATTATCAGGTGCCCAGGACATTAATAAACTGCTTGTTAAAAGTGATGGTTAGTGAAGACTTTCTGGTCAAGGACAGGAATACAAATTGAGATACATCAGCCTTGATCATAACTTCTCTATGTCTGGATGTATTGGCCAAACACATATTTTAAAAAATATTTTATTTTTTAAGTTATTGTAAAGGAGCTGATTTGCATGGTAATCTTTGTGGAAATAACGATAACTTCCATCTGATTCTAATTTACTGTCAGAAAAATGTCAAGGAAGGAAGGACAGAATCTTTTTATGTTTATTTCTGCTGCTTGAAAATGCTCTAAAAAAGGCACTGTGACTCTGGTGGGGGCTCTTTGATGGAAGTTTTTATGAAGTTAATGTTGCAGAGAGCTGGTCGGAAGCCCCAACAAGTGGACTGTGGCGTGTCGAATGGTCAAACGATTCCATCTGTAGTTAAATCTGCTACTGGAAGCATTTATCAACCTCCCAGTTGTTTAATTTCGGATCCTGCTGCTCTCACACTCTATCTGGATTTTGTCATTTACTAGAACAGCACCCTTGCTAGGTTTGGAAAGAAAAGCAAAATCATAAAAGTGTTTCAGCTGCTTTGGATACTATCTTCAGAGAGCAGAAAAGCTGAAAAATCCAATATTCTTATACCTTTCTCATATACTCCTATTTTTTAGATAAGTGAGGAGGTTGTGACTGAGAGTTCTTTGGAACTGTTAAGCAAAATTCACTAACTTCATTTACTAGAGGGACTCAAAACCCAAGTGCAAATGGGAGCCATCCTTCCCTGAACTTGTAAAAATCTAAATCTCGATTTTATAGCTTCATCCTTCCTCCACAAAGAGACCAATCCAGCAGCCCAGGTCAGTATATTTAACACTTGGTCCTCCTCTCCCTTGCCTTCATCTGCACCTTTCTTCCAGATCCACTGCAGGTCTGTGGTAACTCTCAAAACAAGCACACCTAAAAATTTATTCTCCCCAACCATTTCACTCTGTCTACCAACTTATTACAGACTGCATCTGAGACACAGAGCTTGTTGACCAGAATAGACTTAACAACTGTTTCTTTTGCTCAAAGGAGTCTGAAGCCCCAGAGACCATCTAGGATCTCTTCCCCACTGCAATAGTTACTCTCCTTTATCTGCAAATTATCTTTCACTTGATGACAGCATCCTACCATTGCACCCCAGCCATGCTGCATGACCCCTTCCAAAGGGAGAAAGGGTTTCATTGCCATGTCTATTTCATTCTTCTTCAAGCAGGAAGGGGGCATCACACAGAGCTTTTAACTTGGAGGAGGGTCATTACCCAACAGGGGGACCTACAGGTGGAAGTATCCAAGCACTGCCAAGAGTTATGTCAGCCAAGGACTCTACTTAAACATTATCAAGTTACTGGAATGGCTTCTTCCAGTGATGCTGAATTTGCAATGTTATAGAAGAGCTGCAGACACCAGCAACAAAAGAAGGATGAGTCAATGGATACCTAATAAAAATTAACATCACCCCAAAAATGAAAGATGAACAAGAAAGAGGAAAACACAATGAGAGAGTAAGTGAAGTGGGAAAAGGCACAAAATACAAGCCCATTTACTTGATTCCTAGGTGGCAACCATACTGAGTATGTTGATCTAACAGCACTTTGGAACAAAGCATTACATTTTTCATTCCAGTGCTGGCAGTCTGGCTAGAATATCCCACTCCGCATAGTGATCTGGATGCTAATATCTTTCTGTTGAAAGTATCTACAACAGAATGAGCTTCATAATATTTCTGCCATTGTGGAGCAGACTGTTACAAAGGGAAAGAAAGTAAGGTGAAATAGGAGGAGGAGTGGAACCTGGAAAAAAAAAGAAAAAAAAAGGAAGGAGAAAAATTATAATGAGGTTCTTTGCTGTGATAAATTCACCCCGGCTAGCACCCAAGTTCCCACCAAGATGTTCTCTCACTTCCCCATCTGGTTGGGGAAGAAAATAGAAGAATGAGAGGGAAATATTTCATGTGTCAAGGTAAAAGCAGGAAAACTCACTTGCCAAGTCCTGTCTTGGGTGAAACAAACTCAACTTGAGATATTTAGTTTGTTGTCAGTTAGCATAACTATATAATTACTGATTATGGAAAACAAAAAACCACAATCATTAAAACCTTTAGGGAATAATCATCTTCCACTTGCTCAGGCTTGGTCTCACTCTAGACTTCTACCCACTTCCTTGTTTCCCCTTCACTCCTTCCCTTCAGACTTGTCTCCACTATCATTAGTGACAGATTGCACTTAGTCCCCTTGGGGAGGCAACAAGCAGCACCAGAGGTGGGGTCAGTGTGTTGTGGTTTCTCTCTTTGTTTATTATTCTTTTCCTATGCTCTGCTGTGGGATTTCATCATGTCCCTTTAGCTGTGCACCTGCTCTGCTATGGAGCCGGCCCTGCTCTGACTTTGGTGTTCCCTGTGTTGTTTCTCATTCTTCTGTTCCCTCCTCTAGTACACTGCCTCCAGTGCTTTCAAGGACTTTCTTAGACATTTTCACAAAGGTGCCACCAACTCAGCTGGTGGGCTTAACTGTGTCCTGCCAAAGGTCTGTTTTGGAGAGACTGGTTGTATCTGATATGAGGCAGCTGCTTGATCTCTTCCCCCAGAGAAACTCCTTCAGCCCTTCCCAATGCCAAAACTTTGCCTTTTATACCAAATACACTTTTGAAGAAAATGAACTTTTGTAAGCTAAACATGAGAAAGTTAGACCTTATAATTCCACTGAGATATTTGATGGGAGTGCTAATGACTGCCACAGGTGAAAGAAGACCCAAAACACTCCATACATTAGCTATGTGTGCAAGGATGCAAAAAACCACAGGACCTTACAAAACCCAGACATCTCTTGTCAATGCGTAATTCTTTTCCTTACAAGTCAGTTTCTTTTCCCTAATGTGCAAGAATTGCTGTAGACTAATACAAGATATGGTGGCAACTTGCAGTATTTGCAGTTACTCAGAGCTGGTCACATGTGGAAAAGAGCTAACTGCCTGATAGAACCTGGTATTTCAGTCTCATGAACTCAGTGAAGTTACACGTGAAATTAAAATTACTCAAGTTGTCAGTGCTGGAAGAATGTTTCTATTTACTTCAGTCCTGAGATCCTGTTATTTTCCCAAAACAACTGCCCTGAAGCAACCCCTATATTAGAATCATTTCCACGGGCCACATTTTCCTTTATATCACTATTGCATCCTCTTTCAGCTCCTAACCCATGTATGTGATGTGTATACTACAGGAACTGACCTGACTCCTCATGAGTCCAGCATGTCTGCCAATTTTAATATAAGCAGAGTGTGAATCTGCTTGATTGATTTTCAAATATGAGAATTATTGGCAAGTCAGTTACCAATGAAAAATGAAGTAAGCTGAATTTTCTAATGTTATACATAATACCCATATTTACCTAATGTATAGCATAATTCTATGAGTCTGGTTTATAGTGCAATATTATCCTTAGCTCAACCTGTGGTTCAGTAAAGGAGTGGAAATGAAGATCCATTCCCAGCTTCTTTTGAAAATTAAAGCATTAGCACTGTTGCAAATAGAGATTATTGCAGTTTTGTAGCTGTGGGAAGAGCAATATAGTGTAAAAGCTAGATAGCCCATACATTAGGTGCCCCAAGACAGAACCAGTAAGTGGTATAAATGCATTCTATATGGCCTTTTGTAATTAGTAATGAAATGCCTGAAATAAATCTAAAGCCTTGCAAGAAGTCAGCTTTCCCTGGAAAACCTGTTTTCAAATGGTATCATACTTCAGCATTCTTCAGCTTAGTGAGTTCACAGCATCTGCTGCTTAAATATAACAGCACATATGGCAGCATCATTTTGGAAAGCAATGTAAAAAAAGACTGAAGAAACTATTATGAGGACTGCTGTCATGCTCTTGGGGCACAATTGCAATCTTGTGTTCCCATACGGCACCACTGGAAAAAGAATGTGAAGTTTTAGTAGGGTAGATAGGGTCAAATACTGTACAATAAACTGACTCAAATGTTCCCTTTTTGTGCTCACGTTTTATTAGTTCCAAATGAAATACACAATATAATTTAAGTCCTGACTTTTTACTTGGGACTAAGGGAGATGCTTCAAGTTTAGCAGGAGTGTAAGTGCTGTTCTGAAGCCTAAATCAGCACTCGTGCAAATCCCAGCAAATGCTGTCATTCTGTCTCTGGCAATCCAAGTATATAATTAATTTGTAGATCATCATACAGCACTTTTGGGAACCCATATCACTATCTTAACTATTCTGCCACTGGGTAAACATGTGGCTTTTATCAACAAATCTTTTTTTTCTGTCTGACTGTGTTATCATAGAGAGGAGCTGTATCTCACAGGCATTAGCACATTCAGCTGGAGTTCTACTGATGTTTCATTATTGAGGGGGTTTTATAACATGAAAACAATGTGGGTACAATCACACCACTAGGGCACAGCCTCTATCCAAGAGAAGTATGCCCAAGAGGTTTATGAACATACAATCCATTCAAGAATTTGTGGAAATATGATTTCCCTTCAGCAATATTAAAGCGTGCTATGATCCCTTTTTGAGCTGATGTGTATCTTTGGGAGAACATAGAGGAAGATGACCCTCTCGTCTGCAAATACAAATATCTGTGACTGCTAGACATGGAAAATCTTCCTTTCTGTCACTAACCATCCACAGTAATTTTCAGGCTTTGGGGGAGGTAGTTTTGAAAGAGGACTGTAAGTAAATGTTCAAGGTACTAAAATTGCTGAGCACTGTGAATGTTCACTGGGACCAAGCAGAAAGACTCTGTTCCTCCTCTTAGTCTGTGGAATCCCATTTTATTTTGTCCTGTGGTGACTGATACCATTTGTGTCCTGCTACAGAGAATGAGTGCAGAAGGAACATAATTAGTAGCAAGCAAAGAGCACAAGGAAAGTTGCATGATGTAGTTATGGACATTCTCTGATGTTATTCATCCCTTGGATTAAAATTTGATACTGATCAGTGGAGATCCTTGTCAAGAAGCTTTAGTGAGCTTGGTAAGCTTTTGAAAAAGAATTGAGAACAACTGAGGTTTAGTGGTAACTAGTTTTCCTTGTTTCTACTTTTACTCTTGCAAGCAACTTAAAACTACACTTTTTCACTCATTATTAGGTTATTACTAATTATATATATACTAATTTTATAATAGGAAAAAATATCAGAGAAGCAGAATAGGACTTCATGTAATTACAGGCTTGTTCTTCAAGCCACACTATATTTCTTTGTCTTTCTGCAACAGAATTACATTAGGAAAAAAAAAGAAAGGGGGAAAAAAAAAGCCTAAAAGGGTCCCAATTTTACCACTATAAATGCCATGCTCAAAGTGTGTTTTTCTTTAAGAAGTATTTCTCATTTACTGGTCATCCTCAGATTGAAGAGATTTGTCTCAAAGTGACATCTTTGGCTCCATCTGTAACACATGATTAGAAAACTCATTTAGAAAACAGGTTTATCCGATAGTGTGAGATCTTGAAAGAACATTGTAGACATTGTCAGCTTCTAAACCAAAAACATTCAAACAACCCATTCCAGAGATTTAAAGTGCACGGTAATTGACAAAAAAAAATAGTATGCTGTGCAGGAGGAACACAATTTATAGTTTGTTCAAAAGACATCTGTACCTAATGATTTCTTTCTTTAGACATTACACTTAGATGAGACACTCTAGACCTTAAAGGTTTGAGGTTATCAGCATAACATCATGGCACAAAAAAAGATTTGTCTACATACCATCATCCATGCAACTCTTGATCACATATGGCTAGAGAAGGATACATTCAGTGTCTGTGTCCTGCTTTGCTGTATAAATCGGGACCCATTTGAGTACTTGTCAAGAGCACAGTGCCTAGGACTATTTTTTGATAGAGGAAAATACTGGAAAACCGGAACTGTTTCACCAATTTTTCACAAATTCTTCTTCAGAAGATAAGTTTAGAGCAATTATTAGTACAGAAGTGAATATTTTTGTTTCAGTGATGGTCAGAGGAAATCATGTCATGTCTTAAAAGATCTCAGTATGTTTCTGAGAAATATCAAGAGCTGAGAATATTTTAGACCTCTTTTCTCCTTTTCTTTTTTACTACTTCACACCTCCTTCCTTTGATGTGGAGTTTGTTTTTTATGAATACAAAACCAGGAAATTCATGCTGTGACCCAGATTTCTATCTCATCATACACATTCCCCTGTGCATCAAGTTTAAAATCTAAATAAACCCAGAGTTTTGCATGAAATTTGCAACTTAACTTGGATGTTCTTTTTTCAAATTTTGGATTTTTTGAAAATTAGTAATTTTGTAGCAAAAGAAAAAGTGTTTGGGATAAAACTCAAGTTGTACAAGTAAGGCTTCTATAGAATAATGTTAAAAGAAATTCTGTGTATTAGACAAGAAAAAAACAGCTAACTACATAACTAATGTGATAAAGAAAGTTTTATCTTTACTTTAGTATCAAGCTCCTTAATTTCTCTGGGCTTTATTTTGATTAAGTTAAAAGCCCATTACACTCTGGCACACTGTTCCAGAATACATAGAAGACTTTGAGACTGGGCTCAACAAGGTAAGAGATTTAAAGCAACTTCAAGCTGCTACAGCAGAGGAGGCAATAATTTAACACAAAATAAAAATATTTATATAGTAAGTGATTGTACAGGATGTCTTTTTAAAGTGTCCTGCACCTCTGATTTTCTCCTAGCAATTTGCTTTTTTTCTAAGCTCTTGTTTCAGTTACTTTCCTTCTCCTTTGTTAATGTCTGTACTTGTCATCTATTGTCTGAGACATGGGTTTCAGAAGATGTTATTTTACCTTGTCAGTCATCGGTTCTCCACAATTTCTGTGTGTTAAACAACTTTTCTTCTAGGACGAGCTGTGAAAGATTCTCAATAGATTTTTGGAAATAGGTGGATGAAGTAGCAATCTTTTTGTAAAAGATAATGTAAACCTAAACATGGAATCAAAATTTTCAGGGACCTCACCGTAGCAGTCTTACATTTATCTCTGTGTTTAACTCAGAAAAAGATAAACTGGGAACAGTGTTGATGATTGAATTAAAAAATCTGTCATTCCTTCAAGAACTAGTGTTTTTACCTTCAGCCATGAAAGAAAACAGATCAGATTTTATTTTGATCAGAACATAACAATGCATCCTCTCCTTATTTTTAGGAATGGGAATTCTATGTTTCAACATAAAATTTCCTTCTAACACTTCTCTTTGTTTTTTTGTTTGGGTGCTGTATTTTTTTGGTTTTGTTTTTTTTTCTTTAGAAAACAAATATCTTGATAGCTTTCTTTATAAAGCAATCTTTTAGGGAATAAAAGGTTAGACTCTTACAATATGCCAGTTTTCATAATTTCCCTTGGGCTATTTAATACATTTCAAATTTGCAGAAAAGAAAGCAGGATTTGAATCTGTGAGTCAAATGAGAGAGTCATATTGTCTCCAAGACAACTGCTAAAAGATGCTCAACAGTTTAGGAAGAATATTAGAATTAGTACATAAACTGGTCCCAACCTATAACTTTACTCATTACCATATTTTAGCTCTCTACGCCAGTCAGATTCTCACAGTCATGAAGTTCTGGCTTTAAGCTTAATCTCTACTGCAAATGTCCAGCGTCAGAAACATTCTTTTTTGTACTACACACATTTACTAAACACATGAGCACACTGTAAGAATTTAAACAAATACATTTGCTCCTAAACTAGTAAGGCTATTTTTTTTTTCCTTAGGCAACAGAATAATTATAAAATGAATTATTGTTTCTCAAAACTGGGAATCATACACTGTGAGAGTCCTGCTTGCTTCAAGGCTATTAGTGGGAGAATGCCATAGCAGCAAACTGCTAGGAAAGAAATCTACGTCCTGCTTGTTTGGGTAATAGTTCTTCCATTAGAAGCAATATTAGAATTTCGGCTCCTGATCTCTCCTTGTGGACCCCTTAAAATCCAAGCTGTGAAACAGCAGCTGATGCTTTACATACTATCACAACAGCCAGCAATATATGAAACCTGGAAACGGCATGCAAGGGAAATTAATGGTAGGCTGTTAAGGGATATACAGTAACTCACGTTTGCACTACACAACATACAGCAAATTAAAGCTGCCTTTCCTTTGTTGTGCTGGTGAGATAGCAAATAAACATCAAGCAGCAATGCAGAATGGCAACATTTGAGAATACTTTTAATTGCCAGAAAGCCCAGAAAAAATGAATATTTTTCATCAATAGCACAGAACAAGCTCAGAAAGTTACACTCATCAGCAGACAGAAAATGAGCTCTGCGTCACCATCTCTAGCCCGAATAATAGCATATGGTACAGCAGATCTGTAACAGCAAAAGCCAGAGCTAGAGCCTGAAACACTCTTCTGTCAAATTAATGGTTGCTGGAAGTGTAAGAGTAACATTAATATATTCATTCCTTTGTGTGTGTGTGTGATTTTATATTTTTGCGTATGACTAGAAATAAGAATCCATAAGTCACTATTTTATTTCTTGGGGGCTATCTTGCATAATCCATGTAGCTAGAGGTCCAGGACATTGTAAGTACAATACAGAAAGGGTAAATTTGGGGGCTTAGTATTCATTGTACTGAACATACTGTGGGTTACACAGTGTTTGTGGTAAATGTGGTATTACAGTGTAACTTGGGATAGTAAACATGTAGTGATTTCTGCTTAATACTTTGTTGTTAGGTGCTTTCAGGCTAAATACAAATTAAAGATATTTTCAATGGATTGTCTATAAACTGAGAACACTTAAATTAGTTTGAGCATACTGACAATTTCTATTGCATGATTATATCTTTAATTAAATCCAGTTTCAGACACATAGTTTTAATTAACAAAAATACGCAAAAAGTCATATGCTTCTTCACCTAAGACACAAAGCAACAGAGTCTGTAGCCCTTCTTTAAAGTAAATTAGTGCTTCCTGGGTGGGATCTCTTGAAGCTTTTTACTCTGACTTGCCTTAGCTTCCATTTACCTCACCAAATTGGTACGTAGCCATAGGTGAAGGTGCTCTCCCAGCAATCCCAGCCTCAGTGAGGTAGGCATATGAATCAAAGAGCCTCAGAACTTAAACAGAAGGGAGTGTCATTCGTATTTTTCTTACTACAATTACTATTTTTGCTCTATAAAAAGTTGCTTGCTATTTGTTGTATTGAAAAAACAAACAGTAACAACCAGATAAAACTCCTTAGAAAGGTTGTGCTGCAACAGCCACAAGGCGAAAAATGCTATATCATTTTCTTTTTCTGAACAAGGACACAGCATGACCATAAATGAAGAGTGTTTAAAGTCTGCCAGATGAGATTTACAAAGTGTTACTATGCCACATCAGGATTTCTCTAAATCATTTTGAAGTCTGAATCAAGAGTAGGAGGAAGAGGATGGGACACAGTCCTGTGTGCTTGTGTGTAAAAAAAAAATCTGCTTCTGTCTATTTGAACTCCTGTATTGCCATTCCATCCTGCTGGATAATAATGGTCATAATATCCACCTCAACATACAGCCATGCAAGCAGGACATACAGGTTTGTGACACTATGTAAAGACCACTACGTGTCTGCCTGTCCATAGCTAGCAGCCTAAGGTGAGCTCAGAGCATTAGGAGAGGAGCCTGGCCCAGCTTGCTCTGTCACCTTCACGTTGCCTTATTTCTCCATTTTTTTCTTACCAGATGCTGAACACTAAGAGCATCTACATACCTCCTCCTGCTGGAGCTCCTGACAGAGCTACCAAAGGTAGCTGTAAGCTAAGCCAACTTTCAGACCAGACACAGCATGGTCAGTTGGTGGGGTACTATACTTAAGTCTCCTCACCCTGCTTAACAGGCAGTGCTTATTTCTTCAGATTGCCACATTAATAAAATGACACTTCTTCTTTCAGGTCAAGAAGGTATTTTCTCTCTTGACTATCTGTCTCCTGTCCCACCCCTCCAGAGACACATGCTCAGGTTAGGGTTATTTAGGGCATCAAGCACTGTCAATATTTTATTCTCTCTGCAGCAGAAATTCAAGCACCCAGGAAAATTACCTGACTGAAAAAATGTGTCTCAAAAGAAGGGCAACAGCTGAAACAGAGGGAAAGACAAAGGCGGGGTTTGTGAATATGAGTTTTTATTTCTATGCCTATATTATGAAACAAATACCTTTGCCTTTCTGTGGAGCTGTTCCTTCATGTGTGATCTTCCTAGTCCCCTTGCTTAACCTCTGTCATAGTTATGCTGGAAAAACCCTGACCTGAGAACCCATGGTTATCATTTATTTTATGTTGCATTTATAATACCTATCATCGGGTATTTTCATAACTTAGAATTCATAAAGATTGAATATATATTTAAGCTGTGTCTAAAGATGTATGTTTAATGTACAACCATCAGTTCAATAAATCTGTCAGAATCAACAACTGACATTACTGCTGCATCAAAAACTATCGCACTCTAAATGATATTCAAACAGACTAAATGATCCTTTTCCTGTTTCAGAGCAGGAATTCAAACCTTATTTGTTCAGGATGTCAAATTGCTGGCAGAGAATCCTTGGCTTGGCACGCTCTAAATCCTGTACTTAAATTGAATCTGATACCTTTTGAGTGAAAACACTCTGCCAATTTTTAAGGCATACACAACTGGGATAAGAGACACTAATGGTGCATTACTTAAAGGTGTCACTAATCACAGAAGAAAAGCAAAACCAGTCAAATTATTTTAAAGTGCTACACACTTATCTGAGACATTAAGATATTAGGACTGGTTTGGACATGAGGATCCCACAGTATGGTCACTAAATATCCAGACATTTATCATGTAATGTATGGCTCAAAGCCATATCTTTATCTCCCTCTTCATGAAGTACAGTCTTGTTCAACGCCAGTCTTCTCTGGGAGCAGCAATCAATTCCCTACTCTTGCTAGCTCCCAATTTAGACATTAACATAAGCAAGAATTATCCAAACACCCTGTGCATGTGCACATACACACATACTGCTGCACCAAGAACATCTACAGTCATATCCTGAATTGCTCAAAAAGATGTCAGCTAAGATTTTTCTTAGGCAAAACATGGAAAAAATACTTTACTTTAGGTTTCTGCACTGTCAATAGTCTGCATAGGAACTAGTCCTTTTAAAACTCATCAATTTGAATTTCCTGCACAGCCAGTGGAAATAAAAAAGGCAGTTACAGTCCAGTCTATTCAAGAAATCTGTTTAAGGATGAGATGAATTGCACCCTGGAAGTATCTATTAATTTCTATTGCCTGCCAAGGAACTAGCATACACGTAGATTTTGGATGAGGTGAATCCTACTTTAAATTTCTTGTGTTGCAGCTCTTTATAACTGATAAAACATATCCCAGCTTTAATGTCTCAGTCCTATGATAGAATTGAGAAATCAGAACTTAGAGAATTGTTTTTTCTCATCTATGTCTTTTCTTGCTTACTTTTCTGGGTACTATGCCTACTTGCACCTCCAGCCATGTTTCCTACTGCAGAAGGACATACTTTTCCTAAGATAGGATTCCTACCTTTTATTACACCAAATAGCTCATGTGCCTCCATCTTTATCTCTGTCAACCCTTCAAGGGCCTCTACCATCACAAGGACTTTCAGTCCTGTATCCCTCCTTACTGTACTTTACTACCAAAACCTCGATATTGGACAGTTTTATAAAGAATTTCTTTTTCCCATGTGAACACTAAACTGTCTCAGCTACAATATCTTCTGCATCTTCTCTTAATGTAGCATGAAGTAAATTCATGTAAAGAGAGCCATGCCCAGGTCTATGCATCAATTCAGATGCTGAATAGGCCTTGTACTGTCTCTGCAAAGTGAAGTTCACCCTTTGGGAGGAATTCCTCTCAAGTCAGAAGAGAACAGAAGGGAACTCTGTTCTCGCTCTCCATCAAACTATATTCCCCTTATAAACAAACTTTGAATGTGAGACGCTCTGTATTGCCAGGGCTTCCAATTTTATCACAAGCCCAAACACAGTGGATTTTTTTTCCCTCTGTTAAATCCCAGCTCATGGAGTCATGTGAATACCCAAGGAATTTCAGTTGTCTTATAAAAAGATTGCATTTCTGGCCCACACAGGCACAGAGGAAACCCTGCAAATGTGACCCCATTGCACCCTAAACACTCAAAACCAGAAGGCAAATAAAAAGAAGCCAAGTACATTCAGTTGCATGATTTTCAGGCCAATCTCATGATTATTTCAAGCCTGATTCAAGATTTTTGGATGGTTTGGGTTGGCAGCGCTATAGACTTCATTATAGTTTCAAAGACTATAAAAAGAAAAAAAAAGTTTCCAAGCTGTGTAATTATCAAAATGATGGAGAGTCTGAAATATAGCAGAAATGACAGGCACACTTGGGCCAGCATTTTCAAACGGGGACTGATAGAGTATGCTGCAGCTATTCCATTGCCACATCCAGACACAGTGGACCTGATTAGCCTAAATATATCTCTCACTGGATATCAATTTGCCTAGGCAGGAGTTGGGCGAGATAGGTCTTGTTCTTGACAAAATGTCAGGGGTGAGTATCACCCTGAGAAAGTCAAACAAGAGGAGGGAAGGATCACTGACCTTAGTCAGACTGTGTCTTGAGAAAGAGATTTCTAAAATACAGGACAGATTTATTCAAAAACATGTGGAAGTGATTTATGGATCTATTGAAGGTTTCTGGTATTAAAGCCTGGAAATGAGTGCTACTTCCATACTGTGGTTGCAAGAAGTATTATATTGTTATATTTCATCTTAAAGAGGCATACTAGATTCCCAAATTCCATTGTCCTTTATCTCTTTCTGTTTTCTTGCATCTCCTTGATTCTTCTTCCTGGTAGTCTAAGATCTGGTTGTAAAACAGGCTTCAGAGACTATGGATGTGCATGCTCTGTGTATTCTTATTTGGTGCAAATTTTTTGTTCTTCCTTACCTTCCTTACCATTTGGAAGTATACTATTCCCCAAGGAGCTCCACTGATTTAACAGACACCTCATAACGCCAGGGCGGGAGTAAGAAGAAGAAAGGGAGGGTGAAACAGGCAAAGAGAGTCAGGAGGTAATTTAAAGGATGTAATGGGGCAAACAAAAACTTGTAATCTTTCCATGGGTTTTTCCATGGTCACTTTCTCCTTCTTTCATTGAAGTCAGTGGGAAAATTCCTACTGATTTCAGCTGCAACAGGCAATGTTTCCTTCAGCCTCTACCCATAATTATGACATTACATTGCTATATTTAAGTTTCCTATCTATATTAGCATTCTTTTGCTTTTAAATTTAACTCCTACTTCAACTGGACAAATTCTACACTAAAGCCCAAATTCACTATGGTGTTCATACACACCCTACATTTTAAGCACACAAGCAAGCCCACTGATTTCGGTTAAGGAAACTCACCAACAAACCAGCCCTGGTCATCACCAAATTGAGACCTCTTTTTTTTTTTTACTCAACATAAAAATACATTCAGGAACTATCCCCTCAGCCTCATCAGCTCGGCTGCAATGCAACACTAGACAGTACAGACTACAGCAAAATATAGGAAACACCTAGCCAGTACCTTGCATAGGACCAAGTGAGGGGAAAAATGGAAAGATGCAGGAGTTCATGACTTTCCAGGGCCAAAGATTTAATGCCAGTTACTTAATACCACATTCAGAGGAAAGTCTCTTCATTTATTTATTTATTTGGGGGGAAGGAGGAGGGGGTGAGGGGCTCCTTCAGAAAACCTGCGGGCAGGAGGCCCCACATGGTGGGGGAAGAGGGGGTTATTTGACTTACAGGCATCATGGTAGCTATTCTACCTCCTTGAAACATTTTCCAGACAACGTTCAAAAGCAAAGTCCCAATTTGCATTTTTAATACTGAAATGTAATACGCTGTTACCGGGAGTCACCCCTGAGTGTTATTACTTATCACTGAGCCATTATAAACAATCATGAAAGATTACAGTTGATCTGCCTGGCCAGATGCATTCTTGAAAACCCAGAAAGAGGGTTAAATGAGAACTAACATATGTAAAAGATTCACAATGCTATATTTCAAATAAGAAACATGTCAGGAGTGGAAAAAAAAAAAAAGCCAAAGAGCATAGCGGTTAAAGAAAAACTGAAAGCAAAACACATAATTGCTTTTAGTCTGTCATTTCCCCCCACAGAGTAGTAAATAAGAGCTTTGATACATAAAAGCCGTTATCAAACAGTAACAAATTAGTTCTTCGCCATCTGTGATCCACGCAAGGGGGGTGACAGTTATAGGCAAGATTTTAAAATATGAAATCAACTATTTATGAACTGGTTTCAGAGTCTTGCTGTCTACTTTGCCTCTTAAAATGTGGCCACAAGAAAGAGACGGGGTTTTCAAAGCTAACAAAAAACAGCAGTTGTGGTTCCACTCTTTAAATGATGCTAATTGCCGGCTGACATTTGTAAACAAGATGTTTCCTTTCCTTCCACTGCCTACACTGTTCAGTGTCACTTTCAAAAACAGAATCTCATTCGAAAAAAATAAAATAAAACCATTACTCTGATCTTATTACTTTGAGCACCTTCATGTTAGACATGATTGGCCCATTAATTCATGATGGAACCACTGCTT
Source organism: Florisuga fusca (assembly GCA_038090715.1). Classification (NCBI taxonomy): domain Eukaryota; kingdom Metazoa; phylum Chordata; class Aves; order Apodiformes; family Trochilidae; genus Florisuga; species Florisuga fusca. The sequence continues at coordinate 5,192,277 of JAAWXA010000029.1, read as the reverse complement.
CAGACATATTACAAGTTAAATATGTCTTTCCTTTCCTTTCCTTTCCTTTCCTTTCCTTTCCTTTCCTTTCCTTTCCTTTCCTTTCCTCTTTCTTTCCTTTCCTTTCCTCTTTCCTTTCCTCTTTCTTTTCCTTTCCTTCCTTCCATCCTCTCTCTCACTTTTTCTCCCTTTCGTTTTACTCTTTCATGACAGCATCTCACATTCTTGCATTCTTATTGCCTTCTTTTCTCTTCCTTCCTCTGTTTTGTGGTTTGGTTTTTTTTTTCTATTTAATTTTGTTTTGTTTTGGTTGGTTTGTTTGTTTGTTTTCCTGCAAAAGCACCTCCTTTTGGAACTCTGTAGGTGAACAGATACTTCAGCTCCTGATTTTAACAAGAGAAATACTGAGTTCTTCATGATGTGCACACTACTATATATTAACTGACAAGTAGCCCTAAGTCAATTTGGAGAAGGAAAATAAAAACTCAAAACCACTCGTTCTTTACTGATTCATCTAGCATTTCTTCTTTTGCCTCATTCCTCTGTGCAGAAGGAGTGTTTTTTTCTGGAGTGAAAGCAATTAAATCTCAGAGAGATGGTGGTAATTTGTTTTTGCTTGGGAAGTGAGCACGTTTGAAAAATGAGTTTGAATTGATCTAGAGGTTTTTCCATCTCTTCAGTGGAAGAAACAAAACCGAATTAAAGCCTGAAATGTTAGGAGACTCCATTACTTAGAAACTGATGAGAATGATTATTATAATTTTTTGAAAACAGTATTTTTTCTTGCAGTTTTGGGCAATATGAAAAGGAAAAAAATTGTGTTAACTTTCTGCAGATTGTTGTATTTCATGGGACAATCCAATGCCTTTGCAATATGTCATTTTTTCTTTCAATAAAATACAATGGACATTTCAGCAGGAATACAAAAGTGAAAAAGGACTGACCATTTATTCTCACAATCCCACATCCATTCACTACAATGCCAAGAGCTCTTTCATTTAGATTAAGAGGCTTTGACTGACAACAGTATATTTCCCTGCTGTCATCAGTTTCTTCCAAGACAATAAAATATGTTCATGTGGTAAATCTAAAAGACTATACAAAGAGACAAATGTAGATGCATCTGCTTAGGTCCTTGAACAGTGGAAAAAGTACACAGAACCTTGGGTGCCCTTGGGTAAACTGGTAATAGAATTATGTGAATTACATGTAGTAAGTTGAATTTCTTGCTAAGATTTTGGCATCTGTAGTAGCATTTATCTGGCCAAATGTAAGCATCTATGATGCACAATATATGTAATATATTTCTGTCTAAAACAAGTGGAAGCAGGTTTATCACCTGATAGAGCAGTTTAACATGTCTGTATTACTGGATCTGTTCTGATAAATCGATAGGCAGACTATGAGCAAATAATAATTAAAAAATAAATAAATTTTAAAACGGAAGTACTAAATAAATAAACTGTCCTGTATTCTCCCTAGAAGGGGAGCCTGGGATCAGTCCTTGAATGCAAAACTGGATGTCCACCTCTCAGTAAAATGAAATACTATCCCTATAGTCTTAAAATAGCATTAGGCAGAGGCAAATTGACCTCACTCCATTGCAGGAATGGCCACAAAGTTTCACTTCCAGCATTTTAAAAGGTAAAAATGGAAGAATTTCTTTCATTAATTACATACTCACTTTGCTGGGGTTTAAAACATTTTCAGCTCGTGTAATTATGATCAAAATCTTAGTAGTACTAGTAGTACAGGAGCATCAATATTAAAATTAACAATTTCCAGTCTATTCTGGTTACGATAACTTCATTTTGCTATTGTGACAGTCTATTTCTGAGATGATACCTTAACATTTTTTCAGCAAAGTGTAATTTAAATTAATTGTATATCTCATTGAGACTTATAACTCAGAAATGAGAAGACTGGGTAAGCTGCAAAATCAGCTGGAAGCAATTTATATTGGTCATTTCAGTGTTCCTGATATCTATAATGATGCTTCTGAAAAGGATATAGTATGCCTTATTCTTGCCTCATTTTTAAAAAATCAGATTTTTAACTTTCCCTCCATTTTCAAGAGCTATCTGGGATTTCTCAAGTATTTCAACTACATCTGATTCCTCCATTACCATTCATTCTCCATTTCTACAATACATAGCTGTGACTCTACAGAGACAGTAATGATTTTTGCTGGCTTCCAGCTGCTCTTGTTTGGTCTCGGGTGGCCTGGCTACCAGCCTGGACAGCAGTTTTCTACGTCTGTCATAACATTTGTGTTTCTTTTGCCTTTCAGCTGGATTTGGAGATCTGGTATTTGCCCAAGTTCAACTCTGTGAAAAGAACAGCCAATTAACAACTGTTCAGGAGTAGGCAGTCTTAGTTCATATCTTATGCTCACCAACGTAAAGGAGAATTTTTCACCTCTGCTTTCAGTCTCTTTGAATATATGTAAATTAATAACTGCACTCAGTAGGACAAAGCCAGCAGAACCTTAAACTTGTACCTAACGAGCACAAGAATAACTGCAGTAACTTGAGCTCTTTTGGTTGTCTTCCTGCTTGAAAATCCCTTTGCTTTTAAGAAAAGCTAATACCTGCAGCTTCCCATGCAGAGCAGTTTCCATTTTTTCATTTCTCATGTTGCTAGTGAAACTAAAGCTTCTTTAGAGAAAGATAAAGCAGTAGTTAGGTCATTTGCTCAATACTTCTGGTCCCAGAGTCTCAATAATTTGAAAGAATTGGAGGGGTAAAACCAGACCAGAGTTAGTCCATTAGGTATTGTGGCCTCTGTTCTGGGTTGCTGCAGTGCCGGTTTTGGTAGCAGGGAAAGCGTCCCCTCTCCCAGGTAGGGCTCACCTAAGTAGCTTGAATAGCTCTCCCTGCTCCAAGGTGTCTGGCCTCGCCTTAGGCCATCAGTCAACAAAAAAGTGTTCCTCTGTGATTCAAGAAGGGGAGATACACGGTAGTTAAGAGCAGGGCAGAGAAGGGGGAAGTGAGAGAAAGCGACACATGGAGAGAGAGAATAACACATGGAGAGACCACCACCAGAGGAGAGCAGTGCCGGAGCACAGGCCAAGGTCAGTGAGGAAGGAAAGGAGGAGAAGAACATGCCTGAAGAATTTTTTCTCTACATCCAGTGGTGAGACGGCAGCCAGTCCCCTGCAACCCATGGAGAATCACGGTGGAGCAGACCCTGAAGGACCAGGGCGGTGCAGGTGTTGTGGACCTGCAGCTCGTGAGGAATCCTGGCAAAGCAGCTGTGGACCTGCAGCCTGGGGAGGATTGCAAAGCACATACCTGGACCTGTAGCCATGGAGGGGACTCTGCCTGAAGCAGTCCGTGGCTCTGTGGGCTGCCTGCGCTGGAGCAGTTTGGTCCTGAGGGATTGTGCCTTTCAGGAGGGACTCATGTTGGAGGGGTTCGTGAAGGACCTCCTGTCACGGGAGGGACCCTGCGTTGGAGTAGAGAAAGATTTTGAGGAATCCTTCTCCCTGAGGAGGAAGGAACGGCAGAGAACAACCTGTGACATCCAGACTGCAACCCCACTCCCTGTGCCCCTGGGGGGAAGAAGGTAGAGATACGAGAACTTTGGGGTGGGGCAGAAGGGAGGGGTGGGGAAAACTATTTAAACTCTGGTTTGTGTTCTCTTTGCCGGGTTTTGATTTGATTAATGATAAATTAAGTTGATTTTTCCCCAAGTTGAGTCTGTTCTGCCCGAGTGTAACTGGTGAGTGAACACATCCCTTGTCTTGACCCACAAGGTTCTAGGTGGGTTTTCTCCTTGCCGTCCCGTAATGGGGGAGGGGGTGTGAGCGGCAGCATGGTCCCTTGTTACCGGCCAGGCTCAAAAGACTACAGTCTGTTACCAAAATGTCGATCTATATTTTACATCTTCCATATCATATTTCCATATAAATTCCTGTAATTCTAAATCATATGCTCGTTTTGAAATTGTACACAGAAATATTTATAGCTTTCTGAAGGAAAGAAACACTTTTTAAAAATGCTGATTCTGTCACTACCTGTTTGGAGTATTGTATTTTTGTTTGTTTGTTTTTTTTTTCAAAAAGAAATATACATCTTTATTTGATACCTTGGTTTTGACGAGAACAAAAGAAACAAAGAGTTTTCAGAAGTCCTTAGCATACTGTAAGTTAAGTCTCTTTGGACATCGGAAGTGTTCGTCTTTGATTCTCCTTTGTGAGCATGGGATCCTTGGAAGAAAACAGAAATAGCAATGATTTTTTTTATTTTGGATTTCCTTGGAGAGGACTTAAGTCACAGCCTCTCTTCTGGCAGATAATGTGTAGCCGATGTGTCTTGAGGGCTCTAGAATCTCGCTGCTTACACAGGCTGTCCATACAGAGGGACAGAACATAAACCCAGTTTTCAGGAGTACAAATTGATGCTTCATCAAGCACTCTTAAGATTTAATCAGAGTGCCAAGCTGAAGCAGGATCGTCACTGATGAGAACATATTGAAACTCGTTAATTAATCTGATATCTGAACCACATGTAGTTTTTTAGCTGTGAATACGTGATCTGATACAATAACTAAATATATCTTCAAAGAAGGAAGGAATGTCCTAAAAAGTTTTTAAGTAAGTAATCACAGTAAGTAGTAACCACAATATTCTTATGTCAGTGGTGGTGATGGATTATCAAGTTATTGCTGATATAGTCAAGGCCATATTTAGCTTTCTTCACTGCGTTTTGGTGTCCACAAGTACTCCCAGGTACTTTTTGGTAAATCTGATGGTCAGTTTCCAGTTTGTATGGGTGCACAGGATTATGTTTTTTCCCAAATGCAGGACTTCATGCTTGCTTCTGTTGTACTTCATAAAGTTCATATTCTTTAAACCTGTTGAGGTCCACTCTATGGCAGTCCTGTCCTCCAGTCCATCGATCTCACTCCCCTAGCCTGGTGTTGCCCTCAAACATGCTATCTACATCAAGCCCTTGTATCAAACACAAAGGAAGTTTAGCCAGCTCTCTCAAGGCACTTGGATGCATCCTGTGAGGTCCTGTGGGCTTGTATGTATGTGTATGATCAGCTCAACTAAGTAGTTCCTAAGGTGATCCTCTTCAAAATTTCACTGTTTCACCCCTCCACAAATTTTCTCATCTACCATGAAGATCCAAGAGGGTCTGAGACTTCAGCCATTCCCCTGCCCTTGGGGTAAGGTTGCTTGCACTCTTCATTAGCAGATCTGTATTTGCCCTAGTGTTCGCTCTGTAGAAGCCATTCATTCTGACTTTTGCATCATTTCCCAGTTTCCACTTAGGCAAGGTCGGACCTTCCTCACTTTGTTGCACAGAAATTGGGTGATGCAGTACTATTCCTTGGTTGCCCATCTCTGCTTTCACTTTCTGTTTCTTTCTGCTTTGAATTTACTTTAAGTTCCCCATTAAGTCAATCTGGTCTGCTATTCTACATCAGGGTGGATTGCTCATGTATTTTGAGTAAGTTAACTGTAGGTCATCAAGCTTGAAATGGTTCCTTTACCTTTCAGGGCAGCTTCACATAGGATCACTCTGATTTTCAGAGATCAGTTATTTCATTTTATAACTTTAATCTCTTTGATATGTGAAGTTTAGCACTGCAGTAGCCAAAATTTCTTGACCCAGTTAACTTACAGACTGTTTTGAGATATCTGGCATCTTTTAGCAGTAAATAACTGAGCCGCATGGACATCCCAATGGGGAACTGTTTTTCCCTTAGTCTTCTCCCCCATCTAGAGTAAGTTCTCCATGTGATGTTATTGCTTAAAAAATCTGACAATTTTTAAGTTTTCCTATGTGAATTTCATAGTTATCATTCTTACTTTAAAACTTAGAACTCATTTCTGTGCTGCCAACAGAATCTGCATGTGTTTATTAATTCTTTACCATTTAGCATTTCGTGTGGAAATTACAGATTTTCAATTTCAGCATTAGAAGTTGGATTCCATGAGAAGGGAAAGGCAAAATATTTTAAACAAACTTTGGCTGCCTTATGATCTGTTTGGACACATTAGTTTTTCTCCCTCCATACATATGGTTAGAAATCTACCATACATCATCATCAGGATATTCTTTACAGCCTTTCTTAACAGTCTTTGCAGCTAGTTAAATGTCATCCTTCTCTAAATGTCTCTCAGATCACTTCCAAAGTCCTCACCCAGTCAGATGGTGAACTCTGAATTCAGATCTTATTACACATTCACCAAATACTTCTTTTCTTCTTTCAAATACTTCTTTCTTCCTTTAGATACACTTTTTCTGTCAAGTGAACTATCTTAGTAATAATCTTTTCGTGTGTGTTTGGCAAAACACCTGTTCAGTCAAGATAGGCCTTATGTCAACTACTCCCTGAAAAACAGACACTAAACCTTTCTAACCAAAATATTAAAACCGTTGTAAGGGTTAAAGTTATTTGACTTGAGTGGGACCTGGAGCTACATAAAAATTCTGAGCCATGTAGGCTATTTTCAGATAAGCATTTAAAGAAGGTATTTATATTTATTGTACTGTACTTTTAGCAATGATTACTCTTCTTTGCTATAAGGAAGACAAATACCAATACCATAGTATGAAAAAACAGACAATGTTTATGATCTCTTCCTTTATTTGAAAAGTTATTTGTTTCCTTAGAAAAAAATACGCAGTAAAAATCCAAGCCAATATAACCTTGTTATGCCACAAATGTTGACCGCTGAAGTATGTTTTAAGGGCCCAGTCTACTTATAGATGTTTGTGTACATATTCTTGTACATATAGATGTTTGTGTGACAATTCTTTTTCTGTTATTCTTATAAATATACTTCTTAAAAGGTTTCAATATGCTGTCTATAGTTTCTGTAAGTCAATATAAAGTGTGCTTCACACAAACAATGTTTAGAAATTGCACAACTGAGCTGATCTAATTCAACATTTCTTATAATGGATTTTTATTGATTGCATGGGACCATTCTGTTTATTGTCCATTGTCCTATAAACATATCTCTTTATTATTTGCAATGGAATACATTCTAAAGTGTTCACATTTGGTTTCAGTTCAGAAGAGCAGCTTTCATCTTGTATGCTTACCTGAATGCTTGTGTGTTTGCAAATTTAACTGGAAATATTAAAAGAATCTAAATACTTCCTGCTCTAAATCAAGCCTGAAGTATCTTGAGTTCTGTCTTTGTTGTGGTATTTTAGTACTTAGGTTACTAGTCTCAGACAGAAACCAGAAGTGCAGAAGCTTGTAAAAACTAAAAGAATGGAAAAAAGGTTAACCAAACATTTTAGAAGACTCAAAAATGCATGACTGTTTGGAGGTCTGAGGTACATCTTTTAAGGTACTAGCCATTTGTCTCTAAAAGAAATATTCAAAGCTATTCTATTATAGTGAATTATCATTTTCTTGCAGTGTATTAAATGATATTTTTATATAAACATATTTTTATACAATTGTAAGTTATGTGTAAGTCCATTATATCTACATTATATTTATTTTGTTATGTTTTCAACCAGTGTTATATTTAGAACATGAAATCACGTGGGGCACCAAAAGATTAGTTCACCGACAACATTCACTGTGACTATTAGAAAGGAGGAAGACAGAAGAAACATGGTGAGAGAAAAATCTGCCCCTAGAAAGGTTTCTAGCAGCCTAGAATCGAACTTGCTTTGCAGTGGTGAATTACTGCAGATTTTGCAGTCTGTTCCTTGTCTGTGTTTGGTCAACAACTAGTCTGAGTTCCATCAGAATAGCCTAGCAGCACACATGATAGATATGGAGAAAGTTCTAAACCAATAGCTAAAGAAAACAGCAACCTTAGGACTTACTAAAACATTGCTGTTTGCTCATAAGTTTTGAATGAAATTTGCCCAGAAACACTCATGTTAAGGAATATCATGACTCCAGACTAAAAAATTGCTCTGATGTCCCAGTAGCATATACCCATACATACAGAAACACATGCTTAAGACTTTAACATTTTTAATAAAATAAACTTTATTTAAATTATATTTTAAGTAACCTTACAAGCTTAGTATTGGTGTCCTCTGATGTTTCGTAAGTACTAAAACTTCTCTCTCTACAGAGTTATGTTGTCATTTACCATGCCTTATCATTGTGAAAACAGGACTTTTGACATACTAATGGATTAAATATTTTCTTTTAAAAATACTGGCTTAGTTAAAGGAAATATCCATAATCTCCATATAGAAGTGAAATAAATTGTGAGAAATTATAACTCATTCATGCTTATATTGCCAGATGCCTCTGGGTAAAAGTCCAATATCAAAAGCACAGTAGTGTAATTTTTTTCAGCTTCTCCAAAACTCATTCTAAAAAAATGCTTATATCTCTAATGTTTATCAACTATTAATAAATTCAATACTTAGGTTCTTGCAAAGACTTTGAGTTTTTCTTGCATCAAGGTCCCTTTGGACCAAATTCACCGCTTCGTTTTAATTGTTTATTTCTTATTTTGTCATTCAATCAGTGACCCAAATACTCATTTCTTCACCTGTGCTCTCTGTGATGTAGTGTAGCATAGGCCTACTGCAGTCTGGTGCAGTAGGAAGCATGGTCAGTTTATTCTAAGAACAGAAGCAGAGACTCTTCTCAGTCTTCTTCACATTTTTCTTAGCAAGCTGCTGAACTGTACAAAGCATGAAAAAGCCATTGCTATTCATTGCTTCTGAACAAACCCTCTCTTTTATCTCTAACTGGCCTAGTATTTTGGAGGCTCAGTAGAAGCTGAAAAATCCCTGGAGAACTGAAGTCCCAGGGGAAGAGGAATGGCAATTTAATTTAATGCATCAAAACTAAATTATGGAAGCAAAGAGATGAATGGTGTCCTATACATAACATGGGGGAATGAGGAAAGGGAAGATGAAAGAGGATGTGTTTTTCTTAGGAAGTACACTTTGTCTGAAAAGTTTACGACCAGTCAAGGCCACACTGGTCAGCCTGTTTCTCAATTGAGAGACACAAGAATTTAGGGAGAGCAGCACACTGACTTTACCATGATAGCACTGCTGTGAATTCAGAGGCACACTTAATGTGTACATTAACAGAAGTTCACTGTGATGGGTGGGCATGAGAAAGATTCCCACCACAAACATGGGCATGACTCTCCAGGTTGTATGGCCATGGTCACCAGGGCTTGCTTTGCAGCCCTACCTGCCTGTTCTGCACCTGAGGGCTGTGGTCAGATCTCTCTTCCCTGTTTTTCAGCCACACTCCAAACCCAATGGTAAGAGGAAACATGCACAAAGTGAAGCACAGGAGGTGCCATCTGAATACAAGGCAACACTTTTTTATTGTGAGAGTGACTGAGCACTGAAACAAGTTGTCCAGAGAGGTTGTGGGTTTACCATCCCTGGAGATACTAAGAAGACATAGGGACATGGTCCTGGGTGACATGCTGTTCGACCAGATGAACTCCACGAGTCCCTTCTAATTTCAGCCATTCAGTGATTCTGTGTGTGACATGATCCTTCCCTGGGACTCCTTCCAACAGAGGGTGAGGGTACAGGCTTGACATGCACCAGACACAAGAGTTAGGAAGTCCTGAGAAGTCATTTACATCCAGACCATTATTCTCCAAGTTTCTGAGACAGCAGAAGACAATTTCTGTCACTAACAAAACTCTGCTGGCTAAGATTTTATCCCCTGCCTTCTTTGATGAAAGGTCAAGTTTTGGGGTGGTTGGCATAGTGACAAATAACTAAGATATTCCTTAACCTAGAAAGGATAAACTTTTGGCCTTCAACTTAATGATCACTGCACTTAAGTTTTTACATATCCTTCGTACCCTGGAAGGAATAAGAACAGTTTTGAAAGAAACAACTTCATTGTTCTCCAGCTTGCTTGCAATCCAAATTCCTGTCATCAAAACAGTTTTTACATGTACATGCATGATATTGATTCTCACTTGCTGTTGCAAGAATGCTTTCTAAACTAGGAAATTTTCTTTGTATTCAGCATTGCCACCTCTTTCTTCTCTTGTATATTTGTATGGCCTTCTGTGGTATTGGACATCTCCCTATTTTAAAGGATGAAGTGAAAGATTTCATCTCTTACTCATTTTGACTTCTTTTCCTTCCTGCACAACTACTGTTTTTTAAAAGTGCCCCAGAAAATTTTAAGTGCTATCTTTTTCTTTAAGAGCTTAAGAGACATACATACCTAATTCATTTCTGACTAAAGTCTAGAAAGCATGAGGAGCTCATTGTGTTCAATCAGTAGAAAATGAATAACTGATAGAATTTCAAATGTAAAATTCCATTAAGGGTTCAAGTGTCAACATTTCTGTAACATATGTCCCACATTACTGACTTGTGTTTTACATCTATTGCAGGCTTTAGGGTTGTTTTTTTTTTAATTGTTGCAATTTTGTACAAACATAGCAAAATATGTGGATTATGTAAATTGGGATCTTTTGTATTTAGTCATTGGGGGAAGTCAAAATTGAACTATATAATTATGTCCAGATTTTTTTTTCTTTATTTTCATGATAATACTTCATGCAGCATATTTACTACCTTTTTCAATTCAGAACCTTGAGTGAACATATGTTAGATGGTAATTCATTTCTAAAGCAAATAAAACTTTGTAATAATTGACATACTATTTAAACAAAGACTTTTCTACACACATACATTGTTCTTCCATCAGAATATATACAGTTAGAGGAGTCAAATATGACTAAAGTAAAAGAAAAAGCCTCCTTTCTGGTACTGTTACTAACGAAACTAAAAATTCTGTGTGTTCAAGGAAAAAACCTTTTGTTTTAGTCCCTACAGCAGCATCTACATTCATGTAAATGTAAAAACAAGGTCTCCCTCATTATTTGAATTCTCATTTAATTTAATGATTTTTTTTTTTATAATGTAGTGGTAGAAACACTATATCCCTTTTAATTCATAATAAAATAATATTTTTCTCATCTGAATTTAATTACAATAGGTGAATTATTTAGTTAGAGAGCGAGGACACTGGACCAGGACCCTTTACCAGGGTAAATGCTACCACTGCTAAGGGAACCCTAGGGGAAAACTGCACACAGTAAATGTCAGGTTGATTGGAAAGTACTTCATTTCAAATGCTTTTGATGGAAAGAGGGACTTTTCAGTGGACATTATAACCAAAAGAATTATCAGCCAGTCTGCAGGCTAGAGCTGTTCCAGCAGTATGTACAGCATACTGTAGATACTAAATCTTGGCGGCAGAAATCTTTGTGATAAGATTTATTGTTCTTGAGCAATATATCCCACAGTGCTCTTTGACAATGGAGTTTATTTAATAGGATCATGCCCAGACTCATTCTTACAGACTCTCTTATTTCATTACTCACAGTGGGTTCTTAGAAGTTCATATTCTTACAGGGGACTTCTTCATAAATATGAGACAGAAAGGTCTTGTTTTATTTGCCATCTGTTTATAGTCCTTCAGTGTTCCTTTCCTATATTAACTTCCACATCTGGTTCCATACTTCCATATCAGGCCAAAACTGTGGCCACATCCACTGTCTTCATGATCCTCTCTCCATTTCATGATTTTTTCCACTGTAAAAATTGCCAGAGTAACAATGTTATCTGTAGTCTTATGGTAAGTTCATTCATTTTGGGTGCTCTGACTTCAAGTTTCTTTTCTCTTCTGTCAGACTGAGAAAAACCCAGAATATATGCTTACTTCTAGGATTTACCATGCTTATATCAGTCCTGCATCCCACTTAGAGGGATGGGTGCCAAGTGCCATGTGCTGTCCATTGTGGTGGTAGGTTTAAATACACAGGGATTTAGCCACAGAAATCTTTGGCTCATTTCATGTCATTTCAGAGAATAAGCAATTCTTATACAGCAATGATTTTCCACCCTTGTTAGCTAAGACAGGTTTGCAATGGTGGCCTAGAAATAAGTGTGCCTACTATGCCAAGGCCATCAAGCTGGAAAGTCACTGTTTCCCTCTCCCACCATTCATTATAATTGTTTTGGATTCTTTTGGCTTTGATCAAATGAGACCATTAAATGTTGTGCAATTTGACTGCTCGTGGCTATTCTTTTGAAAGCTTTCAGTTTAGTCATATTTTTATTCTAATCCTCTTTTCCTAAAAGCTAAACTGCCTAAAAGCTTTTTGCTAAAATACTTTTTAAAAAAAACTTCCTACAAGCTCTCTGCCACTAACCTGTGTCTTTGTGTAGCTCATCCCAATGTTGCTCATAGTGCATGTGAAAAAAATACACATACACATAGGTATGAAACTGAACTTAGAACATAAGGACAAAGTCTCTGACAGAATAACTTGACTGGAGGCTGACAGCTAAAGCTCCAGAACACCTGAAACTCAGAGCATATTCTCTGTCCAATCATTCTGTGTGTCCAGCATGTTCTCCAAATGTTTAAAACTGCAGACATATTACCTGAGCTCACTCAATGAAAACAGATCATGGAGGTTCCCATCTTGTTAAAGAGTAGCTCCACCACCAGGGGCTTATTCCTGACAAAATGTTACTATTTTCTGGTTTAGGCTTTTATGTTAGTAATTTCATGTCACCACCTTTACTTCCATAGAACAATTTTAACTTCATATTTTTAAATCCAGTCTTTTTCTAGAAAGTTGCGAGGAAGGCAAGGTAACTTTTCATTGCTACTCAAAATATCCAGTATATACTTTCTAGCAGGTCCTCAGTGTTAGATTTTTAAACTTCTCAATTTCCTTTTCAATATGAAAAGAGGTTGCCAGACTTTTTGGCCTTAGTTGCACTTCAGGTGTCAATCTTTTTGAAAAAAACTGTCCATAGATGTTGCAATGAGCACTGCAAAGTTCCATGCATACTTAAGTAAATTTGTCTCCTTTTCAGTATCAAGGACAAAAAATCTGAAAGAAAAATTTACCTTCATACATTACAAAGTATATTTTCCCCTCCCCAAGAAGATTTTGAGAGATTCTGCATTCCTCTCTCTCTCTCTATGTATAGATATGTATATGATCTAACACCTCCATTCAACGTGTATTCAGAAAGTACAGCATGTTTCTTACTTTTCTGAGTTACTTATTGATAGGATAAGGGGGAGAAAAACTAAAGTCACAAACATGACTTTAAATTAGGAAGTTTAATACTTGCTACATTAAGGAAGCAGAAAGCAAGGAAACTGCTTCAGTCACTCAAGGGTAGAAGAGCTGGTTTAGATACTGGGAGCTTTTCATAGCTGCCACTAGAAAAAATAAAAAAAGCAATAGACAGAAAAAGAAGGTGAAAATGAATAAATTGATAGCTCTACATCAACAGAGCACTTCTGGTCAAATACCACTGGTAATCACATTTTACCTGTGGTGCTGTTAACACCATCTGCAATAGCCAGACGCATACAGATGACCAAGTTAAAAGATCATTTGCAAGTAGGTTCCTCTTTGTTTTGCAGTGGCAACCAATTTTTTCTACTCTAGTCTGGCACTCTTCCCAGTAATAATTAAAATTGATAATAAATTGACATGTCTCAGCATTTTGCAATAATTTGAGATCTCAAATTATTGTAACTAGTAAGTTTTGTGAACAGAATCATCTTCCTTCATCTAGCTCTACATGGTGTGCCATTTAAAATATATATGTACGTATATGATTTTAAAAATATACTTTTTAATTATTCTCCTTTTACTTTCTGTAGCTTTTTGAGTGCCTTTTTAACATACCCAAGTGGAATTATCATGGAAATATTGTGATGTTATGATGTACGATGAAAACATGCTCAAGTGATTTCTGGGTATTATATTTTTGCAAACTAATCCATTGTTTCATAATGGGAATCATTTTCACTCTTCTTATACAGGAAAATACGACATCCAAGGGCCATTATGTTTGTTCTGAATTAAATTTTCTTTTTTATGGAGGATCCAATTAGTTTTGTTTTGTTGGTGTTTCCAAACCAATGTATTTGAAAGAAAAACTCAAACCTGATAAATGGGTCCTTTGTAGAGTTGATAATTTCTGGCCCTCAACTTTGAAAACAACATCATTTTGTTGGAAAAAAAAAAAAGTATTAAAAAGAGTTACTTTGAAAGTGATGTTGAGGCATTCTCAAAAATACTTAGCATTCAGTAAATTCTGTCAAAAGATGTATTAACACCATATCTAATGTGCTGAATTGAGCCAGCAACCCTCACTTTACAAAATTTTATGCAGAGTTTATGAGAATAAATGTATCTTTGAGAAAGTACAAGCATTGCCTGGTCCGCTTGCAGAGTGAGAGACCAGCAGGATTTTTTCTGATTTTTTGCCACAGCACCTACACCAAAATACTTTTCAAGCCCATTTTTAACTCATTAACTTTACACTGAAGGATATTGTACAACTCTTTGTGCTGATGCCTTTATCTTGACCTGTGAGATGTTTCCATCTTATTTTCTTCCCCACCTGTCCTGCTGAGGAGGGTGGTGGTAGAGTGGCTTCATGGACACCTCATGTACCACCAAGGTCAATCCATCACAATGTAATATTATTTTAATGAGGTAGTTCCTATTCTTTGGGACTGGTTCATTTTGCAAAGAGCAATGATGAGAAAATCCTAACATACAGTTTTAAAGAAGCAATAATGAAGCATGTTTGGAAAATTCTTCTTATCCCCAAACATCCATACAAACACACACACACAGACTGCCTCACACATTACAGAAATTCAAGTACCTCAGGGTTGTTACGAGACACATTCTTTTTATATCAACGTCTTATAGCTATATATTGTATCATCATACAATTTCCAAGTTTTTTTGTTACTCCTGTCCTCCAGGTATACAGCAGTATTCAGAAAAACATTTTAGGGCACTTTCTAATTTTGAAATCCAAGGGGTTTAAACACACATTTTTAATTAGGAGAAGAGGGGAAAAAATCAAACCAAAAGAGTTCTTAAAGAATGTAGAGCACCCTTCCTCACGTACCAGGAGATTATTCTGTCCCTTTCATATTTAATACAGTCTCCTCCTCTATCAGACAAAGTTATGCCTCTTAGCTGAATCCCATGGAGCTGAAGTATAGCTCCCATACGCTGATAATGCTAGGTTTTATAGGTTCCAGGGATTTTTTTTTCCCCTCCTCTCCCGTTGTTCGTGCCAGAGGTCCCCTGCTTCCTGTCTCCAGCTGATAGTGGTGGGACAGCAGAGGGTCAGGGAGAAGGGGAGGGGTCGGGTCTCTGGGCGGCTGTGTCCCACACTATCAGCTGGAGACAGGAAGCAG
>JAAWXA010000029.1:5101006-5177074 GCA_038090715.1 Florisuga fusca | reverse complement strand
GTGGGAGTGGGGGGGCTGGCGGTGTCTGACAGCTGAAACAGATGATGCCGCACTCCACCTATGTAAACAGAAATAGGCGCTGGGGCTGATGTAGCACAGAGATATGACCCTGCCCATAGAGCCGCTGAGTCTAGACTCCAGATGTGTTCTCACTGTTACCAGGCCAATTCAGATCCAACTGGTAAATATTTCTACCAGATGACAGTGGGCTCGGTTACAGAAATGAGGACAAAGGACAAAAATAGGCAGAAAATGAGTACTGGGCATTGTTGCTGCTTAGAAAAATACTCTGCATAGTTTTAGGGATGTTAAGGGGCAATTATTTAAATAGATTGTATACATTCTTTTATTTTCTTGCCACATTCAGCTGAAAAAGTTCCAAGTCAAACTGAAGGGTATTTAGGTGAATTAGTCACTTAAAATGAACTGAAACAGAGGTCTGTAAAGGATAAAATAAAAATTATACTAGGACTGTACCATATGGACATAAAGAACTGAGGAAAAACCATGGTGTTGATAACCTCAGGCTAGTAAATACCAGTTTACTGGCAAGTGAGTGTTATGTGATTTATTTACAGAAATGAGAGAGTGTAGAACAAGGACACTCTACAAAAACAAAACTCAGGACAGAAACTCTTGTCCACTGGTATTTGATCTCCCCAGATATAGGATTGGGACTCCTGGTACATGTGGCATTCAGAATGTCATAAACTGTGTCAATTAAGCAGCAAATGAGCATCACTGATGAAATCAAGGCTCTGACAAGTTTTAAGAGGTTACTGGTTTGCATCTGCCTCAGACAGCTAGAATAAAGCCACAGAGATCTGCAGTGATGTAGGCTCTTACATCTTTTTCTTCATATATGGTATCATGCCACATAACTGCAGGCAAAAGATTTGTCTTTGCAAAGAGTTACAGTTCTAGACAGTGGATGCTAAGGGACAGAAAGCACAGGAGAGTATTATCTGTGTTCTTTATGAAGACATTTGTAATTTGCACAAATATGATCCTCTGTTTAATTCCCATGTTTGCAAGATGACTGCCAATATGTGATTCCAGCAGGAGATACCAGAACAAAAGATAGATGACTTTAAATGGTCTTCTTTGCTAATACTGATGGGGAAATGTAGGAGTACTTCTTTTCATATTTCATTATAAGCCTTCCTATAAATGACAGCGTATAAACAGGTAAGATATGGAGTTTTGGCAATGAAAGAAAATTAATAAACAAAGCTGCCTTAAAAAAATTTTCTTTCACATAAACCAGAACCTTGTGTGAATGCTGTATGAACGTTTTCAACAAAGTATTTTGTGGGTGTTTTTTCTTGACCACTGCAATTGGTAGCCAGACTGTAACTTTTAAGACAGGTAAATATATGGGTAAGCAAAAGAGCATTAAGGTCACCAGGGAATGGAGCCATGCTAACTACAAAAAGCAAAGCTAGAAATGGCTTAGCTATTAAAACTATCACATTAAAAAAGGAATAGCTTGGCTACTCATTTTGGACTCATAAACAAGCAGCAGGAGCTTTGAATTGAAGAAGGCTACCCTAATCTACATGTTCCTTGAGATGACCTTTTAAATAGTTAACCTTCTAGTTATGTTATAACTGAGACTTCTTCTGTGCTCACCTGTGAAGCTATTACTTTGTGTTCAAGAGACCAAGTGGGTTTACTTACTAATTGGCTCTTGTTGCACTATGTTCCTTTGCTATTTCTCTTCCCTCTCATCTTCCCTTTGTGTTTGACGAGCTATAGCCAAATGCTAAATATACCTAAGGAGAAGTTTTAAAGTGCTGGTACAGAACAGTTTGGCTGACTACTCAGAGAATATTGGTATATACTCTCTGGTGAGCAGTACTGTACTGTGAAATGACTGCATTTAATTGTGCTACAGCTGCTGATCATTTTGTGCAGCTATACTGGGGTTTTGCTAACAGATTCTCTGACTCTCACAGTTTCTTTCCTCAGACCTTTCCACTCATATATAGAGGAAACACAAGCACAGGATATGTGAACCTAGACAGGTGGGAGACTGAGGGTCTTTCTGTATACACAAACACTACTTCATTCTGTGTAAAGCACACTTCTAGTATTTATTCATTTAGTTGGTTGACACCAAGCTTCCTGGTACTAAAATAAAAAATATTTAAAATTCAAATAAATTAGACATATAAAGCCCAAAGACTCAGAGGACGTAACAGTAATTTTGAATTTTGTGGAAAATAAAGAAGAACACTGAGCAGACACTACAGGAAAAAAAACAACTTTTGGTTTGCTTCACCAGAGTATCCCTTGTCTTCCATCACTGTCTGTTCTCAACAGGATCAGTGTCTAAGAACTGACCCCATCCTCCACCTCTTTCTCTTCTTAGAAGAGGTTTTTAAACAGTGGTTAGCTCTTTGATCTGCTGGCTTCCTGTAGTTATTCACATCAAGGTTATTCAGCAACTTCACCTCACTGACCAGGTCAGTGAACATACTTGAACCAATATCAAAAAATACTTTCTACTGAATATTAAACTATAATAAGCTCTTATCTCCCACAGCCTGCATCTCAGATAATCTGCTGAGTTCCCAGCCTTTGTCTCCATGAAGCATACAAGAATCACCTTTTTTTGTCAGACTGAGAGTAGATGAAAAGCTTCATGTCCCAAGGATATCCAACTTGAAGAATGAAATGCCACATCCCATATTCTCTGTATTAAGAGAATTGGTAAATATTTTCAGCCTCAAGCATGGGTGTTTTTGACAGTTGTACACCCTTTTTAATACATAAAAAAAGTCTTGAAATTAAAGGATGGGAGAAACAGAGGTAGAAGCCTATGAAGTAACTTAAAGATAAGAAGAATAAATGTGAACCACCTGACATCTTTAGATACCCTATCTTTCCAAGAACAACCAAATTGCTACAAAGGCTACAAATATGATTACATCAAAAAGTGGTTATAATGCAAGCAGATATTTACAAACAGCATTTTTTCAAGAAAAATTTAAATGAGAAACTGTAGGAAGTAAATTTTGTTCCAAGCTAGTATTGATAATCATGATGAATAAGATTTTTGAAAAACTGCCTGAAATATACTCATTATACACTCAGTTTTTTCAGTTCTGTACATAATTTTTGCCCATACAAATGTGATTTGCATACATTCTCACATACTAGAGTACATAAAAGATCTACTTATTGTTATGATCTCTCCCTTGTTTTCCCTTTCCCTTTTTTCTTTCCCTTTCCCATATCCTCTCCATCTCCTTTTACCTGTTTTACTTCTTTGTTTGCACTTTAGACTTCAGAATATCTTTAGACATCCAGTTGTGTGCTCATGTACAATGTTTAGTTCAATACTCTAAGCATATGTATTATCATTTTTATCCCTACTACTCTAAACAATTTTCTTCTCTGGTTGTCCACAGAACAGAATAATAGTGGATTTGAGTCTGGGGAAGAGAAAAATATATGAATATATGTTTTCATCCAGAAAACAAACAAATGGAAAGAAAGTAAAGAATGAATGCTTATTTTAACTTAACTGGTTATTATTTGCAAATGAGAGCTGTTACAGTAGTGCTGAATAAGATGATACATGTATATTTTTTTAAAATGTGTTAAGTAAACTTTTGATTCCTTTTAAAATGGTTACATTTTCTATGGATTAAAAAAGGTTGAGAACAACTGCTCCAGAAAATCCCCACCAGGTTGATGGCTACAGTAGAAGGTAATTATTAGCTATATTTATTAGATAGTTAGTATGCAAAGGAGAAAGCCTAAACCAGAAAGCCAGTTAATCTGCAAGAAAAAAACCCTCTGAGAATGCAGAAATTCCAGAAGCAAAACAGAGAAGCCATGGCACCAGCAGGGAGATATAAAATGGGCCCACACAGTAAGTTTCTGGGCAGCAGACAGGAAGAGAAGGGATTCCTGGTAGGAGCCAGGAGAGAGCTTGGGCTCACTAAGGAAGCAGCCAAATGCAAGACAAAGTGTCCTGGTTCAGAGAGAAAAACCTCTGTGATTCTGGAAAAAAATCCCATGTACACAAAGGGTTGTGATCTACAAAGAACCTACAAATGACACCAGCACAAACCTGAAGAGTGATCCAGACCACAAAACTGTTGGCTTACAGTGGAGAAATGAGGATAGGGATTGCATGTCTTGCTTTACTTTTGAGGGATTTTTAACTAAACCAGTACAATTTTATCCTTTATTTTCCAGTTAAAGGAAACAACGTTTAAAAAAACAGAACATAGGTCTGCATACTTAAATTTATACTTGCAAATTATGCAGCTCCAGAAAATGTTCACAAGGTCTGGCAACTGATCACTTACACTGCTAAATTGTGAAAATGGTCCCAGCACATTTCTAGGCCAGGCCGACAAGCCCCATCCCAGAAAATTCCCGGGCATGGCACAGGATGAGCACTGGCCAAGGACTATTCCAGTAGGCATTTGGGTTGAGGCCATCCTGTTTGGAAGGTAGGACAGTTGAGCAGTGTGAATACCAAACATTTTATTCCAGTTTGCCTCAGTGCCAGAGAACCACCTAATTAATTTGCTAGCTTAGATATAGGCTCTGTATGTACACATGGTGTGTTTATCATGTAGTCCTAAAAAGGTAAATCATAAACTGGCAATATCAGGCCATTCAGTAGGATTATGGAAACAATCTAAAAACTGCAAGAGGTGTGGCATTTTGGTTCAGAGCTAAAACATCAGTATCACAAGGAAGAAGAGAAATGAACCTTGATTGTTGGGATTCTCATTTAAATCTGTTTTACAGAATCATGGAGTACTTGAGGTTGGAAGGCACCTTTGGAAGCTGTCTAGACCAACCCCATACTCAAAGAAGAATGAAGTACAGAAGGCTGCCCAGGACAATATCCAGACAGTTTTGAGTAACTCCAAGAAAGAAAATTCTGCAGCTTCTTTGGGCAACCTGTTCCACTGCTTAATCACCCCTCTAGTAAAAAAACTTCTCTTATGTTTAAATTTAATTTCCTTTATTTATGTTTCTGTACATGGCTTGTCATCCTTGGATTGGACACCACTGAGAAACATCTGGCCCCAGGATGATCAGTTCCAGCTCTCCCAGCTTCTCTTCATATGTCAGATGCTCCAATCCCTCCATCCTTTTTATGGCCCTTTACTGTACACAGTCCAGTAAGACCATGTCTTCTTTGTACTGAGGAGCCCAGCAATGGACCCAGCACTCCAGATGTTCTCAGTAGAACTAAGCAGAGGGGAAGGATCATCTTGGTCTTCTGGCAAAAACATCAAAACAGAAAAAAAAGTTTTCAGAAGAATTGTCAAGTGATTTCTAGATCCTTTCACAGAATTATGTCGATGTAGAAAAAATACATTAACTCAGTTCACAATGTGCTTCTAAATCAACTTTATGGTCTCTTGTGATTTTTTTTAGTAGCAATATTTTTGGTTTTCCTCCTAAGATACATCATTACAACTACTATATTCTCATAATAAGAAAAATATATTGAGAAAATTATACAAAACAAAGAATAACTTTGCAGTATTGATTAAATTATGCTAGTAAAGTGGAAGGATTGTAATTGATTAATATTAAGAGTAGTTGCAAGAGAGAACTTAAGTCACTTGAAACCACAGTCCCGCTTTTCTCTTGGAGTAGTCTATACAAATCATGGAAACTAATTTCTTATGTTTACTGCTAAGCTGTCCATAATTTTCTGGAGCTACATTAGACTTGATTAGGGCTTGCATATTTAAAACTTTGCTTATATTTAATCAGGTGGTATATAGACATGGTTTTGGTTCATCTTTTCAGTTACTGTTGACAAAGATGCTGCAGGATATTCAGTATTTTAAAAGTATAAATATTTTTAGGTAAGTACATGGATTGCCTCTAGCAATGTTCAGAATCATTTAGAAAGAATCTGAAGGCTGAAAACTTGGTTCACTGACAACATCCACTTCCTTTCAACTTTTAATTTGGCACATTCCATTAATAATGTCAGACAACACACATTTTCACATGGTGACTGGAGGATAATCATCCCTGGATGCCATGTTTATAAGGCTCTGTCTTTACTCTGGAGATAATTGTGTCCTACGGCCTTCATATCCTGATCAGCCAGGTTATAAAATCTGCTTAGAGTTCACCATGACTCCTTTCCATCAGATTTCATCTTTCCCAGAGCCCCAGATGTGGAAAGCAGAGGAATACAGTGGCTGCACAGGTAGGCAAGCACAGTGCAGAGGAAATATGACTCCAACCCCGGGAGCTGAGAATTAAAATACAATTCAGCATGTACAACACAAGTAGCACCAGATCATTAAGCCCTGTGCTTGTTTATCTAAATGTTCTTTGGCAGTGCTGGAATACCCAGGGTGTCACTGGCAGAGATATAACTCCTTCCTGAATCTACCATCAGTACTGTTCCATAGCAAGCAGACTTCCTGAGTGGCGGACAGGGATGAAAATGTCTAGGACTGCAAAGACCACAGAGCGTGTCCCGTGCTCCCACCCACACGGAGTAGGTGTGCAGTCAGAGCAGGCAATGCCCCAGACACTTTATTGCGTCTCCAACACTAAATGAAACAGGACCAAAGACATCAGGCATCTTTTTAAAGTGCTGGCACGTCCCTGTAATGATTTGATCTGTGCCTAGCTGCCACCCCCATTAGGCAATCCCCAGTCATGGTTTAGTCCAGAGATCATTGTCAGCAGACAGTCCAGCCAAGCTGCAGAGTTCAGCAACATGAACACCAGCCCCTCCCAGAAAAAAAACCTTAACAGACACGGCCCCTCCCAGAACCAACTGTTGATAAGAGAAAATGGTGGGGAAGGACTGTAAGATAGTTACTGTTAACCTATTTTTTCTAAGAGACCTTTTCTTCTGTGGTTTTGTGCGGCATTTAGCACAACCGGGACATGGTCTTAATTTGGGGATATTGAATGCTACAATAAACATAATGTACGTATGTGCAGCCAAACTCTTTATTTAGTCCTCTCTTTTAATCACAGCGTATTTCAGGTGAGTAAGAGTTTGCAACCTTGAAGTATTTTTTTTTCATTATAAAAGCCAAACTGACATATGGATGACTACTGGCAACTTAGTACATGATTGTTATTGACATTTCCCAAGTAACCTTCCCTACTTCCAAATTAAGACAAACATGAAGCTTGTTATTTATTGTGTGTTACTTTTTGATTACCTGACATCTAGGGTAAATTAAGAAACTTTTACAGTCTCCACACTAAAGTCGTACAGAACATAACAGCTAAACTCTTTAGTAATTCTTTTTTAAGTCATACTGATAGATTTGTCTTTTTCAAGTGAGCATTCTTTCACAGGACAATTTTAAAAAATAGATTAAATCCTTCCAGGTAATATCTTTCTTTCTCTCATTTCCCCATTACATTTCCTTTCACATTGCTCAAAAATGTTCATGTCATATGTCTTCAGGAGTAACTTCATTATATGGCAATTTGCAACTGTTAGCAGTTATCTTTGTCACATCATAGAATTTTCTTAAAGATTGGCATGACAGATTCAACATTTAGTAACTGGCCAGCCTGAACAGGCTTGACACCCAAGAGTGATCTGACTATAGCCTGACAATATTTTGTCTCACACAGTGTTCTTGCCTTTGGTAACCTTTACCATGTTGTTACCCAGAATCTTCAACAGAAATTGGACTCCATTATTCTAAGCCCCCTGCAAATATCCAGGCTCCTAAACAGCTCAATAGGCACAGAAGAGAGAAGAGAAAAAAAAAAAAAAAAAAATTAGAACTAAGTATCCATTCCAAAGGGAGGCATTACAAAGTGCGATCATTCATAAGCCTGAGGAGAGGTATCCTGATTGCCTTTTTTGACAGCAGTGCTGCATCCAATGTAGAGCCTTCTGAACGCAATCTGAAAATTATTTAAAAAGATTTCAATGACATGAAGATGGCTCTAGCTCATTGTATTATCTCTTTATTATATTATTGTTCTGCAGTAGTATCTGGAGAACTCATTCACATACATAGGCACTGTAAAAAACACATATCATTTCCTGCCCCACAAGTTTACAGTTAGCAGTGAATAACTGATATGAATTAATTAACATCCAAAATCACAGTTGGAAGAAGTGAAACTTCCTATTTTGGAAAAAAAAGAACCCACCACGTGTTCAGGACTCTTTCAAAAAGAATGGGCTAATTTCCTGCCAAGCATGATTAAAAGCCCTAAAATGTTATGTCCATTTTATAAAGGCAGGTTTGTTCAGTCACATAAAAAAATTTGTGATAAAAGTAACTTTTGTTTCAGACAAATAAAAAATCCAATCTGCAAAAGAATTCTCAGTATAACAAGAATGGACCTGTCCTTCTTTTCCCATGAAATCATTTATAATAAAGGTCAGATAAACAGAGTGTAGTCTGATGGAGAGCAACACTTTATTCTTTTACTGAAAAGACACATTTTTTAAACTGAAGCACTAAAGCATTATCTTCCATATGATGTGTATTCATTGAAATCAATTTATACAGACTCATCTATTAAAAACACATGTAAAGCCAGGTCACATCCAGTATGCTGTTGCATGCAACCCGCCAAGAGACTTAACATCTGCTTTTGCAACCTGCATTTTGGTCAAGTTGTGTCATTAGCAAATCCACAATATCAGTTTCCTGATCTGTGTACTGTTAAACATTCCAGAAGAGGTTTTGGTTTAAAACTTACAATTGCAAAAACTATCATTTTCAGAAGCCCATAGGCAAAAAAATTTCCTCTGTGCCTTTATAGACTGAACGTTTCTTGTTACATTCAAGAAATACTTGAGTCCAATAGGGTGTGGTACACAATTAGGCACACTTTTGGGTTTTTTTAAAATAGTTGTCTAGTGTCCATCAAATAATGAAGAACCCCCAAATCATTCTCTGAGACTTACTGGAGCCAGTGGCCCTGATTTTAATAAATATATTTACAAAAAAACCTCAGAATCTGACTTTGTGGGTTTCTTCTTTGTTGTTTTTGTTGTTGTTGTTGCTTTGGTTTGCTGGGGTTTGGTTTGTTTTGGAGGGGTGGGAGTTTGTGTTGGTTTGGGTTTGGGGTTTTTTGGTGGGGTTTTTTTTCAGTCTTTAGTTTCCATTCTCTTGTAGAATTCTTGTAGAGAATGGAACCATTGATTATTCTGTAGTAGTATCTGCTTAAGATCTGAATTCTGAAATAACATAAGTAACCTCTGAATCCTTAAGGGCTGTCTCAGGGCTTTCTTCAAGACTTTCCATCTTAATACCATCTAACTGAGGCTTGGAATGGAGAACAAATTAATTCATGTAACTCTTATGTAGGACCTCCTATTTTCCTGTACTGACTACTAGCAGACAGTAAAATCCATATGTATAGCTTTTTGCTCCTGTGTGTAGAGCTGTAGCCCTGCTGCCACAGTATATCAACTCAGATTCCTACACTGGCATTATGAGAAACTTGGGTTGCACCACTCAGGGCACCAATATAACAAACACACACACACACACACACCCCTTTCCCATCATCCAGTGTTACAAATAATTGAATGAGATTGTAAATTTTGAAGTCACAGCAGGGATTAATGAAAGGTGGGATGTCAAAGGCACCCTAAAGACAGAAAGTTAGCATCCCAGTCTTTAGATTTGTCTCTCAAAAGGTAAGTAAGACACCAGCTGACATTTTTTCTGAGCTATCAACATTGTGTCTGGCACACTGCTTTTCATGACGCTGGCAATAACTACGGTACAAGTAGACACTGAAATACCCTCAGAACTATGATGTTGACAGTGACACGGGCAGATCTCAGATTTGACACTGACTGCCACAAATAGTATTCTAGGTTATCCAGCAGGTCAAAGAGTACTGCAAGGTACCCCACTATTAAGACACTGCATGGGGAAGTGTTTCTCCTACATGAGCACCTGAATTTCATTTATAGATCCGTATAGGCTATAATTTGCCTTGAAAGCCACTAGACAGTGGGTTCATACTTGGTAAAGATCTGTTTTTCCTTTTATTGACTAAAGAGGATGTTTGGGGACATACTAAGGAAACACTGCTGATATTTTAGGTACACAGATAAGGTACATTAGTCCAATCTCAAGCTAGTTTTCTCCTACGCACTGTTCCATCCACCACTGCATTATCAGCATTACATTTAATAGCATTTCATTACAGACACAGGAGCCTTAATGTATTTTTCCTAAGTTTTCACTGTAATCTCCTGCAATCATAATATTTTTGTAATAATACTAAAAGGAAGAGAGCCAAGACGTAATGCCAGTGCAAAACAAGAAACTATATTCTTCTACAACCTCAAAAAAACTGTTAGCTCCTTGTTATTCTAAGACATGCTTTTGGTGGAATGGGAGGATGGAAAATGAAAGATAAATGGATAAAGGTAGATTGATGCAGGAAGAGAAAATAATGAAAAGTAGTTTAAAAGAAGAAGATGCAATTCACTCTCCTTATAACTCTGATGAAGAAAAACAAGGATACAAAAAGAATTATGGATGAATTTTTTTATGCAAACCATGAAAGTGTCTACAGGAGTTAAGGTAGGTCAAAATATTCTTATTCCCTTCAGTGAATATGCACTACTTCAAGGAAAACCATGAAGATTTTAGAAGCCTTTAAAACAAACCCGATTATATCCCTATACTTTTATTATCCTTTTCTGACTCAGCATCTTCTTTGGGGAAAACTTTATAAACTGTTCTCTGGTTAGATAATGACCCTGCAAAGCATCTATGGACCTCTCCGTGCAGAGAAGATGTAGTTATTCAGCACTTTCTCAGCACTCTCTTCAAATGTGTCTGGAGCAGAGAAAGGAGACAGTGTTGGATTGAACACTACTGGAAGAGAGAAGGCTAAATGTCAAGGCAGAAAAACACAAGTATTTTTTCTATGAAGACAAATCATTACAAAAGGTCTCCAGGCCTAATATTTCTTATTTTTTAACATTAAATATGGTAGTCACTGTATGATTATCATTTTATCCCAGGTGGTCTTCTGTCCGTAGCAAGAAAGCTGCAATTCAGCTTGTAATAAATACAACCCATTATAATCTGTGTATCTGGAAATTTTCATTGTAGATGTGATTTATAAAGATTAGATTATATACATCATGGTTCAAAGGAACAATACAGAAAAAGCCATTATTAGAGATAATTAAAAATTCACACATCTGGGACTATAAAAAACACTTCTAGATAACTGTTTATCCACAGAAATTGATACCAGACATGGTGAAAGCACAAGAAAGACAGCTGGATGCTATGTGTCTGTTATCACAGACACTGCTAGCTGGTAAAATGGAAAGATGTGTTTTGCTCGTATCTCCATTTCTAGTTGGGAAAAAACAGCCCTTGGGTTCCAATATAGAATGACACAAAATACAACTTGTGCAAATGTAACATGTCTGTGCTATTGAGAGGACCTCACATATGTTGAATAGACAACAACATGGTATCAGCCTCTCAGGGCATTTGGTTAATGCATTTAATTTAGCACAGTAATTGCTGTATCAGACCAAACAAATTGCCAGGCTATTTGTTTGTTCTGTGCTTAAGACTAGTTATTTTCCTTCCTTTTAGCATGAACTATTTCTAATTCCTTCTTTGGTCTCTAATTTCTTCTTTGTTTTTAAGGAAATATTACTCTAGTAATAAAGTTGACTCTGTGCCACATTCAGATACAGGAAAATATTCCTTTCTGACTGGGTTGTAGAAAGATGATGATGAGATTGACTGGATTGTGGTCTGAGGAATCCTGCAGCTTTCCAACCTAATTTGTTTCTTGACTTATTTTTTACAATTTGCTTATTTATTAGAATCACATCAGTAGATACATTTTAGTACCACATTAGTCAAGGCAAAAGAAATACTCCCAAGTAACTAAAAATTGTTTCATTGCCATTTATCCCATGAAAATATTTGTCCAACATACTTATGAATAGCTGAAAGTAGAGTAGTTCTGCAAGAGCCTCTAAGGAAGGATGAATATGTCAAGTTACCTGTTTGAGCTCTCTAGTTGTTTTGTATATTATTACTGTGAAAAACTATGAAAGCAAGCCATGGTATGTTATGAGTTGAGCAAAGAGAAAAATAAAAAGTTCCTGCAATAGAGCTGAAAACCCAAAATAAAAAAAATACTAATACCTGATTCAAACTAACAGAAAATAAAAAGAATTATCATAGGAAGCTAGTCCTACGTATTGTTATTAGGTTTCACATATCTGTTATTTCTGCACAGGGACTATCTGCTTGCTTCTCTTTGCCATTAATGCACATGAGATGCATGTGAACTTTAAGATGAGGTAAGTCCATGACTCTTGCCTGACTTGACTATAGAAGGAGTCAGGACTAGTTCAGATGTAGTATCTGTATGCAAAACAGTAACATTTGAGCAGGTTTATCCCACCCAAGCTGCAAACCTATTCCTATATTTTCTTTAGGTTTCTCTGTAGAGGAAAGCTTCACAATTTTTGGAGGAGCATAAGGAGATAGGACTGTGAGTGATTATGGTTTTTTGCTCCACGTATCAAGAAGTCCTTAGGAGAAAACACACAAAAATTCAAACAAGGAAATTATATAAATTGTATCAAGTGCTAACTAAGGCGAGAAATCACTGTCTCACCAGCAAATCAGAAGGGAGTGTGGGGAACCTATGAAAGACTTTGAAGATCAGGGCACTGAGTGACTCAAAAGAAAAAGGGAAAAGAGTGAATTGATAAATAATTTCCTTGTCTTAGTCAAAGAAAAGTCTATGGAAATAACAGCAGAAGAAAGAGAATAGATATAAAAGGGCAAAATTGAATCTCTGAAGTGATGCTAGTACTAACTGAGATAAAAGATGTTGGAATTTATTTGGGATAGCGATGTAATGAAAATTGTCTGGAAAAAATTGTTCACAGTGTGGAACAATAAGAAAGAACATATTTTACGTACCTTTAAGATGTTCCAGGAAAGCCTCCACAAGCCCTAGCTATACCATGGGTCATGGAGAGAGGCATAAATGAAAAGCTATACTGAACTATATTACTGACAAACAGGATGATGTCACAGTGATGAAAAAAAAAAATAAAGTGGATAGATAAAGAGTTATAACTTTGCTTTTATTCAGTCTGACCTTTAAAAAGGCTTGTAGGAATCCACAAATATCCATTTTTCTATTAGTAGTTCTGCAAAGAAACAGGAACTGGTTTTGTATATGTTAGTGAGACACAATATAGAAGGAAACCAGAATGAGAACAAAAATAGTGAGTCTTACTAAGGGATAACTAGAACCTATCAAAGGAAAAACTTGAGGAGTTCATGAAAATGTCAGAGGAAAAACAAACATAAGTTTACACCTCACAAGCCAAGCAATGGCAAGATTTAAAGAAGAGCACAGTATTTCAAAGACATCTGACAAAATCAAGAAAATAGCTTCCTGAGTATGAGATTTGGCGAGGAAGAGGGAATTTAAAATTTTAGACGACTTATTTCAACTGAGTGAAACTGGTCCATGGAGAAGAAAAATAGGGTGACAGGACACAGCAAGGTGAAATGGCAACTGAAATGCAAAGTGAGGAAATAATTGCAATAGGAAATGGGGACATGGGTGAATTGTTTTGAATAGGAGGCGTTAGGACAAGATTCATAAGAAGAACTAGAGGAGCCATCACTACCTTTGTTTCTTTAAGACAGAAGGTTCTGTCTCTACTCCCATCTGGTCCCTTGCTAACAGATTTCTTCAGTGATAATCCCCATTTTGCCAGCCATGCTACTTTATTACACTAACAACATAGCAAAGGGACAGCCCAGTACTCCAGAGTCAGATTTCCAAACCCTTCCTCCCAGAGATCCTTAGGCGGGGAAGTAAGATACTTTTGCCCACAGGCTGTCAGCTAGAACTCACTGATAGTTAAATACATTCCTCTTTTTGTGTTTATATGAATATAACCTGTCCCTGTCCTCTTTCAAGCCAGCAGTGTCTATCCCGGTCAGCAAGCTTCTGGCTCTCTAGCCACAGATGGTCTCTCTGGTAGCATGGCTACTGACGGATTTTTATTGATCAGCAGCAGACAAACCTTGCTGTGCACACAAGCTTAACAGCTGCTATTTCTTGAGCAGTTCATAATTCATGCTTTCTAACTTACTTTACCTATACCACACTAACAGATCTGCACTTAGGTTTTGTTGAAAGCAGAAGAGAGGGCAACAATAGTGATGACTCTGGAAACCATGAAAGGCAGGCTTACATTATGTGAGTGGAAAGGTGGAAGAGTCATGCTGAGGTAAGACCAGGGGATGGTCAAAGATGACGAATTCTGAAATAACTTCTTGCATGCTATGAGAGGTGGAAAAGGAAACAGCACGAAAAGACTGAATCAGGTGAATGACCCTTTTGCAATCTGGAGAGTTAAACCAAAGCAGAGAGTCGAATGAAGAGCTGAATGAAGTAACACAGCTGAGGTGTGAGATGGGTCCTGAGTGTGAAAAGAAATGTCACTGACGGTGCAGAGTGGAAAGAAGGAAGAATAAGCTGTAAAGATTCAGTAGATAGAAGTAGATAGTAGTAGATAGAACAAGGCAGAGAGCAAAAGACATCAATATGTTACAGGACTGGAAACCAATAATGCATATCCTTCAGCACTCTGAGATTTGGGGTTTATACCCAACCAGTACTAAAACATAGTACTTTATATTATGGTACATTATGCTTTTACCTGATCTTAGTTCTCTTTCTGGAATATCAAGACATAACACAGCTTATTGTTTTCTTCCCTTCCACCATACACCAGGTGGGATTTGTTTGGTTGGTTTTTACATAAAGAAAAGAGAATTATTAAGTTTTTCTGTTCCTTTATTTGGTTGCATGTAACCTCTCTGTTATCAAGGTCTGTCCAGGGTTAGCTCTTCGAGTCAGTACTACAAAATTGTCTGAATCTGTCCTAATTCAAGAGAGGCTGAAAATTATTACCGGTCTGATGGCTGCCTAGTGCCCTTTTGGAAATGAATTGTGGTCCCAATGCAACTCCTGGTGGATGGTCCACATCTCCCAAGCACTGTTACAGCTGGCCCTAATTGGCACCCTCATTCTCAGTCTCAGTAGGCAGGTTAAGCACCAGATTGTGGAATGATTTTCCTACTCCTCAGTGTCATCTACCTAGGTCAAAGTTGAAGCAGAATACAGAGACAGGGAAAGAAATCCCCAGTAATTGCTGCTTTTGCTGTGCCTTCTCTGTGACTCAGGTCACTAGGGCTTTTCAGATTTCATTATCTCTGAGGTAAATGTAAAACAAAGTCACTTAGGTGATGTCCTTGAAAAAACTACTTCTAGGCCATTTTTATAAATCTGCAGTGACTGATAGCAATCCAAATGCTAACACAATAATAGGTTGGCAGAAACATTTTATTACCTTAATTGTGGATGAGAAGTAATCCTGCAAAAAGAAAGAGGGAACTTGTCATCCCACGCTTCAGTGGGATTCTCAGACATATTCAGATAGAAGCTGAGTGCTATGAATGTCAGATGGTGGGTCCCCCAGGCTCCCTGGCAACCTGCATGCAACTAAGAAAGAGGCAACAGCTTGCTTCAAGTATCCTTCGTGGAGATGACATAGTTAGATAAACCCAACAGGGAGTATAGCACGTGGAGGGAGCAGTCTGGTATGGGGAAACCATTCCCTGTGGGACTGGCTCCATATTGCCACATGAAATGTTCAAAACACTGCTAGCCAGGAAAGTTGAATTTATTGCTTAATGAGCAGAAGACCCGGAAAAGATCATTGACAACTTCAGTGTAAACACAGCCACTTAATAGGGTGTTACTGAATGCCAAGAGGAAATTAAAAAGATCTGTCCTACAAGCAGCACTTTCTACCATATAGAATATGATTGGAATAAATACAGAACACAGAAAGCAGCTGTAGAGAACAGATGAGGTATTAGATATGGTGGAAAGAAGAGAAGAATTTAAATCCAGAGGGCATTTTTTTTCAGAATGCCTTGAGTATGAGAATCATGAAAAAGAAATGATGGAGGAAGACAAATTAGCATAACAGCAGCAGAGTGACAGAGGTAACGCAGAATGACACTGTGACATTATTAAGAAGCTCAGCAACACACTCAACCTCCATCACAATGTCATCAGGACAGATGGCAACAATTGGCAAAGAAAAGGCACAGCATGTCTGGAAAGCACTAAGAGCCTATAGAAGAAGAAATAATATGAGCAGCTATGGAAAACACAAGAGAGTAATACAGATTTTTCTAGAGGTAAAACAACAATTTTTCCTCCACCCTGTGTGTATTTGTCACAACAGTCTGAAGGATATGACATCATTTCCCACTTCGTCAAAGCCTTGCAAAGAATCAGGATTTTCACAGAACTCATTACTATCATTTATCACCCTTGTTAGTACCTGTGAGACCTATTGTGAAGGACCACATCCTGCTAAGCACTTACCTAAATCAGAATTTAAAAATGGTCCCTGCAAAATGAGCTTACAATCAAAACATGGCATGAAGCAAAACTCATGGGTACACACGTGAGGGAGCATAATGAAAGAGGTTTATCTTATAGGAATGTCAGGAAAGCTCATACAGAAATTACAGACGCAAGCAAAATTATGGAGAGTAAGGAAGTATGGTTATTTTTTCATAAAGATTGCACTTTTAAAATTAATGGACAAAAAGAGGTGACAGCCCCAGCACAGGTGGAGGGCATGAATATAAGAAAGCATAAAGCTCAGATAGGAAATGGAAACTATAGGAAAAAATTGACAAATGTTCAGTTATACCTGTGATATCTATTGACACAATAGACAAGAGAAGCATGAGGTGGGGAAAGTACTAAGTAAATAAAATGCTGAGTAACAGAACAAAAAGCAGTTCAGCCATAGATTGTCTGAGCCAAGCAAGACATATGAATCTTTTTTTTCATGAACCAGTGGTGTGTGTTGGGAAGTCCACTCAGTAACTCTAAGCAATATCCTCAAAAATTGAGCCTCCAAATGTTGAGCTCCCACTGGAGGAAAAAGTTAATCTGCCCTGGCTAATTGAGCTTCTGGAAAAACTTGATAAAAATCTTCATCCAGTAGGGCAGTGGGTGCACTAAGATTGAAGAATAATGTCTTCCACTAGACAATAAATAGAATGAAATGGACTTCGGCAAGCCTCCTTGTGGCTGGGAAGGGCTATCCACTTTTTTTTTTTTCTTAGTAGAAATTCATAGCGTTTATTTCTGCCTCTATGTTTTTGCACAAAGACATATTTTGAACATGAGTTGAGGGAAATTTAGAGAAAGTTAGAGAGCAGCAATACATAAAAAAGCAATATGAGAAGCCATGTGTGGCACCAGGCCCTGCTGTTCACTTCTATGTGTGTTGGGTATTTGCTTGACCCTTCCCAGCTGCTGTGTACTTCCTGATCCCCCTGATGATATGAGCCCCTTGCCTGATCAGCTTCCAGATGCTATACTGTTCCCAGTTCCTCCTGATGATAAGTCTCAACGCCAACTCTGTTCCAGCTGCCATAACTCTCATCCTTCCTCACCACAAAGCTCCCTCCCCAACAGTTCCCCCAAATGTCATAACCTGCCTGACCCTCCCCAGCTGTTGCAATCCTCCTGATCCCACACTGCAAAACCTCTTTGATTTGTCCCCTTCCCAGCTGCTCTTCCCGTTTCCACTGAAGGCTATAGTCCAGATCCTATCTCCTTGAAGTGTCCTACAAGTGCAAAAATTTCAAGTTGTAGCTCATTGATTCCTTGGTGAAAACAAGTTTTCATTACAGGATATAAATATTCAGCCAGATTTCAGACAAACCTTCTTGCTGCAGTAGTTTTATAGTGGTAAAAAATTGATTTCAGATATATTTATTAGCATCTGGAATACTATGTAACTCTGTGCTTTAAGACATTATATTCTATAACACTGCATCAATATTATATTATATTATAATACTTGTACACTACATAACCAACATGCAATTTTAATATTATAAGATTATATAGAATAAATACATAAATAAATGAAATAAAATAATTATAAGTACAGTATAAAACAATCAGTATATTTAGTACTTTCCTTAATATATATGGGAAATGAAGGTCCACTGCACAGAAAAATGAAGCTTCCTTCATGTAATTAGGAGTTGACTCCAAAACACAGGCCTAATTTAAATACCTTTGGGCTTCTTTATCCCATTCTAAGCATCTTCCAAATCCTTAATTTGTGTCCACTTCACATTGTAAAACCTATGCAAAGAAGACCTGGCATAAAGAGAATCCTGAGGAACACAGAATTTAATGTTGGATTCAGAGGGTTTTTTCACAGGTAATTACAAGTCAAGAAAAAAAAAACCACTGATTTTTTCAAACAAAACTTCTAAATACATTAGGGGAACAAGCTCATTATTTACATGATTTAGGTATCTGCTGAATATAGATTAAAATGTTCACAATTCACAATGTGATAGTATTTTACATGAATCATGTTCTTCAGAACTCAAGACCTCATTATACATAATTTATTATATTTTTCTGTTACAGTGTTCAATTTTTCTAGAGGGAAAAAAAAAAAACTAAAACAAAAAAAAACAAACAACAAAAAACCCCAAAACAAAACAAAAAAAACCCAAAGCAAACAAACAAACAAAAATGTATTACCCAGAAAACCACTTCTCTAGCTCAAATAATCTATAATGACAACATGGAGAAAGTATCTACTTTTGTGGCTCTATCTGTCTAAGTCAGCCATACCCAAAGTAAAAGAAGTCAACATAGTAAGGTCTTCAGTTTTTCAGTACTGGGGCTACTCCACCTCCTTCCACAATTTCCCTAGTGATTCCCATACACTGTAAAAGTGCTTTGATAATTTTATCAACTGTCTTACCATGTGTCTTCTCTTTTTACATCCATCTTATGATCATTAACCGTACAAATTGGCTAAGAAAGCACTAGTGCCAGCTGTGGCTGGTCCCCACCTGGGTATGTGACACTTCACTGAAGTATAAGACCCACAGTAGCAGCTACAGGTGTTAGGAATATGTGTTTGGGCAAATCAATAGTGAATCAGCCTCCAGTCCTACAAGCCCATCTATGCCATCATCTAGACTGTATTTAGATCAGAGATTCAGATACCTGAAATCATTATCACTTTAGACAGCTGTAAAACATGAGGAACTTTTAGATCTGAAATACTGATTTTCTATGATATGAGAGAAATACAACCACATATCTTTCAGCGTATTTTAAAGAGGTTTTTATTAGGCTTATTTTACAAAGCACAGATTTGCTAATGACATTGCATAGCAGAACAAGAGGGTGATTAGGAGCACTCAACATGGTTTTACCAAGGGGAAGTCATGTTTAACCAACCTGATGACCCTTTATGAAGACAGAACCAGGTGGGTAAATGATGGTAGTGTAGTGGATGTTTATCTAGACTATGTTTATCTAGATTTCAGTAAAACATTTTGCACCATCTCCCACACCATCCTTGCAACTAAACTAAGGAACTGTGGTCTGGAAGGTTAGGTAGTGAGGTGGATTGTGAACTGGATAAAGAAAAGAAGTCAGAGAGTTGAGGTCAATGGGCCAAAGTCTAGTTGGAGGCCTTTATCTAGTGGAGTCCCTCAGGGGTTGGTACTGGGACCAGGACTGTTCAACATCTTTATCAATGACCTGGGTGAGGAGTCAGAGTATGCTATCAGCAAGTTTGCTGATGGCACAAAACTGGGAGGAGTGGCTGACACCCAGAAGGCTGTGCTGACATTCAGTGAGACCTAGACAGTCTGGAGGGTTGGGTTGGGTTGGGAGAAATTTGATGAAATACAAGGTCAAGTGTAAAGTCCTACATCTCGGAAAGAACAACCCAGTGTATGACTGTAGTTGAGAACCAACCTGCTAGAGAGAGGCATAGAGGAAAGGGACCTGAGGTCCCTGAGACAGCAATCTGCTTTTGTGGCCAAGAAAGCCAATGGCATCCTGGGGTGTATCAGAAGGGGTGTGGTTAGTAGATCAAGAGTTGTACTCCTCCCCCTCTACTATGCACTGGTGAGGCCAAATCTGTGATACTGTGTCCATTTCTGGGCCCTTCAGTTAAGGACAGGGAACTGTTAGAAAGAGTCCAGCACAGAGCCACAGAGATGATGAAAGGAGTGGAACATTTCCCTTATGAGGAAAGACTGAGGGACCTGGGTCTCTTTGGCTTGGAGAAGAGGAGAATGAGGGGCGACCTCATTGATGTTTATAAATATGTAAAGGACAAGTGTCAGGAGGATGAAGCCAGGATCTTCTCAGTGATGTTCAGTGACAGGACTAGGGGAAACGAGTGCAAGCTGCACCATAGGAGGTTCAGCATAAACAAAAGGAAAAGATTTTTCACTGTGAGGGTCACAGAACACTGGAACAGGCTGCCCAGTAAGGCTGTGAAGTCTTCTTCTCTGGAGACATTCAAAACCTACCCAGACCCATTCCTGTGTGACCTACTTTAGGTGGTCCTGTCCTGGCAGCGGGGTTGGACTCGATGATCTCTCGAGGTCCCTTTCAACCCCTAACTTTCTGTGATTTTGTAATTCTGCAAAGGACTCTGTTTTCTTAAAAAGAAAATGTAATCAAGAAACAGTGTGGTTATTTCTACCTGGAAACAAATATGAACAAGCTTGCCTCAGAAAGGACCCCTTTTATTTCAAAAATCTCTCCTAATTTCAGACATTTGCAAACTGGGCTTTTAATGTAATGAAAGACATTTCTGAACTTCTTCCATTCCTGGTCTTCAGTACAGCAAAGGTAAGAGAACAAACCTTTTCTTTCTTGGGAAACAAAAATGACAGCAAAATATTTTGAGAAGCCAGACACACATTTGCTTCAAAACTGACAAATTATGGTTTTGCTCTATACTTCCAAATTTGTAACAAACCACAAAAAAACTTGATCAAGGTTTTTCTTTCCTTTGTTTTTTTGGGGGGTTTGGGAGTTTCTGGGGGGGTTTTATATGCCTGCTCATGCACAAATATTTGCCATCACCTTTCTGGTTCTGCATAAAATTGAAAAAGATTGTTCATGTCATTAATAGATTTTGTTTCTGTGGTATCAAGAATCCATCACTTTTAATCTCAGTTCCTATTTTTGAGTTACTGCTGAATAATTCTTTTCTGGCAAAGTGCAACAACTTTCAGTTCTGTCTTTTACCAGCCCCTGTGTGTAGACAAGTTACACTTTGTTCTCTGGGGTCAGAAGGGAGCAGAAAGCCAGGATGATTTGTTAGGCCTCAAGTCTTGGCCTCAGGCACAGGTATGTACAGTCTGTGAGCTTCATTCTTATCCTCAACAACACATAATCTCTGTTATTGTAAATGGAAGTGATACATGTACACTGAAAGACCAGATATATTGTTGTTCACTGAAGAACACCATAAGTACAGAGCAAAATCAGCCAGCCAGCCTAGGAGATCTCATTTCAGTGCATGTTTTGCAGAGGAGCAATGTGGAATCTAGTTCTTGCAATGAAAATTATGATGTTTTTAAGCATGAATATATTTGGTACGCTCTTGTAATGAAAGATCCTTCCAAAGCCCTGAGCACTTACTGGAATATTCAAATATAATCACAGGAGCCAGGTCATGGCAATTCGGTGTAGCTGACACTGACATGGTGAGGTTGTTCAGCAAAAGATGGAGAAGGAAAAACATCTGTTTACTTCTGAAAAGGAATCACTCTAAATGGATTCAGATCCCTTATGCTCAAGGATACATTTCCTATAAAGGAAATGTAATCACCAATTCTGTACCTTAAGACAGCCAGCCTGCCACTGAAGAGAATTAGACAAATTCCTACAGGCTACCCAAAGTCACATTCAGACCTCATCCATAATCCTTTAAAATCACTGGCTTCCCTCTAAATCAAATCCATGATGTCTCCTGGTAAAAATACCCATATTACATTTCTCTAAACCTTAATAAGAGGTCTAAGATTATGTTTGAAAAATATTCAAAACAGAGAGGTCAGAAGTGTTACTGTCTCAGTTCAAATCATCCATAACAGTTGGCTTCACCCTCTCCCCATTTTAAAGCAGCCCAGTTCCATACTTCCTTATTCACTTGTGTGGACGAAGATGAGGAGGAGGAAGATGGACAGCCCAGAAGGGCTGAGCACAGGCTCTCCTGTGCACATGAATGAAATGAGACTGTGCAGGCTGGAGTGTATTACTGCACAGTGTAACTTAGCTTGTAATAGTTCATTCAGGACTAAACTGTCCATTTCTGATTCACAACCCTGCCAGATGGCTGTATCTCTCTGGTCTACCTTATCATAAAATGTCTGGGACAACAACTGGCTCTGGTGGTGAGTCACTAAAGATGGGACAAGTGAGAGCTAATCAGGATGCCAACTCCACTGATGTGCAGGCTTGAAGCAACAACTATCAACCAGTTGTCATAGCACATGCTATGCACATGAGGTTTTCTAAAGAGTACAATTCCATTTGAAGTAGGATTCAGTGGTTTTATAAGGTTTGGGATATCAAAATAATTTTTTAAAATCTAGTTTCTCATCTCACTGTTGAAATTAAGATCATTTAAGATCACCTGCAGAGAAAATGAGGCAGATACAAGTGCTATATTTGTATAAAAATGACCTTGAACTTTGTTGCTTCATGCAAGTTTCATCAGTTCCTAACCTAGTATTCCAGAAGAAAAGTGCAGCATTTTCTGGCAACTTGTCCATGAAGCTACAAAAGTTATTTCTTTGCCCCTTTGAGATTCAGAAAGAGAAATGTTGAACAAGGGACAGAACAGTTGTATATGGTTTTAGAAAGATTGTTCTTCTTTTTACTGCAGTTATTATTATCTAGATTTTGCCCCCAAAGTGAACCCCCATCATATTTATATTATTAGGTCTCGTTTGGCCCACACTCCACCAGTTAGAAAAGCCTTCCTCCTTTGTAAATTCAGAACAAGTTTCATGAGAAGTATCTCTGAAACATCTGCCTTCATTATAATTATATTTCTATTTCAGCTGCACCAAGCTATTTACAGATGAGCCTGTTCATAAAGAGCTTTATAATTAAGCAAACAGAAATATCTTTTTATAGGATGCAGATCTAGGGGTGATAATCACGCACAAAATACACAGCAACAGTTGCAAATAGAGTGTTTAATGCTAGTTATATAGTTAGTGATGTGCTCAATAAAGCCTGACATGTCTTTGTTCCTAAATGTAAGAAAATACGGTCTTTACTACAAAACTGTGTAAACTGCCTTCTTCATATACAAAAGGCCATATATTTCAGGGGTATGCCTTGAAAGCTATCATGAAACAAGGCCTCATGTCTTCAGTGAAACATGATTACCAAGCTCTTGGGTGGAAAAAGGAGCTGGCAGCACACGTATGCAAATTTCAGAAGTGTGACATCTTCCTGATGTATGATGTGTGACCTGACACTTCCACTGAGGGATACCAAAAGATAGAGAAGTGAAATGAGCAAGTATTGGCTGAGGAATAAAAAGGACAATCTCCTATTTAGTAAAATTACTGTCTAAGGTGTTTTCACAGTGTATGTAATCCAGAAATCCAGCTTTATCTCTTCTGAAGAACATCCTTGTAATTTCTCACAAGATTCAAAAAAATCACTCTTTTGCAGCACTTTCTTAGAATTTTTATAACCAACTGCAGCCCAGCAAGTGGGTTTGTAAACTGAACTGCTGTGATACACCATATGAAACCCAAGTGTAAGCAACACGCCAAAGAAAACCACACAAAGATTAAATTAAACTATACATGACACCTCATTTTTCAAAAGCAAGGGAGTTTATGGTAGACTTTCTAATCAGCCAAAATAGATGTCTGAAAGAAAGTAGCAAAGAGCTAGCCCCTGGATGTAACCTAAAAAAAACCCTTATGAACCAAAGTGATATGTGTAGAATAACATCTTTGCTAAAATCTTTGTTAAAGTCATGTAGAATCACTTTAATATATTCTAGATAAAATAAATAATCTAACTTGGTTTTAAATTTCCTATTAATTTATATTATCTTTATACCATTGAACAGATTACAGCTATTCTGATGAGATATTCCTAGAAGGATTTGAAAGGGAAATATATGGAAGATTTCAGTATTTGTCAATCCTGTTTTAACAAAGGTCATTTGAGTTTTCTACTTCAGGTTGGTTCAGCATGGGTACTTTGCCTCCCTGCAACACCTTTTCTTTGTCCTTTGACTATACAGAGTGCCTCTAGGGGCTGAGCTACAAGTGGGCAATGTAAATATTCTTCCATTCGACTGAACTGCCTCTAAAGTGCTTTCTTCATTACTACACCATGGATTTCAGAAAGTGTTAAGTAGTTCTTACGACCTTGTTAGACAAGCAGTTTTAAACCCAGTGATGCCATTACAAAAGTGTTCTGATGCCTGATTTTTACTGCTGTTTAACTTGAAAGGGTCTTGCAGTAAACTTCCAAAAATTCCAAAAATTGGTTCCTTGAAACCAAAGACTTGACAGCAATTAAGCATGGATATGCTGTGATATTCCTTTCTTCTCCCCATCACACCGATCAGTATTTTATTCTCATTTCTCCAGGCTTCTCCATCTGTACCCACCCATCGCCTCGTGCCTTGTATTACAATTGCAAACTCTTGGAGAAAGAGATCTTCCTATTCTCTCTGTGCAGTGAAGCATAATGGAGTCAAGAACTGTCATTCTTAGGTGCCACAACAATACAAATAACAAATGGGGCAATATTTCATCACCCACAGAGCTGCACAGAGCAAGGGACTCAAATAGAGAAATGTATTATGTAAAGCAAGAATATTGTTTCTCTATTATGTTTTTGTGCACTAAAAACAAGCACATCCTTTCAGTATCAAATGGTTTCTGGTTTAAACTATGGAGGAAATAAGTCTCAGTGAAGATACAAGATGTATGTTGTCTACGATATGGACAGTAAAATCTTAGAGAATGTAATGCCTTAGGGTATCAATGCTATTAAAAACATGATAGAGACCATATCTCATATAAGACTGGGCAAGAAATACAATCTCCTGATGACCAACACGATCAGCCCCTAAAGCCTGGCTAAATGTGTGACAGTTAAGGTGTGGGATTGCAGCTCTGAAATCTCAAGTCTCCCACACAGAAAACAAAAAACATTATTGCTGTCTATTCCAGGTTCATTCCAGTTGTAGCTTCCTAGCACCATTGTCCCTGCCAGACAGACCCCAAATGAACTGGTATTTCTAAAATTAGAGCTGTGTTTCATTAACTTCTTAGTCTGCAACTTGTGAGACTAAGAACGTAATTGGAGGTTTTGTGTCAAAATTCTCAACTGGATAAAGTGTGGAAAAAGAAATGCCAGAGAAGAAACTAAAATTGAACCTACTGATTGTTTCCATCATCCCTCTCCCTCCCCCAATATTAAGTTGGAAGCAATGTAAATGCAGAACATCTGATTCTTGAAGTCTTTACTCCCAGAGGTGCTGGTTCTGGGTTAAGCACTCACTTCCTGGCTCATTCCCAGCTTCCTATCAACTCACATTGCTGCAGTGTTCCAGACGAAAATCCAGCTCCATGGAAGAATGTTAAATGCTAGAAAGGGGAGAATTGTAATGGAGCAGCATTCTATCAGTTCCATTTGATTGTGGCCTGCAGAAGAATTTACACAACTGCTGGTGAGTGTCAATTACAGATGACTAGTGGATAGCCTTTCCAGCTGACCAAGTAATAGAGATAACTCTGTGCACATCAGGTAGGCTAAAGATTTCATCATAACCACAAAGATGCAAAAAGAATTGTGGCTATTGAGGCTGAATTGCTGGTAAAGTGTGTGGGCGACACAAGTGTTGACACTGTAAGTTAGTGCTGTCCCAGGGCCAGCAACATGGTAGGAGGCTTTAGGTGTTGTCATATTCTCACGTGCCAAATCATCTGCTCCGTGTTGTCCTTATGATGTGGTCAGAGCCTTTTTATAGAACTCTTTGAAGCAACTCATTGCGGGCTGGATGAAAGAATAACGTGTAGTACACAAATATAAAGACTCTTAACTAGGGTTATGATGTGTTCTGTGTGGGATATGTTTCATCAGCATATTCATAGCTTGTGCCTCTGACAGATCCGAGTTTGATTCTCAAGGTGTGAAAGTGTCAAGCTATCATCAAGTCTCATTTTCCCATGCATCAAGTTTCTCATGTTTATCAGGAGAGGAGAGCCATAAAGTTCCTCAGAATGGGTATCTCCAACTGTGACTGCAAAAAGAGAGAGCTGTAGCTGTCTGTATCAGCCTTTTCCTCAGCCAAAGAAGCTTTTAAATTCCTTCTTCACGCAAGAACCTGGCAATTCAGCATTGTGCCTCATTTCTTATTGTCAGTATCAGAAGGAAAGGAATACAGTCTTCCCGTCTCTCTTGGAAAGACATGAAATCTTTATGACAGAAACAAAGGAGTGGAAGGAATTAGCTTGGACAATGCATGTTGTTAACAGTCTATCATCCCCAGTATCAATGTGCCATGTGTGGTCTCCAATATTTGAACTATGGGAACAACAGCAGTATTGCAAAAATAATAATTTTTATCATATCTAACTCATGGAATGTTGTAGAGACAGTTTTTAAACTATCCTCACCAGAGAAAAATGAGCTAATTAAGGCTTCAGCAGCAGACTTCAAGAAGGTGAGAACTAGGGAGAGTTAGAATCTGAGAATAAAAGATAGCCAAGTCAAAATAACTCTTAAAACCAAATTTGGCTTATGAGCTGTCAAAACTATGTTGCCATTGGCTAAGCAAAAATCTGTGTTATCAAAATATGTTGCTCTCTATCTATGGAAACTTAATTTTAAAAGGAAGAGAGAGGGAGGAAGAAAAGGGCAAAAAGACTGTCATCAAGAAAGGGGAAGATGAACTCAGAAGGAAGCCCATCAGCCTTCTGTAAAACCTTTAAATCTAGACCCGGAAAAGGTCCAGCATTCAGACCATAAGAGTGGTCTCTTGAGGCACTGCTTAAGATGAGAGGAACTAAACAAGTAAAACCAAATCTTATTATGCATGTATTCTGTACTGAACTGATATTTTATTTATGTTTTGTAAATGTTTTTCCAACCTTTTACTTAAGAGCTTAACCCATAGCCTGGCTGGAATAAACTTGTAGTGCTTTCATTCTTAAATGTGCTTGGTTTCATCGGCAAGCCTATGTACAACTGAAAAATAGGGTACATTATTGATACATACATAAATGTAAAGGTACATAAATGATCACTGCAGGGAATATTTAGTTAAGCTGAGGTGGCCACAGGATAGGTGAATACAGTAGGAGGCAAGGGACTGATGCCTTCTTGTCTAAAATGTCGTTTCCTCTCTGACATTTGGAGCTCCAGGTTTTTTGGGTCAACTATGCAGGGATCAAACTGCAGGGAGGCAATGCATCTGCTCCTATACAACCCATCTCCCTCACACCACCACCCCAGCACCCTTTACTGGCAGCACCATAGCATGACAACACACAGTCCCCCACAACACTAGGTCTATACCACAGTCAGAATCTGGGAAAGACAGCTCATTTTCCTCTTATGGCCAGGCAGACTCAGCCCCCAATGAACCTTACACTTGAGCAGCTCAGGAGTCAGAGGCAGCCAGAACCCCAGTGACATCAAGACAGATCAAGCTGTAAACTCAGAAAACAAGGAAGATGCTGTGGCAAGCATGTGTCCATGACATTGGCTAAAATAGCTTTCCTGGACTGCATTACCAAGTGTCCTTTGTGAAAGGATTGATTAATAACAGCTGCATCTGTCCGGTAGAAAATAAAATCCTATTTTATCTATATATATTTGTTTTAAAAGAGCAGAAGGCTATTCAATAGTGGCATTACTGGAACTCATTTGGAATGGACAATGTTTGGCCTATTGTGTTAAATTCCTGAGGGTTTGCCTATTTTTGTATCAGATTACAGCTTTATTAGGTACAACTGTTTTTATATTGCATTTTTGTGATTAATGATGCTAAAAGGATTTTGGCATTTCAAATGTTGTACACAAACCTAATGGGCAAAATCTTCTGTAAACTTCTTCTAAGCTCTTGGCAAACTTTCCTCAGAAGCAAATATTAACTCCAGATAGTGTTTATTAGCTTTTATAAAATAATCACTACAATAGTGGCATTTAATTGCTGGAGGTAAGAGAACATCCCGGCCAAGAATTAATCAAATTTGAGATCTTTAATAGAAATAGGTCAGGAACAATTTATTTCTTGCCCAGTTTGTATTTGAAATAATATAATTTTCCTCTGATTTTGTGTCTTATTCCAAGAGTGATTTCATACACAATATTCCCTGAATAAACTGTGTTCTTAACTAGAGATGGGTCTGAACAACAAAGTTCAGGACCCATTTTATATTCTGACGAAGTATGGAGGTGTTTTGACTTTAAGCTTTAATTTGCACATTCCATGGGGTAGAAAAAGCAAAACATTCAGATCCATCCCCATTGCCTTTTTAACCCACTACCCAAAGTTTGAATGTTTCTGTAGGCAGAATCTTATTTGAGAATGTCCTGTCAGCATCAGACAAATAGGAACCAAATATTGCTCCTCAAAGAGGTCAGAGTCAGTATGCCAGATTCATTAAGTTTTTACTTGTGATCAGTAAGAGGCTACAGCTGTTTGGGTTTTTTTTTTAAACAAAACAAACAAAAAAACCCAAAACAAAAAACCCCAAACACAACCAAAAGAAAAAACACCGCCACAGCAGGAGGAATACAACCATGATTTCTTGCATATGGAATTTTTCATGTAATAGGCACTTGCAAGTCTCTTGCAATTGCCCTTTAAAAAGTCAGTGAGGCCTTCGTATCAAACACTGTGTGCCAGTAATTCCTTGAGCAGAAACCATGTAAAAACTTGTATTTTGAGAAGAGTCATGAGGAATGGTTAAAGCATGAATATAGACCTCATGAGTATAGATGTCTCTAAGACAACACCAGATGAAAAAAGACTGGAAGTACCACAAAAGTATTTAACCTGAGCTCAGTCCAGTACAAATACCACTATATAGCCTCACAGTTTAGGATACAGAGTAAAAGTAGATTCATCACTTAGTGTTGGTGTTACATCAGGCACCTCTGATTCCTACTCATGCCTTTTCTTTGAAGGCAAAATCATAGTGCAGGATGCATATCAGGAGATGTGATTTCTCAGGCAACTTGAGCTGCATCTAGGAATTCAAGTACAGTTTCAACACAGGAGGCAAGTTCTGCTCATTACCTGAGCTGACATCTCTG
Organism: Florisuga fusca; assembly: GCA_038090715.1. Taxonomy (NCBI): domain Eukaryota; kingdom Metazoa; phylum Chordata; class Aves; order Apodiformes; family Trochilidae; genus Florisuga; species Florisuga fusca. Next base: position 5,147,833 of record JAAWXA010000029.1, on the reverse strand, counting down.
GAAAATCAAACATACCCAGCATCTAGCACTGAGAACAAAAAAATTTGGATGGTCTGTGTCCATACTCAACTCTCTTGCCCTGCAAAACAAGGTGGTTACATCTAAAGTGTTCTGTGGGTAAAGTCAGCTCCCCATTCTTGTCTGGAAATTATCTGGAAGAATGTCAGTTAGCTCAGGCAAATAGGATGTCTGCAACCAGCCTAACAACTTGACAGCATGGATAACTGAGTTCTGGTACCTGGTTTTATACTCTGAAGCTGTTTAATTTTTTCAGAAACAAAGAGGCTTCAGGTATTCGTGCACAAATGGGATATTTTGGTCTGTTTGTTCTGGGAAACAGAGACATCTTTCATCTCAGGCTAGTGCTGGAATCTGCCCTTCTCACTGAAAAGTGAGAGACTTGCCATGGAAGTTTTAAGGGAAGAGACTCATCACTTAGAAGGATGAAGTGCTCTTTCTTGATAAGCAGTAATCAAAAGCACAATACCCATGCTGACAAAATACATCCATTCTCTAGTACTAGAATTCATATTTCTGTTCAAAAGAGCTCACAGAAGCTAGGCCAGTCTCCTTTTATAATCTGTTGAACATCAGCCATCAATCATATTTAGTTTATATAAACACCTCTGCAAAAAATCTTGAGGGATTTTAATTCAAATAAAACCATTAAGTATAAGCTTTGAAAGTCCGTTGTTTTGTTTTGTTTTTTTAATCATAAGATTTGCCTTTAGATTTGTCCAGATCAAATTAAATTTTGTTCAATGTTATTGTTTTCCTAACCCTAACCTTCTAGTGTATACTGTGAAATCACAATACTGTAGAGAGGAACACTGTGAATGGATAACAACTTGCAGTTGTTATGCATTACACCATGGAAAGCAGTGTTCCCCCACTTCTCAGTACTGGAGCTTCACTTAGAAAACCTGCCCTGTCAGTGCCTCATGGGGCTCCCCAGCTCCACAGGTGTCAGAGCCTCCTATTTATCTAAATCACTTCTGATATCAGATGTGGAAAAGATAACATTAAAACTAAATATGTAATCCTGTCCAGACCTGGAGCTCATCCAGCTCCATGCGGCCCCATGCAGGTGTCTATGAATGATGATCTCCACGGCTCCAAGGGAATATAGAGCAAAAGATCTCAAATTGACCCAACCCTGTCCAAAGCCAGGACTGTCTGCATATTAGTAAATTTGTGTGTGCTGTATATCTAACCATTGCCCTGCAGATACACCTCACTAGATGAATTACAATGATTATTGTTATAATTTTTTCTATTGAGTGGTCATGTTGAGGGACTAAACATGGGCACCTCACTACTATTCAAAAATATACTCAAGGCTCTACCACTTGCATAGAAAGAGAAAAAGAGTGGAATAATTCCCAGGAATTATTCTTCAATCTGATTCATGAAAGTAATCATTTCTGTCCTTCTACATTGATTCAAAATCTAATACAAAACTCAGTGCAATTTCCATGGATTGATTCAGAATCTGTTGGTCCACTCAGTTTCGCTCCAGAAGAACTGTTCTCAGTTATAATAACAAGCTGGCTTCTTTGCTGGAAATAAAATCCCAACTGAGATGAGATGAACCTAGTTTTGGTTGAGAGTTCTAGTGCAAACAATTTTTTTATAGAGGCCCTATAGCTAGAATGAGGAAATAAAGCAAAACTCTCTAAACTGTTAAGTGGCATTTGCAGAAGTTCACAATAACTCAATTGTTTTCAGTGTTCCACAGAAAATCTCTAACAGGCCTGTGAAAAACAAAAGGAGTTTTCTTACTCCTCTTCACAAATTGGCTAACCACAATTGCAGCTTAAGTAAAAACTTGACTTTCAGGTAAGCCAGCCATTTGGGGCATCAAGACCTAGCAAACGACAGCATGTGACAGAGATCCTAAGCATTTTCTGTGCCATATATATCATCATTCAAAGTAAAAAGTTTATATTCATACCAAATTATGGCCCTAGTGAGAAGAAATGCCATACATTTTTATTGCTATGCAATTTTGTGTTATGTATATAAAAATACAGTACTCACTGCACAGTTGAGTGAAGCTAAAATTCCTCCCTAGAAAATCCATGTAAACTTGTGTTTGACAGGACATGACAAATATCATTCATGACTAAAAAAGAGAGGAGAAATGCAGAGAAAGGACAATGGAGAAAATGATAACATGAGGTATTTACTTGAACAGACATTCACAAAAAAATTACAGGTTTCATCCTTTTCTGGTCACTTACTTGTGGAAAAAAAAAAAAAAAGCTTTTAGAATGAAAATACATGTCTCAGAAGTAAGTGTGTCTTTCTATCTGGAACAGGATGCACAAAAGAAAGCACAGAGATGTAACTTAAAAATACATGTAGGACAAGACAGAGTATGCTTCTTGTGTGAAGACACAAACCATGGGGAATGCTAAGGCCTCCTTTTGAGCTGGGACTATCCATGAGACTATTTTAGGGCAATCCTAAAGAACAGCTATACCTGCTAGCATGTACATCTCTGCAGCTTCACCACTGGCAGTAAATTATGGTTAAAAAAACCCACAATCAACCTTGATTTCCAGGTCCTAGGGAATCTGCTCTGGACTTGGTGGTGCACAGCAAAAGTCTTGAACATGATGTCCAGAGTGTCATGCCAAGCAGGCTTGAACACCAAGGTGCACACACACACACACACACATATCAAAGCCACACTTCTGAGACTGTGCCAGTTCACTCTGACCAGTCAGGTGTATGTCACCTCTGTAGCAATGGTGTCAGATATGTTTCAGACATACAGTGAAGCATAGGATGAAAGACGAGCTACAATTTTATAATTCCTCATCCAGAAGTGTATTGCAATGCCAGTGTGTCACTCCAGCAAGCAAAGACAGCTGACAAAATCTTTTTCTAAATGTGTATTATCTACATGACACCGAACATTTTACTGATGATTAAGAATCAAAGTCCTCACCACAAAGGGTTCATAATCTAAATTAAAAACACAGGTTTGATATAGATGATGTGATGTAAGAAATAAGGCAGTAGGCAAGAAAATTTAGCACACGAGTCTTCAGGTTTGACACTTCTTAGGGAATGATAAAAACCAAGATTTCCTAAAGAAAAAGATAGAAAAAAATCCTACCTATTAAACCCACAGTAGGAAAGCATTTTGGAATCTTACATATTTCTCAGTTATGTTCTTTTTGGGTCTATTTTCATCCACTTTCTGCAGAGCTTTCAGCCCGTGACTGAACTGAAACCAGCCAATCTCTCTTTCTGGTTCATGTATATTAGCTCAGTGCTGTTAGGTTTGTTTCTCCAAAACAGCAGGGTGCTGGGATTTTTTAAAGGTTTCCACAGAAAATAAGAGGAGAGGGATATAATACCTTCAACTCAAATTTATTTCTTTTAATTCATTTTATATGCACTTGGGGCCTAAATAACTCAAGAGTAATTACTGAAAAGTAGCCTATTGTGTGACTTGCACCCCTTTGTGAGCCACTATTGCCTTAACTCCAGATGTAGAGTATTTTGTAACATGACTACTCTCCATATTCTCTTTGTGAAGCATACAGACAAGCAATGGATCCATTTTTCACTGGCACACCAGAATAGCTAACCATATGTGTACAGTTACCCATGTTTAAAAAGAAGGGTAATCAATTACTACTACTAGAATTTAGTACAAATCAGGAGACAGATATAACATCTTACAACTGTCTCTTTGAATAGTAGTGCCCCATAAGCCTATCATTGTAATAGATTAAAGCTACTCTTGGCAACACAATGTAGTCCTTAATCTTTTTGGCTAATAAGTGCCAACCTCTGGAAATGTGGTCTTGAATAACAATAGCAATGACAGGGGAGAAATTTTAAGCATTCATTCAAGTTGCTGGTCTCTGTCCCAATTGTTACCACTCGTACTGGGGCTTGAAAACTTTAATACACACATTTGTTTGAACAGAGTTTACTTTGTGCTGGGCAAACAAGGCATCTTACCCCAAAAAATTCCATCAGCTGAACAATATACAGCCGTATCATTATTACAGTTCTCCGGGGCCTGTGTGAAACACAAATGAATGTGCAAGTGTTATCAGAATGAAAGGGCAGAAATGAGGAAAATCTGGAAAAACCTAGCCACATTTTACTGAGCTAGATAGCCACATTTTCCCCCTCCATCTGGAAAAAAAACAAACCAAAACAAACCAAGTAAGGTGTGTGGGGAGAGGGGTCATGCCTAAAATATTTTTTTTTCAGTAATAAGCTGGAAATCTCAGGGTCTCTAACAGCTGAGACTTTCCTCCTCAGCCCAAAGAAAAGGGGATGGGCTTTTTCCTTGTTAGCACAAAGATTTTATGTTTGGTTTTTCTCAATACAGAGACTGTAACTCCTTTCTGTTAGAAATTTCCTTCAAACAGAAAACATTCGTTATAGAATTAGTTTTTAGACAAAAACAGTAAACCAGTACTATTCCTGGTTTTATGTTTAGATCTTCCATGCACCCATTAAGAAAATGTAATTCTGAATTTACATTGCATTGTGTTATGCAGGCAGGGACACATCTGCCTGAACACACTCATACACTGTAATATAGTTTTAAAATTATAGTTTCTTAATGAATGCATTCAAATGTATACAAAAGACATCAGTATTACCCAACCTACCACTCAAAAATAGCACATCACAGAATGGACATTGTCCATAGAACATTAATTTCTCCCCCTTTGGGAATAAAAATCATGAGGCAGTACAAGATGTTATTACTGCACCACCTCCTATTTTAGCACAAAACCTTGACTCATTCTTCTCATTCTACTTGCCACTTTCACTTAATATGTGGTGGCATGAACTCATGTCCTGAATATAGGATTATTAGTTTTTGTGGACTTTATGTCTAGCCTGTCATCACAGTAACTGAATTATTCCCACACATGAATGAATATATCAGCCTACAACCTCATTAGGATATTGTTGCTGTTATTTTACAAATCAGGAATAAATGACACATTAAAACTAAAATTTTCTATTTAGAAGAGTTTGCCAACAGAAGATCCATGTAGAATCAAATGTCTCAGGATAATTGATGTTTTAAAGATCTTAATGTATTCAAACACATCAACACTTAGTACTAGCTGTACCTGGTGGCACTCGACATTCCTGTAAACCTGTAACAGCATCGTCTCTTACGCTCCCTATAAATAAGGAAGGCACACTTAGTGGCCAAGAAGAAAACCGTAGGTTTAAATAATGTTTGCTTAGTCACAAAAGATCTCTGTGGAGAACTGTAATCACAGAGTAAAATTACATGGCATTGCACCTCTTAAGCCAGAAAGCTGTTTGTCTTTTCTGCCACCCGTCGGCTCTTTGTCCATACACACTTGTAAGACAAAGTCCTTCAGAAAATGTTCCTTACCAAACACCTTTCAAGCAAGTGCATACCCTGTCTGATGCACTAAATAAAACAGTGATTCTGAAGGAAAAGGAAAAGAAAAATTACATACTTGTTTAAAGTAGGAGCAGAGGTAACAATGTTTTTAAAATAAAAAGTACAAGTACTTTTTAATTAAACATAGTGCATTGTACCGTATGAATTTTGGGGAAAAAATCTACTGGTACAGAGGCATGTTTCTGTTGTAAACATGTTTTCTGTAATGTTCTCAAGTAGGGATATTTCTGAACACCAGGAACACAATTTATATTTGAAAATTTGGAATTTAGTTGGTTTCTAGTCACTGGTGTTACAGTCATTATTGGACAGTAACAAAGTACAGGAAAGAATCCTGGAATGGAAAGAATCTGAATTAAAGCTACAAAGATAAAATTTAAAATAGTACTTTCTTCCTTTTTGTATTCACAATGCTAAAATTTTTCCTTCCTCACATGTCCTGCAGATAAAATTTCAGCTAATCATACTATTGTGAGGAACTAACCTGGTTACCAATGACGTCTTTGGCAAATCCACAGTACCAGCTTTCTTCATTTGAGCCAAAGAGGTAAGCAAGCATTACAATAAATAATTTTTTCCTCTGTAAATGTCTTATGCACTTCACAAGATCTTTGCAGAGCAAAAGAATATGTAGTTTCACCAAGACTGAGCTACAATCATAGAATCATAGAATCATAGAATCATAGAATTAGCCGGGTTGGAAGGGACCTCAGAGTTCATCTAGTCCAACCCTTGACCCACCGGAGCAGTTGCTAGACCATGGCACTGAGTGCCACATCCAGTCTTTTTTTAAATGTCTCCAGGGACGGAGAATCTACCACCTCACCGGGCAGTCCATTCCATTGCCTGATCACCCTCTCCGTGAAGAAATTCTTTCTAATATCTAACCTAAATCTCCCCTGGCACAACTTAAGACTGTGTCCTCTTGTCTTGTTGAAGGTCATCTGGGAAAAGAGTCCAGCTCCCACCTCGCTACAGCCTCCTTTCAGGTAGTTGTAGACAGCAATGAGGTCTCCCCTGAGCCTCCTCTTCTTCAGGCTGAACAGCCCCAGCTCTCTCAGCCTCTCTTCATAGGGCCTGTGCTCGAGTCCCTTCACCAGCTTGGTTGCCCTCCTTTGGACCTGTTCCAGGACCTCTACATCCTTCTTAAACTGAGGGGCCCAGAACTGGACACAGTACTCGAGGTGTGGCCTCACCAGCGCTGAGTACAGGGGCAGAATCACCTCCCTGGACCTGCTGGTGATGCTGTTTCTGATACAGGCCAGGATGCCATTGGCCTTCTTGGCCACCTGGGCACACTGCTGGCTCATGTTCAGCTTCTTGTCAATCCAGACTCCCAGGTCCCTTTCTGCTTGGCTGCTCTCCAGCCACTCTGTGCCCAGCCTGTAGCGCTGCATGGGGTTGTTGTGGCCAAAGTGCAGGACCCGGCACTTGGCCGTGTTGAACCTCATCCCATTGGAATCGGCCCAGATCATTCCAATCATTCAGCTGGAAAAGATCTTTTTAGTTCATTGAGTCCAACCATAACCTAACTCTGCTAAGTCCACCACTAAGCATGTCCCTAAGCACCACCGCTCATTCTGGCCAGCCATAAAACCTTGGGTCATTCTTGCAATCTACTTTTACTTGATTACTCCAATGGCACAAACCAGTGCCTTAACTAGAACCAGGGCTCCAGTTGTCTCTCCCCAGCTACTCTTCTGGGTAAAAGAAAGGTATCTGGACATGACTGCCATTTCCTGTGTGCTAAAGTTGATATGTAGTTAGAGAAAAGAGATAGTTTTGCTGATATCTGTAGTCCAGGTTCACTTGGAGTGAGTATGTCCAGATTAAATTACTCAGTTTAAGAAGAAAGGCCATCAGTGTCACACTGATGTTTCCATTTTCTAAGAACTACTGTCTTAGGGCTTTATAGGTCATCTTCTTAGTGAATAAGCATTGAAAAGCAAATGACAGTCTGAGAATAGTCTAGCTTACATATTTACTTCCATACATACCACATAGAGGATGAATTGAACATCTTTTCTTTCGGAGTCCTTTTGCCACCACCAAAGCCTAGCTGGCAGTAAGCAACTTTGTCTGAAAACTTTAAAGCATCAGAGCATCATAGAGCCAATGCCTCTTTTGCTTCTATAAGTTCCTCTAATAACATATGGCGCTTTATGTGTTTCTTCTCAAGACTAAACATTTGCTCAAACACAGAAAAATAACTGGGCAGCCTATGTATAACAGCACCACCTAGTGATTCCCTGCAAGAACCACCTGCTAGTCCAGCATTGGTATTTTAAAATTAAATGTATGTGAGCCAGAAGCAATTTAAAATACTTAAACAATGAAGCTAATCTATTGTAGATCACAATGCATGCATGTATTTTTACATGCATGTAAAAAGCTGGTAGGATGGTACACAACACAAAGTTCCCAGGTTGACAAATACGGCAAAAATTAAACTTCCCCTCCCCCGAAAAAAACCATACACATTTTTTGAATATGTCACAGCTCCAGGTATTGAAATATCTTAACCATTCCTTGAGCACTTTTTGTTTTGTTTTGGCTTTGCTTTGTTTTTTTTGTCTTGACAAATTGTTCTTACTCCATACAAGACTAAATTTGAGTGTGGCCTTATGGCCATAACCACTTCAGATGCACCAAAACTTCAGTGTATAGAGAACACACACAATTTAAGTTCCAAAAGAAGGGTTAACATCAACAGACACAAAGATTAGATAGGCTCTAAGTCTTTAACCTTCCCTGTTGAAGCCATTGGAAAACCTTAATTAACCAAACTAAGTTTAAAATTGCACATATGTCAATGTGTGTTTATATACATATCCCTACATGTGCACATCTATTTTTATTTCCTTGTGTATGCATAAACATAGATTTGCTTTAGAGGAATTCAAGCCCTCTAAAAACACTGTGATGATGATGATTGTGCAATGTGCTTCTTTGCTTCTCCAAAGTTAAGTGCACATCACAATGTGCTAAAAAGCATTTAAAAAAATTAAGATTATCCTTTTACAAAAAACCAGAAGTGCCTAAACCCTGCTTCTTCTCTACAGCAGTTCTAACCCTCATCAGAGGTAAATCAATCTGCAGCACTGACAAGCAGCTATTTCAGGCCAGCGGATGGGGCCAGAGCCATGGTGAGTGCAGGGCTGGAGGTGTCACCTCCCAAATCACTGCCTTGCCAGGCTCAGGACTGAGTCACCCACACTGTTTCTTGTGACCAAGGCTGTTAGGAGCTTCACTCATTGTCTCTATCTCTGATTATCATTTTCCTGTACATAGCTCTCAAGTATTACCCCTGCATTTGTGCATTATTTTAAATGTTTGTGTTTTCACTTAAAGCTTCCAGTCCAAAGATTCACTGAAAATGCCTTTGGGTAAGTGGTAAGAGATAGAACCTGAGCTGGATTAATGGTGATCTAAAGTGCATACGATGGTTTTTCTTCCCTGACAGAACAACATCTCTTTAAAAAGACATGAGACATAGTTACATCATGCCATCAAGCCAGGACAAAATTTTCTGAACCAATATTGCTTTAAGCTGAATTTTTTTTTAATTCAGCACAACAGTGTGTAGGGATCCATGCTTCATCTGAAAGAAGCAAAACAGAAACAGTACCACACCAGCTGCTGTGTCTGCTAATTCCAGACCAACACAGCACTGACTTGCTGCACTTAAAGGAGTTTTGAAGCTACCCTGTACCCTATCAATACCGTGTGACTCCAGTGTAGCTCTTTACCCTAGAGCTGAGCACTGCAAGGATGGGACGCAGTGCCAGAGCAGTGACTGCTCATGCTGCAGTAACCATGGGGGTCTCTAAGAGCTTTGTGGGCAGTGAGAGCAACAAAAGAGCTACAAGATATTAATTTTGCTCTGTGACCATGGGACTCAGCACTTGGACACTGGCAGCAAAGCATGAACAGTATGGAAAGATGTGTGGGCTCCTGTCCTGTGTGGACACATGGCTTTTTCACTGTTGTCCTTCAGGTCACACCTCCTTTTACTTTGGTAACATTAACATACCTCAATCTATGGTGTAGACTGTGCTAGCTGCACTTTAGTACTCTAGAGTAAACAGAAATCTTAAATGTGGATCTGCATTTTTCTACTATTTTCTGTGGCATTCCTCTCACTCACATTCTGTTGTCATCTACGTTTTCTACTCTCTGTTTTCACAACTCATTTTCACCTTCCCACATGAAGGATATCTCTGGCAGGGGACATTTATATTGTAAGTAACGCAAACACTTCAGTTTGTGCTTACTACACTGAAACTGGCAGTAGTCTTAGAGTGATGGGGAGATGCCTGCCCCTGCGAGGCCTTGAAAACAAAATATGTTGAATACAAGACCTGTTGTTACTTAAATTTGCCACAGACATGTTTCTGCCATTTTCTACATTTCTATTTACCCATAAAACTTAGATTTCTGTTTTGTTCTTCAGAACAGACTTCATGAAGAACTAGATGAGGGCCGAGCTCTGTCTGCATGTGATTCAATGGTGGCTTCAAGGAAGAGAAATCTCCTAATTTAAGACAGAAGAAAAGCAAAAAAGTCACAGTCTTGTGACCTGTTTTGATCAGAAAAGTAGCTTTAATATTAATATGGTGTTACTTTGGGTGTTTCACTTTGAATTTTAACAAAAAAACCAAAACAAAACAAAACAAAACAAAAGTATGTGAAAGACTTGGGTCTTGTCAGTAAGAAGGGCTGATGGGGAAATCCAAAGAATTACAGGCATGCTTAATAAAAAGGCTTTTTCTTAAGAAAAAGAAAAGTTGCTGTAGTCTGGTTGAACACTTCCCCTGAAGACCTTGAAGGAAAGTCTGGCTGATGAAGCATGGACTCCTGGGAAGACTCAGTAGATGGCACTCCTGGGTCAACACAAGGGCTCAACTTTGGGTTGAAAGCCATTCTTCCAAAGAAGGATGGGGACAAAACTGTTCTATAAGACATAAGATTCAATATATATATGATATATATATATATATATATATATATATTCAAGTTGTAAATATCTGTAAAATTTAAACATTCAAGGACCCAACTTGCTTGGAGGTTACCTCTCTCTGTAGGTCCCAGTGTGACACGTTTCCTCCTGACACCAGCTGTGCTGGCTTGAGTGACAGATGATGTGGGTCCTGGCATGGACCAGAGGAGCAGACAGCAGGCTATTACAAGGGAAGTCTGTTAAATCTCTCTGCTTGCACAGGACAAGAAAAATGCCTTTTAGTTGCCCTGCTTGGTTAAATTCTTTTTGAAAATACAGAATCATCCTCTTGTTCTACCCAGGAGGTTACTGCAATTTTCAATAGGTAATTCCTGTATATGTACAGAATTTGTGAATTCTTGTATGAGCTTCAGGACCAAAAAGTCCACTATAAGTAGTTACTATTAAGGTATACTGAGAAAACAATACATTTAAATCTATTTAAATCATTCTTCATGTCAATAATATTATTTTATGCTGCAGTTCTTACATCATAGTTTTTCGATATATTTTACTCTGCTGAACAACATTTTCTGAATAATTGCTGAAGCTTCTACAAATCTATACACTTCGTTCACATACCTCTATGCTACCTTCCGAATCAGAGTTTCAAAGAATATAGTCAAGTGAAACGACAAATAATCTGAAGAGGGAAAAGTAAGAAGATCTAGAAAATAAAGAAGTGTTAGAACAGATATTAGAATTTTCCATTGCAAATTATCACCCCTAACCGGCTGTCTGGGAAACACTCCAACCTGATGTTGGGTTCTCTTTGATAACGTGGTGTTTCTAAGCAACATTTCTAGCCAGCCTATGTGTATGAGTGGTCAGCCACCACTCCGCAACTTCAAAACATGAATTTCTTTTGTTAGATGCAGATCCAATTTGCTGTTTGGTTTTCATATGAAAAATACTGCAGGCTTTTTAAGATACAGTATGAAAAAAAAAAAAAAAAAAAAAAAAAAAAAAAAACAAAAAAAGTGGTGTTAAATAGTGTAACGCATTTCAACACACACAGCAGCATGGCTAATTTATTCCATATTACATAAATGAACCCCCTTTTTCTTCCAAAACTAAGCAGATGGGTATTCGGGTAGCATGTGTTAAAATTGTCAAGAATTTATGTTCTAACTCCATTCACATAAGCAGTCAAAGGCACTTCTTACATAAGAATGACAGTGATAACAATTAACTGGTCTCTTCACTCAATATCTTTCTACTATAATCCCAGACTAAATACTTTTCAGGATTTGGACCTGCTGAACTAAGGATTTCTGAAGTTCATTTCATCCAAACCTTGTATGTGAAAAAGATGTGAATTCAAATCCCTGAGTCCATAGACTGCCCATCCAGCTTTTATCTATGCTGTACACACGTTCCAGTGCAAGGAATATGTAATGATTAGGTAACTCGTAACTTAATTTGGAATCTGTTTCTATCTCACCCAAAAATAACTTTAGCTTGATAGGTAGGGATTCATATCACTGATAAATAAGGAACAGGCATGTTGCTGTGAAGTGAGAGGTAATCTGTTCTGCAACAGACTGGATCTCTCACACTGACAGCAAAAGGCAACTGGACCTGTTCTGGGCTCATGGGCATTTGAGCTATGCAGAGTCCTGCAGCCCACTGGCAGGGATGGGGACACATCAAACCCCCAGAAGATCACTGTGTTCAGTGAAGTTAGGCACCATTTTCTACACTGCTGCCTGCAGCTCAAAAAGATTGACTTCAGATCGCTGGCAAGGACAATTGCATTCCACACACAGGCAGAAAATATTTTAGATTTCTCTAAAATCATCCTACCAAAATGAATATATTTTATCAACTTAAATCTGGAATACATGCATCTTACCAGTGCTAATTATAACAAGACATATGGTTAAACAGCATTTCAGATTGAGATAGTTTAGGGAATTTCTCTACCTATGATTTCTTCTTGACACTGGAATATTTCATATGGACATCTGTCAGGATGCAAGTTCTAGCAGGATGTGGCACACTCAGCTCCTTCTGATCCGTTGCTTCCATATTGACATAAAACCCACAGTAGGTGACAGAAAAGTTGCTCGCACCTGGTTCATGGTTTAAAATAGTGAGCCATTACACACTCATGATCCTCCATTTTAATGGAATACACTTGGATAAAAGATGGCAACTATCCAGAGCAAACAGTTAATTCAAGTCTGATTCCCAGGAAAGAGAGTAATTGAACTACAGATTAGTTACCAAGAAACAGATCATCTGATACACCTTATCTACAGATCACCTGAGGTATAAGAAAGGTGGTTTTCTCTGGGATCACCTCAGAGAAAAGAAAGAGGGCGCAGACAGCACTAAGAAAATTTTAGTTGTTCAGACCTGAAACTAGAGAAATGTCATGGACAACCCAGAAAACTCTGACCCGAGAACAGAAACCGTGCAAAATAAAGAGGAACTGAATCAGGAGGCTGAATGTGGAAGTGTTTTGTCCACAGATGTGTATTTCCAATGCTAGTTGAAGTAAGACATGATGGATTTTGCTGCCCATCTGTTCACTTCAGCTATCCCATATCTTTGAGAGGAGAAACTGCAAGTTTATGTTGACCATCATGTGGAGCTCTGGGAAAAGATATGCAGGGAGAAGTAGGGGAGGAGGCAATGGGCTGTAGGAGTATTTCTTTTCTGAAACAATGCTAGATAAAAACCGTGTCAAAGCAGTCTGCCAGAAAGAGAGACTAAATCTTACTGAGACATAAGAAAGCTTAAAACATTTAGATATCTTGTAATGTTACCGAAACATTGAAGCTTGGAGTGTACAAAGAGAACTGAGTCTTATCAAGGCTGTGGCACATGCAGTCCTAGAAAAATTAACTCATCTAGCCTGCAGCTACGTGTTCCTATCTTAGCATGCTGGCCCTTGTTACAGTCGTAAGACTAATTCTGTCATGAACTCTCACTTCTTCAACAGGCAGTCTGCACACAGGCCTGAAATTTAGCTGCTTATGTGGATCATGCCAATGTACAACACATGCAGGAACCTATTTGAACTTCTCTAAAGCGTCCATCAGGAGTCTGTGGACTCCTTGAGTTCAGTGGAGAAACCACTGAGTGCATCTTGTGGCATTTCACAGAGACAGAAAAACACGAGCAGACTGATCAGGGGTGCAGGCACCATCCCACCCTCAGTCTTACTCCAGATACTGAGAACACATTGCACCAGACTAACAGTGTGTTATGGCTTTCTCTACCAGTGCTGACACCATTTTTCCTCAATATCCCTAGAGTTCCTTGTATCTTCATGAAGAAAGATAGTTTTCTCTGAAAATTTACCAAAATCTCCAAAGATCTGCATCATGTAGTCAGCATGTCTTTCAGCATGCAGTATGACCAGAATTTTGGTGAAAGTTCATTACACAGAAATCTGATTTAGTTCCTAAAATAATAGCAAAAGAATTAAAATAGGTGTCCATTTAATTATATCCAGTAGGAAAGACTACAAACATAGCCCCTGGAAAATGCAAGTGGACCTTAAGTAATAAAACTCATGAAACAAATTCATCTGAAGAAAATTCATCACAAAGACAGAATGAATTCACAGTTAAAGATAGACCTGAAGGAAGCATCCCCAGAAAAAAAACTATGTAAACTGGTTTTAATTATTTTTTTTAGCTGATTCTGGGTTTTATGAGTTGTGGGGACTGACTGTGCATGTTTGTCACCAAATCTTGTGAGGAGATCTGTGTGACAGAGAGTTCCCATGACTAACCTTGAGATCAGCAGTGCAAAGGTCAAAAGGCCTGTATAGCACAGTCTTTAAATAGCAGCAAAAAATAGATGGTTTAAGACAGTGTAAGTGCTAGGAAAACAATATGATATTTTATCTCCTATATAATTCTATCTTGTTGATAAGTGACTTCATAAGCCAAATGTTGTAACTTTATGGTTAGTACTGTTTGATTTATTTTCTGCTCATGATTTTTACTGGTCAATACATCTGTGGTTCAGATCATGGGCTCATTTAATTTCCTTCTCTCATGAGCATTTCCATGCTTTTGACCATAGAGGCCACTACACTTGAAATAACTTTTACCTTTTACTTCATTTAATTCACCCCGTCTTAAAACTCAGCATTGCTATAGAAAGCCTCTGGGAAAGTAGTAAAGAAAAGATTAATGAATGTATCTTGCAAAATGTGTGTGTGCTCAAACGCTTGATTGAAAATCCCATTGCTGACTAAGAAAAAACAACACTGATTCAAGTCAGATACTCACTACTTCCAATTTGATTGTGTTTTGACAGATGCCAGAAAGTCTCAGGGCTCTTAAAAACTCAAAAGTCACATAAGTTAGGATTGAATGTTAGATTCTATATTATTGGCTATTGTTCCTTGATTTAATTAAAGTAGCAGTGTTTTCCTTGCAAATATAAATAGTTGTGAATGTGCCAAGGACATTTGGAATTATTGTTGATGCCACAATGGGCATCAAAATATTTTTGCCAATTAGCATGCCTACTGAATATTCACAAATGTCCAGTACATAGTCAGAACAGGGTTTAGCATTATAATACCAATAAGTATTACAGTGCCTTTTGACATCATTCTCACCAGTCCATGATTATGTCACCAAATACTGTGTAAAGAGTATCAGAATCACCAAAGGTCCAAGAATTCCTTCAAGCCTTTTCCAGTGTTAATATATTTGTCTCTTGTCGTTGAGTCTGGAAATATGAAATCAGGATATCAACTTTCTCTACCATGAATGACACCCAAACTTGAACTTCACTGGATGAATGGGTATTAAAAGACTCTCTCCCTGGTCTTTAAAAATGGGGTGGAAAGGATAAATAATACAGCTGCTCAGTCTAGCAGGACTGTCATTTGTCATTTCTCTTTTTTGTTTTTTCCAGAATTCCTTTGTTAGATACCATAGGATGAAGTCATCCTTACTGGGAGCCTTTTCATTTTCTCTACCAAATAGCTATTGAAGACTCAACACAAAGCCATTTTTTATGTCTACATCCTTTGCAAACAGATACTTCAGCATGTAATTCAACACAATATCCCAAGTACCATCTCTTTGTACTGTCGGTTCCCATAGTGCACACCTTGATTATCTTTCCCTGCTCACTTCAGTCACCTCCATGATGTTTTCTCTCCTTTCTCCAGGACCAGTTAAGATGTAAGCCCTTCAGTGACTCTTCACAGCCTGCTGTACGGAGCATCCTGAAAAGGCTAACATGACAGCTAATCTACCTTCTGCATTTCCATTCTTCCAGTGAGAAGCCTGCAGGAAAACCCTCCTCTTACTCTCCCTCCCCAGGACTTTCCCTGCACTTAAGTGTCCTGTTCTGCTCTTAGATCATCTTTAACAGGTTCATTCCTCCTTGTCTCTTTCTTATCCCACTCTTGCAGCTCTCAGCTTTTACTAAAGTATCTTCTGGTGCCCCTATAGTGTCCTCTCATCAGTTGACTGACTTCTCCATAGAATCTTTGCAAGCCTGTGACCCTTTCTGCCCTTCTTTTTCCAGTTATTAGATTCAAACCATACTAATCTGTTCCAGTTGAGGTGCAAATGCTCAACCACAGGAAATTACACTTCAGTTTATTTGGTATCCCTCTGACAAACACTCCTCTACTTCACAGGATTGTACGGGGTGAGTCCTTCCAGCATCCGAATGCTTTTTGAAGTCTTGGTTTGATTACCCAAAATATTTTAGGGTGCAGAATCAAATTTTATTCCCCAAATGTTCCAATTCTTTTAAAAGTCAGGACATACTTTATTTGAACCTTCCAATTCAGTGATCAAGAGATGTGTCCTAAACACCTTGTGAGAAATAGTTGGATAGTTAGATACTTGCACGGAGTCAACCAGAGCATGAGCAAGTAGGGCGTAAAGAGAGCACCTCCAGGCTTTCTTTGCAGCAATGAGGTAGTACGTGCCCTGAAATTACCTTTGAAAACTGCACTGCTTTTTCTGCATGCCATTTTTTTTTAATAATTCCATTGCAGGCTTGGCCCTTCAATGTGCTTAGCATTAAGTACATAAATAGTTTAACTGATGTGAAAGAAATCGCCTACATGCCTGCACATGTGATTAAACGCTTTGGTGGATCAGGCCAGAATGCCAAACACATTGTTGAATCAAGCAATGAGTCTGTATATAAACAAGATCTTTACAAACTAACACAAACATAGCACTTGTGTTTCTTAAAGAGTCTCACAACTGAATTCATCCCTGACCTAAACCCATTGGCTCTAGTAGGAAAAGGCTAGAAATTAATTTATCCTTATTTCTTTTTTGATGTAAAGACAAACTGTTTAGGTAAAAGTCCATGGTTCTAATTTTATTAGTTACATATTTCTGCCAGCTGCTATACAACCCTGTGTGATGTTTTACAGTATTGACAATACACAAAATCTTTAAAAATATTTTGATTTCTATTTTTACCAAGCCCTGACTGCTTTTATGAAGGATTGTGTTTGTGTTATTGGCCACTGAAGCCCAGCTAAGAACATCAGAACATTACCCTGCCCTGCCCCAGTAAATAATGAACTCTTTTCCAGTCTGTAAAATGTTGGTGGTTGGAGGTCTCCTGGAAGGGAGATGGCAGCTAGCTGCCTGTTCCCACTGAACATGATGTAAGTTTATATCAGAGATTGCAGTGCCAGCCCTCCTGCAGGCATTAGTGCAGAATTAGGGGAGCAACCACTACTTATTTTATTTTACCATCATGATTACACCACTGTAAGTAATCTCCAGATGGTATAGCTCCACTAATAAGTCAGCCTGTTAGCCACCACTCCATGCACCAGGACATGTAGCAGTGATGCTTTCGTAACATCAAAAGTAAATAGGGATATACACATACTATTTTGGTCTTGAACCTGTTCCAGTTTTCTTAATTATTTTCAATAGTTGCCATGAATTTTCTTAAAACTTACCGTAATTTTCTCTTCGGTCCTACTTCTATATTGAAATGTATCACGAAGAATCTTAAATGAGGTTAAACTAATCTTCCCAAAAGCCTCCTGCTAAAATTGACAAAGTTTTAATTTCCTACTTTAATCAGTCATTTATTTTGCATTTTGAGAAGACATAGCTTCCATTGATTGCAATAAATTCACATAGCTGGGATTACTGGCATAGGCTAAGAAAATGGGTAAAAAGTAGTAGTGACTGTTTTTGTAGGTGACTTCAGAAATATTTCAACTTCTGTAGTGATCACCTCCTGTCCACGAGTGGAGGACCTGTGTACCTCAGATCTGGCAGTGTTAAGAAGAATGATCTCTGCAAATGTGCTGCATGTAGCTGGGAAAGGGAGACTCCAGAGTTCTTGCTTGTTAACATTCTCCTTTGTTTCTGCCCTCTACAACTCAAATGCTTTCTAGCTGTTTTTCTGGCAGCTTTAGCAGCATTAATGCATTCCAAACTAGAAAAGTTTCTACTTTAATATCTTACAACTAGCTCAATATGTACTGATCTCAAACCCAGGATAGTAGTAATTTGATATTGCAGCTCATTATTGTTACTCCCAGCAAGTTTCCCCTTGAAAGTGCCTGATACTTCCCCCTCCCTCTCGCACACACCCTCCCACCCTCCATTCAGAATTTGTTTTTAATTGTTCAAGGGAGAAATTTCAGACTGTGAGCCAGCAATATATTTCCAGGGGGTACAAGTTATTAATAGAGCTACATAGTGGCCCCATATATTGCAATAAACTGTGCTGTAATTTGTTTACCCACCGTAGACAGTAACTAACATTCAGATAAATGGAGTTGGCGCCTGCAAGATTTATGATATACTTCTGTGCTTAGCAATGTTTAATCAGGGAGTTAAAATATTACAGTGTAAAATCCTTTACAAGCATGCACAAACAGAGAACTACCATTAGAGGCTTGGCAGACATACTCGGTGTCAAATAGTACCTCCAGACACTCTCAAAACACAAAGAGGAATATTCAAAGCAGCTACTAACTGACTAGCATTATTTGAGAACCACGTCAGAGCTCATTTTTTTAGGGGGACTTGCTTTTGAAGTGACAGAATGATAGGCAGGGACAAGTGGGCTTGTCTGCAGAGCCCATCAAGCTGAAAAAAGTTGGGGTGGGTGGAAAGTGAGGCGGGGGTGGNTCAACTTTCTCTACCATGAATGACACCCAAACTTGAACTTCACTGGATGAATGGGTATTAAAAGACTCTCTCCCTGGTCTTTAAAAATGGGGTGGAAAGTGAGGGGGGGGTGGGGGAAGGGAGGTGAATTTTGGTCAAAAAGGTGGTAGATGCCTGTCACAGAGCTTAGTGTGTTTGGATAAGACAGGCTAGCATGTGGGGGGATCAGCATGAAGCATCACACCTGGAGGAAAAGACAACTAGCTCCAGCCTCAGTGCCATAAGCCTGGCTCCACAAAGTCTAGCCAACATCTGGAATGGATATCAAGAGACACAGTGCAGCCCTGACTGGCGCTCAACTCTACCTTTGTACTTTTCACTGCAAATTGAAAAGCAAAACAGACATCAAGGATATATTTATATAACTGTCTTCAAGCTGCATTTTCTACTCCCATCTGCTGCACATGATAAGTTTCAAGTGTTTTCTAATAAAAAAAGGATTTTTTTTTGATTTTTTTTTTTTACTTCTTGCTCAGTATACAGACTGACCTTTTTTTTTAATTCACAGTTTTAAAGGAACAGTAAATATTTTACAGCTAGAGGAAGTGTCAGCACTGCAAGACTTTCTGCTATGGACATTATTTAACCACACTGGCTTTTGAGCCAAATGCGACAGGGTGCAAGTTCGTGGGTTTGCAGACGCCTGCGTTTGCCTCAGTGTGTGCACGAGCTCACTCGTGTGCATTTGTATGTGCACATGTGCTTTGGAGAGGAACATTCCTGGGAGTTTTCACTTTATTTTCACATCATGTTGTTTTTATGCTGCTCAAAGGGGGAGGGCAGCTCTGTATGTACAAACAGGAGACCCTGTGGTAAACCACTCTCCAAGAGGGTTACACTGAAGGAATGTAGCCACCAGACCAGAAAGACTCTGTTTTTTCTCTCTGCTTTCCAGCTACATAGCTGATGGGACCAGATCAGCCTTCTAGTCAGGTTGATTAATTATGAGGAAAATAACTAGAATGAGAAATAGCTACATTTGACTGTGAAACTTCACCCTTTGACCATAAGGCACCAAAATTGGCCTGGCCATACCTGGGTTTCAGCAGAGATGCAGGGAACGTGATGTGATCCTCAGCAAAAGCCTCCAGTACTACAAAATACACTTTGGTCCACATGGGCAATGACTTGTACAAGTATCCATGAGAAAAAACAGTTATCTGAGGGAGTAAACTTCAACACATATTAGACAGTAGGAACAAGAGATACTCATCAAGCCCGAACAATTATCTCCTCTTCCAGTACAGAGTAGTGAGTCTGATCCCTATCTGCCTCATTTATGAGTATAAAGTAGGGATAGCTGCATTTGTTGGAGTTATACTTGTATGAAATATTCATGAAAATGCTCTTGGAGTCCACTGGTGAAAAGTTTCACCAACACTAATAATAGGAATAATGATCTACACAAATTGTCTTGAACATCAAAACTGTTATTTGCTATTGCTTGTTGCGATCATGAGAAAGGAAAATCATACTGGAAAAAGCTCCATATTCACTCCTCCACATAGTAAAATACTATTTTCATCCCTTTGGTACTGTACATAGGAGATGGAGATGTAAAACCTAAAATTCTGTTGTGACTGCACCGATCTGTCTTTTGACCTAAAGAATTAGTAACATCTCTATCTACATCTTTATAAAACACATATAATTCACCCATTACAGGGAGAACATGAAGCTTAAATAGTGGTCCTAATTAAGATAATCCCGAATTTTGTGTTTAAAATTTATAGCTGTGTTATAGCTGTTCAGTGAAGCAGAAATATTTCCCTTCATGGAAAACAGTACCTTTTTTCTGTAAGACAGGCCTCAAGCAAAAAAAGATGTCCTCTTTTAAAAAAGTTTTATTTTTGCAAGAGAAATACCAAAGGTGAAAAATACTGTTTTCACCAACATTTCTTATATGAAACCCCCCCATCATTCCTAATTATCTCTACTTGTAATATGCTTCAGCTGTTGCAATGAAAAAGCCCAGTATAAGAACGAATATCATATTTATAGCATAGTAAGAATTTATACGCCTTGCATTGTGAGACTCCATGAATTTCGAAAGAGCTAAGACATGTTCTGAGTTGAACTTTTCTAACGTAATAGGAAAATAAGTTCAATATGAAAAGTGGATCGTTTCATAATATCTATTAAAATGTATTTGCCTTCCTCCATAATATGCAGGCAAACAGAACTTTCTGGTTTTCATCTGCTGCTGTGTCATCATCAGCAATTATTTTCTTAGATAGTTTGGGGTGGGAGGTAGGGAGGGATGGTGTTTTTTTCAATTAAAAGCCTGTATCTTCATTGAGCCTCTCAAATATTATTTGGAAAATAATATTGGAAAAAAGATTGACTGGATCCGTGAAGTAAAACTCACAGTCTTGGTAAAGCTGGTGAGAAGTCACAAAAAGGAGAAGCCTTTTCTTTGGCTGAAACCAGTCGCTCTGCTTGAATAAGGCAAATTTCATGGGCAAAAAGAAAAATCTTCCCAATGTAATTTTAGAGTTTAGGGCTTCTGAAGCTGTGCTGTAAATGAAGTTAGTGCAGCTAAAGTGGCATAAGACAAAAGGTTTGCACATGCTTTTGATACAGAAACTGTGGAAGGAAAGTCTAGGCCAGTGACTGGACACGAAGAAGGGAGTGCTTTCTCCTTTCCGTCTCTAGACCATTTCACAGCAGTTCTTGAGATGTGTTTTACCATGCATAGCTGTAAAGTAAAGTAAGACTTTGCTTTCTGGAGAGCAAGACATTTCTGATAGCCCTTTAGCAGCAAGGATCATAGATCAAAGGAATAGCAGCCAGGTGGGTCAGAGGGAAACATCAGTGTTTCCTGACCTCCCTTACTTTTTAAAAGGTAAACACAAGATAGCTGTAAAAGTAACAATCTTATGTGTTTGCAAGAGTGAGAAGAAAACAGAATTGAGCAGATCTGAAGAAATAGGAGTATATTTCTATAATTTCACAATTCTTGAGCTTATTTAATAATGTTTTTAAAGGACTTAAAACATGTTCAATATTATGACTCAGTCATGTATCTGTATTTGTATTGTCTCATTTGTCAATTTTGGATGGAAGGAGTTGCTCTCTACAGAAAGTCTAAGGAAACCAGAAGGTCATCTTTACATAGTTTGTAGAGAGAAGGATGGTCTGCAGCAGATCATGCTACCAGGTCATCTTGTCCTGCATAGAAAATAATCAAATTAGCACTCTGCAGAGTGCTAATTTCACCCTATGCTGAAAGGCACTGTCTGAAAATTCAGTATCAACATTACATTAAGTCCTAAAATATGCTGAGTGAGGTTCAGTTTCTGAGGTTGTTCCTCCCTCACATTTCATGTATGTTTCTCAAACAGGGAACCTGTTCATTCTCTCTGTTTACCGGTATCTGCCTGATAAAGCAGAACTGAAAACATTGTGCTATACTGCATCGTGCAGAAGTTCCGAGTTCATAATGATTGCTTGCTAGAAAAATAAAGGAAGGCCTTCCCTATGAAATCTATGAACTTGAAACAGGGATACAGAACTAGTTGTTGCCAATAACTTTAACTTCATTTATCTATATTTGGCAAAAATTGTGCTGCAGCTGGAGATGAAATGCTGAGCTCAATAACTGCAGCGACTTGAGCTCCAAAACAGCAATTACTAAGCTGTGCTGCCTTGTGTAAGATTTTACTTTTATTTATTGTATTTAAAGCAACTCTCTAGCTATGTACAGTACAACAAGAACTGTCTGATCAAATAATGCCTGATTGCAAGGCATCTCAGTATCACTATCAATATGGTTAAGGGTTTAGCAAAGCAAACATGTCTTTCATGAAGTCAGATTAAAGTGATAGGAATGGTAGTTTTACCATTCTTCATACCTTTTTATTGTCTATACTTGAAAGGAATGACTCGTTTTAAACCTAAACTTGGCTTATCACAGACACTGAATGTGTTAAATTCCTTTTTTCTTATTATGAGTAAAGCTATTGATAGTTTTAAAAGGTTGAAGGGGCACACAGTCCCTGTTCACTGCCATAGTGAAAACCTACATCTCTAAGGGCTTGGTTTTTGCTCTTTCTTCATGGTTTAAGAGAACAAAAAACAACACGGTAATAAAGCTGCTGGAGGAACTGCTTAACAACATGATTTCTATCATCTACCCTTTAAAAAAAAAAATGACAAGAAATTTGGAGGTTTTTTCTCTGCAGTTTTTTCTCTTCCTTCCTGGTGGATGTCTCTCTTCTCAAGGGTGAAGCCGAGGAAGTGTGGAATGGCTGGAAGTGTCGGTGTTCTCCAGTACTACCCAACTCCACGTCTGCTATTACAGTGGAACCTTTCTGTGGGTTCTGTCTCAAGCATAAAGAAGAGATGCAAAGATACAAGAATATTGAACAACTTTTATGTAAAAAAACTTCATCTTGGGAAATGTTGATGTTTCTGAAAAAGCAAGCAGAGAAAATGAAGTGAGATACGAGTATTCTGCTAGTTGTTCTAGAAAATGGATCCTGATGCCATAAATCTAGTGCATTCCCAAAAAGTAATATGACTGAAATAATATCACAGTGCCAGAAAAGCTGACTAAGCTGCCTGGATTCCAAGGGTGACATAATTTTTCCAAGATGACATAGTATTATTAGTAGTATTCAGTCCCTCAAACAGTGGTTTTTGTCCTTGTTTGCCATATTTCTAACACTTTCACTGTATTCCACAAGCAGAAATCCTGATACAAAGCCTTGTCTTCTTCCAGTTAGTTGGTTATTCTAGAGCTTTCTAACACAAACTAGCATAAATTTGTAACTCAGTCCCTTTCCAGATGTAGACAGCAGCACTTCTTTGGGACTTACAGTCTTTCAAACATTTAGGGCCAAGAGATCTTTGCTGTCATTCAAATTAATCGAAATTACTCTTCATTGTTACAATCTAACTTATAGTTTATGGTCATACTTAAAAGAATTCTTAATATAATCCAGATTTCTTCTGCAGACCACTTCCCATGACTTCACTGGTAGACCACAAGTCACTGCTAAATTCAAAAACTATTGATCTATTGTACACAAAATCGATAATATTTGTTCTTCATCATCCACATTGTGGAAACAGCTATGTCAGAGATATGTCAGAAGCAGCAACAAGGATACCAGTTAGTCATATTACTTTGTTTCTCACCAGCTTCATCTGAGGAGAAGGAATGTTAGATTTTTCTGTGTTTAAGGAGCATGTAGCTAGCTGCTTGTATCTTTTCGTTTGCTTCACCATTTATTTCAAGACATTTATTTCTCCTGGGAGAAGTGGGGTGGGGTGGCCTTGTGTCTTGCTTGTCAAATTCTCTCAACTTTTGAGCCTGTCTCATTTAATAGAATAAATTTTAATCCTGCATTATGCATACAGATATTTCATCTTTTGCTCAGATTTTATGATTCAAGCCTAGATCTTTTGATTCCATCCTCTGCTAAAATGTTTCATTTCTTGGTGGAAGGGAAAGCAAAGCAAAGCAAAGCAAGGCAAGCCAAGCCAAGCCAAGGAAAGTAATGTAAATCCTCTGAATCTTCAGAATCCTTGATGGAACTTACCCACCTTTCACAGCAGGATATAGCCTGTCAAAACTTGGCTTCCATATTTATTCATCCATACATACCATGGGTCACCATACCCATTATCCATACAGTTGTGGTTCCAATGTTGAAACATTTCAACATGTTAACCTCCAGATGCATCACAACCTGCAAGCTACTTTGTACTGCAGGAGACCTTTCAGAATGGATGTAAGGAAATGAGAAGCACACACATCTAGCATCCTTTTACATCTCCAGACCAGCTCTGTGGTACTGGAAGAGTCACTAATGCCAAAGCCCCTCTAACTTTCTGATATTCCAGTGTGAGTTGAATGGTTATCAGGGGCTCCTCACATCCAGGTCATTGCACCTAAAAGGACAAGAAAATAGTATCATGGTTTACTCTTCCATTGTAGAATCACTAAGGGATATCAGAGCCAAGCTTTTCAACAGCTCTCTCTTGAAACTCATTACGCTAAATGAGCTGAACCATTCCAGCATCATTGCTAGTGCTTTTAAAGTACAGTCCCTGTTTTCTGTTTTCATATTAGAAAGCTCATATTTACATTGACTTTCTGCTAAAAGACAGACTGCACACATACATCCAGGATAATCTAACTTGCACCAGAGGCTGCTAGAGATTAACTGACTGGGTGTTACTGATGTTGACATTCTGATAAATGGTTCTCTGCTTCTACTTTAATATCTTTCAGCTATTGCACATGTTGAATGTTGTTTGGGCTGTGGTGCTTCACCATAACACGAAGCAGGAACTACTGCAACATATAATTTACAATGGAGAGTATACATTTTCCTTTCAGATATAGAACACATATAGACTTTTTCCTTTTAAAGTAATGCTTCCTTGTCCATTCATCACACACCACTAATCACCACCACTTAGGGATCTTAAAGAAAATGATGTACCATGTATCAGAAAAACTGACAGGGGAAATGGTTGAAATTGAACACATCTGTAAAAATTGTGAAGAAACTGCAGGGCTGTTATACAAATGTTAATAATGGCAGTCACATTTCTTTACTAAAAATGGAATAATTCCCTTGCCATTTACAACACTTTAGTGTTTATGCACCTCTGCAAGTCTCCAAACTACTCGTTCGGAGTTATTCTGAGGTCTCGATCATGGTTCTGTTTTGGAAAGACCAACAGTTAGTCAAGAACATGACAAAATGACACTGTGACTAACTCCTTGTACTCAGCAGGATAATAGGACTGAGGAATCTCCTCCTTGCTAACAAGGTTATATTCTGTTTGAAGAAGATATACATGCACACAGATCTCTGATTACATTTACTCTTAGCTTTGAGATCTGCTCTCAATTATCCAGTTCACTACCCTTTATATATTATATTCCATTCTTAGCTACTAAATAGGAAAGACTATGGTATTGAAACATGCTAGATTATATCATTACCATGGTAATGGAAATATTTAGTATCTTCTTCCTCAAATTCCTGATATGTACTAGCTACTCTTTGTCTGCTGTAATGTTTTCCTCCCCTTGACTACAGTGTTACCTCTTCCTTTCCAGTAGACAGGACATAAAAGTCCATGTCGTCTCCACAACTCAACAGATAAAAATATAAGAAAAAATTAAATCTGCTAAAATAAGGGACTTCTTCTGGGCAGAAAGCATTTGATATGAAAGCCAAGGGGCAAAATAAAGGCAGCCCTGTTTTTTCCCATTCCTGACTCAAGAAGACAACTTGCTTTGCCCTCTGAGAGATGTGCAACTTCCCATGAGGCTCTGACTTCCTATTTTCCTAAGGTACCTGCAGTGCAGGTAAATTGCTGTCACAGCAGTAAGGTAATTCTTATTTTCACACTCTTCTAATCTACCTCTGCCTCATGTTCACTTTGGCTTTTTTTGCTGATTTCGAGACAGTAATTCATTCCTTTTTATGCCACCTGAGGGCTGGAATCACCAACCTCTGATTTATCATCTCTATGAAGCCCATGTTCTTTTTTGCTTATACCACAGCACTCACTTTCACCTCTTAAAAGAATGACTTGGCTCCATACACAGGAACATCCTGTGTATTCCCATCAAGCACAGCATATTGCTGCCATTCTAGCATGACTCTGTTATAAATGACTACCCAGACACAAGGCAATGAGAAACTTCATGTTGACATGCAAAAAAAATAAGCCAAAGTGGGTCTGTACCTTTTACAAGGATGTGCAATATTGATAGTTTGTAACCTGCAATCACTTAAAGACCTGGCAGAATCATATTGGAAATCATGCACTGTGGTTTCAGACACGGAAATAACTGAGTAGTTCATACTCTTTGATGGCAAACATTTTCTGAAGAGAAACTATTGTACTAATCTTTATAAAAAAGAAAAAAACCACAAACATGAGGGGAACAGTTTATGAGGCTTATACTAGACTCAAGAGCTTCCTTTTTTTTGTTTGTTTGTTTGTTCTGTTGGGATTTTTTGTTTGTTATGGAGATATTTTCTTTCTTTATAGGGAGTGCAATGTTGCTAAAAACATAGCATATACTGTTGTTAGTAGATCTGGCCTGAATATCATTCAACTAACATTAGTTATTAGGCCAGAAATAAAACTTACCCTGTTATTAAATCCATATTCTACCACAAATGTAGTACCACAAATACTTTGCTAGTGAGAGAGCATATTTCCTGATGTGGCAGACAGGAGCTGAGGAGATACAATGGTGAGGGATAATAACAGTGTAGCATCATTTATCCTAAAATGTTGCATAAAAGTTAGGTTTTAATTTTTCTCTGACTTATTGATCTATTTTCCTTTAAATTCCCAAGAGCAGCTAGGTGAATCAGGGAAGCATAAGAACAAAGATTAAACAGATTTCCTTTCCTACACTTACACTCCGCTGAGGCAGAAGATTAAAAATAAAAATTAAAAAAACAAACCTCAAGCAGTTATTTTAACTATTCCTTCTCATGTACTTATTATCAGCAACTTTTGCTGTAGAGAATAGTGCAATGATGGGACTGCAAAAATGGCTGAGATTATTTGATAAAAGTTCATTAGAGAAGGAGAAAAGTAGTAAGTAAAGGAATTAAGATCTTGGATAATCCAGTGTATTCCACTGAAGCCAACTGAGACAGGGATGTAATTTACGGTGCACAGTTTCCAATTTTTTGTTTCCTGCACTTTCAGACATTTTCTACTAAAGCAGCCATTACTACCAATTCAAAAGTTGCTGTGGGCTGGTATTACATGAAAAATACAGATCAGGTAAATTAATATGCAGCATTTGCCAAGAAGTATAATTTCTGTAATCCCAAAATTATTTCCGGATTTGCAGTGAACAAGTGTAAATAAGGCTTTGACAGTTAGATGGTGATAATGCTGCCATTTATCACTCTGGTTTCATATTCTTTTCCAGTAATTACAGCTCTGCCTAGACACATGAGACTGGTTCAGTTCTGTCTTTCACCATACACAATTTGAACCCAAAGCACATTTCTCCAAAGAGAATTCCCTAGATATTGAACTAGGCATTTGGAGTATTCAGCCATTCTTTACTGTTATTTTAATACTACTTAAGCTGTCAAGAAGAAAACTCAGCAGCCATTGGGCTACTGAGGCTACTATAGTCTACTGAGCCTGTAAACTACCTTGTCTTCAGGCATTGTTCCGAACCAGCCATAACATGACCTGAAAGTGGTTCTTGCATTTTTCAAGTAAACATCCTAACAGATTGCCAGTCAACCTAAGCATTAGCTTCCTCAACCTGTTTCTGGTGGTGTTTCACAGTAACTGGTTATTCATCAGTCCAGTGAGTAAATCACAGTTAGGGTAGTTAGGGCATTTACTCCAAGAAATATGACAAGTGGCTTCTTGTCCCCCTCCACTGATTAAGTCATTTATGCAATTGAAACAGCAATGACTTTAAGTGTACTTTTACCAGGATGTCTTTACCAGATGGCTCACATTTTCTACTATGAATAAAACACCAGGATCCAGTCTTCATTAGGAGAAAGAGGGGACTGTCTTCCACACTGAATAAATGTTCAATGCTCAAGACAGACAAAGCATGGGAGGAGGAGGAAGGGTAAAAAGGAGGTAATGATAGAAGGTGACCCTGCCTCAGGTCAAATAGACAATAGTATTAAGGCTGGAATTAAAATTCAGCCTCTGAGCAGCCAGGACACAGCCTCAGTTACTAGACGGCCTTGTCTGCCCTCACTTTATTTGATGTTGCTTTTCCTAACTTGCCAGGTCATATTCATCAAGCGCCTTCATGTGACTCGGCCTTAGAGAACAAGCATGGGTTGACAAACTGACTCAGAGCAACATTTTTGGGAGGTGGAGATCTCCCTTTCTCTCATCCTGGGATAGGTTCTGAGGTGGCTGAGGTGCTCCCAGATTGCACAGTATTTGCCTACAAGATGTGCCTAAAGTGACAAAACTAGACTGAAACGACCACATTTCAGATGCCTGCATTGGACAAGTGACCCAGCTGCCCTGTCCAGGACTACACCTCTTTGCCTTAGAGAGACGTTGTGATACTTAGCACACTTTCCAAAATCCTCAGAAAAAGATATTAATAAACATTATTTTCACCAGCTTTGAAGAGAAATTCAAATTCACCCATAGGCTGTTTATTACTCTTTGTTTATTAATAAACCCATAATACACTTTTCACAAAGTTTGAGTGAACAGTGGAGCTAAGTTCCCACAACACAGTAATCACACCTAACAGCTGGCTTTTTAAAGGCATACAAAACAAAGAAGAGGAAATTTTACAGTGATGCTGACCAAAAAGATGTGCCATCTCTCATGAACAAGAGAAAGAGAAAAGCACTCCACAACTCAGCATTCACCAGCTGGGAGAGAAGGAGAGGCAATAAGCAGGTGCAAAATAACCATTCTGGGGCTCTATCTGGTTTTCCCTGTATTCCAAAGGACTGACACCAAAACAGCTTTCTGTAAAAAGAGACAAATCTAGACTTAGTCCAGAAGTGACTAGTCAGTGAAAAGGGATGGTATCCAAACTCCTGCATTTTTAAGGATTAGGCCCCTCACACTGTTTTTCAATATTGTTCTCTGCAATAAAAACCGAGATTGTTTTCTGAACAGGACACCAGCTGTTTCCTGTTCATGCTACTAATACATAACACTGCCATTGTATCAAATCAAGGGATCCTCACTCTGATCATCAGCCAGCAGAATAAATGTACTATATTAAGTAAATCCTCATAAAAGGCTGCAGCTTCGATTGGTGGTATTCAGCCCAGTCACACTGACTTCAGCAATCTTTTACTTCTGCTTAGGTCCTAATATGCATTGAAATTTCTTTTTCTCATGATTAACCCATATGTTGTACACTTACATATAGGAAATATTATTCTATAGGTTATGCTCATAGTATGGATCCTGTAGTTCATAAGGCACAAAACACACTCGCAACAAAAACATCCACAAACAGCACAAAGCTGTGTTGCATGAGATGAATATTATTTTCTTTTGCCACAAATAAGCATTCTCTGACCTTCAGTAACTCTTGCTGTGAACATCTCCTTGCCTCCCAAGAGGCAATCTTCTCCAAGAAGCCACTGCCTCTTTCCACACAACTCAAATCTGCTGTTACCATGGTTAATATTTCTGACTTGATTGGCAACACCAGTAATTGAACTGCAGCCTCTTGAGTGCAGCAAGCTCTATTCATTAGCCCCTATTGTGTTAGGACACTGCATCAACCCACATTCTTTTTCTGTGTTAACGAGAAAAATCAGCTGTGAATACAAAGTTATGTTGCCATACAAGATCATGCAGGTTTGCTCTTGGATTAATTTCACTAAACTAAGTAAAATATTGCACAGAAATTTTGTTTATATCAGGAGCAATATGGGATGAGACACCTTCATTTTGATTGAATATGTACGTCTCAAACATGAAGGTGATCAGTATCAGCTTTATAAGAGGAGTTTCAGTCTCATCAGCAAATTGGCAAAATATTTGCAGTCATCTTTTCTTCCACTTTATATAGAGTTATACTTTATACAAAGTTGCTGATTTGAATCTGTCAGTGACAGAACGCTATATAGGCAATGAAAGAATCATATACCAGAAGTTTTCCTGTATAAGGAATAGGGCAGAAAAGCTTCATACCAACTAAATATTTGGATCAAGATTTTGTATATAGCATATATGTTTTTAGTGAATCATATATATGAACCTATGATATATGTAACTGCATTGGACCAATTAGAATTTACTTTATAAATCTTGGTAATTTTGAGCTGACAAGTTTAATAGAAGTGGCCAAAGTATGAGAAAGATTTGGTATCCTTATCCCAGAAAGTCTTCTACAAATGTGTAACCTCTAACATCAAGAAGATGGCCACACCAACAAGGTATTACAGACTGACCCTTTTGTTCTTACTGTATTTTCACTGTAATAAATACCCTCCTGGATTAATCTTTGCAAAAGTTTTCCTTTCCCATTTAAACAGGCCCATTAAAGAGGCCTGAGAAATATTAGCCACAATGAACTTTTCTCATGTGGGGAAAAAAAAGAAAAAAAGAAAGAAAAAAAAAACCAAAAATGTAGAAAAGACAAGAAAAACACAAGTGCAAAAGGACAAATTTCTGCTTTACTCCATCAACCTGCCTTGGAATTGTGAGATGAATACTGGAAGATGAGTTTACTGAGCTTCAGGAATGCAAGTTTGAGAAAGGTGTATAGGAGGGAAAGCAAAACACTGTAAGATGCTGACAGTGGACAGACTGTTTTGCGTCAAAGCTTGCTATTAAATGAAATAAGCTGTTCTTCATGCTCTCAGTATAAGAGTGGTGCCAAGATTCTCACCTTTCCATAATTTCAACTCTGTGTTGAAAATGTAGTAATATATTCTCAGTTTCTTCAGTTTCCAGACTCATCTGAGTCTATTGGGTTATTCAGAGTCAAACAGGTATACAAGGAGAGAAGCCATTCCCACAAAACAGCACATGTGCTAGCAGAGACACACTCATACAACAAAGAGGTGCAAAAGTGCAGCACTGCAAGACGTGGTCATATCAGTGGTTCTGATTTGTCTCAGCTCTGTCTGAGAACTGCAAGTGCCGGCACCTCAGAAAAATCCAGTTGTGTTGCATTTTGTACAAATGATTCTTGAAGAACCCAATATTGGTGGCACCATGTGTTTCGGTCCTTTTCCACAGCGTGTAGATGAGAGCACTTATCTTTTCCTTTATCATTGCAAAACTCACTTAGTATTTGCAATAAATATACTGGTTTGAGAGAGTGGCATCTGCCAGAAGAAAGTCCATGGCACTGTGAACATTCCTTATCTGGTGCATGCCTGCGAATGAGGAACACTATGAGCAACAAATCCAAATAGACTGTGAAATGTAGAATTAACTTAAACCTTCTTCACTCTGAGCATGACAATGTTGATTCTCTGATGTCTAATATGCTGGCTGAGCTGACTTGTTATAGAATCATAGAATGGTTTGGTTGGAAGAGACCTTAAAGTTTATCTAGTTCCAGCTCCCTACATCGGCAAGGACAGGCACTACTATGTCCTACAGACATAGGCACTAGACTAAGTTGCTCAAAGTCCCATCCAGCCCGGCCTTCAACAGTCCAAGGGAAGGGACATGCACTGCTTCTCTGGACAATGTGTTCCAGTATCTCACCACACTCACAATAAAGAATTTCTTCCTAATGTCTAATCTAAATCCACTTTAAAACTATTACCCCTTGTCCTATTACTACATGCTGTTATAAAATGCCTCTGCAGCTTTGCTGTAGGCCTCCTTCTCAGGCACTGGGAGGCCACTACAAGGTTTCCCCTGAGCCTCCTCTTCTCCAGGCTGAAAACCCCCAACTCTTTCAGCCTCACCTCACAGGATAGGTGCTCCAGCCCTCAGATCATCTTTGCAGCCCTCCTCTGGACTCTCTCCCAAAGGTCCACATCCTTGTTATGTTAAGGGACCCAGAACTGGACACAGTATTATTGATGGGGTCTCATGAGAGTAGCAGTAGGGAAGAATCACCTCTCTTGTCCTCCTGACCATGTTTCTTCTAATGCAGCCTGAGATGTGGTTGGTTTTCTGGGCCGCAAGCGCACATTGCCAACTCCTGCTGAGCTTCTCGTTAACAACAGCCTGTCAAGGTCCCTCTGGATGGCCTTCTTTCCCTCCAGCATGTCCAACACACCACACAGCTTGGTGTCATTAGCAAATCTGCTGAGGGTGCACTCAATTTCATTTTCATGTCTCTAACACAGATATTAAACAACACCTGTCCCAGTAGTGACCCCTGAGGAACACCACTCATCATTGGTCTCCATTTGGACATTGAGCCATTGACCACAACTCTTTGAGTGTCATCATCCAGCCTTAGAGAGGTTCTTTGGAAATTCTCCTTCCCCTCCTCAAGTTTAGGTTAGATTGCCCCAAAATTTGAAGTTATTAGGGAGAGTACTGGCCAGCAGAAAATAGTGAAAGACTAATTGCTTAAGAAAACAAAGTTAAAAATTATTATTGATCATCTGTATCATCCAGCAATCTCTATTCATGATATTCAATAAATGAGATAGTCACCTAGTGAGAAATGATTCTATGTGATCATACAAGAGTTCTCTCAGTACATGTGCCACTAGTTATACCTCTAGGCATCAGAATAAGGTACAAGGCTCTCAAGATACTGATTCATTCACACTTCTGACAGAACTCTCACAGCTGTCATTTGTTTTAAGTTTAATCTTCCCTTAATTTACCTTTGGGTGTTCATAATCCAAAGTTACAGGTTTTCTTATACTTATTCTGTATTTTTAGGCTAAACTGGTAACTTGGTGCACCAGCCCACAGCCACGTATTCCCAGAGCACTGACACACGTGCTCCCATAGCTCCCTGAGTTCTTCCTGCTCTTCCACAGCCTCAACACCATGTGAGATTTGTAGTGTTAAGTAGCCCTACAACTGGTAATCTATGGCATGTTTTAACTATGCACCCTTTTTTTCTGAATTTACACAGTCCTCTTTAAGCTCCTGCTGGAACCACTGCAAGCAAGACTCATATGCAAGCAGACTGGTTATTTGCATGCCCATCAGCTTTCATTCTTTTTGTTGGCCAGCATGCCTGTTACATAAATAAGCATGGTTTGAGAATAGAGCTAAATTGTATTCCTCTTTTTGACATACTAAACTAACTGCAAATATTCTCAGCTCAGCTTTTTAGAGCAGTTTGTATACAGCACAAAAAGCAGATGTGACTCAGAAAAGACTCTCATGTAAATATAAAAACACATAATTCAAACTACAATGCGAAGTCGCAGTAATTCACACCCATTTGAACTTTATCCTTCGATGGCAATAACCCTGACCTGGCAAATACTACTGTGTAAATTTGTATAAAATTGAGTACATTACAGGATGTTAAAATCATAGCCACATTACAATAATAGCAGTGGATGTTTCCCTTTAGCTCAGTACATACACACAGATTTTCTTAAGTGCCTAAGGAATGTAGGTGCATAAGCACTATTGAGGGTCAGTGGGATTTCCGTGGCTAAATCCCTCAGGCATGCTGAAATCAGTCCCTTGCAATTACTAATTCAGATACAAAATTCAGTTATTCACATCTACATTTGAATGTTCACCTTGGACAAAACAACAGGTGGTATTTGGACTGACTCTGATTCACACCTGCCTGCATACCTTTCCAGTGAGGCAATATGTGTCAATTAAGTCATCTTTAACGAGAGAGAGAGCATCTGAGTCTGGCTGTCACTGTTTATTTTTATGATCTTTGGTTCTATTCTCTTGCTTTTTTTCTCTTTATGTTCAGCATTTGCCATTCTCAAGCTAATTTTCTCCGTGTGTGTTATGATATACACAGTATTTTTCTTCTTGGCCACACACTCTTTTCTCTCTGCATCATCAGGCTGAATTCAGAATGGATTAGTTACTTAGCTGCCTTCCTCTCCAAGCTGTATTCATGATGATGATGATGGCACTTGGGTTAACTCCTTCTTGTTTCCTAACAACAGGAGCAAAATTAAATGTGTTTGTTAGCCAGACAGCTTCACTAGGAAAGTTTATGGAGCTAGGGGTATGTCTATAAAAGCAGAATGCTGTCAAGAGCAAGAGACATTGCCACACAACCCTACACCTCCTATAACCCTCCCTCCATGCCCATCCAAACTAACTCTCCCCTCCATTCTCAAACACAGAGGTGGGAAACGATCCTGGATGGTCTTCTTGAACACACCAATCAGCAGCGTCCATTAAATTTCAACAGCTCTAACCATTACACTACAATATCCAAGAGTGAAGGAGCAAATTCTTCATACGTCACAGGAGGCAATATTGTGCCTCCATTACCACAGGGGAATGCTCATGAGGCAAACATCAAGTGCTGGAGGAGAAACCATGGCATGAGACTGCACATGAAGTTTTCTCCATGTGAGCCCCCAAGAGATGGCAGACGTGGGTACAGCACAGAGCTGAAGGTGGGTTCCATAAAGAGAAGTGTGCCAGTGAGCAGCCACTTGGACACACTGCTCAGAGTGAAGTTCATTTGGAAGAAAATGGTCATTTTTTCACTTCACAAACGTAAGGAACAAATGCAGTAGAGATCAGGCCTATGAATGCTGTTCACCAAACTGACACTGAGCAAGCTTTGAAATTGCTTTGAGTATTCAAAGTAAAAAAAACAAAAATAAAAGCCCTTTTGGTGAAATATGATCTTAATATCTGGACCCAGATCCCCAAAGATATTATCCATGTGAGGATCGAAGCCTCAGTGCATGTTCAAGCTCCTTCATCACTGGAAAGCAGTGAGATTTAATTATTTTATGGCTGGAAGATACATACCAGTCCCTATAGGAAACAGCAAGTAGTACTGCAAAAGATTAACCTTATTTGGTTTTGTTTTCTTTTACACAGAGTAACATAGCTGCTCCCCAAACATAATATCATTATTAATATTTGTTTATGTTACAGTAATGCCTTAAGCAACCCTCCAGGACGAATACTAAAAAGGATAAACCCTGAGCAATAGCTCCAGCAGAGCAAGGGGGATTTTGTTTTCCCTGGACCCTGAGCCTCTTGCACCTGCAGTTGGGCTGCTCCCCAAGTTACACAACTGCACACATTCTGCAGGTCCTGAACTATGTGGGGTACAGCTAAGCAAGTGGTGCTACCATCCTCTGGTCTGCTCCTGAAACCCAGTCACCCCTCAGCTCTGTAACTCCCCAAGAGATTTGACACAGAAAATAAAAGAAACCTGGCATGCACTCAGATATGTTAGTCAATCTGAATAATTCCCTAGCTTTGGTATCAGGCACCACACAGCTCCCACTCACCTCAGTAGGAGGGAACTGGCCCTGTGCAGTGCCCAATCTATCAACATGATATATGAAGTCTGTCTGGAAGATAAACAAGGGGACATATTGCAGTGACATACGAACTCTTTTCAAGTTGTGCATCCTAGCAGATAGATTACATGCTGAACATGTGCAGTATGCCTTTTCCAGCTCATGCATCTGAGCATGATCTGTGATGTCCTTCCTGAGGACAAGCTGCATTTTATCCCACGGATGAAGCCAGCCTCTCAGAATTCTCTTGCTCAGGGTATTTGACAAGTGCCTAGTGAGAAGAAATTTGTAACCATTTGCCTGATGAGATTTTTGTGCTTGTCTTTCTGTCTGGGGAGAGGAAAAGAAGTACACTTCTACTCTGAAAACTGCAAAGGAAAAGAAATAAGCCCTGTGTTATAAAACTCCTCGACTCTTCCTGCCTCTTCCCAAAGCTGAGTGCAAAGTTTGTTTGAATCTGCCTTCCTCTGTGCTTCCCCTCTAATTCACCGTCACTTGAGATAGAAGCAAGAGTGGCCAACAGAGCAATTTTACTAAGGCATTAGGAGTAATATTGTGACAAACAAGTCAGCAGCAATGGCAGAAGTGTACCCATCAATGCACAGCTACAAAACAATTCCAAACATGCCATCCCCAAGGTAAAGCACAAAGGGGGCCTAAAAGACACCTAAAGACAACCTGCCCTCTCTCAGTTGAATTGATCTGGGGACCTTTGCACTCTTTCAGCCTTTGAAACCCTCCCTCTTCAAATGTAGCTGACATTAGGGTTATTATTACATCTGCATATACCTGGACTGCAGGAATGCTAAACCTGTTTGTCTGAAGGGAGTAATCCTTTAATAATATATTTTCAAAGTATCTCTTCTCCTTCTGTCACTGGTATGTTGTCATGTGCTCAAAATTCATTACAAACATTGATGTTAAGCTTGAGTCACCTGGATGGATAAAACAGGTTGACATGGGGAAGAGATACCCTCACAGAAAACAGTCTTTTTAATAAATAGATTACTACATGGGGAATAGATCTATAAAAGAGGGAGCTGTGTTAACAAAGAGGCTGGCACTGGCTGTACACTTAGACTATGTCAAAGTATGAATTAAGAAGAACTAAAATGCTAGGTGCCATAATCCAGATGCCAAAACATAGCCTTACCTGGGCCTGCTCCATCCAGTGTCCCAGAAGCAAGGACTCGGGTCTACATTATGACCCTAAACACACTGCTATTTGGTGCTTGGAAAAGCTTGGCTGGCATGTAATGATGGGACTGGTGAGCCAAGATTTAGAACAGATTTACACTGACTGGACTGTCATACTTTAAGATCTGTATCAAAATGCTCTGAAAGCAACATAAATCATGGGCATAATGGCAATAGATATCAGAGCAGCCTAAAGGATTAACGAAACAGAAGGCAAGTTTTGTTACTTTGAGTCTCAGCTTCCCATTCAGCCTTTTAAGTGAGCCTGATCAAAATCTGAACGCACTCCCTTTTGTACAGAACCACAATACACAAAAAAGGAATATATGATGCAATTTAGAGAGACAATATTAGGTTGGAGAATTTTGGACTATTTCTCTTACAGATGCAATCAGTGCCAGTTTTGTGTATCTTTGTACCTCCACGAACAAAATAATTACCAGAGTACAGCATTCTGCAGTAATGATCATTAACTGCAGTAGCAATATTGCAGGCTCTAGGGCCTTATTGTAATCTTCTTCATTTCAGTGTTAAACTACTCTAACTTCATTAGCTCCATTGGAGATACTCCACTTTACACCTACATAATTGAGAGCAGAATCAAGCCTCCACTGCTGTGGAAAATACTGTGTAGTGCAGCACTTTTCAAATAAAATGTAATTAACATGAAATTCTAGATCCATATTGCAATTTGCAGAATGATCACTGTGGGTGCAACATGACTACCAACTCCCTCTCTTGTCTTAATTTAGTTAGAAATAGGGCTGCCTCTGTAATATTTTCTCCATAGCAGCAAACAGAGGCATATTTCTTTTTCTTTCCCTATTGTTATTTTTTTTCTCTTTATAAATCTTTGTCAACAAAGGATTACTGGCTCACCTGAGAGAGGCAGTTAAAGTCAGATCCTCACCCCTAATTAGGGAAACTTGGAATCCTTGACAGTGAACACCTGGCTTCTCATTACTACCTGAATTTTATACTTCCAAGTGTTAATCTCTCCTCAGGGTTTGCCTTGGAGTTTCATTCTGGTATTCAATGAAACCATCAGGTTTTCCAGGCACTGACACCTTTGAAATGTTTTCCACATGGGAACCAATACGAAACATGTGTGATTATTGCTGATTTCTCTGTGTTGATTTCTATTATGGTAGCACCCTGGAAAAATAGTACAGACAGCAGTAATAAAATTTTTCATTGAATGACTTTATACAGCAGGAAGAGTTGTGTTTAAAAGAACTGGTTTGGCAGAGGGGGCTGCTATGATGAATGATGTTATCATGATTATAGCTTGGTTTGAAGGATTCTAAGAACTTCTTGCACATTTCTTAGTCCTACCAGCATTTCTTTCCTTTTAAAAGCCAATACTGCTGCCATTCCTCATATCTCTAGATGAAATACGTGGAGTGGCTGGAACCTGGGAACATGTTGAGCGTGAATTCCCAGCTCTGTTAACCAGAAGGACTTACTATCTTATGCCCAAACTAGAACTGTTTAAAGCACTCTAGGTTCAAAGCTCTTATTGACTGCTGCAAGCCAGTAGGGATAAGAAGAAATCACAATAATCTGAAAGAACAGCAAAGCTAAGAGTTCCTATAGAGCTGAAAACCACTTAGGAACATATCTTGAAAACAAGCGGCTTTCAAACAATAGTTTGTTTGATTTCTGAAAACACTAGATGCCATTGAGAAGGAAAACAACCAGGTTGTTTTAACTCTGTCAGGTCCAAGCTCTGATGCACTTCACAATTTTTGAAGTTCTCGCTTGATACAGGAAGAACAGACTGTGAAATTTACTTAAGGGGTAAGTACTGCACTCAGTGAAAGAAAATATGCAAGACTTGTTTGAGGTCTGAGGGAAATAAAATGAAGTAAACCAGTGGGAGATCTTGTCGCTGATCTAAGCCTGAGTATCCAAATTAGCAGTATTTTGCTGATAAAACAGTAGTTTTGGTTGAATCCCAGAAGAAAAAACACAGAAGAAGGCAACTGAGAAATCCCAAATTAACCTATGGTGAGCTTTATGTGTGAAAAGATTAAATAAATAAAAAATGCAAAATTTATTTAAAGTATCAGAAAATCAAGGGTGTTGATAAAAGTGGTCTTTGTCTTGCAGTCCAGTGATAAAAAGTAGAAAACTCAGTTGCCTGCTGCATTTCCCTTATATGGTTCTGTCCTGGTTTGGGCCAGGGTAAAGGTGATTTTCTGGTTTGTACTTTTGTTTTCAGCTAAGTTTCTTGTAAGTAGTTGCACTTGCTGAAATTATCAGCAAGTTTCTCAGACAGTGTCTGTTTCTAGGACTGATAACACTGGATGTTTATAGTTACTGCTAGAGACCATATGCAGAACCAAGGACACTGCTCAGCTCTGGGGAACATTTTACCCTCCAGAAGGAGTAAAGAGGTCCCACCTGAACCCCTCCTCTGGGGAGGACCAGACAAGATAGATACCAGAATGTACCAAACAGCGTATTGTCATACATGTCATACTCAGTATAAATTTGAGGGATCACAAGGGTCAACCCCCCTTCTTCCTGTTCTTCCTGCCCTTCCTTCATCTGTCCCTGCATGCTTTGGCATCCTGGGAGGATTCTGTCCGTTTGTCTGCCTGTGGCCCTGATCCGTGCCAGCGTGAATCTGTGTGTTCCTGCCTCCAGCTCCCGACTGCTCCTGACCCCAGGGGTCCAGCCTGGACTTTCCCAGGGCTGCCCTGCAGCCTCGGTGGTGATGTGAGAGTTATTGGGGGAAAGAGGGAGGAACGTGGTGTCAGTTTTTCCTGTATATTTGTATATTTGTATATATTTAGTAATTTTTCCTGTTTATCATTACTGTTTCATTAAAGTTGTGTAGTTTAGTTTCCAACCCATAAGCCTCTCTCCCTTATTCTCTCTCCTTTCCTTATCAGGGAGGAGAGGGGGGTTAATAGAGAGCATCTGTTATTCAGTTTAATTGCCAGGCCAGAGTTAAACTGTTAAAGTATCAGAAAATCACAGGGTGTTGATAAAAGTGGTCTTTGTCTTGCAGTCCAGTGATAAAAAGCAGAAAACTCAGTTGCCTGCTGCATTTCCCTCA
Organism: Florisuga fusca; assembly: GCA_038090715.1. Lineage (NCBI taxonomy): Eukaryota > Metazoa > Chordata > Aves > Apodiformes > Trochilidae > Florisuga > Florisuga fusca. The sequence goes on along the minus strand of JAAWXA010000029.1, from coordinate 5,108,112 downwards.
TATGGTTCAACTCACATTGATGTCTGCTGTATTATAGATACAAAAACATATGAGCATCAATATGTCCCAGTAGAACAAAAGAGTGTCATTCCTAGGTGGATGTAGGAAGTTTCATGTCCCTATGCTCCAGAACTCAGTTTCATTTGAAAACAACCATAGTCCAGGCCTCACCACTGCCAGGGAACACCTGACACATTTTCCCAGGAGAAAAAAAATTCCTTTCTTCATTTGCACAGTTATAATTTGAGTTCTGGGCACAAGCCTTGGAGAGGCTGATGCATATACATAATCTCACTATCAGAACTGGAATGCAAGCATATTTCCCCAGATCCTTAGTGAGGTCTTAAATGCATGGCATTTCCCAAATTCCTTGGGTATATCCAATAATCCTTACCAGTCTCCTGGTCACTTGGGGAGCAGCTTCAGTGGACTGCCTCCAACTCAGCAGAGAAAAACATACTGTATCTTCATAAATAATTCTTCAGATTATTCACAACATTTAAAAAATGTGCCATAGCCATGGTGCACATTATGCACATATAAATGTAAGTCATGCAAGGGAAAGTTTAACCCAGAACCTTCTTCCCACAGCAGTTTTTCAGTCTCCATTGACTTTTTCAATTCCTGCACTAACCCCTTTTCCCCTCAGTTCCCTATGGTGTGTTTTCTCTCTCTGTTGTGATACTGCTCCTGTCTCTGCCTCTGATTTTATGCAAGTGTGTGTTATCTGAGGTGAGGATTATAGAACTGAAAATAAACTAATACAATAGTCCTACTCTCGACCGTGAGATTCAAAGCACAGTGGATCACTACCTACTCTGCTGGTAGCATTTAATGCACACTTAAATGCACATTTTGCTGTTCTTATCTTCCTTCCTCACATCCTACTATTTCTCTTCTGCTCATGTGTATTAGGAACAAAATGTCTTATAAGGCTATAGGGCAGACAACAGCCCAGCTCTTTGGGACTAGTGACTTGCATCACAGATGTGTGCTTTTTCACAGGAATAACACGATGCCAGCTTCCCAGAACACAATCTTTATAGACTTAGTTTTATCTGCATATATTTAGTAGTATCTGTAATTTGGCACTTCTGCAAGTCCCTTTTTCTTCTGACATCAGCTTCTCTCATTCTAGGCAGCATAGTTCTCAGTTTTCTGTTAAGAAAAACATCTGCAGAGTAGGTGACAAAGAGCACTGCAGCGGTGCCTCCTGCAATGAGCTGGTGAATATGCCCCAGTACAGCTGACAAATTCTGGTCTCTGATAAATTTACAAGGAAAGTTGCCGAGCTGTGAAATATTTCTATTAATTCACCTCAACTGTTCTCACAAGATGAGGAGCCTTGAAGAACTGCTAATCTTAACAACCACTAATCTTGACCAACTTTGGCTCAAGGGACTTACTGATGAACCATCTTTAACTGCCTGTCTCCCAAGAGAAAGGAGGAATAGAAAATCTCAAAAGGGGATGAAATACTTTTAGATGTACACACAAAAGCACCAAGGGAGATGGCTCGCAAAAACTCATTAGGACAAACAAACATGGACATTCAGGTGATGGAAAGGACTGATGGAAAGTTAATGGATCAGCTCAAGGTGTGGAAAGACAACCTTATTCAGAAAGCAGCAAGTGAAGAATCTAAAATGATGCCAGAGGACCTGCTTCCAGCCTTAATGATGTACCAGAGGAATAAAGAAAAGGCAAAGAAATCTATACAAGATTTGTCATATTTATTCTGTGTCAGTACGTAAGGAGCAAAGAGATCAGGAAGCCTGAGCAGAGCCTTCTGAGAAGGTGTTAATAACAAAATCCCTGCCCTCCTGAATACCTACAATATAAAACAGCATGCTCACATAGTTGCCAGTAGTGATTTCTAGGAAAACATGTTTAAATTTGGGAAGTCTAAAGAGTTGGTGTTTTGTTTAGTGCAGGGAACAAAAACAAATGTTTTTTTGGATGAGCATAAATGTTTCATTTTCTGTTGTGCATTTTTTTTTTAAATCAGTCACCATCAAAAAAATACTTTATTCCTAGCATCATTTGCAAGTCAGGCATATGCACAGGAAAACAAGAACCATAGATTTATGTTGTCTTGTGTTGCAGTGGAAAGAACTGAGGGGAAACTAGATTTGGCAGGGGAAAAAAAAAACAAAAAAACAGAGAGGAAATAATTCGTGTTTTATAATCTCTAACAGGATTAAAATTATGGGGAACAAATGACTGCAAACCTCAGAAGCTAAGGACTTCCATCTTTAGGTGTGCTGACACTTCTATTAAGAGCCCCCACTTCAAATATAATGACAGAGAAGAAGCTGATTTTCTGTTTTATGACTTTTTAAAGGCACATTAATGTTCTACATAACTGAGTATTTGCACAGTACTTTTATTATGTGAAATACCATTAATTTCAATGGGAGTTTGTGTAGTATGGTAATGATGTCATTAAGCAGGGCTGTTAAACTCTTCGGGCTATATACCATCCTGAATTACACCTGTACACCCCACTCCCTCTAGTCAGCACGTCCTCTCCCACACCTCTGTTCCTGAGCCATGAAGCATGCTCTCACTTCCCCTGGATAGCAGAGACCAAAGACCAAACCTCTGCAGCTGCAACTAATGACAAACAGGTAGGAAGTTTTGAGATATATAGCCCATGCTATATCCATCTGCACAAGAACAAGATTTGTCCAAAAGACACTTACAGACCTTTTATTTACTGTGTGGGCTGTACTATGGGTTGCAATGGCTTCATTCATCACTTTCTCCTAAAACGTCACAGATTTTCTCTTACAACGCCTTTGTAAAGATGAAAAAGAGAAACTTGATTCCCCAAGTGGAACTCATTCATACACAGAAGATATGATCTGTACGAAGCAAATTCCTCCAGCAACCTGAGCCTCAAGCAGCATCCTGATTAGAGGGTGCTTTCCAGACCCATTAGTGCTGGAAGCAGTAGGGTCATCAGTATATGACATGTTTTACAGGTAACTATTCCCACTTAAGTCCATGGATGATAAATTGCATGCTCAAGGATTTGCAAGTTTTTGTCTCTTTATTATTATTTAATTGCATTTTCAGGAAAAGCTTGTAATAATGGATGGTGAGTAAGCTGCACCATCTTTGAAGTAGCTCCAGGAAATATTGTGCACAGCATTGCTCTTCTGAAGGCTTGTCTAGACCCTTTCCTGTATGTGCTAAGCCAATGGAAGAAGGCACATTTTCCTCCCTACCCTATCCATGCTGGTTGCTTTGAAGAGAGAAATTCATGTACATGTAATCTGGGGACCAAGAGGCTGGAGAGCATCCCTGCAGAAGGGAATCTGGGGGTTTTGGCTAATAATAAACTCAGATAACAATGTGAAGCCCAAAGGGCCAATAGTATACTTGGGGGGTATTAAGCACAGTATAGTTAACTGGTCAAAAGAAGGGATTGTCCCAATATACCCAGCATTGCTGTGTCCTCACCTTAAGTACTGTGTACAGTTTGGGGCTTCACAATAGGAAGTATAGAAAAAAATCAGAAAATGACCAAAGGAGGGCAACAAAGGTGGTGAGAGGACAATAGGGTGTCACTTATGAGGAGTGGCTGAGGACAGTAGGCTTGCTGAGCTTAGAGGAGACTGAGGGGTGACCTCAATGTTGTAGACAACCTCCTGAAGAGGGGAGAGAGGTGCCTATCTTTTCTGCCTGGTGTCCAGTAACAAGAGTTGAGGAAATGTCTTGAAGTTGGGTCAGGTGAAGTTCAGATTGGATATTAGGCATAAGGTTCTTCTCTGAGAGGAGGTTCAAGCACTGGAACAATCTGCCCAGGGAAGGGGTCATGATCCCAAGCCCGTTGGATGTTCAAGCAGCATTTGGACAACACTGTTAGGTACATTATTTTAGTTGTAGGTTGCTCTGTGTGGAGTCAAGGGTTGAGGTCAGGGATCCTTGTGGATGCATGCCTACTCAAGTTATTTTGTAACTCTGAGAACATACAGTCCCACTTGCAGCTTTCCACTGGACCTAGAAGCAGTGTGGTAGAATGGACCACGAACCAGCAGAGGCCTGGTATGCAGGAAGCTCTTATTTTGCATTTTCACATCATGGCTTGAAATGCAAATCATGTCTTTGATTTTAACCTTCGTCCTTAGCTCTCTTTCCCAATAATAAGCTTTTTATTAGGATGGTTTCTATAAACATTTATTTAAGCCAATACAAGTTTTGCTAATAACTTCCACAGAAGCAAGATCAAGCTCTTTACTTTTCTTGGGTGGTTTTTTGGTGGGTTTTTTTTTAATTTTTACTTGGGGTTTTGGGGCGTTGTGGTTTTTTGGGGGGGTTTTTTGGTGTTTTTTTTTGGTGGTGTCTAATTTGTATTGCAGTTGCACTGATTGACAACTCCACTACAACTGCACTGAATTGCTGCCCAAATCAGAAATCTACTTCGGTGTCCTAATTAACTAAAGTCATATTTGAATTGAATTGCTTTTCTTGGAGATCTTTTAGGGTGGCTGTCAATCCTAAGGTAAAGACTTTTATTAAAATGCTTCTGCTTTTTATTTTGTACAATTGCTTTAGATAAAGATATTTTTCTTCATCTCTTACCTCTCAGTACTTACATTTTCTTATTTCATATTCTCTTCTATATCCTTTTTTCATTTTTAATATATTCTTTTCTTCCTCTTATTTTTTAATTAGCCTAGTATTTGAATTTAATTATTTTCTTCTCTTTCAGCTAACTCCTGTCTTACACAGCACACTATCTCACCACCCTCTTCAACAAAGCTCTGTGTCTCAGCTTCACCTGCCTCTTTTAAATCTTGAGACTCTAATTTATTTTTTTGCACTACTAATCCCCCCAGTAGTTCTTTTTTTTAACTCATGAGTTTCCATTCCAGCCACAAGACCTAGTTTTCTCCCTTTTTGCATCCTTTACTTCAATGCAATGCGTTAAGTCTGAAATGAGCAGCACCAGAGCTGTACCTTTTCAGTACAGCAAAGAATCAGGCCCACAAAGCAAACCCTGTAAAGAAAACTGGGATGTTTTCCTGGGATGTTTTGAACGGACTGGGAAACAACTGTTCAAAGTATGACAAATAATAGGAAAATTTTTTACATTCCTGATCCCAGGAAGGTGGAAAAGAAATGCATTAAGTAGTTAATAAGTACTCCTGGTCTGTATCTATTCCTTACCAACATTTCTCTTCCCACTCTACTTCTTCCTGCACAATTCACATATGCTTACTCTCTTGGGCACAGATTCTGATCTTGTTTTACTGCTTTTACATTGACTTCACTACACTAGTTTCTGTTTCATTTCTCTTGAGTTATCCAAGCTTAAGCAAGAGCAGACTCAGGCTCTCTGTTGAGCTGGGATTTTCTTTTTTTTTTCTTTTACTTTTTAAATTAGATGTCCCAGCTGATCTTAAACAGCTGGCTTTTTTCATTTCAGGAGTACCTTAAGTCTGCACTCTCCAGCAGCATACAGCAGTTATCAGTTAATGAGATGACTTGTACCCTTGTCCACACTTACATCACTATGGCTGCTTAAATGAGCTGGTATGCTGCAACTGAGGATTAAACCATCTCTTTCAATCCTGCATGCACTGCAGCACAAGCTACTCACTCCAGCAACCACAGAAGTGATTGCAGTCCTGGGAAACTCTAGATGAGCAGAAACGCTTCTGCATTAAAGCTAAAGCAACTTCAGTGGTGGAGAAATGAAAAAAAGTATCATATCCTCTGCCTGCTGTTCAGATACTGCTGAAATCCCCTACCTGTTTTTTCCAAATGTACATTGTTTTGTGTATTTTCACATCCTTTTTTAACTCTCCTACCCATGATTCATTTTCAAAAGGTGCACTGTAAACACACTGGAGTTAAAAGGACACTCCAACAGTCGTCTGTAGACTTCACCATTCCAAAATCATGCACATACAGTATAGAAACCCTAACAAAAAAACAACAAAAAAAAATCCTATTGTTAGAATATTATCTTGAGGGCTTCATACTTCCAGAGTGAATTAACACTGTTGTACCCTGAAACTTGAAGAAAAGCTATCTCTATAATAAAGCTACATTTGTTGAGTCTAGAAGGAAATCACAAATGTTGGAATATGGGTCCAAAGGATTTAGTGGAAGTGTTGGTCCCATGCTGAAGGATATTCAGCTATAAATGACTATCTGGTCATTTCAATTGGAGAGCTGAAGATAATTACATATGTTTTTTTGATATGTACCGATTATAGAAGCACCAGAATCAAACTATTTCAGCCTTAGGCTAACTGGATTCAGAGGTACCCTCTTATTTCTATGCAGACTATGTAAATAAAAAGGCTTCAAGGAAGGGTGGGCAATTCTGTTTGACTGTGCAAAAGTATACTTTGGTAGAGAACCTAAATTAGCTGTTCCATTTTCCATGTTACAGAAACAAAACTAATAACATTTCTTCATATGTGGAGGCAGCATTTGTACTTGCCAAAACCAAGCAAAAGCCTCAGTCGATGAATATTTATGACGTTATACCCTATTACTCCCTTCTGTGCAAAAATTTTTAAATTTTCTTTGACTTATTACAGTAGACAGGTAAGACACCACTCTCATAAGTAGCTTTATGTAGTACCAAGAATCTGCAAGATCCCAATACAGCTCTAGGCAGTGTGCAGGCACCTATCAGTAGACAAATCTGTGTATCCTCTCAACCCTGAAAGATATTTATATCAATGCAAAGTGAATGTGTTATATTTCCACTCTGGTTTGATGGCAACGGAGGTCAAGCAGTTAATCAGTTGTGTGCAGCACCAAAATAGTACTGAAGGGACACAACAGCCTCTGCTCTGGCAACATCATGAACTGCTTTCCCATCCCTTCCATGTTACACTTGTGTGAGCTCCACACATATGCAGCAAGTCCTAAGGCTTCGAAAGGATTCAAAATAAAATCCACACCAAAACAAACCCCCTATTGTGTACTTCCTGATTAATTTTGTAGTGCACCTGAAGCAATTACAAGAGTAGTAATGATATTCTTCATAGAGCCTGTCCCTTAATGTGCACCATAATTAGAGGAAACTTGGATCCCAGCAGACATGGTCTCTAAAGACTCAAGGGGTTGGGAGGGTG
>JAAWXA010000029.1:4933358-5100994 GCA_038090715.1 Florisuga fusca | reverse complement strand
GGAGGGGGAAGGAGGGGAGGGATTGTAAGGGAAGGGGGTAAGACCATTAAATGTATCCAGTGCACCTCTGCCTCTCCCTCTCAGCACAGACCAATGCAAATATGTTCTTTGAAAATTAACACAGCTAGGAAGGAAACATCCCACAGGGAGAATCAATACCCAGCAAAGGATAATGGGAACCCTGTGCAAGCAGCTGTGATCTGCCCTCTGAACATTAGCACCTGTCGAGAACAGCAATCAATGCTGGTCAATGGGCAGCTCTCCTTACAGCTCAATTCACACAATCATAGTTAGTTGGAACCAACACGGTGGCACCCCACGCTGCCAAATGGCGTCCCTTTCTTCCTAAATGAGAACAAACAATGACTTCCCCACATAACTGGCACTACTCTTTTTAATCTTTCCTCCCTCCCTTTTGCTTTGGCCTTTTTTCAGTATATAAGGAGAAGCCACAGCTAGAAATTAAGTTATTCAGTTTAATTTCAGAATGTGTTCTGCATGGAGTCCAGATATGACAGGCACTTTGATTCAGCCATGGCAAGGAATTCAAGCTTAACCATTTTGATGGTTACCATGCCTGCCATGTATTTTATGATTATTCTTAAAGAATCTTATTTATTATACTTTCAAGGAGAGCAGAATAGCAAAACTGGGGATTCTCAGAGCAGGTTGGAATTTGAGTTATTCTCCACAAGACAAAGAAATTTTGCAGGCAGTGACCTTTATGTCTGTCTATAGCTGTCTAAGCTGCATCACTGAAGACCGTCCTTGTCACAGCCCTTGTGCATGTCATGTATGTAAAAGGGGGAAAAAAGGATATAAACTAAGAGTCATGATACTTCCATGGACTCCCCTGAGCAGAGTGAGGCATTCATCCGATGTAGTCCACAGCAGGTGCTGAGAACTTTCCTTTCACACAGAATGATCATCTTGTTTCTGGTGCAATTTAGAGCAAACACTATCACAATTTGCTTTAGAAATTTGAAATATGCCATTTTGACCCATGACTGTATGACTCTGCACAATAGTCTCCAAACTTTCAGTATCCTGAGGTACTGTGAAATACATGCAGAAAGCTTCACCCTAAAGACACCAAAGCCTCACTCCTCTAAAAGCCATGTGACTACTCACATGCTCAAAATTAAAAGCATGCATTGTTAGATGTGGTGTGTGAATCTGCTTTAAAGACTAAAAGCAAGAAGAATGACTCCAGAATTTTGGAAGAAGTTGTACTGGTCACCAAAATATCTGGACCACTCCAGATTTTGTGGTTTCTCTTCCCTTGCTTGCAAAATAATAATATCCAGTTTCCCACTACAGAACCCGGTATCATTAGCAAACAGAGAAATGCAGATTGAGCTTACTGAGATGCCAACTAGGGCTCTGAAAGGTAGACAGCTGAGCAGTGTACCAGAAAATGACCAGATATATTTAAACTGGCACGATCCAGTTCACTACATTCTGAACTGATGCCAGAAGTTCAGGGGCACTGCAAGCACATCTTAAATAAGGGACACACGTTCCTGCCATCTACTCCTGGTACTAAGCATGGCCAAGAGGAGAGCAGAGGGCAGAGGATATCCTAGTTTTCTTTCAAGCTTGACTCCTATTTCCATTTTGTCACATTCTTAGCATGAGTTTATTTTCCTTGAATATTCAAGCATTTGGAGCTTTACAATTGCCAGAGCTTATGAAAAGTGCATATTTAGCTCAGAGAGTTCCCAGATGTGAATTTCAAAATGACACTGTCTTGATTAGCTATAGAAGGCAGCCAGTCAAAGAGCAGAAACAACAACATGTGACTTGGCGTTACCTAGCTAGCCACAAAATAGTCATTCATTTGATTTTTTTCATGAATTTTTCAAAATCTGGGAGTAGAACAAAAGTTAAAGGCATGAACAAATATTTCTATTTTTTAGTCTGCACTTAATGTCTTACCCTATCATCACTGATGTTTCACCTTTTCCTGTTGGGAAAGGTGGAGAAGACCAGTGCAGTTATTGGGAAGTGGTGGCCAGGACTTCAGTGTTCCATCATCAGTGAAGTCATCCTGCCATGGAGACACCTGGGGCTCTGCTCCACCTCTGGGGGGGGAGGGGGAAGTAAAATTAGAATTAAATCTGTTTATTTTCTCTTAATGTTATGCATTGTTTGCAGCTGATCATTCATCATCACAGCTCACCCCTCTGAATGATTCATGAGGGGACAGCTGTTCCCAGGACCCAGGCTCCTGAGCTGCACATACCACAGGAGGAATCTCCAGGCTGGTTGTGTGAGAAGTAGAGCACCTGAGAAGTGCTGAGGCCTCTTCAGCTCAAAGAGTTTCATTTTTTTCAAATAAAGACAAGGCAACAATGAACTCATAACAGTTCAAGGGGGAAAGGAGTGGGTAACTAGGTGATGTAAAGAAATAAAAAGTGATTCAAGATATACAAAAAGCCAGACTTAAAGGAGAGGTGGTGTAAGTCTGATCAGCTGTAAACACTGGGACTCAATATCCTGTACAAGAATCTTCTAGGTTTGGCAAAATGCATGTTAAAACACACATAACTTCATTCAAATGTTGACATGTTCTGCAGATACTATTTGATTTCCTATTTCTTAAGAAAAGTTCTATACTTAAAATGAAGGCACTACAAAGCCTACCACACATTAAAGCCTACCCACTTCTAATTTGCTTCTGAGTCTTGTCTTTGTATAATAAGCTTTATGTCTGGCACTTTCATGCACAGTGTGTGTAGCACTTTCTACCACAGACAGAACTAAACTTCTCCTAATGAGGCTTCCCAGCTTTAAATTAACAGTAATGTAAAAATAATATCCTCCCTCTTTCTTTACTTTTGCCTCAGCTGAAGGACAACAGCAGAGAAGAGAGAATTTTAAAATCTACTCAGAAGGCAGAGTTGCTAATGTTACAGCACTTATTATTACAAGTCAGCTATTTTTTTCAAAATTTACAATTTCACCATAAGAAAATAGGAATCTAGCAGTTAAACTGAAGTTGCAAGCCATTTCTGCACTCTATGTAGATTTTGTACAAATCAGAAACATATCTGAGGCCTTTTTACCTCTCTGTAAAAAAAAGAGAGGGAAATTACTTCCAGGATTATATTCTACTAGAAATTTTAGGAAGTCCCTGGACCCCAGCAGTTGCACTGAAGAAAGAGTGCTGCTACCCTCTCAAGCTCCAGACACAAAATAACATTCAATGGCCAAAATCTGGTGCCATTCCTAATAAACAGTACAGATGTTTAGAACAGAAGAGAAAACATGACCTGGAATTTGGGTTGCAAAATCTTTAAAAAGCACTTTGAAAAAAACATCACAGATTGACATTTCAAGAAATGGTTCCTAACTGGAAAGCCTCTAAATCTACAGTCCAGGTTTATAATTCACATATCACTCCCTTCTTTAGGGAAAAGTAGTTTACACCAATGCAGAATGGGATTACTTTTTTTTTGTTAACCACACAGCTTCTGTGTTAGATCTTCTCTATTCTATCTGGTTAGCGCTTTTTCTCAGCCTCTTTCTGACGTTTCACTCATCCCACCACAGATTCAATCTACAAAGTATTCAAGGTTAATTATGCTATAATCATCGTTTATACAGGAGTGGGCAAGGGAAACTCAGTTGTTTGTAAATGCAGGAAGGCAATTTAAGATAGAATTAATTTCAGCTGCAAAGCTGTATTTCTTTACTGTGACTCCGTAAGACATGTACAAACCACTTACTCTGCAGAGAACAAGGTTACAAGTTGCACATCGTGTGTACACTGGAATTACATGGTTTGTGGTAGACTCCTCTGGTGCCAGAGCCAAACTCTGTTCTCAGTCTCTGGAAACAATGGGGGTGTGTTGATACGAGGTTGAAGAATTTTACTTTAAATCAATAAGCAGGCACACCAGACATAAAAAAACAGGCGTCTTCAGACATATGTCCTTGATCAGATTTTACTTGCACATGGAAATCATTTTTAGCTACAGAAGAAAGCCTTTTGTTGCCTCCAGAAAGACCAACACTATGTCTAGGCAGCCAGCAGTTAAGCAGATCCCTGGAAGCAGCAGTGGTCACTTTGCTGCAATGGAAGAGAACTATAGGAGGATTTCCCAGAGGGAGAGGCAATGTGTCAAGTCACCTTTTTCCCTATGAACAACAGTTATTGCAGGTCAGCCTCCTCATCCTGGAGACATGTGGCACCAACATTAACATACCTAAATGCAGCTTAGAGAACCCTTCATACAGATCGCTTCATTCATTTCAGCTTGCTTCAGATAACATTTTCCAATGAGAGAAGTATAAAAGGATGAACAACAAAAGGTCTCTTTGTTTCATAAACAAGTTACTATAGGATCTTTCCTTTGATATAAAAGCATCTATTAATTGTCTTGGGCTCATGTTTCTTTAATGAGGATCATTTCAGATGATATGATGAGAGAAGGCCAAATGTCTACAAATCAGTAGGATCCTTGAAACTGAAACAAGGCCAGTTCCTTCAAGTACAGTGTGGCTATAATATAACACGTCTCCTCAGTACCCTTCAGATTCCAACTGTGTGCAGAACATGATACTATTATCTGTAGGAAGAAAAACAAAGACAGAAAGAGTGGATAGTCGTCTGGAACAAATTACTGCTGCTAAAGGTGAGGCATAACAGAGCTAAGAAACCATTAACATTAGGTATGTTGTGTGTGCCCACGCTGGGAAACTCACATTTTTCTGAATTCTTTAAGTCTTGTATCCCTGTATCCACACTACTGAAGATCTGACACCAGCAGAACACTACCAGATTCAAACATACTACATCTCAAGTGCTCTGTCTCATAGTTAAAACCTTGCATTACTTCTAATTATTTAATATTGCAAAGATTTTAAATGATTAAGATAAAATTGTGCTCTTGAATAACATGTATCTGCAGATTTGTATGCACTCTATCCAAAAGAAATAGAACTGAGCATCAAAAAGTGAAAAACACAGATGGACTCCTCAGGAGAGGTGAGGTTAGATCTCTTAACTCGCTATCTTGTCCCTGGATCACTCTGTCAGTAGAACTCAAAATTATAGAAATGAGACAACCAGATTGGTTGTAGACCCTTATGCACAGGATTGTCATAGGATCACCAATGTTCTTGGGTGATCTAAGAGAGATTCTACAAGTGTTGCCTCAAGTGAAAACTAATGATGAAGAATTAAAAAAAATGCTGTGTAGGTAATGGACATGAATGGAAATCCTTCAGACTAATTAATACAGAAGTATATTCCTACTGATAGATGAAATATCCATGGATTTAAAGGATTTTTCTGTGACGCTTATTGAACCATATATGTATGGCAGACCAAAACCTGGAAGGGAAAGATCAGGTTTTCTTACAGGAACATTCACTACAATTTTTTCTTCACAATGCTTACATTTCTGTTCCCATAGTGGAGGTACTTTCTTAGCATTATGGAGCACAATAAATATCTGAGACACAACGGAAATGATTAATTCAGACAGATGTATACCTCAGAAGAAAATCCTGCTGTATGAAGGAAGGTTAGAAAGGGAATGATTTTGCAGGCATTGGTTTCTTTTTTTTTTTATGTTCTTTTTCCACATTACTGGCAGGCTCCTATGCATATGTTTATATCCAAACTGTCCTCTGGACATTCAGTCATTCACAGAGATGTTTGTGTGTTGTGGCTCTTTCAAAGACCACTAATTTCTGCAGGAGAATTAACCCACTGCCTACTAGCTTACTGCTAAGCATCACTATGGAAGACAAAACTTCACCACTGCAAACAGATAGTTTAAATACTTCATATCCACTTTAATGCTCTGAATGTGCTTCCTGTAGTAAGAAAATGGAGAAGAACAAAAAAAAAAAAAAAGTTGCGAAGCAGAGACTGGCCTAAATGACTTTTTTAAGGTCACTTTAAACCTGAATTTTCCTGTGATCTTATAACAGGTGGCATGACAGGACAGTTTGTGAGGAAGATACTGCTCCTTCTGCATAAACCTGAGGATTTCCCATTTATTATTACTAACTTGTTGTTACAGTTCTGTCATTTGATGTGAGGTGCTGCATGAACTGACACCGTGATCATGTGAATTACCTTCCTCTAATATACTTCTCCACAAAAGGGCGGAGCACACTGAAACAGGTTGTCCAGGGAAGCTGCAGAGGTCCCATCACTGGAAATGTTCAAGGCCAGGCTGGATGGGGCTTGGAGCAATCTGGTCTAGTGGAAGGTGTCCCAGCCTATGCTGGGAGGTGGGAACTAGATAATCTTTGGGTCCCTTCCAACCCAAACCATTCTGTGATTCTACACTAAAATAATATTTTTTATAGATTTATATATTTTATAGATCATAAATCATAATATTCATTATATAGGCCCATATAACAAAATCCAGTGAAGGCAGTATGAGCTAAAGTAAAACCCAAGCAACTCTCTAACACTTCAGCAATGTCTGTGCACTGTGTTACATCCTTTAAGCAGAAGCCCACACATGAAAGTAGAGCTTGAAGTACCCTTTCCTAGGGATTTATGCAACAAGGGCTGAACTGCCAGGAACAGTACAGCTCTCAGATATGTTCAACAGTTGTGCAACACTGATTTGGAACAATATCAGAATGGGACCCCCCTCAATGACAAAAATAGGTCTGACAAAGTTGTGTAAGGAGCCAACACTTCACAACAGATAGAGCATGTGGCGAAAGGGAATGCTTCTTGGATCATAACATAAGATTACACTCATAGAGTATAGCTATTTGCAGGAAGAAAGATGTTACCCCTCCAACACAGGCACACTCACACATTGTAATGAATCACAGATTAACAGTTACATTATGCCTGCAGTCTCAAAGGGCTGTTGTAGTGTAGAAGGCTGTGGGAGTGGTTTTCCTACTGCTAACTTCATCAAAGAGTTGTCTCGTTTCACTTGAGAGAAGGAATTCCAACATTACACTGACAGAAGTTCTTGAAAAGCCACTTTTCCCACCTGTGCTGTGCTTTCCATCATGAGCATCGTCCTCAGATATTAAATACTTAATGTTATTTCAGTAAGCAGATTCACTACCTGGTGTCAGTGGCTGGGCAGTCGAAATCCACAGAGTGATTCAAAGCATGCAGAATTCAGTGGAAATACATGCCCTGACTCACATGGTCTGGGAGTCAGGCTCTCAGAGTCCACACATCACTGGTCATTTTTAAATTATTACAATGAAAGCAAAGACTGCCCTTTCAATGCCCTAGCACAACAGCTGCAATGTCATTGGGGTTGTGTTCTGAGATGCTCCTAGGGTGCAGCCCAAATAAATGTCTTCACAATACTTTGAAATTATGCAATGCATTTCTTTTATATGCAATGATAATTCTGTCTGGACATATAGTCTGTTTGTCCAGCCAGAACAGAATTAGAATGAATGAACCAAATTCAATTCCAATTCACACAACATGCAGCTATGGTGAATTCCGTGAAGCTACACCATGTGTAAATAAGGGGAAACTTTGACTAAGATACTTTGGTTAGGACCATGAACTTACAATCAGACAGTACCTTTTGGCTTCAGTGGATTTCCAGGTTCTCTGAGAAGTGATGCACTACACAGTGCTCTGCTTTATTTACATGCATCTGTGGTTTAACCTTTCTTAACAAACAGCTTCAGAAAGCTCATATAGCAATAACAGTTGTTATCAAAGCCACAGGAAGAGCTGGGAAGGCAGACCACAATTACTTGCATGGGAATGTGGACAGCATGAAAGCAATTCACCTCTAGTCCTGTAAAAAAATGCCTTTGGAACCTCTAATGGTGATACCTGATGATGGCTTCATTTTGTCATATAGACAAGACAACTTCTCTGGCACAGTGTTCCAAAGATGGCACCTCATCTCTCAGAGTTGACAGCAAATGATGGTGTGAAGGTGTATCACTGATTCAAAGAACAATCATCTTTTAGTTGCAGTAATTGCAGTAATTGTTGTGTATCATAATTGTTATTACCTATGTTATATATGGAAATTTTTATATGTGGTGATTGATATGCTATAAAATATACATATGAAGCTAAAACAAGTAAGAAAATATCAACTAGGTTTTGTGTCAAACAAAGGATAAACAATATTAGTTCATTGTGTTGCACAGTGCAGTCCACAGAAGGGAACATCTGAGGTTGTGCAACTTACTATTATGGACATCTCAAAGGAAGCAAGTGATGACCGAAGTGCAACATGAATGAAAATTGTGAGGACTGACAAAATAGTTACAACTGACTGTATCAGTGGGAGGTGAATTAGAAACAGACAAATAAACCAATATTAATTCCAGCAATTCTCTCATATTTTTCCTGTCCTTATATTAGACCAGTACAAACACAGAAGCATCCCAGACAATATCTAATGTACTCTGAGATTATAATTGCTGTCCTTGGTAGATATGTGGCTCTTGTGGGTTCTTCAGAGAGGGTAAGGTGTTATGCAGGAAAACATAATCCTGTCCAAATCTCTTCCAATCTCACAGACAATCTGCCACTAATTTATTAACCCATGAAGGGAAAAAAGGAACTTTTTAAATCAAAAACTTGGCTTTTTGTAGACAATGTCCTGTTATATAAAGCAAGAGAATGTAATGAATGACATCTGCTTGTCAGCACTCTGCACACGCAGAGGTAGGCATTTCCCCATACTAACACTGTCATTAAAATCTGAAGGCCAGAGAAGTTTGTAGCTCTTCCCAGTTCCAGCCTTTCTCTTGGTCTTGTCCAGAAAAGGCAATCATCCATTTTCTTCTTTCTGTAAGTGGCAGTTCAAGTACTTAAAATAAGATATGGGGAACAGTGCAAGACAGAAAGAAAGGAGGCTACTGTCAAAGTCCTGAGAAATTTTAGAAGACAACAACAACAAAGCCACCACTATGCAGGTGAATAAGGGAGATACATCTTAGAGATAAACAACAAATCAAGTGTGACAGTCCAGCTTATAGGATGAAGAAGAGGCCCTTGGGACCTGGCAGCACATTCCTTGATAGTAAAGCTACATCAGTGGAAATGCATGGAAGCCAGCATATGGTTGTGCCATCTGACTTGCTATACTTGAAAGAAAAAAAGGTCTGGTTGTAGCACAGGGTTACAGTGCTGCAGCAGCTCTTGCATAAGTGCTTCTCTTGCAATTAAAACTTCTATATCTTTCATACATCTATCAGGCTGTGTCTGTCTGATTGACTACAGCAAGTGACTTGGGGAAGGCAACATACAGCCCTGAGGAGGAAAGGCTATAGCATATTAATATAAGAATGTAGTTGATTACAATATAAGCCACTGAAAGTGAGCTGACTATAGCACAAGACTGGAAGAATGTGGCTGTCTGCAGGGTCCCGCCGGGAGAATGCATCTATCTATACCTACAGCATGAGGCTGACTGCAGGCAGCTGTCATGCAGCCCGACTGCTCTGCCGGGGCTGTCACCTATCAAACCATCGTACCCACAGCTACTGGGGGTTTAAATACACCTCTCATATATTGTGTTTGTCTCCAGCAAGGGAGGAAGAGGAAGGGGTCTCACTGCCTTGGACTAGAAGTTTCTGAATTTTCACTTAGAAAGTTTTGTCCTTCAACTGGTAAATGTCACTCGACTCTTGTATTCAAGGGAATGATTCCATTATTAAGAATCTGGTTTATTTTTAATAACCCTTCTGCTGCATATATAGGAACAGTCTGGGTATTATAATCTAAAAAAATCCCTAAGGATAATTTGTTTTGGAATAAATATATTGTCTGGGATATTTTGAAGAGCTGACAGCAACCAAATGAGGTTTGTTTTCTATATCTAGGGTGTCATAAGAGTACCCTGAATTATGTGTTTGATTTTCTTCTTCTAATGTGCACAAGCAACATTTAAATAATAAAGCATCACAAAAAATAGATCTAAATAAATTCTTAATAAAAGACAACCAATCCTGCAATCAGACCCGTCAAGCCCATCCTGCCTGAAAGCCAAAGAGTCCACCTGCTCTGAGCTGACTGCTATATTTATATATGTATCAGACTGGGATCTGCCAGTTCTCTCTGCCCTTAGTTAATGGAGCTCAGTCCTGCGTGGTCTCAGGGAGGATGCTTAGGATAACTCTGCATGGGGCTGTTGCCATCCCTCCAGCTGGTGCAACACACTGCCCTGTGCACTGCTCCCCTCAGGACCAATGGGCCCTCCCATCTTCTCCTTATCAGTGGAGCAGCCCACTGCCTTCCAGCTCTCACCTTTCCTTTCCAGATTTCCTGTGCCAAAGGCTTCACATGCAAGTGTTAACCTACCTCTCTTTTTTTCAGTACCAGTACGTGGGACTCCATTTAAACATATCAGGCTGGGAGCTTTGGATATTGCTCTCTGTTTACATCGAGCAAGTAGACTGAGCTTTTTTCCTCTTCAGTTGTGTGAGCTATTAGTATGTGAATGCTTTGTCCCTTTCTTCCCCTAAAAAAGAAAAGCTGAAAATGTTATCTGAAGCAAGCTGAAATGAATGAAGCGATCTGTATGAAGGGTTTTCTAAGCTGCATTTAGGTATGTTAATGTTGGTGCCACATGTCTCCAGGATGAGGAGGCTGACCTGCAATAACTGTTGTTCATAGGGNAGTACACCAGCCCTGATGAAAACAGAGAGAGAGGGCTTTTAGTTCTTGCCCTGCCAGTCTTTTAACTTTAAATCAGTTCTAAAAACTGACAACTTCTTCATAGAATAGGGGTTCTTGAAGTTCTGGAGAAATATGAGATTTCATTCTTCTGCAACAAAAATGTTAAAAGGTAATGGAAAAAATTTCCTCCCACTGATGGGTGGAAGTACAATAGCATAATATAGGATTCTGTAGTCATGCTAGTAAACTGTGTTTCTTTTTTTGATTGGGAGTAAATCATATCATAGTTGTACTGTCATCGTTTATATGACATCATCACTCTGTGAATATTGCAGCTCTGAGTATGACTAGTTAATGATTTTTTGTGGGGTGGAAACAAATTTTGCTGTTGATTTTAATGATCAAAATAGATGAATCTGGACTTTTTTTTTTTTTTTTTCCCTCAAAGGAATCCACGGGAATAAAACACAAAGAGCATACTGATTTTTAGTAATATCTGGACACTAACTCCCTATCGATGCACTTGAAAATATTAGGCTGAAGATCTCAGCCAAGAGTGACATTGTGAATGACATCACAACTGTCTTGCTCCCCAAGAAGCAGACCATGCCTCTTCTTTTATTAAAAATATCATGGAGGACCTTGTTCTCTACCCAGATTNAGCCCACTGCCTTCCAGCTCTCACCTTTCCTTTCCAGATTTCCTGTGCCAAAGGCTTCACATGCAAGTGTTAACCTACCTCTCTTTTTTTCAGTACCAGTACGTGGGACTCCATTTAAACATATCAGGCTGGGAGCTTTGGATATTGCTCTCTGTTTACATCGAGCAAGTAGACTGAGCTTTTTTCCTCTTCAGTTGTGTGAGCTATTAGTATGTGAATGCTTTGTCCCTTTCTTCCCCTAAAAAAGAAAAGCTGAAAATGTTATTTGCTTTGGATTCTGAGTACAAACTATACCACATGGCAGACACATGTGAATCCATATGCTAGCATGTCTGTAAAGCCGAGAGATTAAAGCCTGAAGCTTCTATTAAATGCTCTCCTTTTTTCTTGCATGCAACATTTTTAGATTGAGCTCTAAATGTTCACCGACTCGTGAATATTTTTGAACCAGCTCTGTTAACTGTAATAAATCATGCTGCTTGGATCATAACATAAGATAAGATTACACTCATAGAGTATAGCTATTTGCAGGAAGAAAGATGTTACCCCTCCAACACAGGCACACTCACACATTGTAATGAATCACAGATTAACAGTTACATTATGCCTGCAGTCTCAAAGGGCTGTTGTAGTGTAGAAGGCTGTGGGAGTGGTTTTCCTACTGCTAACTTCATCAAAGAGTTGTCTCGTTTCACTTGAGAGAAGGAATTCCAACATTACACTGACAGAAGTTCTTGAAAAGCCACTTTTCCCACCTGTGCTGTGCTTTCCATCATGAGCATCGTCCTCAGATATTAAATACTTAATGTTATTTCAGTAAGCAGATTCACTACCTGGTGTCAGTGGCTGGGCAGTCGAAATCCACAGAGTGATTCAAAGCATGCAGAATTCAGTGGAAATACATGCCCTGACTCACATGGTCTGGGAGTCAGGCTCTCAGAGTCCACACATCACTGGTCATTTTTAAATTATTACAATGAAAGCAAAGACTGCCCTTTCAATGCCCTAGCACAACAGCTGCAATGTCATTGGGGTTGTGTTCTGAGATGCTCCTAGGGTGCAGCCCAAATAAATGTCTTCACAATACTTTGAAATTATGCAATGCATTTCTTTTATATGCAATGATAATTCTGTCTGGAAATATAGTCTGTTTGTCCAGCCAGAACAGAATTAGAATGAATGAACCAAATTCAACTCCAATTCACACAACATGCAGCTAGGGTGAATTGGGTGAAGCTACACCATGTGTAAATAAGGGGAAACTTTGACTAAGATACTTTGGTTAGGACCATGAGCTTACAATCAGACAGTACCTTTTGGCTTCAGTGGATTTCCAGGTTCTCTGAGAAGTGATGCACTACACAGTGCTCTGCTTTATTTACATGCATCTGTGGTTTAACCTTTCTTAACAAACAGCTTCAGAAAGCTCATATAGCAATAACAGTTGTTATCAAGGCCACAGGAAGAGCTGGGAAGGCAGACCACAATTACTTGCATGGGAATGTGGACAGCATGAAAGCAATTCACCTCTAGACCTGTAAAAAAATGCCTTTGGAACCTCTAATGGTGATACCTGATGATGGCTTCATTTCGTCATATAGACAAGACAACTTCTCTGGCACAGTGTTCCAAAGATGGCACTTCATCACTGTCACGGTTTAACACTGGCCCGGCAATTAAACCAAATAACAGATTTTTCTATTAATCCCCCTCTCCTCCCTGATAAGGAAAGGAGAGAGAATAAGGGAAAGAGGCCTACGGGTTGGAAACTAAACTACACAACTTTAATGAAACAGTAATGATAAAAAGGA
This sequence comes from Florisuga fusca, assembly GCA_038090715.1. Classification (NCBI taxonomy): domain Eukaryota; kingdom Metazoa; phylum Chordata; class Aves; order Apodiformes; family Trochilidae; genus Florisuga; species Florisuga fusca. The sequence goes on along the minus strand of JAAWXA010000029.1, from coordinate 5,087,916 downwards.
AAAATTACTAAATATATACAAATATATAAACATACAGGAAAAGATTGATCCCATGTTCCTCCCCCTTTTCCCCCAGTAACTCTCACATCACCACTGAGGCTGCAGGGCAGCCCTGGAAAAGTCCAGGCTGGACCCCTGGGGTCAGGAGCAGTCAGGAGCTGGAGGCAGGAACACACAGATTCAGGCTGGCATGGATCAGGACCACAGGCAGAGGAACGGACGGAATCCTCCCAGGATGCCGAAGCAAACAGGGACAGGTGAACGAAGGCAGGATGAGCAGGAAGAAGGCAGGAAGGAAGAGGAAAGGAGCAGGAAGGAGGGCAGGAAAGGTGTTGACCCTCGTGATCCCTCAAATTTATACTGAGTATGACGGGTATGGGATGGAATACTCTGCTTGGTCAGTTCTGGCATCTATCTTGTCTCGGGCCTCCCCAGAGGAAGGGTTCAGGTGGGACCTCTTTACTCCTTCTGCAGGGTAAAATGTTTTCCTCAGAGCTGAGCAGTGTCCTTGGCTCTGCACACCAGTCTCTAGCAGTAACTATAAACATCCAGTGTTATCCGTCCTAGAAGCAGACACTGTCTAAGAAACTTGCTGTTAATTTCAACAAGTGCAGCTACTTACGAGAAACTTAGCTGAAAACAAAAGTACAAACCAGAAAATCACCTTTATCCTGGCCCAAACCAGGACAATCACTCAGAGTTGACAGCAAATGATGGTCTGAAGGTGTATCACTGATTCAAAGAGCAATCATCTTTTAGTTGCAGTAATTGCAGTAATTGTTATGCATCATAATTGTTATTACCTATGTTATATATGGAAATTTTTATATGTGGTGATTGATATGCTATAAAATATACATATGACGCTAAGACAAGTAAGAAGATATCAACTAGGTTCTTGTGTCAAATAAAGGATAAACAATATTAGTTCATTGTGTTGCACAGTGTAGCCCACAGAAGGGAACAGCTGAGGTTCTGCAACTTACTATGATGGACATCTCAAAGGAAGCAAGTGATGACCTAAGTGCAACATGAATGAAAATTGTGAGGACTGACAAAATAGTTACAACTGACTGTATCAGTGGGAGGTGAATTAGAAACAGACAAATAAACCAATATTAATTCCAGCAATTCTCTCATATTTTTCCTGTCCTTATATTAGACCAGTACAAACACAGAAGCATCCCAGACAATATCTAATGTACTCTGAGATTATAATTGCTGCCCTTGGTAGATATGTGGCTCTTGTGGGTTCTTCAGAGAGGGTAAGGTGTTATGCAGGAAAACATAATCCTGTCCAAATCTCTTCCAATCTCACAGACAATCTGCCACTAATTTATTAACCCATGAAGGGAAAAAAGGAACTTTTTAAATCAAAAACTTGGCTTTTTGTAGACAATGTCCTGTTATATAAAGCAAGAGAATGTAATGAATGACATCTGCTTGTCAGCACTCTGCACACGCAGAGGTAGGCATTTCCCCATACTAACACTGTCATTAAAATCTGAAGGCCAGAGAAGTTTGTAGCTCTTCCCAGTTCCAGCCTTTCTCTTGGTCTTGTCCAGAAAAGGCAATCATCCATTTTCTTCTTTCTGTAAGTGGCAGTTCAAGTACTTAAAATAAGATATGGGGAACAGTGCAAGACAGAAAGAAAGGAGGCTACTGTCAAAGTCCTGAGAAATTTTAGAAGACAACAACAACAAAGCCACCACTATGCAGGTGAATAAGGGAGATACATCTTAGAGATAAACAACAAATCAAGTGTGACAGTCCAGCTTATAGGATGAAGAAGAGGCCCTTGGGACCTGGCAGCACATTCCTTGATAGTAAAGCTACATCAGTGGAAATGCATGGAAGCCAGCATATGGTTGTGCCATCTGACTTGCTATACTTGAAAGAAAAAAAGGTCTGGTTGTAGCACAGGGTTACAGTGCTGCAGCAGCTCTTGCATAAGTGCTTCTCTTGCAATTAAAACTTCTATATCTTTCATACATCTATCAGGCTGTGTCTGTCTGATTGACTACAGCAAGTGACTTGGGGAAGGCAACATACAGCCCTGAGGAGGAAAGGCTATAGCATATTAATATAAGAATGTAGTTGATTACAATATAAGCCACTGAAAGTGAGCTGACTATAGCACAAGACTGGAAGAATGTGGCTGTCTGCAGGGTCCCGCCGGGAGAATGCATCTATCTATACCTACAGCATGAGGCTGACTGCAGGCAGCTGTCATGCAGCCCGACTGCTCTGCCGGGGCTGTCACCTATCAAACCATCGTACCCACAGCTACTGGGGGTTTAAATACACCTCTCATATATTGTGTTTGTCTCCAGCAAGGGAGGAAGAGGAAGGGGTCTCACTGCCTTGGACTAGAAGTTTCTGAATTTTCACTTAGAAAGTTTTGTCCTTCAACTGGTAAATGTCACTCGACTCTTGTATTCAAGGGAATGATTCCATTATTAAGAATCTGGTTTATTTTTAATAACCCTTCTGCTGCATATATAGGAACAGTCTGGGTATTATAATCTAAAAAAATCCCTAAGGATAATTTGTTTTGGAATAAATATATTGTCTGGGATATTTTGAAGAGCTGACAGCAACCAAATGAGGTTTGTTTTCTATATCTAGGGTGTCATAAGAGTACCCTGAATTATGTGTTTGATTTTCTTCTTCTAATGTGCACAAGCAACATTTAAATAATAAAGCATCACAAAAAATAGATCTAAATAAATTCTTAATAAAAGACAACCAATCCTGCAATCAGACCCGTCAAGCCCATCCTGCCTGAAAGCCAAAGAGTCCACCTGCTCTGAGCTGACTGCTATATTTATATATGTATCAGACTGGGATCTGCCAGTTCTCTCTGCCCTTAGTTAATGGAGCTCAGTCCTGCGTGGTCTCAGGGAGGATGCTTAGGATAACTCTGCATGGGGCTGTTGCCATCCCTCCAGCTGGTGCAACACACTGCCCTGTGCACTGCTCCCCTCAGGACCAATGGGCCCTCCCATCTTCTCCTTATCAGTGGAGCAGCCCACTGCCTTCCAGCTCTCACCTTTCCTTTCCAGATTTCCTGTGCCAAAGGCTTCACATGCAAGTGTTAACCTACCTCTCTTTTTTTCAGTACCAGTACGTGGGACTCCATTTAAACATATCAGGCTGGGAGCTTTGGATATTGCTCTCTGTTTACATCGAGCAAGTAGACTGAGCTTTTTTCCTCTTCAGTTGTGTGAGCTATTAGTATGTGAATGCTTTGTCCCTTTCTTCCCCTAAAAAAGAAAAGCTGAAAATGTTATTTGCTTTGGATTCTGAGTACAAACTATACCACATGGCAGACACATGTGAATCCATATGCTAGCATGTCTGTAAAGCCGAGAGATTAAAGCCTGAAGCTTCTATTAAATGCTCTCCTTTTTTCTTGCATGCAACATTTTTAGATTGAGCTCTAAATGTTCACCGACTCGTGAATATTTTTGAACCAGCTCTGTTAACTGTAATAAATCATGCTGCTTGTGTGTTGGTTTAGTGACAGTTACCTGAAAACTTCTAACATGAAATGGTTTATGGCCATCTGAGGGGAAAAAAATCTGTGATCTTTGCCTGACTGCTTTAACAGTATGACAAGAGGAAACATACTGTATTCAAGCCCTGCAGCATGCCAACTTTCTTTCTTTCTTCTAGAAACGGACAGAACTGAAAGAAAAATGACTGCTGGCATATTGTGAAAGTGCTTCCAAGTTTGTACAGGCTTCAGTGATAGATACAAACACAGACAAAACCCTTCATAGAAAACGAAAAGTTTTGCAGAGAAGCTGAAAAATATCCTGTGAAAGAAACAGAACTATATGGTTAGTCTTTCCAACAAAAAGAAACAGACGCTCTCTAGGCTTATGTTCCAGAGTCAGATTTATTGTAGTTGCTAAACTAAATATAGATATTATAGAATGTTATCGCACTGTAAAAAGCACATATCATATTTAAAGCAATGCAAAGAAACATTTTCTTCTTTTAAAGATCTCAAATATAAGGATTTGAAAGTTAGCTACCTTGAATTACCTCACATTACTACTGTGCATGAGCATATAAATAGGCAATTTGTTGACGAGTTACCCTGCATGAACTGCTCTGTGATAGAAGCTTGTATGTATCCCTCCACCAAGCCATAAATACTGGACAGTCTGATTTAGCAGATCCCTAATGGCCATAAAACTCAACATTTGAATAAGACATCTCTCTGTGATGGAGTAAAAAAGTTTTCTTCCATTTAGGTGAAGAATGGTACAAAAAATACTCATGGACAGTTAGCATGTCTGTCCCTATGATGCTGATTAAGCAGCAGCAACTTGTACTGGAGTCATCATCAGATATCTCAGATCATGCAGTACACCAGCCCTGATGAAAACAGAGAGAGAGGGCTTTTAGTTCTTGCCCTGCCAGTCTTTTAACTTTAAATCAGTTCTAAAAACTGACAACTTCTTCATAGAATAGGGGTTCTTGAAGTTCTGGAGAAATATGAGATTTCATTCTTCTGCAACAAAAATGTTAAAAGGTAATGGAAAAAATTTCCTCCCACTGATGGGTGGAAGTACAATAGCATAATATAGGATTCTGTAGTCATGCTAGTAAACTGTGTTTCTTTTTTTGATTGGGAGTAAATCATATCATAGTTGTACTGTCATCGTTTATATGACATCATCACTCTGTGAATATTGCAGCTCTGAGTATGACTAGTTAATGATTTTTTGTGGGGTGGAAACAAATTTTGCTGTTGATTTTACTCAAAGGAATCCACGGGAATAAAACACAAAGAGCATACTGATTTTTAGTAATATCTGGACACTAACTCCCTATCGATGCACTTGAAAATATTAGGCTGAAGATCTCAGCCAAGAGTGACATTTTGCCCAGTAAATCCAGAGAACACCACCAACATCAGTGGGAAGGATGAAGGGTAATTACAGAACCAGCTGTCAAATTCACCTCTGTTGCAAGTAATTATGATTTGCACTGGAATTAAGAGGTGTGTGAGACAAAAACATTCTGTAAATTAAGACACTGTCATTAAATGGTAAAACATGGACATAAGCACTTCATCTGTGTTTGAAAATCTTAACCTCAGTGAGTAGGGAAGGAATGACATCACAACTGTCTTGCTCCCCAAGAAGCAGACCATGCCTCTTCTTTTATTAAAAATATCATGGAGGACCTTGTTCTCTACCCAGATTAGCACTGTTTCAACTTTCATAATTAGATAACACTAAAAATTAACTCTCCATAACTACCATAATTTTGCTGACAGACAGTTATGTATGTAACATAAAGTTACATGGTTTAGCAGGAAAAGTTCTGAGTTTTGTTAAATTATTATTACACAATTATACCATTGTTCTTTATTAAACTATATAATTGCTATTCTTTTATATATGTACCTGATAAACAGCCCCTCCATTAGAAAGTGGTTATTTACAGTGGAAGGGTAAAGCAATGCAGTGATCTGCCATTACCCAAAGTTTTCAAGGAACCCCTGCAGAGCTAAAAGAAGTCACAGGTCTCTGCAGCTGCAACACATCATTCTTGACCCCTTGTCCTCTGTAATTCCCAGTCCTTTCTACGGAGGCACCCTCCCAAAGCACTGCTGCTCAGCACGCCAAGCAAGTTCTCAAGCCAGCCCTACAACAGCCGCTGCACACACTTGCTGTTCTAATTTGGAGGAAACTCCATCCTGGAGTGTTCATTATAGGAAATAAGGAGACAAGATTCTTAAGGCAAAAAATAGATCTTCATTAAGTCACTTACCATTCTTAGCATCAAATGCCTGAGGGACATTTTCAAATTACAGCACTAAACATCACAATCAAAACAGAAATGGCAGGTGGAGTCAAAGAGGTCTCCAAGAGAGAAAAAAAACCCAAAACATTTTAATGTTTTGCTAAGTTTTCATCTCAGTAGTCAGCACTCAACATTTGTCTCAGACCATTCTGCATATTTATCAGAAAATGTATTTATTCAGTGTATTGCCTTCAGGGGCCTGGGGCCAGTTCTGAAGCAGACATGTTGGACTCAAAAAGGAACCACTGTCTTACAGAGAGTGACTCAGAAAACTTCAGTCCAGAGCATCTTATTGTTCTCACATTTGTGTTTGGTATCTACCTTTAAGAGGAGATTATTTGGGAAAAGTAGGTAAAGATTAATAAATTAAGGAATTAAGTAAACACACCTGGACTTTCTCTGCAGCAAACACTGGTGATCAGTGACCTGGATCTAAACTTGTTCCTTCAATGAAGCATAAATTCAGCAGTGACTTGGATCTCAATCCAGATTTGAAAGTTAGATCTTTAATAAGCCAAACGAAGTCCATGATCAGCAGACATTTGGAACTCAAGCAAAAATATGACTGGGAACAATGCTGTCTCTTTTCTAAATGAGCTTCCGCTTTCTAATTTTCTCAGCTTGCCAACCCCAACCTGCCTGAAAGCAGTCACCATAGAGAGCAGCACATGTACCTGTTAGTGACAGCCTCTGCTTTGCATTCTGGCTGTTCCCTCTTAGTAGTCCAGAATTAACACATTGATTTTGAAAAGAAAATGGGGAAGGGGAGGGGAAGGGAAGAGAAGGTAAATTGCTTTTCCCTGAATCACCTAGTTACATTACCTCCCTACAACAACTGAACTGATTTCTCTTACCATACTATATATTCTCATTTCAACTTTGCTTGCTATTTTCTAACCACATTTCCTATCAGTTTCCCAGAAGTATCATTCTACCACTTAAAGTAATGTTCTCTTTCCTTCAAGGAGGCACAAAGTACCTCCAGAGTGAGTTTTAAGGACTTGAAATGCAAAGTTCAATAGCATTATTCCTTATTCTCATGTTTCCATACAGCTCATGGGAACTACTGGAAACTATCCCACTCTACTAATTCAGGAACTAATTCAGGTGAATTCAGGAAAAAGAGTCATGAAAGGAGGGAAAATATACCAGAAGTCATTTGGTTTATCATGATGTCTTATTGTAGGCTTAATATACTTAAATATAGATCTGCTCTTTTGCAGTAGTCTTTTTTTCTACACATAGTCACACATTTCCTAGCCACAGAGCCTACCACATTTACTAGGTGCTCCAGAAACCTTCTCACCAGGTGGGAAACATCCAAGAAGTATTATTCTTTAGCCAGTCTCCAAAATTGTCCTCAGCTACCTGCAATACCAAGCATGCTATGATAGGAAAGTTCCTTCAGTTTACAAAAATTCCAAAGCAATCATGGTTAAACCAATGCATGTGACATAGAAAGACACGTAGACCTTGCAGAATATCAAAATTACTGCTCTGCTTTCAGGTATATATTTGAGGCTGGGACTGAAAGCAAACAGCACATCAACATAGAAATGTCTATACTTCCACTGCACATTTTCTTTGTATACAGAGAAAAACTATATGTGGTTTATCTGTAGTTTTCAGATTATTTTTTTCAGGCTAAATGCTTTTGTCCAGATTATATGCAAATTTAAAAATTTAAAAAAAAAAAAAGGAAACAATCCATTCTCTTTCTATATTCTGACTCAATATAATTGAGTCAAATACAGTATAACTGGGTCAGATGCTGCTTATTTTTGGCAGCTAAATGCCTTTTTTCTTTCTAGATTCACATAGCACCATACTGATTTTAGCATCATGGTAATTTGTCAAAGGGCCACCCAGCAAATTAATCACATGAGCAATCTTGTGCTCACAGAAAAGTTTAACAAAGAACAGGTTAGTAGATATATAACTCTCAGGTTAAGATCAAAATTATATTCAGGGAAAACAAACAAACAAACAAACAAAGAACACCAAAAAAACCAATGACAAAATAATTGTTCAGAGTAATTTTCCTTTTACCAATAGAGTATGGAGGAGTGCAAACTGCTGTTCTGATGTGACTAGCCAAGTACAAATGTCTCCTATAAAATTCATCCATATCTACAGTAACTGTACATATGACCACCCCAAAATGGCAGCTGAAATTCTGAAACTCAAGCATACAATACCACTGGAGTGCTTCACAAAACATCCCCCCTCCCCATCTGGATGAAGTCTTTCATGAAGTACAAAGAACAGGTGTGCATGTGAGCTAAGTTGTCTCTATTGTTTTATAACAAGCCCTCTCATTTTTTTGTACTTCAGCCCCATGTCCATTAAAAGCAATTTAGCAAGATCATCAGAGCTTGAAAGGGCAGATCAAACAGCACTGAGAATCCCAGCTGTGCAGGCCCCAGTTCAGAGTGAACATTAACCTCGGCATTCAGAAATAATTTATTCTACTCAGGACAGGAAGATGCTCTATTTCTGTCTTGCATGTTGTTCTTATTGGTTTTTTCCCTTCTGAAACAAAGTCATGTATATTTATATAGGTGATAAACTATATACATATTACATATATATGTGAAACTGAGAATTATATATCCCTGACAAATTAATGTTATATTATTGTTAATAAAATATTGTTGTTTTTTACTGTTATTATTATTATTATTATTTTACAGTTGAGCTGAAGGAAAAGAAACCTTGGTAAAGGCAATGACTCTACACTGTCTTATTCCCATCTTTGTGGTACTGAAGCTGAAACCTGATGGCTGAGAATTGTGCTGAAGGCACTTATTTTAGGCAGAAGATAGTAGTTACTGATTGTACCTAAACACTGAAACAGTGTTCTGTTAGGGTTTTTCTTTCCTTTTTAGTCCATTGTTGACTACAAGCCCTCAAGCAGTGCTTTTCTGAGCACCTGAAGATGAGACGTGCACAGAATTATTTTCCTCCCAGTCAGTGAAGTTGCACCTCAGCTGACATAACTGTATGTGTGGTGTCTCCCCATTTCACACCATATTTTCTTTCTGATAGTTTTTTCATTGTATGATATGTATAGTGGTACAAACCTCAAAAGCTTTTCAAGAACTAAAACCTAAAACTGTCCCTAAGGCAAGAGAAGGCAATGGTAGGGGGTTAGTGTCCACACTGCTCATTGTTAAATTGTTATATTATGCACCAGAGAGGGAATAGCTATTTCAGTTATATGGGACATGGCTAGAATTTAACCAGGAGAATATCTATTGCTACACCCAGCACTGGAGACATCCAGGGAAAAGTCAGCTCCAAAAGACAAGTAATAGAAGGATTGCAATTAATGGCCAAAGTAGAGAATTAAACTGCTGGGTTTTTTCCTCTCTCTTTTTCTCTCTATTTGTTCTTTGCTTCTGTACCAGATTGTGCTACATAAAACATTTTGCTTGTTTTGATTTTTTGTAAGCACTGAAGTTTATTTTGGATCAGTGAGGTGAGAAACCTTTGAAAGGCTCATGAGACTGCTTAAGACCAAGAGTCCAGCGTTTGCATCTGTCAGGATTGTGGTTTCCTTCAACAGATTGCTAACTTAGAAATTCAGCAGACATATTTCTGCATTTATTTCCTTCTCTGCCTTAACAAGAAAAAAAGCATTATTGTGTAGGTAACATGTAATCAAAGATTTCAGTTGTCAGATTAAGTGAATTGTGATTTTTTGTTTGTCAGAAGTGAAAAAAAACTGCAGCAAACTCGGTCCTCATTGCATAGTCCCCCAGGTACACAGACAGTAGTTAGCCCATTTTGGAGAATATTATAAGGATTAAAAAACTATGAAAAATTTAAAAAAAAAAATTTAAGAAGGGGTTATACTGATTAAGGAAATCAATGGTTGCCTGTGTGTTTGTTTACAACATTGCAATCACATTAAGGGCTTAATTACTTTTTAGTTAAGGATTCAGGTTCTAGAGAGGAAGAGAATGATAAAGAGAGAGTACTAATTAATGCAAAATATTTAGAGTCAGGGAGCACAAAAATTCTTGCAATATCCATTTCCTTTGTACACATTTAATATAATGAAAGATACATCTAATAAAACCAGATTTCTTCTTCCAAAGTATTGCAATATTCCTTCTTTTTTCCATTCTTCCTTCTACATATAACCATCCACAAAACACAAAGTGAACATATCCTGAGATATGAATATTTGCAGGTATCATAGATCACAACGACAGAAAACAGACTTCAGCACTGGACTTCGTGCTGCTTTGTGAAAGGGCCATTTGCTTTCCATTTACATGAGAAATGCTCAAAAGCTGCTCCAGTTAGTGCTTACCTGTTAGACACTGTGTACCAAAACCTCAACCAAAAGCCAATGCCAATGATTGTGACTGAGACACTGTGCTGCCTTTCCCATTGCCTTCTCCCTTTGGCTATGCACCCTTTTGATGTTACCCCAGCAGCACTAAGGAAGAGAAATGTAGGTGCCCCACAGCAGCTCATCATCTCAGAATTACACATATGCTGAGCCAGATCCTCCAGCTTTCGTGTTAGTTTATGCTGACAGTGCAGAGAAAAGCAGCTGCACAGTAATGGAGACTCCTGCCCTACATTTCTATTTCTATCTAGCCCAAAGGAATCATAAGAGGATGACCACATCAATCATAAACAATCCAAATGTATTTTGATGCATACTATGAAGTTGGATGAATGTTGCATGAAACAAGGTTGACTATCTGTTAAAATAGAAACCATGAATGAAATTACTTTGTGCTTTTTTAATATTCAGTAGTTGGGTTGTGCTGCTAAAATGTTCAAAGGAAACACAGGTGCATTAAAACATTTACAAGCATGTTTGTGCTAATGTTGATGGAGGTAACATTCTCACATCTTGACATTTCTTTGTCAAAATTTCATTTACCCAACTCCAGACAGCCACAATGGTATGTTCCCTACTTGATCACTCTAATACAACACATAACATCTGAGATCGAAAGATTAAAAAACCTAAAGAGATTGTACAGATTGTTAAACAGAGTAATAACAGAATTACTAAGTGTCCCATACATACACAAGAAATTCATAGGTGAAACAGGAAGGAATAATCCCTGGAGCTAGTTAGTATTTTCCCCGTTTATCACAGCGGTATAGAGGACACAAGGACCCTGGCAAATTATCTTTACTCTTTCTATTTACACTGGATACCAAAATCAGAAACACACTGTGCCCTCAAGGAACCTTTCGCCTAAAATGGGCAAATGAGGTGAATAGCAGGATGGGGCCAATGTAGATGCAGCCTGTAGATGTTCACACTAAATCATATCTCAGTTGCATGTCCCCAACACTGTGGAGATGCTCTCCCAAGCTCTGTTTGGCATGATAAACAGTCCCAGGCTGGGATATGGGCCAGGAGGCAGGAAAGAGCCAGCACCTGCCACCACGTGCCATAGGGAATTGGCAATAGTGGGCAATCAGTGCTAGGAAACTCCAGATTTCCCAGGTGTCAACACAAAGTGCTTTCTATTAAAGCGTCTTTCTTCCAAGTATTCTTTCAAGTTAATGCCACACTAAAAACCTACCTCACAGCTTGTCATCTATTAACAGGTCACCCAGTTCTAGCACCATCTTTTCATCCCATCCATCATTCCATCCAGAAAAAAACAATTTATTTTTTTGAAATTTATATTCCCCTCTACCTCCTGTCTTTGAATACATCACCTCTAACAACTGTGGGAGGAAAGCTCAGTGTGAAGGCTACAGAATTCAGCAATAGTCTTGCATGAAGTGTGAGCCATGCATTGATCAGTGCTGGCCTGTGTTTCATCACTGATTTATGCAGAGGTGCTTGCAAAATATGCTCACTATGAAGGAATTTGTCCAAGTGTAATTGGAATCAGCAAGAAGCTTTGGAGGATAGCACATGGGCAAGTCTTCTGAGATGTTTTTCTAAAGAAAGAAAATTAACATGGCAAACTTGCATCTAAGTAAAATATGAACCAGGTAGCATTTTACTTCTTAAATCACACATTTCATGCTACCTACCAGCTTTTAAAGGTCAAACATGTAAACGTAATAAGTATTTGTGAGTGTATACTAGTTGCAGAGCTCTTTTTTTGTCAGTTCTATGAAGCAATAACCCATGAAATACAGTTGATATCTCATGGGCCCAGTTCTCCATGCCTGCAAACATTTAAAATTGCACTTGTGGTACATAAAAGATTTATAATGATCTCACCCAGAAATATAAATTTTATCCCACATAGGAGAAAAAGATCTAGAAGCAGAAGCAGTGAATGGCTAAATATGAGCACAGTGTCATAAATTCATAACACTTACAGCTCCTTAACAACCAGTCATAAATGTGACTTATTTCAATTTAATTTATGAGACTTTGTTTTAAAACTCAGTTTTGAGGAGGTAATCCTGGTTCTATCACACAGTGGGTAGAATTACAGCCTGACTAGGTTGTCAGCTGAAGCAAATGGGGTTGGGATGGCCATCTGGAAGGTCCCTGAGAGGCACTAAGGTACAGGGTTAGACAACTGGAGCTGAATGGGCCCCATCAAACTGTAGTGGAGATCCTAATACAGCTCCAAGCCAAGCAGCACATCCCTTCACAGCACAAGCTACCACTAAGGGACATGTTAACAGGGGCTATGCAACTTGCTGTCAACCAAAACTAGCATCCTGTGTGTGAGTAGAGCTGGGCAATAGATGGCCAAGACATATATCATGGTATTGCTGTGGCTATTTCTCATGCAGGTAAGCATCGGAGTCACCTCATCTTTGTCATTCCATCATCTCCCCCATACATTCATACAACTCAGTATTTGTAATATTTGATGCATATACAGTTTTGGAATTTTTATTGGCAGTTATTTGAAAGGAAAGGATAGTTGGGAAGGACCTGGAAGATAGGAAACAGCACCATCCAAGAGAACAGAGGATGATATAAGAAATGGATCATGCTTGCTCAAGCGTACTTCCTCAGGTTGTGTCAATTAGTAAGATAAAAAAAAATTGCTTTCCAAAATGCAATGTTACCTTTCTCCCACAGCTGTATCATTTCAGTCTGGTACCTGCATTAAGAAAAAAAAAAATCTGAATTTCACCTACATGAATCTCGTAAAAAATCCAAAACAAGCACTGATATCTGGCAAGTCATCAGAACTATTTATTTTCTTGGACATAGAGATTGAATTTCATTTTGGGTCTGGCAAGAGGAAAATTTTTTATATACCCTGGGGAGTCAGAGTTTGCCTCAGAGCTCTTGCTTCCTGCACCTGTCAGAACTTTGATTTTTTTTTCTCTACTGTACATATTGGCAGCTCAGAAAGCTAACAAGTAAACAACTTGTGTATTTTTCCTGTAACCTCATCAAGAAAAACCAGGAGGAAGAAAATGTGGTTTACTATTAGGAAGCTTTTTCCTTCCATTTTTATCTTACGTTGTACTTGATCTTACACATGGAAGATAACAAACAATCCTTTGTGTTTCCTATGTGTATGTATTTGAAGGCAAAATATTATGTCACAGTGTGAAGTTGTAATATTGTGCCTATTAAAACATCAGAACTAGCACAATATAGAAAAAAAGATGGTAAGGTCAAGCTGCAGATGTATCCCCAAAGTAACTAACTGAGGAGGATATTTTAGTCCCAATTATTTTTTAAAATGTGTTGATAACTAAAGCATAAGTTTTATGGTTTTGAGGGATAATGTGTTTTCTAATAGTTGATAACTACACCATCTGAAGAGGCAGAAACCTTTTTATTTTATTTTTGTTTATTAAAAACTTTACAGCACTTAGGTTTTCTTGATAAGTTCAGTGACAAAACTTGTAGTGACTGACAAGTTCATTATAGTTATTGGGTATTGGTTGATCTCTTAGTCAAACTAATTGAGAATCATTAGGGAGTAACATAGTGCTCAGTGCAAAATTATCTGAGTGTCTTGCATACAAATATAGATGTAACTGTAGTCAGTCCTAGGTCAAAAAAATCAATGTTGCACTTATACAATGCCCATACTAATTCTCAAAGCATTTTAGAGACCAACAGAGATAAGAAAGAAAAAGAAAGCAACTACAGACACCACCAAAAAGTTAGTGGTGTCAGCACTGGTATCTACAGAGATGGTCTGTGTTTTGTACAGATCATAAGGGGAAAAAAGAGAAAGCCAGCTGGCAGGGCAGCAATGAGGATCTTGCAGAGCCCTGACCTCAGAATAAAGTAGTTAATATCAAGAGCTCTTTAGTCCCTGAGGGAAGGCCCTCTCTGCACCACACTGAAATCACTCTTTGACCCAAATAATCTGGATCCATCCTTGACTGTGGTGCAAAGGTGCAGCAGCCAAAAGCTCCAGTCATGGACCAAGAACCCACTGATCTGATTTATTGCTAAAAGCCCAACTGTATTTCTGAAGTCAGTCATCCTGATAAGATATATATACCTTTTCTTTATATACCTATCTAATTTTATATTCTCCAGACTGTCATGGTTATTAGAAGTATTGTTTCAGTTTCAGAGAACAAGGACATCTCTGTTTATGAGAGATGCTAAAGAATCAATATGTATTTCATATGAGTTTCACTAAGCAGCAAAGCTTTTAAGAGTACAGAATATTTTTTTTTCTTAAATATAGGAGCAAAATCATTCAAAATGTGCCACTTTTCCAACAAGGTAAAATATCTGTAAGGTTCTGAAAAAAATCCAAAGGAAACCTCATTTATCACTTCAGTGAGATCTTTCACAAAAACAAAGTTTGGACTACAATGACACTCTATATATCTGGCCAATGTATGCACATGGATCTAGAGGCTCTTTTTATTTTCTGCAAGTATTTCATTATTGCATTTTACCTCCAGCTAAGATGAAATAAAGAGGCTGAAGCAAGAAAAAATAGACCTGTTTGTGGAGTCAGCACACATCAGTGACCCATGTTATGCCCTGAGTGAAGTTTCTCTTCAGTGGCATAGTTTGGGTTGGAAGGGACCTTAAAGATCTAGTTCCAACACCCGTGCCATGGACAGAGGCATCTTCCACTAGATAAGCTTGCTCAAAGCCCCATCCAACCTGGCCACGAAAACTTCTGCAGATGGGGCATCTACAACTTCCCTGGGCAGCCTGTTCCAGTCTCTCACCACCCTCATACTGAAGAATTTCCTCCTAATGTCTCATCTAAATCTACCTTTGCCACTTTAAAGTCATTACCTCTAGTTCTTTTGCTACACTCCCTTGTAAAAAGTCCCCTCCTCCCCAGCTTTCTTGTATGCCCCCTATTTAGTCTTCCACTCACAACACCTTGGATGTTATATTTACTATTGCCTCTTTTAAAATAGAGTGACTCACAGGACACTAAAAAGGACAGGTATTTATAGCCTATGTAGACTCAGGGACACAACTTGGATTTGCACTGGGCCTTCAGCTATTAACTAAAAATTAATATGAACTCCTCAGAGACCAAGGAAAGGGAAAAAGGATAACATTTTATTTTTAAATAAGTGGTCTGGAGAAAACCGAATAAGAGGTTTCTATGCTTCTAATTCTTCATGACAAAACATCGTTACTCATATTCGTAGGGTCCTTTCCAAAAAGCCTTTCAAATATGGAAACCCCAGTACCACAGTTCTGATGTAGGCTCATTTCCACTTATGCCAGAGGGGAGACTGATATGTTCAGGTCACCTGTATCAGAGTAACTTCAAATGCCACAGCTTCTAGAGTATCCAGCTTTAAAGGAGTTGATGAAGTTTCATTACATACTGATGCCACAACCTGAGTCACAGTTGACTTGGTGGGAATCAGCAGCCATGGAAGCAAAAATGGACACCAACTGTAGACAGCCTGAAAGCAACTCTTATGCCAGCATTCAGGATTTATTCAAGAAGTTTTGTATGTGCCAGTGTAAAAATAACGAACACCAGAAAGGCTCTCAAACTGTAAATATTAAGATTATCCGAGCTAAATAGTTAGCAACTGAGTCACACCAAAAGTGCAGTCACTCATCTGCACAGTACAATTTCAGTAGCAGATCCTAAATCTGCCATGCTATAGTGACTAAAATATTCTCTCCAGTTTTCCAGAATATTATACAATTGTCATCAACATTTACCCACTCAGACAACAACAAGTATTCATCTTAGCACTCTGATTAGAGTTAGTGGAACAGCTATGAAGCTGAAGAAGACAAGTAGCAAAACAGTTTTGCAGTGCTGAAGTATGTGTTATCATTTGTTCCCTCTTCTTGGCTGCATAATATTCCCGGTTTTGTGATGCAAAGTTTAAGTTGAACTAGCCACCAGTTTGGCATCAAAAGAGCAGCACATGATTTTAAACGATTGTTTGACACCCTAGCTACAAAACTTCCCAGGTAAGCACTGAAGAAATTTATTAACATCTATGTAACTATTTCACAGCTCTACACATTTCACCTGGAAAATCATACAAGCTATTTGACATCGAACACAGAATGTATTGTTATTTTCTTAATAGCCTCCAAATTCTTTCAAGCATTGCCCATTTGCAGGAGCAGATACAAGACTGGAAGGAGATTTAAAAAAAAAAAAAAATCAATTATTAGGTATTTAATTGTCGTTGTTTTCTGTACTATTTCAGCACCTATATGGCTTTTGCATGCATACACATTGTGGGATTTTCACATCTAGATGTATACCAAACACTAAGCACATCACATCTGTTGGTGATCAGTAACCCATATTTTGAACTTGCTCAACATTCTTGAGTTGTCCTCAACCTTTTTCCATTGTATTTGGAAACAAAATGGGTGGTTTCATGATGGTATGCCAAACTACCTTTTTTCCATGATAGTAAGACACCAGATTTCTGGAATCACTGAAGGCTCCAAAGTGGCAGACCCTTTTTGACCTAATACAAGATTATGAATACAAAAAGAGTACGAACCAGCACCTCAGCCAACAAGTGGGAAGCAATAAAGGACACTGGAGGTGATGGTGAAATCCATGGGATGTTGGTTCTAGTCCTGGCTCTGCTATTGGCTTACCTTACCATCAACAAAACTGAAAAAAGAAGCTAAAATGTTGTGCCCTCTGCAAAGTACAAGGAGGCCTGTGAGCAAGAAAGAAGTAAAAAGAGACAGAAATAATCATTATGTCAACACAATAACTGCATAGGCATTAAAGCACACTGAGTCACATTGTCTTTCACAGATTATATGAACAGCTATCAAATTCACAAAGCAGCTCTCCCCTGGAGAAAAATTTAAGACATCACAATTTCCCTGGACACCATGGGAATTTCTAAAAGTAGCCAGTACAGGGTTATTCACCAGCCTCCTCAGTCTGACCAAAGAGCAGGCATACACATAACTCTGAAGTAACACTGGGTCATACACACACGATGCTGCTCTTGACCATTCTACCATTTTTTCTGTTTCTGCTAAACTTTTTTATTCTCCAGAAGCTTCAGTCCTTCCTCCTCTATCTGTCACAGTACAAAGAGGTTTCAAAACCTCAAGGAGAACACTGTTGAGGTGGGAATAAACCTCCACCAAGGAAGCAAGGGTTTCCATTTTTCCTGTTTAACTACACAGTCACAAATAGGAAAAAAGGGATATTAGACATACCTGAGAATATGCTGTTTCACAAAGGTTTTTCTTCACTTTCCCACACCGTAGGCATCCAACTAAGTTTTATTTATCTACCATTTGGCTTGTGAGGAACAATAAACCAGTCTTACTGTTCTGCAAATGAATGGCTAGACCCACTACCATTAGTCAGACCTCGGCTAATGCAGGCCAGGAGATAATAAAAGTTAATGCAATTTACTGCTAGTTTAATGAAACATATTCACACTGAAGAAGTACTACTTCTTTTCTTTTACCAACTGCATTCACTTTATCACACAATCATCTGTGCCTGAGCCATTAAACCCACCAACTTTCTGGACCATAGCCTCTACAGATATCTTCCACTCAGCTAATGAATATCTTCCAGATAACATTCCTTTTATTGGCATCCATAAAAGTCCTAGCCTATTTGCCTTGCAAAAGTTGGAACTTTATTGGCTGTGTATGCTTCGTTTAGTTAATTAAGAAGTAACCAGCAACAGCCTTGGCTTATCCTGATTTTGAGTCTGGGTCTATTTCCAGTATTTTAACATGTCATTTTAGCATGATTTTTTTCCTGCACATTTTCACATAGTCTAAAAAAATGACTAATGATCATTTACTATTATTTTTTTCTATTCTAGACTTCACACCTGGCATGTCTTCCAAAACAATGGCAAATTCTATACTTTTCATAAGTTCACATACAAAGAAACAAACAAAACAAAAGAAGTGGAAGTGCTTTCAAGTGCTTGAAAGAGTCCAGCGCAGAGCTACTAAGATGATTAAGGGAGTGGAACATCTCCCTTATGAGGAAAGGCTGAGGGAGCTGGGTCTCTTTAGTTTGGAGAAAAGGAGACTGAGGGGTGACCTCATCAATGTTTTCAAATATGTAAGGGGTGAGTGTCAGGGAGATGGAGTTAGGCTTTTCTCAGTGGTGACCAGCGATAGGACAAGGGGTAATGGGTGTAAATTGGAGCATAGGAGGTTCAAGTTGAATATTGGAAAAAATTTTTTTACTGTAAGGGTGACAGAGCCCTGGAACAGGCTGCCCAGGGGGGTTGTGGAGTCTCCTTCACTGGAGACATTCAAAACCCGCCTGGACACGTTCCTGTGTGATGTACTCTAGGTGGCCCTGCTCTGGCAGGGGGGGTTGGACTAGATGATCTTTCGAGGTCCATTCCAACCCCTAGGATTCTATGATTCTATGATTCTATGAAATATTAATGAAACATTGACTGATAAGGTGACCTACCTACAGTAATATTTAGAGCCTGTGAAAAATACCCAGAAGACAGAAGAGGTAATTTTTGTTTGTTTGTTTGTTTCTGTGTAAATAAATATAAAATGCAGTAAAATTAATTTTTAATTGTGTAAAGAAAGTCCATAGTGCTGTATGTGAAAATGAGCGAGCATGTTTTAGGCATTAAAGATGTTTGGTGGTTTCTTTTCCTTCTATATTAGTCTCATTTTCACTTCTCAGTATTCAGCTCTTGATGGTTTGTCAAGCCTAGTAATGAAGCTCAGCCTTATTGAGCCTTCATGGTGTTAATTCAGAGAAAGATGACTGAACTGAGCCATCATTCTTCATGGTCACTCATGATTAGTTTGCAGTGTCCTTCCAGGATCCAGCCTCCATGAATTTTACTCCTCTCCTTCAGGCACAGTGCTGGGTGGTTGGCAGAACTGTGATTGGTTTTTTGCCACCCAGAGGCCAGTGCCAGCAACTAGAGGCAGAATCCCTGATTGTAGCAGGGATACTTGCAGCAAACTAATCAAACATAGGAGAGACACATGAAGGTAGGTCAACATGAGCCTTGGCCTACCTCTTCCTCAGGTGTTTCCTCAGGCCACTGGTGAATAGGACAGTATTTGTGATTGAAAAAGGTTTCCTGAGAGCACAGAAGAAAATACTGCTGTGATTCTGTAGGATTCTGTGACTTTGTGGACACCTCTGTATATTTTTAGTGGCTTTTCCATTTTGTAACTTGCTTAATGAGAAATGAAAGACCATTTTCTATCCCTAAGTGTATATTTGGACATTTGCCTGCTAGACAGATGAATATTTTGCAGATACTTCTTGAATACAGGTAACATATGCTGTATAAAATCCTTTATACTTTACACAGGCTATTCATTTTATAGACACAGCTTTTGTTCAAGACATATGGTAGACGGAGAGGGCATGGAGCACATTCAAAGCTCTTCTCTAAAGCACACAGATTTTGGTCTGCTGTACTGACCCTACAACACCATCCTTCCCAGCCAATTTGAGGCCAATGAGATTTGCAATGTAGAAGGATTCCACAGACATCAAGTATATTGATCTTTTTCTTATTATTACCTCTTTATAAGAAAAAATGCCTTCATTGACAACAACAAAGGATGTCCATGCCTTAGATTGTCCTTGACTTGCTTTTGGAAAGAAAGAAGAAAACCCAGCAATGGCTTTTCTTACCTGTTTTACATTGCTCTATTTTAGAATATTTTGTTGAAATACCGCACTGAGCAGGAAGCCTCTACCTGTCCCCTGTGGGTATTTCTATTCCACTGATACACATGCTAAAGAAAGATTCATATTCTGCATGGACCATAGCTTCAAGAACAGCTGCAGCTCTTCAGTACAAAAGGTGCATTGCTCTGAAGCAATGTCCTGCAGTCAGCCTGATGACTTATGTGATATCTTCCAATGAGATAAAAAGACCTACACATTGCTTGCTCAGTCCCCAGCCTCAGAGCTGTTATATCTTGGTGAAAGCTGTAGCTCTACACACTTTCCTTACAGCAATTGCTGCCTGACACAAAAAAACAGCTTTGAAGACAGAGCCAGACTGGGGTTTCATCAACCAGGAGATCTTGACTGAAAGCAAAGAAATCATCCAGGACATGGGAAAAGCATGCCTTACCTTCTGGAAGAGGAGATGAGGAGATACTGACCTTCTTTAAGAATAAAATGAGAGAGTGAAGAAAAGGTAGAGAAGGCGATACAAGAAAGAAAATATAGGAAGTAGGAAAGATGTGAAAACTTTCAGCCCCAGTAGGCCCTAAAGGAATGAAAGTCTTCATGTTAAAAAAACAGTAAAACTGCAAAGAATTATTGTCTCCCTATACACAAATTACTGCTGTGCATTTGTTAGTTAAGCCAAAGAAAGGCTGCATTAGCTGAAATAGGTCAGGCACCAACAATGACCAACAGCTTGAGGAGCTGAAAATTATAATAAGCATTAAGAATGCTCCCTAAAAAAATCCCCTTAATTAATTTTCTTGCTTGAACTGTGCCCCAAAATCTGTTCAGAAATCTGGGAAATTCCAAACTTTAACTGACAGGTTGCAGAAGTGTCATTGAAAAAAGGAGCATTAACAGTACCGAGAGGAATATGGCCAATTAGGCCTTCACCCTGACACATTTCCCCAGGCAAGTAGGCTTGACACAATCAGAAATGTTGCTTGAGCAGAGTCTAAGACCCCAGTGCAGAAAGCATTTAAACATATGCTTTTGATTTGAGCAAGACTTGACCAGATACTTAAAGTTAAGTGCAATTTGATGAACTGAGGCTTGATAAATGGTAGCAAGATCAGACCTTTACACCATTCAACTCAAAGCTGCTTTGAAACACTCTTCACTTCCATGTTTATAAAGGTCCCTTCTAGAAACATCCCTATTCAATATAAAGCTTGCTTATTTTCCTTTACAGTGGCATTAAATCATGAAATTAAATTAATTAGTTGCTAATTTTCACTCTGTAAAAATGTGTTGACACAAGGAGTATAATAAACAGTGGTTGGGTCAGATAAATAGTGAGACATTTACCTGACCCCAAGCCATTATTATAATTAGTTCCCTCTGACACATTACAGTTTGTTCTTCAATCTGCCACTCACCAAGCATCCAAAAGGAGATCCACACAACAGCACCAGCTCACAGTCCCAGGCACACTGGGTAAGTGCTCTCTGTCCTAGAAACAGTATAGCAGAAAGTGGTGTGAAGTCTTTCTAAGCTTTTAAGCACCATGGGAATGGCTGTTACTTCAAGTTGTTCTTGTTTTCTGGTTTTCCTAAAGCATGGTTTTAAAGGACAGTTGGATATTTCAAGTGTTCCATCAGACAAACAACAAACTTCAGCACCTCAGCAGAAACAACAGCAATAAATAACCAGGACTCAAACAGAATTGCACCCTCAATGGAATCCTACAAACCAGTTAAGTGTATATATATATATATATATATACACACACACACATATGTAGATGTGTGTATATATATATATATAGTGCTTATAGCCCCTTGCATGACTTTCCTCCTGTTTGAATGTCTGGCTATGTTTTGCATTGAAAGAAAATAATATTTAATTTGAAGAAGATTATCAGTTGTTCCAAGTTTTTGAGTTAAATGTCAAATCTTTCCAGTTTTCATTATAAAATACAAACAGGTTATTTTTATAACATGAAGAATTCTGGGTTGCTTTTTTACTTTTTTTATTTAAACAAAGGAACACATGATGTCATGGACAAACAAATATTCTGTTAGTTTGTTTCTAATAACAGACACATTTTTTAAAGTTAGGATAACAGGAAAAAAACAAGATAAAAGGAAAAAAGATGAAGTTAGTGTTGAATGGATTAATAGCAGGCAGGTGGCTGGGTGGGTGTCATGGCAGATAAACACTGAGATGAAGCCAAGGTAATTATAATTATAATCTGGCTAGTAATGCTTTCAGCTGAGGGTGTATAAAAACCTCTGCAAGTTAATACTGAGATGTTCAGCTCAACCTTCTTGCCTGCTCCCCTAAAACACAATCTCATACGTTCAAACTCACATATTACGCATTTTTATTTTCTGAGCATTTCAATTAATATGTTGTAGGAGGTCTATTCTGTTTTAACTAGAGTTCAACCAACTTTCCACTCTCCTCGTGCAATCCTGGAAAACATGAGTATGTAATCAGCCAAGTCTCTCCTGACCTCCTTGTTTTGCTGGACAGAATTCACCTCTTTCTATCATTCTCTTTTGCAGGCTTTCTCTCCCCACTGTGCTATTCACTGGGGTATAAAATGCTCAGGCAAACAGAAGTCAATGGCAGATGTGTCAGAAGCATTTCTTTCTGTAATTTTACTAAATGGATGTAGCCCATAAAAGCAGCCTTAATTAATGGAAACATTTTAAAGGCACTTATAATGAGCATGGAAAACAACAGTTGCCAAAAGAAAACTTTATGAACTAAGTATGTTTAAAAATTATTTTCCTGAGGGGGATAAAAGATTTTATGTCTGCAGTAACTAAAAGAGATATTTATTCAAATACCCCAGAAGTATCTTAAGGGCCTCAGGCTTGGGACATGTTTTCTAGAGGATGAAAGTGAGACAGGACAGTGTTCTTGCTCCTGTGCAACACGGGGGAAATGCTTTTACTGTGTCTTGGGAGTCTTTTATTTATTTAGAGGCCTGAACCTGGAAAGTGATGAGTGCTCTCAGCTCTCATTGACTTCAATGTCACCCAGTCTTCTAACCAGCTTGAACAGGATCTGAAGGAACACCACATCCCACAGCAGATGTTTCCCCCATAGAGCATCTTCTCTAGGGTGCTTCATCTTCAGGAACACCAGGGCCTCAATCCAGAGTTGGCAGAGCTCTTAAGTATATGCTTAGGCATAACCTTAACCAAACGCCACTGCAACAGGATGTAGCTACATGCCTAAAAATTTGTATGGATTTAAATATTTTACCTTTCTGAAAGAAAACATTGTATTTTTTCCATCTTCTGCGGAAGATGTTACAAGTCCTTTTGTTTAGATATTAAATCATCATATTGAAAATAGATTAATAAAACCAGTAGGTTAATATATTTTCAGCAGGTAAATAACCTGGACAAGTCCCCTTGTTATTTTCTAAAGTCATCACAATTCCCTTTGCCTACATACACTTTGCATTGTTTTGTTGTGGCAAAGATGCACATGGAGAAGCTGAATAAACCCCCATGTTCTTGTTTCATCAAAGGAAATTGCTTTCTTTAGGAAAATGCCCCCTCACATACCATCTGACACTGGCTTTCCAATCAAATATAAAAAGTAAAGGCAAACTGTCCCCACCATCTGTGACAAATTCCCTTTATTTCTTCAAACACTTCTCTGTAAAATGAGACTATTAGTAACAGACATACATTCTGCTTCAATTGTACATTAGGGTTGTTTTCTTTCATTCCTGATTGAGACAGAATCGTTGCATTATTAACCCAGAGAAGTTCTCTGTCCTTTTTAATTCCAGAATAATGCAACTCATTGGAACTTGGCGGCATTCAGTCCTGCTGACTAATCATTGGCATTGGCTAACAGCAATTTTTAATCAAATCTTATTATTAAATCAGAATATAAAGGATTTAGAAAATGCAAGGTTGCAGCTAGAGGTCATTAGTCATGAGCACAAGAAGTAATCAATACAATTATGGTTGCTCAAATTGTGTTGGATGGGCCAGGTGGTGCAGTGTGATAATGCTTTACCCTTTCACCTCTGGTGTCCTGCCTGCATCACAGATAACAGCAAGTGTGCTGGCTTCCATCTAATCTCTGGTGGATGCTAGAAGATGCAGAAACCATTAAAAGGAATCCAACCAAAAGGGCTAAATTCAGTTCTTAGTCACACTGGTGTAAATTTTCAGTGGAGTAATTCCAGATTTATACTTGCCCCAATTCAATTTGTTTAGCCATCATTCTTTTTAAAAACTAAGATATTATATTGGATAATAGAGGTGAGCTGGAAATGCTCAGTTCACAAAGCCATCAACAGCCTAACCCACTGTTATTCACTGCAGAGCAAGCATGAAGTAATTAAGTCTTTGCTGATTTCAAATGATGCTAACAAGTGCAGAGATGGGTTGTTGATCCGTTTTTCATTATTAGAATGTTATACTGACTTTGCCTTATATGTTTGTTTTAGGAACATATTTAAGGAAGAATCCTCAGGAAGAAAAAAAGACACTGTGAAAGGCTAAAAAAATTGAGTGTGAGTAGCAGGTGGATCTACAAACAACCTGTGAAAAAGATGCACTTCATCCTTATAAATGAATTTTTATCTCAAACTGGTGTTAACTCAATGGCACTAGAAAAGTTTACACCAGCTGTGAATCTGGCCCTACTGGCAAGTGTTCAAGCAAAAATATTACCATCCACAAGCATTCACTTTAAAAAGACATGCTTTTATTTATGTCCTTTTAACAAACTCATTGGCTCACCTCCAATATTAGACAGTTTTTTAAAGGATTTCACACATGCATCTACCTGGACAAGGGAAGATGGTCTCCCTCCCCTGTGAGCAACATTGAAAAATGCTTGGTTACCAGCAGTGGCTGATATCTGGGGCAGGAGTATTAACTGGACAGAGAATTTCAAAATATCCTTAATTACTTACTTTGGAGATTTTCTCTTACAAAAATGTCATCAGTTTCACCTTGTGTCACTGTAGTCCTTGCAGTAAGCTACACACCCACCCTCTAACGCAAACAACAGAAATTCCAACCCAGCAAAATACTGTGCTTATATGAAGGTGAGATCTCCTTAGGAAAGCCAGAATGGTCAAAAATGTAGAAAATCCTAATTTTTTTTTTCTTTTTTGCAAACAGTGAGACTATCTCCTTTTTAATGCATAATGTTTCATCTTGTGTACCTTCTTGTCTGTATGAATAAGAAATAAAAATTCACATAACAAGCTAACTACCAACTATGTAGACATAATTGCTTTTGGAAATATTGTACTTGAGGACATTTTCATGTCAGCTGTATGTGTTCGGGTATCATCATAACATGGTGTTTACACCAGATTAATACCATATGCTGTGTGGGAATTATGTCAGGTTATAAATGGAAATACAATATAATATCTGAGATTCTGGAGTGTGTTAGAGTCTGATTTCTTTTGAAGCACTGTTAATCAAGAAGAACATAAGTTTGAGTAACATTACTTTTGATTTGCACCAATGTAGTGCAGATAAAAAACAATTCCTTCAAGTTTTGTTAAACAAATGTTAAAATTATCACCACTTAAAACTTTCTCCACACTTGCAGTGGACTCATAACCTCATTAAGGCAGCCAGGAGTGCTGATGCAAAACCACGGTGAGTCCTCAGATCTGATGAGAATCATTTTTCTGGCTTTTTTCCCCCAAAATGATATCACTTTTCCATGTCTCCTCTAGGCCCTTTGTGAGTCCTGTCAACACATTTCAGCTAAAATTTCTTTAATCTGCATTTTACTCACTGCCTAAGCAATTTAACAGTTGTCGAGTAGGTCAGGAATAGGAATAAAAGTATCCAAAAGTGGGGGAAGGTGAGGGATGTGAAAAATGTGGCAGTACTGAATCTAAACAGAAAGCAGAGATAAAAACAGACAAGAAAGGCAAATTAAGGAGCAGGCCCTGACTATCAAAGCTGGTAAAATCCAAATGAGCTTTCCACCTCCTGGGAACAACTTGCTGTGGGAAGGACAACGAAGGGTGTTGGAGACATGGCATCACTGGGGTAAGAATGCTTAGCCAAAGGAGCATGGATGCCAACAGAAATCAAAGGTTTACCAAAGGAGCTCCTTCTGGCACTGCCAAAGGGGAGGCAGTGGGCTCTTTCATGGGCTAAGCCAACTGGCTCCAGAAGCCAGACAGCCTCATCAAGTCAGCATTGTGCACTAGGTCTCAATGTCACTCTCCATGGGGCTTATTAGCCACAAGACCTAGGCAGAGCTAGCGGTCCCATTGGAGCAGCCCCCCCACCAAGCCTGGATGGAGCAGGAGTGGAGTAGAGCTGGGTCTCTTCCTGTCTCTGCAGACCTGACCCACCTTTCTTCCACATTCAGGCTGCCAAAAATTAGGCAAAGACCTGACCCCTTAGCCACCTTCTTAAATTCACACTCAAATTATTCTGAACAGACCCCATTACTCAGATTAGCAGACTGGCAGATTGGGAAGAAAACCAAACCAAACCAAACCAAACCAAACAAACAAAAAAACCTCACGCTCAAATCTCTGAGTTTAAAGAACAACATTACATTACTACATGTACAATATTATATGAGAAACTTTCAGAAAATTACAGTATGTGAGAAGATTTCAATAGTAAAGGATGCATTAATCCCTCAAAATAGAATCCAGGTCTAAAGATGATTTTCATTTTAAAGAGGATACACATGCTGTAGGATTACAGCTTCTTGTATAAGGACTAAAGTATCTGCAAGGTAGTCTGTATCATGGTTTTCTGTGCTGTAGTAAGTTCTCCCCTGTATCTTCCATTAAAATTTAGTATGTATCCATGTTATTCACTTAAACATTGCCTAATTCTCTTAGGGATGACAGATTGCCATTTTGATTAAAAATTTAAGGCTATGCTGTTGATTTGACCCTGATCCATATACTGAGTAGGATGTGATATCTTTTGTGCTAATCTAATTCCAAGCAGATTAATATATATACTTATATATATATATATACACACACACATATATAAATATGCTTATATATAAAAAACTGTGTTGGAGGATTGAGTGTAGAAGGAAGGCATTAACTCTCTCTTTGCACAGGATCTATTAATATGAAAATTACTGTAATATGATTAACTGCTCCTCTTAACACTGAAGAGAGTGAGTCTTGAGAGATTATTTTCCAAGATGATAACATTTCCCTATCCAGTTTGTAACCCTAGGGAAAACTGAAAAAATATGGATTTTGATTTGAACAATAATGAAATGGCAAGTGATATAGCTCTGCTGTCTTATAATGACTGTATTAATTTGCAAGATGTAGTGCTAAACCAGAATAGAGGTGCTCAAGGAGATATGCCTGTTATCTAGGCAACAGTTAATATGATGAAAATGCTATTTAGAAGCAGCTCCATGTTTTTATCATAAATATAACTTTAATTCCTTGAGATTCTCCACAAAATCCTGGTAGAATGTAATAAACACTACATAATCTAAAAAAGAAGACAGTCATTTATAACCATTCCAGATACTAGTTATGGATCTTTTAAAGTTTAAAAGCACATTCTCTGAAAGGATCTGTCCTATATATTCCATCCTATATTACTTCCTCAGTTTAGAATAATGACTTAAGTGTGATAAAGAGATTCAATTTTTACCTTTTGCTTGCTTTTGAGTTAGCATGGAAGACCTTATCTATTAATTTGCCAGGGAGAATTTCTCTTCAATGTTGCTCTTTGCCCCAAAAGTGGAAAAAAAAAATATTTTCAATTTTAATTTTAGTGTAGGAAAGAAGTACTGCACAAGCAAATGACAAAATGGAACTATATACAGACTGATGTTTTATCTACCAGAGTGAAAGTGCAAAGTTTCCATGAATGCTATGCTCTTGCAATTGTCAGAATTTTGTATTACTGGTATTTATATATTACTCATCTGAAGGATCCTTTACATTCACTGGTGAGGCTATACTATGAAAGATTTCATGTCACGTTTACTGAAGCTGTATTTAATTTGGCAATACCACAAGGCACAGTCAATATTTCTATAACAACAGGCTAACATCAGCCTTTGGAAAACAGTATTTTTAAAGCTTCTTGGAGGTGAGCCTAGTGTCCTGAGCAATGTAGGACTGAACCAAGCAATAGGCACAGGATTACACTCAGTTAACCACAACATACAGTTCAGACCTCAGCCAGAATCTCTGTTTTCTGGCTTCTCCAAAGTACTTGTGTTATCTTACCTTGCATCATAGTGCAAACATGCTGGCACGCTCTACAGACATCTTAGGAATGGTTATAAATGACTGTATTTTTTAGATTATGTAGTGTTTATTACATTCTACCAGAACTTTAGGTCTAGGCACTGTAAGAACAGTCCAAGATCTGGGTGTACCTCATGCTGCAGATGTTGCCTGCAACAAGCTGAAGGCTGTGATGTTGCTACACCTTTAGTTAGCAAGTGTGGTGTTACAGGTACCAGGAGGAAATCCTGAAGGATGGCAAACACTTAAAACCTTCTGGGTGAGGACAAATGGCAACGTTGTTTCTGTAGAATGGGTTGGCTCTTCTGGTCCTGCTTGAATTAAAGAGAAAGAGAATGGGGTTTACTGCTTAACTTTGTAATATGTCTGCTGATGTTTCTCTGCGCAGTAAATTATTACAATGTAAATAATTGTAATAAAAATAATATAATAATATAATAAAATAAAAAATAATTGTAATTGTAAATAATTTACAAAGTAAATTATCACAATGTTTCCTCCATGTGACAGTGGTATCAAAATGTGCTCCTACCTGTTGAGACAGAATTTCAGCTCTGCAGAAGAAAAGCAGGATGAGAAAAGGTAGGGTGAATGTATTAAAATGTATGTATTCTGTTTATTTTTTCTTTTAATATGAAGTAAATACGAAGCATCTCCAACTTTGTCAGTCAAACCAGCAGTTGGCTTGTAATCACGAGACTGTGTTTTATGAGAGGAGATACTCTCTGACTATTATCCACATAAGCAGAAACTAATAAGGAGGTGTCTTCCTTTTTATGTATTCCAAATGTTGATATGATGGTCACACGTTTCTGTATCGCCCAACAGAAAAGCATTTGCTGCCTTCACCTGAGACAAAACTGACAGGAAATTACTAGGAATCTGAGGGAATTGGAAGGATGTTCACCCCATACTGGTATTATCCTTTAAACACTCTCTCCCGGGTTAGGGTAGCAGGAAGTAAGGTTTTCTTGTTCAGCTTTGGTGTGCACAAAGTCTCTCATTTCTGTGCAGATCGCAGGATGTTACAGTGTTGGCTATGTCAATATAGTCTGAGTGCATTCTTAAACTCTGCAGCTCTGAGCAGGTAGAAGTCAGTCTGTAGCTAAATGATAAGGCTGTATCTGCTATAAATATAATAACATCGTCCACACACACGTACAGATGGCTACAAAAGAGCAATGAGACACCTTTTTCTGCCAAATACAGAACCTAATGAAAGAAAGCACAGACTTTACATTTTTTGCTCTTGAGACTTCTAATCTTTGAACTTTTGAGTTCTTCTTGGCACTGAAAAAATTCAGGGGCTTATTACATTTTTTAGTTCTTCCTTCCTCCACTAAAATCCTAGGGCATGAATTAATTACAAATAAGAATCTTGGCACAGGTTTAAATCTAAAGAGCAACATTTTTTTTCCTCCTAACTTTATGTCTTTTCTTCAGGAGATCCAGTGAGGGGACAACTTTAAATTACAACAGGGAACACATTAACAGCAGGAAGGTTTGGAAAAAAACCTCATTTTCTTCTAAAGTGTAGAATACTTTGCAAAAACTCACTCCCATCAATGCTCTTTGAACACTGCTATTAAAATAAGTTATCATTTTCATTTAGGTTTATGCAAAAAATATTCCATTGTCTCTTATTTCTACTGACAATTCCTTAGCTGTTATAAATCACCATTATTCCAGCTTGGTGGAGTAACACTGCTGTAGTTTCAGCTCAGGATTTGGCTCTCTCTTCTATTAATTCTGATACAGGGTAGCTGGATGAAATTCTGTGGCCTGTGTTTTACAAGTAATTAAACTGGATGCCCTAATAGTCCTGCTTCTGCCTTTAAGATCTTTGACTCTAATGAAAATTATGTGTGTGTATCAAGGGGAAAATATGCCTGTTTGATGCACGAAATTCTTGTGCCTCATTTCACAAAAAAACATAGAAACCTGACTACTTCTTCAGCCAGGATTTCTTTTCACAGTATTGGTAATTACAGTGCAAACAGTATTTAGCACATGAAATTAATAAATCTTTTGCTTCCTCGTTTACACCAGTTTCCCATATTGTATTAGTAACCACACATTAGCTAATCAGCAGGTTGAGGGGAAAGCTGCCAAAAGCAGATCTGATAATTGGCAGCAGTCAAACAATCATAGCAGGAAACTTTACATTTCCTGCAGACAAGGCTACTGATGAAGACAATTATGAGATACAACTTTAGGGAAAAAAATTAGGATGTTTAGTTATTTCACGTTTAATGACCTCTTGGAAAACTGGATTCACATCTCACAGTGAGATGCAGGTGTTTTGCACAGAAACAATATAGATAACCACCCAACACTGGTTAAGGGAAACTTGGTAATCTAGTGATCATCTAGAAATATTCATGAGATGTGTTCTCTGACAAATTTTATATGACATTTTAAACACCTTTTCTATCTAAGTCCATCTATGGGACAATTACTGTAATAAGTCAGTGCTTGACACATTTTTCTGCCCAGCATTCTTGTAAAATAAATAAATATCAACAAATCCATCCTACAGAAAGGAATTTTAAATACATGTCAGCTGAGTTTTAAACCCTACCAACCCATTAGGTACTTCAAACAGGATTTAAAACAAAATTCAATACCCTAAACCGCTGCTTACCCATTACTTAGCCATGGCACAATCAGATGTCCTTCAACTGTCTAAACTAATTTCCCAAGTTTCCACAGGGATTCTCCTTCTAGGCACAGATAGAAATGCCTCAGCTCTTACAGTATAAACATGCTCAGAATCCAAAGTAGCTTTGACCTCAAGCATCATCCACATCTTGGCATCTTTTGTTTATCTCATTCGTGAAAGCACCCTTGCTCATGTTTTACATCAAAAACCCTCAGAAAAAAAACCCATAAGAATGACTCAGAAAAGCAGGCTTGAAGATCTCCCACTTCTGCTTACACCCCGCTGACTCAGTGTCTCTAGGCCATCACCCCAGTAAGTCTCTTTCACAGGGAGAAATAATTTCAACAGGAAAATGTGAGACATCCTTACTGCAAAATATCTGGACAGGTAGAACAAATCCAGAGAGGCAGTGGAAGAATAAACAGTCCTAAGATTTGCACTACAGTGCTTTGAGAGAAAGAACTGATGCTCTAGTTACTATATAAAAGAAAGGGATAGCAGAAGGCATAAGGTTATAAACCCTCAGAAGAATTGCATTCCTATATCTTAATACACAGTGTTCAAATTCCTACAAGGCAGTTATTTAGGAAAAACCCTTGGCACAAGCAGATCTCACCACTGCTTCTACTCCAGATGGTAGATCAGTGCCTTTGCTTGAACTCTACCTCCCCTTACATGGACTCATCAGAGACCAAATCCTAACAAATTTTCCATTATCCAGGAAATCACTCTGTTTGGGCAGCTTTTCTCTTTCCAAAAAACCAAACATCTGCTTTCATGAAACAAACTGGGAAAAGGTAGGCCAAAAAATTGGTACAAATCTTGAAATTAATTGTAGCAGAATACAGAATGAAAGAATTTCAAGTGGCAAAGAGAGAAAAGTACAATGTCATGTTCCATGTCTGCCCCAAGCCACTTGTCCTATTCATGGTTTCTACTGTCTTTTGTCTTTGGGCTGTGTTTCCATTTCATGCATATACAGGGCACAATACACAAAATCCTGACCCACACCACAATCCTCAGGTAGGGAAAACATAAATAAATACAAAACAAATAAAAAATGAGTGACAGAAAACAGCTTAAGAATAGTTAGGCCACTGCACTCATTTCCAAGCCCCTTATGATGGTAAAGCCTCAAATACACTATTAGTTCAGTAATATGACATGGGGAGCAGAAGGAAGAAGAGAAAGGTTTAGTTTAGGTTTTGAAACCAGGCTTCTTTTGCAGCCATTGAAGGCATACACATTACTTGGAAGGTGTGTGTTTCTGGGAGAGATCTGTAGTACCTATGCTATCTGAGAATAGGATCACATCTGCTCATGTATATTGAATTTGGCCTCTATGACATCTTTTATGGATCTGAGATGAAGTTCTTTGGCCAGCATGGGAATCAAAAATTGTGGGACTGAGCATCATACCTCATCTGGGGTTCCTTCAAATATGTGGAAAATGGGGACACAAATTTGCACATTTTCATTCTACTGAATGTGCTGAATTCTCTAAAGCTATCAGGCATACTGGGAGCTCAAAAGATATTCTCATTATTACCTAGTATCAACAGCAGCAGGAAAATGTAAGGTAAAATGCCGTTCTTGAGGTAATCCCTAATTTCACTAACAATCTCTGGGAATTTAGTTTTTACTTTCAATACAAGCAGATCAGGACCCTCTGTTAAACCATATGTTTTATGGATTAAATGTTCACTTTTCCAAGGTCACACAGTAAAATGGAACCATAGTTTCCTAAAAATTTCAGATTTACCATTTAATTAATTGACTTTGGCAGTTGGAGTTGGCACACAACCTTTAAAAAAAAAAACACACACACAAAAAAAAACCCAAAAAAAACCCCCAACAAAAAAACCCCCAACATTCTGAAATGTCAGCCTTGAAGGGGAAAAAAAAATCATTTGATGAATTTAATCTAAGTGCCAACCAAAGCACAAATGTTCCCTGTGGACCTGTTACAACACTGGAGTTCACAACTGATTGCTTGGGAATGAGCAAACTAATGCAGCAAAATATTTACTAGCGAAGTAGATGTAGTTTATTACATACAGTGTACTCGCCAGATATTTACACCTGTATCCTGTAAAATGCTGAAATCTTCAGACTTGTTAAATTAATTAATTTAATTAAGGTAAATAAACAGAAATACAGGTTGCTGTTTTCCCAAATCAGATCTTTTGCAGACTGAAAGTGCTCATTTATGAATTCTTATTTTGTTGTTTGGTTTTTTTTACAAATGTGAGAAACCACAAAAAGTTGTTCTCCTTCCTGTACATACATGTCGTGCAAATTATATGTACTTTACTGGTAGCCTTCAACAGTGAACTTCAGGTACCATCTGTATGGATTTCTGGCACTATTTATTTGCAATTAACTAGGGCCTTATGTTTTATCCACTGCAAGTTAAAGTTTTAAATTCTGGAGGAGGTAAGTTTAGCAGAAGGAATACTGAATTCAGCATCAGGCTTTCTAATGAGCAAAACCTATCTCACCACTTTTTATTTAAACCATTGTGACAGAGAAATATTGCTCTTCCTAACAAAAAAAAAGATTTCTTGGTAGAAAAAAAAAAATTAATAAAACCTGCAAGTGCAGATTAAATTGTTTGTAAAGATTCATTAAACTTGATGGCTCAGATACTACACCAGTACAAACAAGCTTCACTGATTTCACCAGAACACAAGGGCTTAACAGAGAGACTGTAGTTATTTACCCCAATGACTCAAGGTGTCTAGACACACAGTAACCCTTTCATCCTGCAGAGCTTCTCTCTAGGTCAGTGTTTAAAAAGCAGAACCTATAAGAAAACAGACACTGATTTGAGGCACCAGAAACTTTACTGATGCTGGGGACCATTTCTTCTTTTCTTCTTTCACCCCACAGCACTCGTCCCACCCCACTCATAGAAACTGCACATCTTGAAACTTGCAGTTGCACTCACCTATCCACAGAGACACCCAGCCTAGAGAGAATACTTGAGTAAAATGCTGGAGGAGCAGAAAAGTCCCTCTATTCATAAAATGATGTAAATTATCTGGGTACAGATTCCCATATGAGAAGTAGTAGTCAAAGATACAGCAATGAGGCAAAGCTATGAAACATATCAACATTTTCAACAAAACAGGCAGAAAACTACAGAAAACTGCATCACCAATTAGCTAAATCACTTTTCCACTTCTGGAAATGAGGCTAAACTGGGCAGGCTGCAAATAGGTTGCAACAACATGGTGCACCCCAACTCTTCACTAACGCTATTTCAGTGTCCTAAATGCTGAGTGATTGGTGCTTTAGCACCCTTCCCAGAACCACCCACCTGTGATGGTAAGGTTG
This sequence comes from Florisuga fusca, assembly GCA_038090715.1. Lineage (NCBI taxonomy): Eukaryota > Metazoa > Chordata > Aves > Apodiformes > Trochilidae > Florisuga > Florisuga fusca. The sequence goes on along the minus strand of JAAWXA010000029.1, from coordinate 5,053,805 downwards.
GTGGAAATGACTCGTGATGCTGAAAATATAAACATTTCATCCCAGACATTGGTCACATCCTTCTAAACTGAGTGAAATTCTCTGAAACCTGCTAGTATGCAAGCACATCTCTGTGTGAGCATTTATAAAAGTGAGTGAGGGAGTGGGTGGGGAAAATATGTGTGGTACAGAACAAATAAAACAGAAAACCCCAACCTTATCTCTTTCCGTGCACAAGGAAAGCCTATTTGTGTCAGTGCAAATACATCTGAAGCAAGCAAACAAGACCAGAGGGTGTAAATGACCGTGTTTCCCTCTGGTTTTTTTTATACTGTCCCTAAATGTTGGTATCAACACATGAAGAGGGAACCAGTGAGTTGTAGAGTCAGGAGAACATGAATAAACACCAACATAAAACAGTGAGTCAAGAAGTGATGGGGATTATTTAAATTTTCTGTCTTGTTAAATTAAAGCAGGACAGGGGGGAAAAAAAATAAATTAAGCAAACCACAAAATATTTGCCTTACCATTTCATAGAAATAGGTTTTAGCATTTCTTGGCACAATTTTAGTGGCACTGAGTAAAAGAGGCAGAAACTCTGAATTCCCCTCCCTCTTCTGAGGTTCCTCAACACCAAGGGGCACAATGAGGAACGTTTGACTGGGCTCTGCTCTGAACATCTCCTCACTGTGGTCTCAGCAACCACCACACATTACCACTTACGTTTCACGTATCATATAGTTTACAAAAGCAAATATCTGAAAATACTCATCAACATGGGAACAATTCTGCTGTGTGAGACCAATTCCTTAAAGCCTTTTGTCACATTTTCAGCAATGGAGCTAAGGAAAATAATCAGTCAAATATATACTCACAGTTTCTCAGTTGGCCCACTCATCCCTACATGATGTGTTGTCAAGGATTTTCCGGGAAGAAGACATTTTAATAGATCTCAAAAGATTTTTATTCTGTGAATCTGTCTATTAACTTCCTGTGCATGACTAAAAGTTTTGTACTCAGGAAACAATGAGTTGCAGAGTCCAACTACACACTGGTTATTTGCTCCAAACTTAGCATCAGATTTGATACCTTCTAGTTCCAATGTTATGATAAGGGCTTAATAATGATTCCTGATTCACCCTCCCCACACTTGTCACAATCTCAGGGATTCTATCACCTCTTCCCTTCAGGCAAAGGACCTCTACTCTATTTTATCACCTATTTCTTCCAGCTTCTTCATCAGCTCTGGGATGATGTTTTTGGAGAACTCTGAGATTTCTTCTGATTGGTGAGAGCCAGTCCAAAAGCCATTGCTCTGTATAGCGTTAGCACCACTTTATACAATTAACACTGAATTGTATCTGAAATTTTGTCACATAGTATTATCATACTATTAATGCAACTCTTACTGCAACATACTTACTCTTAATGCAACATACTCTGCAACTCTTCCCAGCTTTTGGTTGGTTTGTTTTTTTTTCACTAATAATTTTGCATCATTTGTAAGCTATACAAATGCAATATTTCTTTCACCAGATCTTCTGCTAACATGAATCTTTGGGGGACTTCACTGATGAACTTCTACTGCAAAAGCTGGCCATTTATTCCTATGCTTTTAATTAGACCCTACAGAGGAGCTGAAAATGAGGAGAACGGCATGAAATAAATATTAGAAATCTGTCTGTGACAACATAGTGCTGAAGTTCTGTACATTTTGATTACTGGTACTTCTTGTGGTACCTGTGTTGTATGGTTCAAAAGCTAAAGGTTCTTCCTAAAATATCCTGCAGTGAAAAATTAAGAAACCATAGCCAGCAGCTAGAGCTGGAAGTTTAAAAAAAAAATGTTGAAAGCACTTCATTAAACTTTACTTGTCATTAATAGTTCTGGAAAGGTTTGGGTTTTGTTTTTTTTTTTTTCTATTGGGCTACTATCAGATTTCCCCAAAAGCATCTGCTTCTTCTGAAAATATTATATTCTTAATGAAATACCCCTAAAACCCTGAGTACTTGAACTCCGAAACCATGCCCTGGTGGTGACTAATAGCAGTTGTACGTTATTTGCCTTATTTCCTTCCCTATGAGCAGGGCTCTCAAATTCAAACCCTACCTTCCTCTTCAAAAAATAGCTGCAGAACATGCAGAAAACCTCCATTCTCCCACTACTTTCAATGCTTGTGGTCTCTTTTTTTTTTTTGAGCTGAGTAATTTTGGAGTGCAGAAGAAAGCTAGTATCTGGGATCCAATGTTACTGAGAGTAATTTGACCAGTAATTTAGATGTATAATTTTGGAAATGCTGAAGTTCCTTCTTAATTTTGTATTTTTCCTCTGTAGGAAGTGCTAGTATACCCATTTTAAGGGAATGGACATTCTCCAGCCCAATTAAATTGCTGACTACCAATTCTTACTGATTTTTGCAAATGGTTGTATTCCTTTTGGGGCATTATATGATCAGTAAGATGCAGTGGCAAGCCATAAAATTGTACCATGATATAGATTATCTTTAAATAAACATTTGAAAGTACAGAAGATTCACATCTCCAGATGTTTTGTGCTTTCCAATATCATTATTCTGATTCCCTTCTCACAAGAATAACCTACATCACTCATGAGACAAGAAACAAGATCTGTGCCACTTTCTCTGCACCTTACTTTTTATTTTGTAGTGAAACAGAGTTTCATTGCTGGTTTCTCTTTTTCTCTTTTCATGAAACATTTTTTCTTATATTGCTGACTTCCCAAGAGTCTCTTCTTTTGAGTGGGATATTTTCTTCCTCCCATATTTGCATATCTTGTGCCAGAAACCAAAAAGAGGAAAGGAAACTTGGTCTTTCGGGGGGGAAGATTTTTCCTTTACTAGTTCAAAACATCCTTACTATTAACAGCAAAATTTAATTTTTTTTTTTTTTTTTTAATTAATCTCCATCAGAAGTGGTCAATGCAGACTCAAAAAGCCTAATATTATTTTTTCCACCAAGTTATCTATATCTGAAATGTAGTATTATGTGCTTCTGATAGTCAGCAAGGACAGTGCTTGTCACAGCAAGCACTTAGCCCCAGCTGCTCCATGGACATTACTGCCATATCTTAATGCCATCACTCTGCAAAATGAAGGCAAACTTTGAAAATAAGTAGCACCACCTCTTCTCCACTGGTATTTTTAATGAAACATGCTTTTCATGCAATGATTTAATTTCAGTAGGGCTAGCCCAATAAGTAAGGTCAAGCCCTTGTTAGAACTAGAGAGTATTGTTGCTGATCTTGACAAATTAGGTGGAGTGCCACAGGATTACCTCTTGTGTTAGCGTAAAAGGCTGATAAAACCATTGCAAGAGATGGAATTTTAAGACATACTAAAAGCAATGTTCCTATAGTTATGTAGCTAATAAAACATTTTGATTTGGAGATCTGAACGTGAAATTTGTAAATCAGAAGGTTCTGAGCTCTGTTTCCTTCTCTGCTAGCAATGTTTTGTGAGGCCTTCAGAATCATTTACCTTTATAATACCATCTTACCTGTGCCAAAGAAGTACTGTGAGAATTAGTTAATGACCTCTAAGTGCTTTCAACATATAAAGCCCCATGCTTTAAAAATACATATATTATGAAATATAGTTATGTAGTTATTGTGAAAAAGATCATTGTCTCTAAGAAAAAACTGTCACACACAGCACACACTATACAGGAGTGACACATAATAATGAAGCAGTTAAAACTGAAAATTATATTCTTGCTTCTAGACAGAAAATTTGCATTTTTGGAGAAAATGCTTGTTTCTTTTTTAGGGATTGGCATAAGAAGCTTTCAGAAAAGCTAAAAATACCTTTTCATATTAACTATCTTTTTCTTTGGACTAACCACACAGAGGTACAAAATGGTTTTGATGAGCTTCTGAATATTGACATTAGGGCTGAAAAACTGCAAATGTTAGAACATTATAGAGCCCATTTTACATAGCAGTAGGGAACATTTATCACTGAAGAATGAATATACTCTGAAATTATGATTATATAGATTACCCTTGGTTAAACATATACCATAGCATTTCACCCTGGGTTGTCTGCATAAATCCTATAATTTCTTGTCAAGAAAGAGCAGCTTTCAGCAAAGGTATGCTTTAAAATCTTTAAATGACTGAGAATTCACAGGTACCCTAAAAAAAATACATTAGCTGTTACAGTTTCATACATGTTATAATTGTGTGAATTTGTCCATAGTAAGTATTTAATCAGTGGATCTTGCTATGGCTATACCCACTAAATTAAGACATTCTCTGTGTGCTCAAAACCTGCTTCTCAAATTGGGACCTTGACACCATGATCAAGTCACCTCTTAACTTTCTGCCAAGCAGTCCAAGTGCACTGAGCTGCTTCAGTCTTTCAGTGTCAGACAGGATTTTGAGACTGTTTTTGTGGTTCTCTTTTGCAGCCTTTCAAATTTTTCTTTATCCTTCTGGAGTAAGGACATTCAGCAAAAGGATTACAGGATTCTGGGGTAGAAGTCCATGGGAAACATCCCTAGCTCTGGAGCACCAAACATGAGGTTGGTATTCAAGTCAGTGGTAACCAATTTTTTACAAGAATCCAGCTAAGCCAGGCTGGGAAGCTGTTCTTAGGACAGAAATTGAAGAATTTTCTTTGTCTAGTGACTGGACATAAGAACAAGACAAAGACCTTCAGAGCAAGAGCCTCTGGAACATAGTCTTTGACAATTTGCATTTTAGTATGTTTTGGGACTTTTAAAATCTGAATTAGAATCAAACAATTTTGCTTTAAAGCTCAGAATTCTCTAGGAAATGTAAGCAGCTTTGCTCACACAATTTTATTAATGACATTAGCATTTTTTTTCATTGTTTATTGACTGTATTCTAAAACAGCATTTACAAGGTCTGTGATTTGGAAAACAGCCCTTTAAACTTTGAAGATTGTTTTGCTAAATCAAACAGAAAACCATGTTTCTATTAATGCAACATTCTAGAAGATCAGACTAAAATGTTTTGGCAATTAATGGCTAAGAATGCCTACACACTTTAATAATAATACAGCATAATTATACAGGTTATGAAGCATTCAGAGTATTTGAAATTCACCAGTTAACCCAAAAAACACCTTGATGGGGTAGACAATATAGTATTATCACACTTAATTTATAAATTTGTCGGTCTAGGCAAGATCATATAGTTAATTAAAATCACTATTTTGTAGGTATGAGTAGGAAACAGAAACAAGTTTTGCTGAGAGAAGGTTGTGTGCCAATGCTCTTGGTTGTTCTTCCTGGTAAGTCTGACTTCCCAGTAGATAAAATAAAGACATAGTAAATAATAGGTTAAAAAAATAATGAATAACTGTAATTACTAATAATATTATCATCCTCATTCCCTCCTGCCATAATGTGTAAAATGTTGTCTAGGCTAATTCAACATTGCCCTAAAGCTTGTTTCTTGTTACTGGAATGTGTATGTAAAATGCTCCTGTAACAGAATAATGCATTGATGTAAATCCAGTCACACAATGCTCAACAACAGTGATCTGGGACCTGGGTTTCTGTTCTTTCTTTCTTCCCCTTGTTAAGTCTGAACATGCTAATGCTTCAATGTAAGTGAAGAGCCAGGCAAGATACTGAAGAGACCCATTAGGTACGAGCCTTTCTGCCCACATCCTTCTCTCCTTGACCAGCTATCCTGTGGATCCCTGAAAACCAGTGCAAAAAACCTGGGTTCCCAGTCCAAATCTTATGCAGCACTATATGGGATATCCAGTTTAACAACATCCTCTGTAAACACCAACAGTCCAGTAAGCAATAATGTAGCAAATCAGTGCTGGAATTAATTTTTCTAAGAGGAGAAATATTCACAATAGTAACAGCAATGCAAATGATAGCTACCCTGTTAAAAAAAAAGTAGGAGGCCTTGTGATGACCATTGGACGCACAAGTTTACTGGGCAGTACGGGACAGGCTATGCCTGGGGTGACAAATGATGGTTTCAAAATACAGCTGTGCACCCTGTGTCTGAAACACTCATTATTAAATGTAGATGCCTGAACAATGCTCTCGGATAGGACTTTTAAGGTCCCTCCTCAGGAAAAGCTGGCTTTGGGTCTCACTGAGAGCAAAACCCAAGGGGTTCCTTTGCCTGGGGGAGCAAAACACAACAAAGCATTTCAGATAGAAACTGTAACACCCATTCTGCCTTTTTTGTCAGAGACCAAGATAAAGGAGAGGAAAGGAAAAATTCTGTTCCCTTTGTTTTTAATGCATTTCTGTTTATCACTTCATTGTATCTTTTTCTGAGGCAGCTTCAAAGCTTTGTAGACAGGCTGAATATTAACCATCCACTGCGATCCACTCAGTCACTCCTGGCACAGGTTAATCCCTGTATCATAGGCTGCCACCAGTTTGCTAAGCAGCTTAAAAGGACATGTTATAACTTTGACAATGACCTGCTAATGGTTTTACATTTCTCAGAAGTATTATGAGCTATCTTTGTCATTTTTATCTTCTAATGAGATCAATAAATTTAGGAAGCAGACATAGATGGTGCAAACTGCAATGCCACAGCCAAGGACATGGTATGTGTAACAGCTAAACTATAAATAATAATTCAGGAACTATAATCAAACCTTGACTTTTACAGAGGAAAATCGAGTTGCAAGAGCCCCAGCATTTTAAAAATCTCCTCGTTTGTTAGGAAAACACTGTAAACCCTGATTTCTTCTTTCATATCACACCATGCCAATCTCTTAATGGAAAGCTTCACACTGAGAAACATGTTTCACTCATTGATTTTTCTCTTTTCCAGTGGGAAATAAGAGTTTTTGATGCTTTAAACTTCCCTTGCAGTCTTAGGTGACTCTGCATGAAATAAGCATGCTAAAATTTTTGCATAGCTGTACAGCACATATTACTGATTCTTATACATGTTATCAGCTATGCCTCACCCTTCAAAACAACTATGAAAATTGCTACGCATTAAAAAGACAAACTGAGATCTTGGGTTATTTCCAGGGCAGAGGACCAGACCTATGGGGTGACATGACATGGGATGTGTCAGGTCACATGTCCCACCTGTACCCATTATGCTACACCATGCCATAGCCAGTTTGCAGTTGAGCTCCTGGGCCATCTCATAGAGGTATGAATGCTAGAGAGGCTCCTTTGCCTGCTAAAACCTCTGGAAAGTCCAAATAGTCTCCAGAGTTAACATACCATTTTTTATGCATTTGCAAATGGGGTAGATCCATGCAACACCTGTATGGCCTGGAAGCAAGGTGCATTTACCCTTCTCTGTGTTTTACATCTGTAGTTGCCCTCCCCAGAATATAACTGGTCCAAATAAGCCTGAAAAGAAACAAAAATTCAGTGGCCCTGGCCTACATTTTATTTTAGTGTGCCTGCAGTTTCTTTATATGTTCAATATATAATTCTACAATGCAGATTCTATACAATCAATCAAAAGTTTAAAGCTGGGCCAAGAGTTATTTCTCCATCTTAGTACCTGTGTGCACAGGAAGGTGCCATGCTGTGAAACAACCATGTGTCTGGAAGCACACACCTTGAGGTACAGGAATCCCAGGCAAAGAATTATCAAAGCAAGAATGAGATAGCAAAATATTTAAATGGACTTCATTTCTGCAGAGTGCAAACATTTGTCATGAACTGAATTGCAGAAAAGACAGAAAAAGGAATGCACTGTATTACAATACACAACACAGCTGGCTACAGCTTCACATAGGAAGTATACAGAGCTTGCACTTCTCAGAGAGCAGGTCTGCTTAGCTATGGTTTTCAGTTTTAGCAAATTCAACTGGAAAAATACATTGTGGCAAATAGCTGCATACCCTACCTGACTATTGTGTTCAGAAAATCATTGCATGCTAGTCAGACTCAAAACTCCTTGTAAAATTTGATGCATTTCATTTTGTACTATAAATGTATGATTAAAAATATTAGCCTTGACAATACATATTCTAGTATTCTCAGGCACAAACCAAACATTACTGCCAGATTACAGAACTTACTTTTGGAACACTGCTTAAGCAGCAACAGTGTTAAATGTGGAAAAAGTTGTATGTGTGTCTATAAACAAAGAGAGGGCTAGCTACTAATCCAAGTACCCCAGGAATGTATGGCTTTAGTTGGCAAAGATTTCCCTACTGCAAATTGGAATGGTTTGGATTTTTTATAATTTTTTTTAGCAAGCTACCACAGATGATCAAAATTAAGGCAATTGAGCACCTTTGAAATGCCAGCAGCTCTCGCCTCAGTGCACTGCATTGTTGAGATGTCAGGAATGAGCCCCAGGAAGGCTTTCAATGGCACTGCAGCCATGCTGCTCTAAGTGCTTACTGCTGACAGTGGTGCAGATGAGCCCAAGCTACATGCGAGCAGAAAATCAATTACAGAAACCAGAGAATGAGAAAGGGAGAAAAACAAATCTCTAGTTATTAAATACCCTTCAAACCATTGTACACTTAAAAAAACAAGAACATATTTTTCTGCCAGTTTTAAAAATACTGCTTCTGACTTGGGTGGAAAAAAAGAGGGCTATCTTTTCTAATAGATATGCATGCTATCCGCAGAGGACAAGAGTCACATTGCCACTTTGTGCCTAAGAAAAAGCAGAGTTCAACACACTATCTGGGAAGCATATGTGAGCAGGACTAATGGAAATATACATGTGCACTATTTAATCTGGGCTTTATTCCTCCAGCAACATCTGCATTCTGCTCTTCACCTGCTCCGAAACGGGGTTAATAAGGGCTCCAAAATGGAAATGCTGGGGCCATCTCTGTCCCCTCCCTCACCATATGCAGCAGCAAAATCTCTCTGACATCAACAGGAACAGAATAAACTACACTGTTTGTTGGGAAGTTCATGTTGCTGTATTCCAGATACCATGAAAACTCACCTGGCCTTTTGTGGAGGATTTCCCTCCTATTTTAATTACCAGCATAAAAAAGCTCTTCCAGACCATCCAGTCACAGTAGGATGCTGTGGAATGGATGAAAACTATGCAGTATGTCTCCAGCATGATCAGGATAAAAATCACCTTACCTACTCATCAGTAAAGTAGGTGTCTGTGCCTGGCTTAGCAGGGTAGCCTCCCTTCTTCTAGTCAATAGAGAGGAATGGAGGCTTTTCTAATCTGAACTGAGATGCCAAACAGGATGAAACAGATCATGACCTAGCAGTGACTGTATCTCTTCAATGGCTGCTAGGTGAGTCTAGAAAATGAGCTAAGATTTTGAGCAGTTACAGTGCACACATCTACGTATGTCCTAGTTTGGGCCAGGATAAAGGTAATTTTCTGTCTTGTACTTCTGCATTCAGCTAAGTCTCTTGTAAGTAGTTGCACTTGCTGAAATTATCAGCAAGTTTCTCAGACAGTGTCTGCTTCTAGGACTGATAACACTGGATGTTTATAGTTACTGCTAGAGACTGGTGTGCAGAAACAAGGCCACTGCTCAGCTCCGAGGAACATTTTACCCCCCAGAAGGAGTAAAGGTCGCATCTAAAACCCTCCTTTGGGGAGGACCGGACAAGATAGATGCCAGAATGTACCAAACAGAGTATTCCATACCATACACGTCATACTCAGTATAAATTTGAGGGACCACAAGGGTCAAACTGCTTCCTGCCCTTCCTTCTGTCTGTCCCTGTTTGCTTCGGCATCCTGGGAGGATTCCGTCCGTTCCTCTGCCTGTGGTCCTGATCCGTGCCAGCCTGAATCTGTGTGTTCCTGCCTCCAGCTCCCGACTGCTGCCAACTCCAGGAGTCCAGCCTGGACTTTCCCAGGGCTGCCCTGCAGCCTTGGTGGTGATGTGAGAGTTATTGGTGGAAAGGGGGAAGGAACGTGATATCAATTTTCCTGTATATTTGTACATATTTAGTAATTTTTTTCTATTTATCATTACAGTTTCATTAAAGTTGTGTAGTTTAGTTTCCAGCCCACAAGCCTCTCTCCCTTATTCTCTCTCCTTTCTTTACCAGGGAGGAGAGGGGGATTAACAGAGAGCATCTGTTATTCGGTTTAATTGCCGGGCCAGTGTTAAACCATGACAACATATCACTATGTCCTCCACCTGTTTATCTTCCATTTCAGTGTATGTGGCCGAAGAGGGCTCTTTTCTTCCTGTATACTTAAAAAATTTTAGTTACGGTCTTAATAACTTTTGACATTGTCTATACATCTGGCTTCCTATTTCACAGGAAAAATTTTTGAGACTGTCCCTCTACACATGTAGCTGGAAGCATAGGATCAATTCGGTTGGAAAAGACCCTTAACCTAACACTGACAATTCCACCACTAAACCATGTCCCTAAGCACCACATCTACATGTCTTCTAAACATTTCCAGGGAGGCTGACTCCAACACTACTCTGGGCAATGTATTCCAGTGCCTGATAATCCTTTCAGTGAATAAATTTTTCCTAATATACAATCTACACCTCCCCTGGCACAATATGAGGCCATTTCCTCTTGTTCTATCATTTGTTATTTGGGAAAAGAGACCAACAACCACCTTGCTACAACCTCCTTTCACGTAGCTGCAAAGAGCAGTATGGTCTCTCCTCAGTCTCCTTTTCTTCAGGCTAAACCACTCTAGTTCTCTCAGTTGCTCCTCATAAGACTTGTAGGCCTTTCACCAGCTTTGCTGCTCTTCTTTGGACATGATCCAAAACCTCAATATCTTTCTTGTAGGGAGGGGCCCAGAGCTGAACACAGTACTAGAGATGCAGCCTCACCAGTGCTGAGTACTGGGTGTAAAATCACTTCCCTTCTCCTGCTGGCCACACTACTCCTGATACAAGCCTGGATGTTGTTGGTCTTGGCCACCTGGGCACACTGTTGGCTCATATTCAGACAGCTGTTGATCAACACCCCCACATCCTTTTCCACTGGGCAGCTTTCCAGCCACTCTGCCCCACACCTGTAGCATTGCATGGGATTGTAATGACCCAGGTGCAGGACCAGGCAGTCGGCCTTGTGAAAACCTCATACAGTTCACCTCAGCCCATCAATCCAGTATGTCTGGATTGTAGTAGATGTCAGTAGAACCTCTCTACCCTTTGGCAGATCAACACTCCTGCCCATCTTGATGTCATCTGTAAATTTACTCAGGGTGCACTGGATTTCCTTGTACAGATCATTGATAAAGTTATTAAACAGAACAGACCCAAGCACTGAACCCTGAGGAACACCATTTGTGACTGGCCACCAACTGGATTTAAATCCATTCACCACTACTCTTTGGGCCTGGCCATCCAACCAGTTGCTAGTGAAAGCAGACATAATTTGACCCATAAACCATGAAGCTTCATGACATTTGAATATTTAATATTTCAATACAAAGATAAGGATTTATGTTTTACATAAATTGCTTAAAACCTTACACGTGATTCATGGCTTTACTATTAACAAGCTAAATACAAAGGCCCAATTACTATGGATGAAAACTTAATATCTAATGAAGTAATTGACCTAACACATACATAGAACTACCTAAATGTTTTAAGGAAGACCTACCTTTGAAAATGGTACTATAATGCTAGACTGCCTATTTAAGAATATAAAACATGCCCCCCCTACACACATGGAGTATCAGTGACACTGATGAATGAGTATTAGCATTTCAATGATGAAATGAGGAGACATGAGTGAACACCACCTGATACTGTAAATAAGCATGCTTCAGGGAGAGGAGGCATAATTTTCTATCTACAATCTAACCATGACCTCAGTCCTGACCTGAAAAGACCACTTTCTTTAGTGATTAGATCAGAGATAATCCCACTGTGGCATGCACCCAGGTGTGTTGAACTGAGCTGAAGTGGTTTTGTGACAAACACTGGATTTTTAATATTCAAAAGCAGGACCAGGAATATCTTGCAAACAGAACTCAATTTGTGCACAGTGAGAATCTATTATTTTTTACTTTGTTAACGAACGACACTTGTAGTTCAGACAGCATATTTTAATACAAATGTTCCCATTTACTGGCTTTTCTACAACGTTTATTCATTACTAGAACTGCTTTGTAATATTTAGAAGTCTGATTTGTCAATAAGATTTACATGATGCTTTATGCATCCAGAGAATCAGCGCACAATTGGGCTGGTGGTACACAATGTTTTACTGATACAGGTACTCCAATGGTATTCAAAGTCCCAAGTTTAGCACTCAGAAGACCAAGTACCACGCTCAGAGTGCAACTACTGATTTTCCCTAAACTTGATGTATATAAAAGTACATTTCATCTCTTGATGCAGATACCCAGCCCTGCCAACTCATCCACACAAATTCCAACTCCAGGCCTTCAGACTTTCTTTTAAAGTTTTACACATCAATAACCCTGATCTCCAGCAGTAATACACCTCAGCACCTGAAACAATTATTCTTAAAGCATTGAGCAGAAAAGAACTACGACCCACATGTTGCTTGTTGCAAGTGAGTGGACAGAGCAACCTCCTGCAGTCATTCCGGAGAACTCTTCTCAACTGAAAAGAAAAGTAAACCTTTTAAATCACAGATCTCAGGCAGGATATGACCATGAATCAGTTGTTCCTTTTTAATATACTCAAAGACTAAGAGTCAAGCAATCAGTATGCACTGAAATGAAGGGCAAGCAAAACCATATCAACTTGGTGCAATACCTTCTTCATATGGCAGAGTCCTAGCAGATGGATCAAAAGATGTTGCTTCCCTCCCTTTCCTGCATTAATCCTGGGGGCTGTAGACCTTTCCTTTTGCCACATGCAGAGCCTGCAAGCCTGGTGCTGGCTGCAGGGCTGACATTTGTATCACCTGATCTTTGGTGTTTATTAGCATTTATAGTTGAGCTGTTCCCACATGAAAATACCTGGCATTTTTGCAATGGGATTTTGTGCACCCCTATTCTACCAACATTCAAAAGCAGAAAGTGCTTTTGCAAGTTTCACCTGTGCAGCAGCAGGTATTTTCAGACTACTGAGCAGTTTTACCAGATACAGCTTCCATGAATATTCAGGTCTGATGGGAAGAGTTTCCAATAAGCAGTCATCTCAGTGGTTTTATTTTAAATGTCACTGCCTCAGCTGTACGAGACAAATCAATTGCGATGAAGCATCTCCCATCTAGCTGTTCTTAGTGTTAGTCTTCAGAGACACAGCTTCATCTGAAATGTACCAACACAAACCTTTTTTAAGTACAGCATTTCCCCTGATTTTGCACTAAGCACCTATTTGGTTTCAGTATTACACTTTGTCACTGGATTCAGTAATGGGTCCACCCTCAGGCAAGAACTGAAGCAAGTGAACTGACTTGCGGTGCCCTTCTGCATACCCATAAAAACACTGAGCAACAACAAGCACTACCTAAAAGGGTATATTAAAGTACCATCATAGTCATGCACTGTCCTCACTGTAATGCTGGCTTGCCAGACACAGTACTTCTTACCATAAATACCATTTCTCTCATCTTAATGTGGAAAGAGAGCTAAGTCCAGAAATACTTAATGACATCTGGGAAGGAAGCATTCCTTCACTCCATACCCCAGTTCTGCTACTGACCTTCCCTCTGGCTCTGCATTCTTTAAACCACTCTGCATTGTTTATCAAAAGGCACAAGTCAATTACCCTCTTAGAGCATAAAGTTCTGAATGTTGATTACATGTGTAAGAGGAATATTTACTTTTTAATCAGGGTTGACTGTGGGGTGTGGAGGTAAGGCTATTTTGAAGATTAATTAGTATTTTTATATTGCTTTGAAGATGTTAGATGCTAAGTATTTTTATAGCACCCAGCTAATGGCCTTAACTCTTTGAGCCATACTGATGTCAAGGCCTTGAGAACTGGTCCTTCAGAGCCACTTTTATGTAAACGTTTGCCGGGCTCTTGTGCCAAAATGTAGCTGAAATTTTCAGTTTCAGTCCTGAACACCCTTCCGCCTCTGCCAAACACTGAAATGAAATGGTACATTTTTAAAACAGTAGTAGAAGAGGCAGGTAGCTGCATAGAACACACTTTTACCTCCTGATTTGGTGTTTGGGCTTGGCAGAGATGAGCAGTTTATATGTTACAAACAAGGTATGTCTGTTCTCAGGACACCCAGCTGAAGAAGGCCACAAGCTTCCATGTTCATTTTTCATATAAGGTGCTCTGAAAGATTTAGAATCTTTGAAAACTTGGCCCTTTCTCCTATCCAGGTGGCTAAATCCCACAGTGGGATTTAGGTGCATAAGTATTTTCTGGATCTCAGCCTGTGTGACTTGCTCAAGGTCAAGCATGGAGTGTATCTGTAAAGGGAGTAAAGTGAAAAAAGAGTTCCAGGTTACTGCTCTAACCACTGACTTATTCCTCTCCTGAAGCAGACAGATGAGCTCCCATGTTCTGCATTAGGACAAGCATTTTTAAATAAGAGTTTAGCAGTTTAGCTTTATTTAATCTCATGAACAGTCAAATCCATGCAGAGGATCTGGGGTCATGAGGAGAAATAAACACTATTCCTTTCTTAGGCAAGCACAGACTATAAAATCACAGGGGACGTTCAAACTTTGGGATGTACCAACTGTGTCCCTTTTGTATACCCCACAGCAGCTGGCCAGAGAGCAGTATCAAACCCCAGGAGAAAAATGGCTATTTTGTCAGCCACAATGCTGGTGTGCATCTGCCACTGTGAGAAGGGGAGATTATGAAAACAGGGAAAACAATAAAGGCGGCACACTGACGCCAGTCTGATATTCCAAGATCCATCCTCAGGAAAGTTAAGAGGCCTCTTGGCATATGGCTTCAGCTGAGTTGATGGGCAAGATAAAACCCTACGGTCTCCAGCTGAAAATACAAATAACAAATAAAGAGAATTTTCTGGAGGAGAGAGAATGGAGAGAGCCACCATGCATGTAACTGGCATTTCAAATCAGATAACAAACGGGAATTTTGTTATCATCAATTACGACAAAGCGTAATGTCACATAAAAGCTCAAAAATGTAAAAAAGACAAGGTCCTTTGCCTTAATATGCTCGAACTGCATCCAGCACAAATTACAGAGGCTGGGAAACTAAGCAGATTCTTACAAGATCAGGTATTATGCGAAGTGTTCAGGATTTGGGTTAATGAATACAGTGTTCTCCCAGATGTTCCATCATTGTTCCAGAGTGGGAGGAAAGCTGGCTGCAGACCAAATCAAATTTTTATATTCCTCTTAGATTGTGCCAGACACTAAGATTTCATCAATATAACATCTGAGGCACAGAGACAACACATCATGGTTGGATAACCCTGTATTCAATCCATTTTGCTGAAGACAGGACAAATAAACTAAGAATCAGAACATTCAATGAGTCATATCAAAGGTATAAATTGAAAGTCAACACTTGTACTGCATATAATCTAGATGAAAAAGAATTTATAGTCTGGAATTTCCCATTTAAACACTGTTGCTGCTTCTTGAAGATATACTCCAAATGCTAACTTTAAATACTGCCAGTCCTTTCAAGTTAGGTTTTCTGCTTACTTTAGAATATCTTTTGGATGCACATCCTTCTCCAGGGTAATGGGAGAATTTGAGAAAAGAAATTAATTGCTAAAAATGTCTAGTTTACTTAGAAAAAGTGCACCATTTAGTTTTCACTAAGGAGCTAAAATATAGTTTAATTTTGAGGGTTTTTTTTAAACATATCATACTTTTCTGTAAGCAGAATTAAACAAGGAAGTTTTGGGGATGTGCAGAAAAAGAGATCACTAGAGACAAAAAAGCCTAACATCATAATGCTCTACAAATGCCTAAGTGATGACAGGAATAAAGAGAGTCAACATCCACACTGGCCAACAGAAACCCACCACAAGAAATAAACCAAACTTTCTTAAAAATACACAGAAATTAATAATCATTTTCAAAATAATTTTTTTAAAAAGCCCAAGTTCATCTTGAGTGCATGGCTGATTCTCATGCCAAGCAAGAGACAAGCTGAAGTCAGAGAAGAGAGTGTACTTTGGGAATGTGTTTTAAGTTTGAGGCTTAAAAGCAGAGTGGATGAGGTCTGCAATTAAAAAGCTAAGATCCAGTTCACATACATGAATCTGATTTGGTCTGCAGTCCTGCTTAAACTGGTCACTTAACCTAAAGGATTGTGTATATGTGGGTGTGCATGTGCTTACTTGTGCATGTACATCCATGAAACCAAAACACCTTCACAGATTTTTTTTTAATAGCTTCTAAAAGCAGGTCAGCAGTGAGCATTCACTGGGCATGAAACAACATTAAACCATAACACACTCCCTGCCTGGTACTCCCAAAACGTTTCAGTTTTGGGAGACAAGCAAGTAGCTGGAGAGTATTCAGTGGGACTACTGTAGACATGTTCACCACAAGTATCTGATGCACTGGAGAAAGGATAGGAGATGTGGAGGATCTGGATAGGATCCACTGGAGAAAGGATAGCATGTGGAGAAAGGATAGGTGCCCTTTCTCCACAGGCACAAATTTGGGGTCATATAATGGGAGAGAGTCAATAGAGTAAAAACTAAAATATAGTTATATCATTGAGAATGCAGTTAAACGTATCTTGTATACCAAACCTGAAACTGAGCCAGAACACAGCACTTATAAGATCTTTTCTTATGAACGGGAAGAATGCCTTTAAACTTAATAAGGACTAAGAAAATCTCACCTTCATTTATGTCCCATTCAAAAGTTTTCACTTCAACTGTTGCAGAAACATTGCATGTAAGTGAAAAAGTATTGACAAACTGAGTTGCACTTAAAGGGAAAAATAAATTGCATAATATAAAAGAAGTTTTGTGAAGCCCGTTTCCTTGTGTGTAACAGTGTGAGGAGTTGACTAAGAGGGAGATGGATTCTTGGAAATTCAGACTTCAGATCTTGTTGATAACAGGTGAAAAACTTGAACTGTATTTATTCTTCTGGAAAACATTCTGGAGTTTTATTATAAAAAGTGCTCCCTTCAGCCTGTATTTTCCTAAATATATTTTGAATATCCTTTCAGCTTTGGCTTGCTGGGGATTTTTTCTTTTTAAGACATTATTTACAAATTAGATTTCTTGAGAGTCAACTATCGGAGAAGGCACTCTCTACCTCTCTTCAAATGTCTGCAACAGATCTAATTACTTTTCTGTAAAACTACAAACAACCTCCTATATAATGACAATCATTAGAAAACATTAGGGTCTGTCACTTATAATCTATGCCAACTGCTGATAACATTTTATGGCTGCTTAGAGAGGTTGATTAAAGCTTGTAATATATTTAGTGAGGGTGAAAGATTAACAAAAAGGTATTTATGATAGAGACACTAAAGCCTAATATGTTCTCAGTAAACACTTGAAAATCCCCAGCTCTGTGACATTTATAGATGTTGCTTAAGACATAGTTTTTCATCCACATAACAAAACCGATAACAAGTCTCTACATGCTGACAAAAAAAAAAAAAAAAAAAAAAAAGCGAAGGAGAGGAGCACATTACCTTTGCATGTTCCCTGTCAGAGCAAGTGAGAAAGTGCACTTAAAAAAATAAATTAGCTGAAACCCCTGGGACGTCTATTATTTGACCACTTGGACGATCACCCTGCTTGAAATTACAGCAATGAAAAACTAAAAGAAAGGTTGGATCAGAAGGCAATAACTAAGGGCATCTTATGACTCCTCTGGGAGGAGGATGTTAGAGACCTCAGCTCATCCACCCCACATTCCTGCATGTGACAGACCAGGTGGGGCTGGGCACTGCAGAGTACAGCAACCAAACACATCACAGCTGGCACTTCATGATGGGCTGGCATGGTGGCCATCTAAGCTTTTCTCCAGCTCTTCCTATACTGGCAGAAGGTGCAGCCTACAACAGGCTAGCAGCTCTGAAAATCATGTTCCAGTGTGGACCTGTTATGAAGGAGGGAGAGAATTGCAAGAGCATGTGGAAGCACCCACATCCTTCACCAGCTGTGAGATCCATCATCTTCTGGAGACGCCAGCCTTGCAGATTAGTGAGAAGATCCTCGAGTGGCTTCATGAGCTGCACTAAGCCCTGGGGCCTCAGATGAGAACATGCATTCCTGTGTCACAGTACAGTCTCCCTGAAGTGTCTGACCCTTTAGCAAGTCACAGGGGTCACTTCCAGGCACTAATTTAATGGATAGCAGGACCAGCTTGCTTCTCACTCCAGAACAGCCTCTGCTGAGGTATGCTATCAAAGACCTGGTACAGATGAGAAGCAGGTGCCCAAACTCAGCTCAAGCTAAGGAGGTAAAGGCACCTGCCATGGTAAAGAGCTTCAGCTGTCCTATCTCAGTCCTGACCTTCAGTTGTCTGTTCTGCCCCTCTCCAAGTCCCTAGTCAAGGAGATGGAGCAGGAGAGTTTGCCTGGCTTCCACAGCCTGCAATTCACCTTAGTAAAATAAACTGTGGTCAGTTTCAATAAAGTGTGGTGAGTCAGAACTTCTGAGCATTCCCACTCAGACATCAGGGAGCAGGACAAGTGTCCAGGAGTGAGGTGAAGCAGAGAGCACAGGTGCTAACTGGTTCAGACTGATTACCTTAAGCCAACATGACAGGACTAAATGACTTCTCAAGGTCTTTTCCAACCTGAATCTGCAACACTAACCACAACACATATTTTCTATTGTTTTTGTTAGGGTTTTTTAATGGCGGGCCAATATTTAACAGCACTCCTCAACACTGACCACTTGAAACCACAAAAATCATTTATCAGGAATCATTGACCATCCAGACTACAGTCAAAAATTAATATATTTGAAAATAAAAACAACTTCTGTGCAGTGCATGACTTGACAAGTCTATGGCCAGATATCCACACAGTCTGTAAACACATTAATGCATGGCTCATCAGAGAGGTCAAACTGTGGTGAAGCAGAATGAACTTGTGGTTAATCTGAGCAGCGAGCCACTGTCTGCAGCCTGTGAAAATGTTTGTAAGTTAAAGTACTGCAAAGTGGGTGACAGACTGCAGAACCTGTGAACGCAAGTCAGCCTGCCACAAACCATTCCTCAAATGCACTACAAGGGCAAGGGCAACACTTCACGGATGGCTCACAGCTTTCATGTTGAAAAGTGGAAAATTTTTATTAATGTTAAGTGATGGTCAAAACTAAGGTTGTTAGTTATCTCAGAAGATGTAAACTGTATCCCTCCGAGGTTTAGCCATAATGCACTGTGTCATAGCCACCATGTGAGCCCAAGCATATCTGCCATTAAGTTATACAGTGATTTCTTTCTCCCCCATTCTTCCATGCCTGAGAAATGAACAAAGCCTTGGGAAAAAATATTTCCAACCTATTTAAAGATATGCAAAAAGCAATAATCATAAACAAAAATCTCATATTTATGTGTTGATGTAGTGAATCAGAATAAACATGACAGCTTTACCTGAGAAGTTAGAGTCTGAAAACAAACCTTGCATGTTTGGCAACAGGCATGGAAGATTTTAAAAAGAAATACCAAAAATAAGCTTAGCAACATACTTTACAACTCCCACAGGTAAGCCTCCTCCATCCAGACAGATTCCTATAATGCTGGGTGCTGAGCAGCCCTCATGCCCTATATCCCACATGCTGCCCTCATCCCACAGAGCTGCCAGCCAAAACCTGCTCCACTCAGGCTAACTGCTCAGACAGTAATAATTCTCCTGGAGACAGTAACAAATTAAAAGTTCAGCAAAGGTTGGCACAGCAAGCTGAAGCACAAAGCACACAGAGGAAGACACTAGGATAGGCCTCGTTCCTTATTTCCAGCATTTATATGCAGGATGCCAACACAGCTGGGATGTGACATACATGTGACAAGGACCTGCACCTCATCAGGGAATGCTGGTGGGAAGCTGACAGCCTCCTCTGCCTCCCCGGTATCTGTTCCTGATCCATGTGGCACTTGAATACCTTGAATATGATCCAGAAAGATTATTTTCTACCAGGGCAACAAGGATGCCAAGTGGATTGCAAAAGACATTGCTAACACTTGATTGAAGTTATGGAAAGTTAACTCTATGCGGTCTGAAACATTTTAGAGAAGACAATGGAGACATAAATTCCCCCTGTCTGAACCTCTATTTTGACTATGACAAACTAGTTATCAAAGAAACTGAGGGAAATTTTGAAGGCTGAATGATGTGTCCAACATATATTTAGTTAAAGAATAAAGAGAAGAGCAGAAGAACCATAAATCATAGAATCACCCTAGAAACATGGAATGGTTTGGGTTGGAAGGGACCTTGAAGATCATCTAGTTCCAACTTGCCCTGGATGGACAGGGGCACCTCCCACTAGACCAAGCTGTTCAAAGCCCCATCCAACCTGGCCTTGAATTCTTCCAGGAAGGAGCATCCACAGCTTCCCTGGGAAACCTGTTCCAGTGTCTCACCTCACTCACAGTGAAGAATTTCTTCCTAATGTCTAAATCTAGCCTCCTTCAAGCTGAAACTGTTTCCACTTGTCCTATCACTACATGTCCTTGTAAAAAGTCCCTCCCCAGGTTTCCTGCAGCCCCCTCAGGTATTGGAAGGCTGCTCCAAGGTCTCCTCAGAGTCTTCACTTCTCCAGGCTGAACAACCCCAACTTTCTCAGACTGTCTTCATAGGAGAGGTGCTCCAGCCCTCTGATTACCTCATGGCTCTATTGAAGCCACTACAGCTTCTGTACTGTCAGCATATGAACAAAGCCAAATATACTGGGGGGTGGATCATCAACTGTGAAAATGGAATATTATCAGGGGATTCCAGATAGGTTGGATTCAATAGGATTTTTGCCCCTTCAACCTCAGATAGAAGCAATATTTCAGTTTTTGCCTCCCAGCTAGAAAGTGCTGCAGCACAAACTAACATCAAAAACAGTGTTATTTTCTCTCTCTCTCTCTGTGATTAAAAAAAAAATAATAATAATTTGGTGACAGGAGCTCCCCCCCCTCAGGTAAAACCATGTTTTTTTTTTAATGAAGACGCTTTACTCTTGAACACCAAAGCATTCTTTTTGTTCTGGCATAGGCAGAGCTGTGGCTTGTAAAAAATCTATTCAGAATGTCATCCATTCTGGGTTTTTTTGTTTTTTTTTTTTTGCATAGTATAGACATTTAAGGAAAATATGCCAGACTTCACAGATGAAACAAATACATTTAGGAAGCAACAGAATACTCTCTGTTTCCTGGACTGCAAACTCTAATTTTTGCCTCCTCTGTCTTTAATGTAGCACCATATCCTACATCTCAGGTATCACACGTTGCCTAATGGTGTGTCTCGAGCTGGGAAAAGTGTAGGTATTACTTAGTTCTCTGTATGGTTAACCTGGTGGTTTTCATATAACTCTCCAAATTCTTCTGGCTAAAAAAACAGGGTTATGTTCTATCTTTACCTGAACATACCTTCTGTTATGTTCCCTAGATATCAAGGGAGATTTCTGTTATGTTTCCCAGTTTCATGTTTTTCTACTGTCTTCTGTCCACTCTGTGCAGTTTCCTGCATAAATTTTTTGTAAAAGGCAAGGAATCATTCTGCTAGAGATGCTTCCTTTCTCTCAGTGGCAACTTAGCTGTTGACAAAGTCAATGTTCTTTGAGGAGGAAGGTCTCCATACCTACTACCCTGTAGGAAGAAATAAACATTCTTAGAAGAAATCCCTGGCAGAGGTGATGAAACATGCCCTGGATGGATAAGCTCCTTTGTTCCCAGCCTAAGGAAACCCCATCACTCCTAGTCCCCAGCCCCTGTGGTGACCTAGAAGTGTCTTATCTCAAAATAACTCACAATTAACCTTATTAATCTTCTTTTGCTTCTGCTTGAAATGGTAAAAAGCTCCAAAAATGTGATGGCCTTATATTTTTTGGAAAAAAAAGTCTTCATGATTACTTCCTTTCTCCAATTTACTCGATTTCATGAGTTAACAGTACATAGCTTTAGTTCATAACCTCGAATGACGAATCTGATTCATAAGCAGCAATCTTATCTACTTGCAAAAACAAGTTCAGAAGCAAATTGGTCAGACAAGAATAGAATAATTCATATGTGTATCAAATATACTCAGTCCTGTGGAAACTACTAAGTATCTTTCCATATACAAGAGACAGAACTCTCAATGGAAAGCTAAAACACATTACCAGCTTTTTATGTGCTCTCCAAGATCCCTGAAGAGGAACATGAATCTGGAGGATCAATATGTTCTTTGATATTCTGTGTGTGCACAAGATCTTTTCTGCCTTGTGCTGGTCAACAAAAAATCTAGATTGCCTTAGTTTCCCTACTGAACCAGCTCCCATAGAGTCACATGCACAGGTGGCAATTTCTGTTGATCAAAGGATATCATGGAGCAAAGTACTGGGGAGTTACATGTTACTAGACTGTGTATGTTACTATACAGCTTTCCAGCGTAGGTTGTTTGGGTTTTTTTATGTTCGCCCTCATTAGAAATCACTCTCAGTGCAAGACAAATAAAGTCAAAGTAAGGAAAAATACTTATTTATCCAATTCAAAGCAAGCAAAACAGTCACAGAGATTTATAAGATATGGCTGACAAAAAAGAAAGGAAACTTTCTCTAAAATCAAATCCAAAAAAGCCCACCGCTCTCCTTCTCTCTCCCTGTCTCACATAGTATCTAGATGCCAAACAAGATCTAAACCACACCTGATCTGTATGGCCAGGGTCTCAGAGCTGGTGTACCCTCTCCATCCCAAATACATATTTACAGGAGGGAAACTGCAGCTAAGGAAGCAGGCTGAATTATGAAATCATAGAATCATTTAGGTTGGAAAAGACCTTTAAGATAATCAAGTCTAACTGTTAAACTACCAAGTTTAACAGTCCACCAATAAACAATATCCTTATAACCCTTGTACTCCTTGTTGGGAGTTTTTCATGAAGGTCCATTCAAATTCATTTCCCCTCCCTCACTCAGTGTCCTCTCCCTGTACTATTAACTGGCCTAACTTCTTCAAATGCAAATGACCTTTCAAAAGGCCAGGTGCAGACATCCCTTATCCTTTACTGAGCTATCAGTAAATCATTAATCCACAGAGAAGCAAAACACTCCCACTTAACACAACAAATCTCAGCATGAGGCTTTTCCAGGCTCCAAATTTCCTATTTCAAATCAATATATACATTGAAAACCACAGCTGACACAAACATTTACATGTCATCTGTGGTTTTGGGATAGAGTTCATGAGATGACTGATGGACCCCAGCTTCTCCCAGAGTTTTACCATGAGCCTGATGTGACATGGCTGCTGGGACTGGAGCAAGAGCAGAAAGAGGGCCTGTTGTCAGGTGTGAGAAGGAGAAGAGGATCACTCTTTAGAGTTTTAGACCACTAGAATCTGTGGCATCTGTGACAACGGGTCTGAATAGATGCATTCTTCCACCAGATTCTGCTATATATTCCTTAGGACAACATAAAAAAAGGAGGAAAAGCCACAAGAGAATGCAAGCCTAAGATTTTAAATTTCATCATCTCCAAGTCACCTTATCAAAAGCACCAGAGACAGACAGACAGGCTGCTGACTTGTAGGTGGCATCTGGGACAGGCTGAGAACACAGCTTCTGCGAGACACTGAATGAGGAGCAGGTGTCCCGAGTATCAAAAATAAACCTCCACTGCACTGTGCCCCCAAGCAGCTCCACAGCCTCCACACATCACCCGGCCCCACTCCTGCCATCAGTCATCTGAAATCAACTCCTGTGCACGAGGGTGCTGAACATGGAACAGCCAGCACTGAGTCACTCTCTTTGGGGCTGCCCCCTCAGATAAAAAACATTTTGGTTATCGATCTAAAGATTCATGACTCACAGGCTCAATAGAACTTGGGTTTAAAAGACTGTTTTCTTCTTGGAAGTGACACACATGGCCTCCACAGTGCAGCAGTCCTCCTCTGTGACACCTGCTGCCTTGGAAGAAACACCACAGGGAGATGAAGAGATGCCCAAAAATTAAGTGGCAGGGGAAGTGGGCTGTACAGCTCTCACTCCATCCATCCACCCTTCTCCAGCTCCCAAGGCTTAGATGAGGCAACATCATCCATGCTGTGGTGTGTCACAGAGAATTATCATAATGTCTCTTCTTGCTTTGGAGCAGATGAATCTGAGATCCTCAGGAACATAGGGGACCATTCACTATGTGAAGCTCTGCCTAATCAAAGAGCTTTCGAGGAAAAGAAGAACTCAAGTCAAACTCTTTATGCCTAAAAAATGTTCCGTTGACCTAAAGAAGTATTTTCCAGAGCCACAGGAATATTTAGGGTCTAAACTTCATGGATCTCATCAAATTCATAAGTGGAAGCAGTATCAGCTGCAGGTGACCTTTTATGGTGCTCAGTAATTCACAGAAAATACAAAAGCATACTTCCAGTGTACTCTAGTATACTTTCCTTGACTAGGGAAATTCATTTTGGATGTGTGATGTCTCTTTGAATTAATTGGCACCAGTTTTGCAATCAAGCACTGTTGAGCCAACAGGAAGGCAAGGACTTATGGTATTTTAGTGTGGAATATACACAAAAAACATAAAATTGGCCCACTATGCTATAAAAGACCACAGTACATTCATTCATTCACACAAAAATTAAGTACATAATCACATGATGAGCAAAAGACTTCATATGATGGTATACAAATTTAAAACACATACAACTCTATTTAAATAAACTGCACACTGTGCTAGATTCCAAAAAAGATGAAGTTCCAGTAATTGTCACTTTCAGTTTTATATAATTTTCCAAATAAAAATGTGAGACTTGCCATTAACTTGTAGTGACAATGCGCGTACAGTACACACATTTGTCAATTTCATTAACCTTCCAAATTAGGTATTCACAGGGAGCTAATGGCAGCATAACACATCATTACTATATTCAATGCAATTTCATGGATATTATGTATTGGGAGAAATTTTAGGCTCTCTTGTCCTTACAGCTGTTACAAAATATTATACTTTGCAAATAACCCATTAGGGATCGGCAAACGCTAAATAGCAGAATCTGAATAGCATGAATTATGTTCCCCTCTCCCGCCTCTCCTCATCAGGAACAGGGTGCCTCTATTTGTAACATATTTGGCCATAAGTAAGGAATACAAATAACCTGCCTGGACTTTCTGCCCTCCTCACCATTGCTATTACAGCCTCCACAGCTATGATCAGGATCCATGAGCTCTGGACTGAATTTACCAATTAACTTCCTTTATGACCTTGGGCAAATCACTTAATATTTTGCATCTACAACAATCCCTTGCTTCACAGGACACAGTGCAGATAAAATCTATTATGGATTATGAGGGTGTGAAATACCAGTAGAAGAGTTACTGTCCTCCTTGTAACTCCTAAGGAATTTTTTTTAAAGAAAGAAAAGGTTTATTACAATGAGAATAGGATGTCCTCCAGCTGGGAATGAGAATGGGTATGAGAAGAAAAGTCAAATGTAGGAAGGAGAATAAAACAAAAAATACTTTGAATTATCTAAAGGTCCTTCTGGTGATGAATTGGTGGAAGGCAGAAGAGATGCAAAGTGAAAGGATCTTAAGTAAAGATTCTTAAGAAGTCAGCATGTAGGAAAAAGTTATTTTGTGACACACAAAACCGTGATGGGTTATATTGTAGACCTCAGAATATAATATGTTCTTACCCGCAGTAAAGAAATATGAAAGTAGAAGATTGTCCTGTAAAACCAGAAAAAGAAGGGAAGTAAGTGACAGAAATCAGACTTTCCAGTTTTGATGGACATCTAAGAGTTTGTTGGGTTTTTTTTTTTTCTGCACCACTTTGAAGTCCTCAAATCAGTCATCTGTGAGTCAAGTGAGCCAGCTGACCCTCATGCAGATGGCTCTAGCATCAGCAGAGAATCCTTAACTCCAACATCATCAAAGATGTTTGCATCTCCATTGAGTTAGAAAAAAAAATTGAAAACAAGGCACACTAAATTCTCAGTCTTTTTTCCTTCTAATCAGCAATAAAATGTTTAAAAAATAAAAGCTTTAGCTTGCAAATTATGGCAAAGTAAACACACACCCATTTGGGATATAGAAAAAGCAACAAATTCCCATGCAAACCATTCCCTGCAGAAATGGTCAAGGTTACCTAAAGCAATTTTAATTGAGCTTTGCCTTTCCATGTCCTAAGCAGAGCTCAGTATAGTATCTGTTCACCTTGTCAAACATAACTAAAGCTAAATGCCTCTGCAGTTACCAAAAAACCAAAGTTTTCTGTAGGTGGCGGCATGGTCAGCAGTGCTAGCAGCATCCCTTCCTCATTGTTTCCAACCTAGTTGGCTACGCAGCATCTCACAATATCTGAGCTCCTCTATTCATGGGAAATGCTTTGGATGGTCCAGCTTCACAACAGCCAGCTCGTGTTAATTTGAATCACTTTGGTTTGCTTTTCTCACTGTTGCTCTCACTGCCAAGGGCTGTCAAAACACATTGTCCTGCTTTCAGAAAAGAGCCACATACTGTGTCATGGAGAGATACAAAACACAGCTGATAAAACTACACAGAAGAGTTCAGCGGTCTTCGTAGTCTATGAATTTGAATAGAATTCTCCTATATAAAAGAAGCACTTTTTGCATTAAGTTAATTTGTGTTTTTTCCCCTCCATATGGAGCACCTGCTTCACTTTGCCACTTCATTCTGTATTAAGCTTTTTTCTTTTAGCTCCATTTTTTATTTTGGAGATTTGGCATCATCTAGACTACCAGAAATGTGAGCTTTTAGCCATCATCCCTTCAGAAGAGTTGAGATACACATCCAACCAGTTTAAAAAGTTATACAGGGGTAGCCTTTTTTTTTTTTTTTTTTTTTTTTTTTTTTTTTTTTTTTTTTTTTTTTTGCTCTGAGCCCATTATAACATACAGATAAACATAGAACAAATGGGTGACCATCTCAAACCATGTGTCGAAGAAAAAAAAGGTAAATGTTCCAGCCTCTTTAAATTCTAGTCAGCACAAAACTGCCAAAAAAAAAAAAAAAAAAAAAAAAAAAAAGGAGAGAGAGAGAGAAACATCTTTTCTCATAGTTGCAGACTTAGCAGAGACAGGAAAAGAGCAATCTTTGACACAGCAGAGAGGGAATATTTTAATAAGGTTTTGTGCCAGTTTGGCTTGTTATTCACTTACATAAAGTTTCCCAGTGTCCTTTAAATTAAAAATAAAGAAACAAATAGATAAACAAAAAAAAGTTTGAGCCGGACAGGAGTGCCAGCAAATGTTACAAACCAGTGGATAGTGGGTGGGTGGTGTGAAAACGTTTCATAACAGCTAACAGCAACCCTGTTGTGAACCAAACAGCTGTGCAGAGGACACAGGTGTGCTCACACAACAAGGGCCATTCATGCCTTCCCACAGGGCGCTGGCCAGGTTTGCTGAGCCACAGCTGACCACATAAAGCATCAGGGATGGAAAAGGCTGAGAGTGAAATGTCCACTAAAAATGTAAACACCAGACACCATACAGGCACATGCACACACACACACACACAGACAGAACTTCAGCACTTTTTGCTGGCTACTGAAATTAAAAGAGGTAAGGAAAGTCTATTCTATGTGGGAAGCAGAGAATGTGATGACACAGAAGGTTAACAGAAACATTATATGCTGGAAAAAATAGGCAAGTAGGAAAGTACTGGCACAAGCCAAGATGTTAGTATTTAATTGACCCTGTTATTTCAATAAATCCTTCCAACAATGTATCCAAGGCATTTGTAATTAAAGAAATTTAGAAAATATTCCAAATAATGTTAGTGGAAGGGTTATAGATCCTCCTTTCTTATAAAGAACCTCCAAGAGAGAAGATAAATTGTCGGAAAGCAAAATAATATGGTTTAAAATTAAAATAATTTGCTTTTCGTACTCTCTGAATAAAGTGTTTTTGCAGCTTTTCTTCCACAAATATCAGTGCAGTAAAAGGTTGTGGGGAGAGCTGGGCTTTCTTTCCTTTTTTTTTTTTTTTAAACAGATTCTTGTAAGATGGTTTAAGAAACAACTGATATAAAAGAGGAAATGACAATTAGAAACCACTGAATTCTAATTCTGGATATAGAAATCCTGCTATGGGCATTTCAATTGAACACACAAGCAAATATTATGATTTAATTGCAAAAGGTAGACTTCCTTTGTGGAAAAGCAAAGGACTATCTGCCTGAGTAGATCTTCTCCATCTATTGTACCTATTATCAAAAGGCAATTATTTGTTAAAAACACAGTCTCCAGACACAATATTTGTATCCAGATGTGCTGGTATGCATCAGGAATGAATGCTTTTGTAGATATATAAAATCTACCTTTAAAAAAAAAAAAAAAAAAGACATGGAAAGAAAGTACAATGCAGCCTAACCATGATGCCAACCAGTATCTCTATATTTAAAATTCTCACCAGCCAGTCCAAGGTGAAATCCCACATGGGACCATCATTAGAACAGCAAAGCTTTGCCTGATTCCTACCAGTACTCCTGGATTCATTTCTGCTTTCAAACCAGAGCACAAACTATCAAGACTGAACAAGGTTGCCACGCCAGCTACGAAAACAAGTGATAAAGTAACCCAATGGACCTAGAAAATCTTCCAGTTCTCCAAGTAGACTTTTGCACAAAGCGCAGAACCCTCGTTTCTCTCTCTCATCCGAAAGCCCAGTTGCAAAGGCGTTTAAATATTGAACCAAATATCTTCTTCCTAGCAGATGTAGGCCTGGGTGCAACAGTTAGAACTGCGGAACAGTGGTGGTAAAGATACCTTCAGTGAGTGGCTGCAGGCAGATGGTGACCTAGATGTGTATCTGTCCAACGTTCGGAGTGTGGCTGTTCCACTGCTATTAGCAGCAGCTAGTGGTCAGCCTCCCTGAACCACACTTCAGAAAATAGCATGCACAAGCCCTGCTGTTTACCCGTTATGGCTACTATCTGGGGTAAACTGAACATCCTCTCTCACCAACTACAAAGCTCTACAAAAATGCTTTTACTGCATTGTTTTCATTGCTTGCTTCTAATACGGCCCCAGCTGTCACAGGAAAAATAAGTCCTGAGATCAAGCAAGATCAACAATTTGCATGTTCATTTTTGATGCCGCTTGAAAATCTGATAAAAACCCAGTGTTTCTGACCATTAAAGCACTTGCAATTGAAAAGTGGCCTGCAGGTCTTAGCGAACACAGGCAGCTGTGCTCCAGAAGGACATGCATTTCTCATTAGTCACAATTCTGCCCTCATGAGAAGGAGCCATCTCAGGGAACCAGAGCATAGTTCAACCTCTACGTCCATTCAGTCCCAGGACTCTCTCATGAGCTGGTGAAAAGGGTGTGGAGTGACTGGTCACCCAGATCTTGGCTCAGCTCCCCAGTTTTTTACTTACAATCAAAGAAACAGTGGTCATATTCAACTGAAGGAGTTTGTTTGGTTTCCTCTCACTCTTACTCAGGCAAAAATAGTGTAAAGATTGGCTAGCAGCTTGAAATTATGAACATTTCATTTGTCACAGCTTCCTTAGAAGCAATTTACACTTGCCTCAAAACATTGAGCAAACCTGAAGCACAAGCTCACAAAATTCTCAAGTTCCTTTTTGGGATTTCCCTGTAGCCAACAAACCCAGCTTCTTTCCAAAGGCACCAGAATTTAATGTCTTTCAACAGAATGTTAACAGCACTGCTGTTAATCATTGTCCTGTATTTAAGGAATCAGTCAGGAAACTACAGGACTATTGGACCTTCCTTGAGAAAGATTTCTAAAAGTAAGAAGACCTGAGGATCTGGCCCATCTTTTTTGTGAAAAACTGTTCAAGGTGTGGTGTTGACTCTCCATTTAAAAACTTCCTTTGGGTTTACATTAACTGTGCTTGTGCAAGAACATGACCAATTTCAGCCTAAGTAGATCTAACATCTGTAAAGGGAAACCTTAACGTTGACATTCTCATCTTATACCTTCCAATCAGTCTTACAAAAACCCTATTTTTGTGCTTTTCCATGTGGAAATGAGTGACTTGCTGTTCTTTTGTGTGATAATTTAGCTAAGCAACAATTATTATTTTGTGTCCTCAGCTGTGGAAGGGACAAAGTTGAGTTACTTCAGTTCATTCCCTTTTCTTTCTCTCTTTGATTTTATAAATTATGTGTTATTTATAAGCATTTTGCAACAGGAAATAAATCAAACTCATCTGACTATTCAACTCACCTAAATATTGCTACAAAAATTCAATTTCTAATCTCAGGCACAGATAGAACTTTGCATTCATATTGTTTCTTCAAAATGGTTTTATCTAAATGATCCAAATGCAGACAAATTTCTGCCCCTCAGCTTTTTACAGGGATGCATACACCCAGGACAAGGGCAAGAAAAGAACAGAACTCCTGCAGTAGAAAGAGAGACAGTCTGTGAAAAGAAAATCTTCAGTCCTCACTCATGAGATCCCTTTATTCCAGAACTGTGATTTTATAAAGTCTTTTTGAGAAAGTCACTTGATAAATTAAATAATGGATTAATACAAACTATATTAAGTTATCTTTATAACAACAGGATAGTACATTAGCAAGTCACATATATTATCTTCTCACTATTTATTACAGTTGTGAGCCCAGTAGCACTAGCATAGCTAATGCCATTGCAAAAATTCACAGCCCAAGGAAACCTTCCACGTACAAATCATTCTAATCATTTCTTAGAAGCAGATTACCTTCAAATGAGAAAATGTGAAGAAATAGCACCAACTGCAGCAAACAAAAAACCCACTAGTTATTTTAAAAAAATTGCACACAGCAATGCTGCCAAGATGCCACAGTGTCTCCATCACAGCCGGAGGTGGATGGCTTCTGTAGGCTTGGGCAATTCACATTTCAGATTCTTTTCCCACTGCCCACATGTTCAATTTTACTCAACAGCAAGCCCTATTTGTCCCTTATTTACCTTCTAAAGCAAAGCCCACATTGGTGGGAATGAACACCGAAGTGACACTTAGAAAAAGCAACATCATTTGAACAGCTGTAGACAGTCTGTTATTTATCAGAAATTTTAACAAAGGCCAAAGGAAAAAAGCAGCAGTTCAGCAGAGAGCGAGTCCTGCCCTAGCACAGCTGTTACACAAGATGGGAAAATTTCAAAATGAGAAAGTAAACACCACTCTATATTCTAGCAAAGAGGGAAGAGATTTTTCTTCCCAATCCTTGGAAATGGCAAACTTAACATTAATGAAATGCAAACATCTCCCTCATCCCTTGAATGTAAAAGCTGGGATCCAGTTGTGATGCCTCCCTCATGTATCATTTTGCCCACACTACTGACAGGGCAAAAAGCTATTAGGTGCTGGGCCAGACCCCCAGCAGCAGTAAACCAGGACTGCTTTATTGGTGTTCATGTCCACTGGTCTGATGGTTTTGCTGGACAGACACAGAGACCCCAGCCAGCCTCACTTCAATGGCTCACTTCCTGGTGTGCTGCAAATACATACCCATGGGGGAAAACTCTTCCTCCAGTAAAAAGATTTGTTAAGAACATTGCAGAGAGATCCTTTAAAAGGTTTTCTCAACAAGTTTCTTCTTGAGGGTGGGAACCAATGCTCCCATGATACCAGTATTTGGAATTCAAAACTGTCCCCACTCTGCATCTGGAGCCAAATTTCCAGCAGCTCTAGCATGAAACAGTTTGATTCAGCTGCTCTGCCATTTAGAGATCCTCATTACTCAGTGCTGCACATTTACTACTAAGATGGCAGCAAAAAAAAATCCAAAAGGTCCAATCGAATGAAGGGGCTACCTAAAAGAAACCCTCTCCACAATAAGAAAATGCAAGTCAAGCACAGCTTTGCACCAAGTAACACAGAGACCTGCACTGATGGAGCCAGAGACACAAAGAAAAGCCTTATGTCAAGCAGAAAAGAAGCCCAAGCTCCCTGTCAGGTACAGCTGATTTTCCAGCAAGAGTGGTGCTGGCCACCCACACAGTGCACAGGGTTCCACACATCTCCAAAGGGATCATGGAGGCAAACAGTCAAGTACCACAGGAGATAATGAGATATATTACCATGATGGTATTTCTTTGTTTAATTGTAGTATTGGGAATTTTCTTCTCTTCCCATTGTTATGTCTGGGACAATGTGGGAAACATGGTATGGATATCTGAGCATCTACAAGAGCAGCTGTGTTGTACAGAGGCTTATGCCCCACAAGGCTGTGAGAGCAGAAACCAGGCACCAAGCAACACCGGTTCTAGATGATTTCTAAGCACCACTGATAACCTTCAAATATTTTGCTTACAAAACAGAAGAAAAAGGCAGAGCACCACAGGAAAAACTGTAACTCAGTTTGAGGATATCAAGGAGATATTGGATGCAGGCTTGGGCTTAAACCTTAATCCTCTACCTCACATTTGAATGCCTGAGTCACTGGTTCAGAGGTATTCTGGACTAACATCTATCCATCTCCCTTGTTGGATTAACTTCATTTTGTGTAAACACTCAATTAATTAACTGGACTGGAAATCATCACCTTCCCCCTGCCATGGAGGTTTAGCTATACAAAGTCCATCTTTTCCACCTTGATTAAAGTTAAATTTATTTGTACAAAAAAGAACAACTTCCATTTGGGAAAACAAGAGGCCCGTGGCAAAATAGTTCCTATTTTGGGATCCCTTCGGAGAACTGCATTGCTCACCCTACCTCTAACCACTGGGCTGCTGGTTAGTCTGGGGTACAGGCTGGGGTAGGTGACCAGAAACTCTTTGCTAGTGTCATCACAGTTAATGCATCCCAGGGCTGCAGCAACCTGACATTTGTCAATGAAAATCTGTTCGGTCCCAATTTTTTTCAACCATCTTTCCCCTTGCCTCCATTCTACATCTATATCCCCTGTTTATTCAGCAAGCAACAATCTGCTGCAGTGCACTGAATGCTCTGTGCCTTATACCATACCCCAAAGGTCCAAAGCAATACGCCAAAGAAATAACACTCTAGCTGTGTTTCTGAATTTTAGCTTAGTTATAACACCATGGGCAACAAAAAAAGCTTAAGGTTCCAGTTAGTAATAGAAATTTTATTAACTTCTGAAAGCAGAATTTTTAATCATTTGCTTGCAATATTTTCCTTTTTTAAAACAAATATACACATTTCTAGGAATTGCTGACTACTGTGCCTATAAAATGGAGCCCAGTTTTGCTGTGTCTAGGGAAGGATAAGGAAAACATGATGCACAAACCAGGATAGCTGTAAAGAAAATATTGGCTGGAAAGTCTGTGCTCCTGAAGACAACCAAGGATAACATTTAACTGAAACTAGTTTTGACCTCCAGCTGTCAGTAGTTCCCTTAAGCACCAGAGCCTCTGAGTCTGCAAATAAAAACCTGATTCATTTAAATGCATGTACTAAACAAGTATATGAATCCATCAAGGTGGTGTTTCGTATTGTTTTGTTTTCAGAAAACTGACCCTTCAAATACTGATTTCCAAAACTGCAAATTCTGTTCTCATATGCATGCAAATTTATTATATAATGCATGATTTTACATTTTGTTTCAAATCCTGTGTAAAATCTATTTCTTATTAGGAGAGAAGGATTAGTGTATACACATTAGCCAGGTGGTTACAGAACTTGCTGGTATGAAATATGATAGGCTAAACCCCATTTATACTAATTACATCCACAGCAGCACTTCCACATACAGCCTCCAATCTGTTTCAGCTTCAAGCACACCAGATCAAAGTTAGCTTAGGACATCGAGGTCTTTATCTGGAATAAGGTAAAACCTTTTTGGTTTATTTTTTCTAATCAGCTGCTCACTAGAGGCTCAACATGTATTTTCATGTTCACAAATCATGCCAATTGATATACACAAGGTGTAAAACAGAATAGAGGAAAGCAAAGACAGCAAGCCTCCCACCACTGGTTTATCAGCATATAAAATTAGATATTAATGTAATTTAAAAAAAAATACCTAATGACCTCAAATATAACAGTCTTCAGTGATAGTTGATATATTATTTATTTCTGAACAAATTTCAGTCAACAGAATATATTGCCTGTTTCTCTACTAAAGTAACTTCTAGGTTCTCTTTTTAAAGCATTCTCTTATCACTGGTAGGTAATGCCATACACATAGTACTTCATATGCTTCCTTCAGCAGAAAAGCTATGTGTATCTCTTCACCTTCATACAAAATATTGACATAGTTCAAGAATCTGTTATTATTATTTTATAGGATTTAAAAGAGAATATAAAAAAGGTGCCTCCTTTTAGAAACCTAAAATCTTCATTTTCGCTAAGGTATAGCTAGGGACAATGAGAAGAAGAGACGAGACAAGAGAGAAAAGCAAGGCTATAGAAACACTTTCACAAGTCAGACAGTTTGGGAAAAAGAAAAAAAAATCCCATTGACACACTTAGGCTAAATCGATAAATAGTAGAGGGCATAGAGGTTCTGAGCCAAATCCTACCTAAGGGAGCAAAAAGATATTGTAATGGCTACAGTGGCATTTTGGATCAGACTAAAATTTTTACCTAATTTAAGCTAAGGCTGTAAAGCACTTTAACTCACCCTGTTAAACTCAGTCAACCTTATATTCTGCGAAGGTCTGATGAATGTCTTCAGATAAGCTATTCTGTGAATAAGGTGAGTTTCGGGAAGACATTTAAATTGATAGCAAAAGGTTTTCCTCAGACTACTTCATTCATGTGAAACCTCTGAGCTGTACATCAGCTGCAGGCTGAGACTGCACACTGTGTGAGTGCCTTGCTCCTGTACTGTCCACAAGCATCTCCTGTCAGCCTCTGTCAAAAACAGGACACCAAACTGGTAAACTGGTGGGCCTCTGGCCAAAATAGCCCTTTAATGTTCTTATGCACTATACAGAAAATCAGACAGGCATCTTTGCAAAACTTCTTCCCCCCCCCCATCCTCCCTCCCACTCCATCACAGTTATAGCATTCGCGGTCATCATGACACAGATCTGTTTAAAACTTTTTCATTTTAAATCACTGTCAAATTAAAATCAGACTCACAGGATTGGTTATATCTGAGTGCAACAAGCAAGTGGCTTAGGCTTATTTCTTCTATTAACAGAGCAGTGTAGTCCTGTTTCTGGCTAGCATTTTACCAGAGCAACTTTCAGAAGCATTAGCAGAAGATTACACAGTCCTCCTTGATTATCTCAGACCTTAAATTTATTATGCCCCTATCACACACAGCTATTATAGTCAACTGCAGGTTTGTAATTGCTCTCAGTAGGAGAAGGTTCAAGCCCTTTATTTCTTCCTCAGAAGGATCTTGGGCGTGATCCAATTCAGGACAGGCTCATACTGTTTTCTTCTCTAAAAATCTATTTCCTTATTTTTAGATTAATTCAAGCTACAAGATACCATCTTTCGCTCTGGCCCTTGACCTTCTAGATAACCTTTCTTGATGCCAGAAAATAAATGTATGGGAGGACATAACATTAATTAAAAGTCTGCCTACCTTTGATTTGAGTGTCCAAAAAAAAAAAAATCACTAAAGAAAAAAAATCTTGAATATAGTTCATGATAGAGACAGCAAGTAAAATCGAATTGTAGCTCTGAGCCGGTATTAACAACATAAGCATACTTTCCTCTGATGGAGATGCAGTCACTTAGTTACATGATCAATTGAACTCAGGGTTCAAATCCTTGCCTGCATTTACCCCAGCATCCCCCTTCAGTTCTGCCAGCCAGCTCAGAAGAGCTACTGCCTCAAGGGAGGCCTTTCTGTGGGGACCCTTCACTTGAAGGTTGTATGAAAAGCACAAAACATTCCTACACGTGTACACGTGTCACCTGTAATTGTCCTCTGGTGAGTTTGCATCCTACCATTTTCTTAAAGTGCGATTGATTTTTTCTTTCCAGTTAGTTGTCCTCTGTGAAAAGACAAAACTTTGATGTTTATTTTTTCAAGGTACATAATTTTTTATGAATTAATATGCATAAGAAAAAAAAGTAGCTCAAAGAGTTTGTAGAAGAAAACCAAACTAAACAATAGTGTTAGTTGGAGGG
Organism: Florisuga fusca; assembly: GCA_038090715.1. Taxonomy (NCBI): domain Eukaryota; kingdom Metazoa; phylum Chordata; class Aves; order Apodiformes; family Trochilidae; genus Florisuga; species Florisuga fusca. The sequence continues at coordinate 5,017,888 of JAAWXA010000029.1, read as the reverse complement.
GGGAGGGGGAAATCATGTATTTGCTGCTACTTTTATTCTGGCTTCAGGGGGTTCCCAGGAATTCAGGATTTAACGGTAGCTCAACATGGCAAATAGTCAACACATCAGCGTGGTTTTCATACATTACAAATCTGCAAAAGCTGCCACTCCCTGAAGAGGTACTCCCTGCTCAAACTCCTCCCCTTAAGCCTTCTCCACAAAAATTGCTCCTATGGAGGAAAATCAAAAGAGTTCTTTAACAGAAAGAGATCTGCTATAGTGAGGCTGAGAAAGTGATGAACATGGGAAAGATGGCTGATTTAGGAATTTAGTCCCCTAGCATTTGATCTTGTTCATAATCTGCACAGCAAAGTCTACTACTCTACCCAGTTCCCACTATTGAATTAAAACAAGAAAAAGACTAAAACCAGCTTACAATATTTGCCAACTCCAGCTGCTGGTTTTGTCTTCTGTTTAAATACTATTAATTTCTCCTTTACTACACTCTCAGCAGAAAACAATTGATTATAACACTTAAGATTTGGGACCAATTCTATAGGTAGAAATCTTTCAAAGCTGAAGGCTGTTGGATAAGATGTTCTCATTTAACAATATTCATGTATGTTCATGTATGTCTTTTTTTATAAAGCAACTACCAAAGTTAAACTGCAAGATTAATATTTAAAAAGTGTCATTTTAATTGGTGAAATAAAATGTCAGTCAAAAGCCTGCTGTGTGATAAACAGTACTATTGAGCAAAGTCCATATTCTTTGGATGGATAACTGTTTACTTTCATAATTATTTCACTGATGTGTCATTTTAGCACCAAATTTCCTGTTTTAGATACTTCTTATAGATTTAATTTCAGTACGTGTAATATATGTTAACCTTATGTTATCAGAACATACTGTCAATTTTAACTAAAATGTAATACTTTTCTAGGTCAAAAAAATACAGGTGTCTTTAAAAACCTTTATAATGTAAGCGCTATATTACAATGTTTTGTTTTATATGTATGGAAACACAGGTTTTTCTATTTAAGTACTTCTACTTTAGTGAGGTACCTAAATCTGGACAATTTATATGCTGAATTGCCAAAGAGGGTCTGGGAAGGCAAAAGCCCACCAGTGATGCCATGGCATGACTCTAAAGTGAAGATGTTTGTGAAAAAGCTTTTGTTGAGCCGAAGAGATTTCATGAGACTTCAGCAGAGTGTTGCACTATTATGGCAGAACTACTGGGGCAGCTCACTGTCTACCCCACACATTCTTATTTCTGGTGGATAAAAAAGTTTGAAAATAAAGACTATTTACATTACCAATACAAAATCTATAATCCCCAGCAATTTAGGGATTTTTCCTTGGTTCCTATAACAGCCTTATCACACCTCTTAAGAACTGTCATAATAAGGAAATAGTAACAGCATTGATGTACTTAAAACTTTGCTACTGAGAGCAGTCCATTTTACAAATTGCTAGTTAGTCATATTAAAGTCTTTATGACTACACATTTCCTCTGGAATAAATAAATAAAATAACAACAGCTTTGATTTTTTTCATTTTTAATCTTCTGGAACTTGATTTAAAATATGGAACCTGGATATCGCCCAAAATTGTGATATCCTTATAAAAAGGCAGGCTGGTCAAATTTGTTAGCATGAAGCATAGACATCCAGGCTTTAAAGACCCATGTGCTATGAGAGTCTCACATTGACATGGCTTTAAAGGTCACATACATACTCTGCCTCAATTGAACCCCAAGGGATGCTGTGGCTAAGCGCACAAGATGTTCAGATACTACAATTAGGTTTAAATGGGCATATGGCAGAAGAAATCTGTTCCCATAGGAGGAGAAAAAGGAAAAGTAATATCACAAGCGAAATTAAGAAAAATCAGGATGACAGCACATTACTAAACTAATAGAAAGGGTGATACAAAAGGGAGGAGGTTGAGGAGCAGGGAGACCCTTGAAACTAAGAAGCCAATTCTGAGAGCAAGGTGATGCGTCGTTCAGTGTTTGTGCTGACCTTCAGCTAGAGAAAAATGTCATTCCTTTTGATTCATTTGGATTTTGGCACTCTTCACATTTATCTAATGTTTTCAGTACAAGGCAACTAATCTCAAAAAGAAAAAGAAAGCAAACAAACAAAAAAAAGAGCTTGGTTTGAAAGCTTAATAAATGTGGGACTTCACATGGGACAAAGAAGTGAACAAAGAATGAGATTTTTTTTCCCTTCTGTTCAGAGAGAGGTTGTCTTCATACACTGGTCATACACCTTGCAACCTCTTGTATGCTGCTGTCTCTAACTGCCAGGCCTAGTTTACAGAGGAGAGGTTAACTTGCCAACAGGTTTGGACCAAATCTGTGTAAGATACTTTCCTATTTGGTTGTCCTTTCCTTGGGCTAGAAAGACAGAAATCATGCTCAGAAAAAATGAACGTTTTGTGCAAGTTTTCCTTCTGCTATGTCTGAGCTCAGGTCTAAAAGTAAAGCTACAGAAAAGCTCATTTGTTTTCCAAAATACATTTTGGGAGAGCTCTTAGCTCTGCAGCATCAATGAAAGTGTAAGCAGCAGGTCTGTGACCTCCTCTTTGCTCTCTGCACAGGAGTGTGATTTGTCTCACTTAGAAATAACTTAGAGGAAAATTTTAAATATTATTTATTTTAAAGAAATTTTTCTTCATACCTTTACCATCACTTACATGTTTAAAAATCCACAAAGCATGAAAAAAATCCCAAGAACTCCCACCCAAAAACTCCTAAGATCTACCTAGTGCTGTCTCCATCCACCCAGAACAATATAATGTTGGGGAAGATTTTTTTTTTTCCATACAGACATACGACAAACAATAAAAAAATCCTCTTCTGAGATCTCCTCTATTGTATTTAAACAAGGTAGGGAGTATTTGGTAGCCCCCACTAGGCTGGGAACAGGATGCTTCTGGACCTGAATACAGCATGGGAGGAAGAGAGTCCAAAAGAGGCACCACCAGGTGACTGAAGGAGAGAGGCAAAACCCTCCACCCCCTCCCAGACCTGCCCCCCTGTTCAAACTGTGTCTTAGATGTGGACTCAGTCCAAAGCACAGTGTAGATTGCAAGTGCCTTTGCAGTGTCTGGGAAAGACTGGATTGGGTCCTTCCTTCCAAGTTTCAAATTTTTGTGGTTCATTTGTTTGCTTTGTTTTCCTTAACAGTACATTCTAACAATATTATTTTAATTAAAGTCATATCTATATACAACTTTGACTGCATCTTAATGAAGGCTTTTTTGTTGGTAGTTCGGAGTTTGATTTTTTTTTTTGTCTTGTATTTTTAATTTATACTTAAAATATCTAATTACCAAGGAAAATATAATGAAATCCACTAAATGTGAAACAACAAACAGCAATTCCAATTAGCAAGGGGACTGATAAAAGAATTTACATTTCCAAAGCTGTATCCAGATACTTTTTCTTATTATGTTACCTGCTATTCATTTCATGCTATCAAAGTTCTTTTGCACAACAGAGAAGCATTTATAAATTCTAGCCATGATTCTTCCCCCAGATAAGCAGCACTGAGGGGGAAGGAAGGAGTAGGCAGCAACAAGAGAAGAAACCTGGGAAGTTTCAATGAGAGTTGAAAGAGAAGAAAACAGGAGGAGGAAGGAGAAAACAAGAAACAATTTTTGCACCTTTCCATTTTCCTGCCTGCCTAAATCCCATACACAGGTTTATCCACTGGAGCACTCAGATGCATCACATACTTTTGTAAATGTTGAGTGTAGAGACAGCAGAAAATTGTGACAGTAAAAACAGGTCCTAAAAGTCCTGTAAAAAACTTCACCTCCACATAGGAAAAATCATGCCAGAAGACATCTGAATATTGCTGCTTTCATTGATCTTGCTCCCAAGAAGACTAATCACCTACCACAATGTCACTTTCCATCACTCTTCTGAGAAGATGCATCACATCTTTTTTTACAGACTTTTTTTAATTACCTAGCATGTCTCCCACAAGTGAAGGATCTATTACATGCAAAATAGCAAAGTAGCAGCGCCGTCACCATCACTGCATTCAGGCAGACTCTGAAATTATTAGTCAAACATAATTTTTTCCAAGAGTGAATTGCATGCTATTGAATTGAATAGAAAAAAAAAATTCTCTTTCCCACATAAGAATGGCAATTTAACAGAATTTACGTGGGAAACAACAGTTGTAATGACAATATTTGAATGCTTATCACATTAAAACCCCTGTTTCAAAACTCAGTTCTATGGTAAGTTTTAGCTGTGTCAGACAAAATTTTCATCTGATATAAAATCAGACAGAGATTTTTTCATGTTTCACCTTTCAACCATAAGAGCCCAAGTAAAAAAAAAAAAAAAAAAAATTCCATTTCTAAACTTATACAAGAAAATCAAAACATTTTTTTCAAAGAAATTAAAAGAATAGGATTTTGGAGGACTGTTCATTTTTAATGAACTGTCCTTGTGGGAAACTCTCTTCTTTTTGCCACTCCATTCTGGTTTTGGCCTCTTCTTCCTTTCCCTGGCTCTGGCTGGAGCAGTGGCAGTCGGGACAGCACAAAGGGCAGTGGTGAGGTTTGTGCCCAGCTCCCTACAAGGCAACCCTTCCCCTTGACACTGGGGTGGCTGGGAGGTGGGAAGGAAAGAGGGATCCAAACTCACCCATTTCAGGTACACTGATCATGTGCCTTGAAAGCATGACATCTGGCAAAGGTGTAAGCAACCCAGCACCTCTCTGCCAGGGTCCTTTTTGTGGAAGCTTCAGCATGTGAGCGGAAGGGATGCAGGGGGGAAAAAAGGGGGCAGAAATGCAGAGCAATTCTGCTTCCTGCCCAGAAACCCTTGCCTAAGTCCTGGAAACCCTCTTGACAAATATTCTGAATGTCAGCTATAGCTATCAATAACAATATGCATCACCAGCTCTGATGACACTGTCAAAGAAAAACGTGGAACTGATTTTATCCTTTTCGTCAGACCTCTTTGAATCTCAATTGTGATCTGTTTCATCTTTTCTTATTTTATTATTTTTCCTCCTTTGTGATTTCTGCTTCCCATCCCAAAATGCTGGGTAATGCTGCTGTGCACTGGCAGAAAGACATTTTGCTCCCCAGAGTTCCCTATAATTCACTGGTGTGGGAACTGATTCATGTAGCCACATGTAATTTGTACAGCACTTTGGGACCCATCTGGAAGAAAGACACTATAGAACAGTCAGATAATTTGCATTATAAAGGTTCTGGTGGCTGTTTCTTGGATTAGACACTTTAGGTTTGTATTATGTTTCTATGTCAGAAGAAATAGGAGCCAAAATGGAGAAAAAAGTATTTTCCCCGAAGTCAGATATGCACTCCATATATTGCATATTGTATATTCATTAGGATTCTAATTTTCCTTTCTACTTCCAAACACACTTATTTTCCAGATTCCATTTCACTGTTTAAAATCAAACCTATTGGACACTAAAATATAGGTTTTTTGAGTCTAACATAAAAATTGCTCTTCCACAGCAGTAAACCCAACCTCAGAGGCAGTTCCAAGCATCCAGCTTCCCAGAGCATCAGATGAAATAACAGTAGCTCTCTCTGATGGGGGAATCCTCCTTCCACAGAGGGAAACACTCAGCAGTGCCTCCATCAAACCAGTGTTCAGAAAGGTTGCTCTCATGTGTGATGTTGGATTGCCTCTTCAGGCTGAAAAAAGCACCTGGGGAAAAAGGGGGCTGAGGTAAACGTGAAGAATCTTAAGTTTTGAATGAAAGAAACACCATAAGTAAAGAAGGGGTTAATATTAAGAGAAGCATAAGGAAAACCATTTCTGAATCATTTGGCCCAGATGTACAACTGATAAGATTAGCTTCACTGACTTCAAACTCTAATTTACACCAGATTTGGCCAACTTATTTTTACCCCTTATTTTTAAAAATAATGAAATTACACTATCTGTAGTCTTGTCTTCAGCAACAGGTGAGAAGAAAATATTCTGTACCAATTATAAGAATCCACCCTTTTTTAAAATAGCTTTTGGCTTCTCCCAATAGTTTCAAAATGCCCCATAGAGTGTTTTCTTACCCATACTGTAGCACTGACTTCTTCCATACACAATAGGGTTATTCCAGACTTTGTTGGAGTTACTCCAAATGCATTCAAATGACAGTACAATCATTCAGTACCCCTCTGACCAAACTTACATATATATACCATATACATAACATAAGCTTCTTTGCCAGCACAACACTAAACTGTGACATTTTCACGTCATTTCATATAAACAGACTCTGTCCTTTTTTTTACCTGATTTTTTATAGTGAAGAAGCTGTTTAAATCGATACTATGGAGTGGGGGACACAATCAGAGATTACATTTTTATGTACAAAAAGAGCATCCTATATTCTTCAGGACTCTGAAGAAGCCCTGCAGTTTATACAGTTGCAGTGCTAGGACTTGATCTGCTTCCTTATTGCATGATGGTCTAATTATACTGCACTTTCTCCCACTTGGAGATGGACCAAAAGTCCACTGCAGTAACCGCAAACACAGCTTTAGGTCAGGGCCTTATTTCATAAGAAACAGTCTGTCTGCAGTAGGACTAATTGCTGGTGCAAACAGCTATTCAGTGTGGGTACAGATGTCACAATCTGTCCCTAAGTATTTTTAAAGGCATTCTTCTATAACTTATCATGCATGTTTTAAAAAAAAATTGAGTCAAACCTTTAGAAACTATGATGCTGCAGCATACCACAGTAGAGAGCGTGTCAATGTTATCAAATAAAACAAGATAGACATCTGTTATTTAAGTTATTACAAAGCATTTGGTGTCATACTCAATAAATAATACTCCAGGAAGTTTAAATGTAACCCTGATGGACACTTAGGAGAAAAATAATTTTTAAATGAATAGCATATGTGGAGAGTATCTGATGGTTTTCTACTCTGAAAAATGAAAGAAAGCTATTTGTGCCAGAAATTGACACTATTCCTGTTATCCCTGTGCTAGGGTAGCTGTACTCCAATACAGTATACTGTGTGCATAAAATACTCTCACAGTTTAATGTGGGCCAGAAGCGTAGGAGAGGGGAAAAAAAAAAAAAAAAAAAAAAGGGGGGGGGGGAGGAGGGGGAATAGAAAAAAAATGCCACCACTGATGTAGTTAGGAATTCCAGACTGTTGGTTATTACAGTGCCCTTCGTTCACCTGCTACATCCAAATCACAGCACAGTGATTGGTGTTTGCTCTCATAAGCAGGTATTGTGTGAGCAGTGGGCAGCTGGAACCCTCCGAGAATCTTCACTTGTCAGAGATGAATCAATCATCTCAAAAGATGTCAGCATCTGCCCAAACCATTTTATATTAGAATAAATGGCAGATGGTGGTGTTTTTATATTTAATCAGTTCCACCAAATGCAGTTTCATCTCTTATAAAACTAAACCATCTGCAGTGTGTAGGTGTACAAATCTAACTAAATGCCCACTGCAGAGCCTTTCCTCTTAAAGGTAAACTGTACATGTTTAACACTTTTGGATGCTAACATCAATAAATTTCAAAGGCTTTAACAAACTGCTCTGTTTTTATGAATACTTTTGTTTATATTTTAGATATTTGGTATCAATTGTCTACTTCTAAATCTCATGTCTGAATCTTATTATGTTAACTGCTTGCATTTGACACTATTAGAATATTTTCTATGAAAGATCATTCCTTCTTTCTTTATATATAGCTGTAAACCACAGGTCCAGCTTTGTAGAACATGGCACAGAAAGAGACTTAGTGACTTGTCCAAGGACAAGAGACCTCAACAGTGGTATAACTCAGAAAAGAAAACCTCATTCTGGCAGGCTCAGAATTCAAGGTCTCGATCTTGGTAAGGCTTTATCTTGATTTTAGCAAGGCTTTCAATAGTGTCTCCTGTAACAGCCATATAGGCAAACTGATACAGACTAGATAAATGAGAGGTGAGGTGAAATGAAAACTGGATTAATTATTGTGCTCCAAGGGTTGTGATCAGCAGAACGAAGTCAGGCTGGAGACCAGTACAAAAGGCATCGACTTCTGCAACTCCAGCAAAGAGCCAGGAAGGTGGTGAAGAAACTAGAAGAAATTCTGTTTCTGCAGAAATTAGTGGTCTTTGACTCTTCCTTTATTTTGAACCAGCTTCTCTCTTAGTGGCAGGTTGGGACTGTCAGCTGCATGGAGACATCCACTATATTAATATAAATTTTTCCAGCAGCACCTGGCTGAAGTCTGACCAACAGCAGTCTGGGCAGCTTATTTCCAATACAGACAGATGGGATTTGATGGGGGCAAGAGGGGCAGCAATACAGAAGCCACACATCTTACCACTGACTCCAGTGTTTGTGCTTTTTCAATTTTATTCAGTCAGTACTGAGGCTGGTATGCAACACCTGGCACAAATCAGAACTACTGACATATATTGGACTCTGATCAGACTCAAATTCATAGTGAAATCACTTGGAAGGTCTAAAAATTTCCCAAGTTTCGTGAAGAAAACCAGCTAAATTCTCTATCAGAAAGAATTACAATCCAACAGTAGAAACGTTAAACATATATGAAGCTATCTAATATTTCTACAGCTCTGGAAAGTGATCTTTAAAAACACAAACTTGTCAAAAATTTAGGAAAAAAAAAAAAAAAAAAAAAAAAAAAAACTTTCTGTGTCACAAACTCGCAGCACTAAATATAACATATTCCTTAGCACAGTGGCAATAAACATGGTGTGAGGCTTTTGTGTATTATTAAACAACCTTTACTTTTCAACCCAACAGTGGCTATACTTCGGGGAATGGCTATAGACTAACAAGAAACAGGGTGGAGGAGGGGGGCAGGGAAGTGTTTTGTAACTTTTCTAGTTAAGCAGAAAAAAATGAAGATGTGAAAAAATGAAATGAGACTGAAAATTAAACAAGAATGAAAATACACCACCCAGTCAGCTCCTGGAAGCATAATCACAGGGCACATAAACAAGAACTGTAACCTGTGGCTTGCAGGGAAATGTGCTGCCCACAGAAGCTGGACACCCCAACAGCATGTCCCCAGCAGTATGGGGACAAGACAACTGGCAGGGAGAAGAAAGGACGCAGCTCAGAAGGGTTTATACCTCCCGTCTTCCTGCACAGGAGAGGAGCAACGTGTGGTTTGTGTTCGAATAAAAGTTCCTTCCTGGTGGTGTATCTGGGGCAGAGCCCTTTACTCCAGGTCACCTCTCACAGCTCCATGCTGGTCCATAGGGAGCGAGCAGAGGGCGGTACCTCAGCTGGGAAGTAGGGCACCCATCTAGGTTAGCACAGGGGTTTGTGTCCCTTTGCAGCAATTAATGGAAAGTTTTTCTTCAGTTTCAGCCCAAGTGCATTCACAAACACTCCACTCAGGTTTCAGTCTAACTTTGTCTGTCAAGTATGGCTCATTTGAAACTGAGTTACTCCTGAAAATCCTGTTAAATGCATGAAAGTGAAAACTGTCCCTGTGCTGCACTGTTTAAGGGAGGGGGAATTGTAACTTGAGATCTCAACACCTTTTCTTGCATTACTAATTTAGTTTGGGGCTTTGTAGTCCCCCTAGGTTAGTCTTTTTACTAAAACCTCATAGGAGGCATCCAGGCCACATCTACACACCCTACAAAATCCTAGTTTTAGTGTAGGAATAACTTGTGCATTTATGTCCAGCTGACTTCACCACACACCGGTTCCATACAGTTTGTATTACTAAGCAAAGAAGTGGGGCCAAAAAAAAAAAAAAAATCTACCTTTAAAGAAGTCTGTTGTATGGGTTGTTGTCTGGGAAGCAGGGCAGGGAAGAAAAGGCTAAAATCTAGGAAAAGACAGATGGTCTGTACAGGGTGCTGGAGCTAGAGCCTGGGAACTTTCCTAAAGGCAGAAGAATGAAACGAAGCATTGATACGATCCTACAGAAGCACATACTTTGCCTTGATAAAATCTCACAGATTAAGAGGCTGGGGAGGGCAAACTAAGTAAGAAAGAAATTGAAACAAAGAGATGGAGAAGGCAGTGGGCCAAGTAAGGAAGCAGGAACCAAATGACAGCCCGTGATTCTGCTGTGCATCGCATGAGAACTGGACACTGCCTGGAAGGCTCTGAGATAGACAGTTCCTGGAGAGATAGGGAAAGAGAAGAAAAGCCAATGAGCATGCACATTCTTTATTTTAGAAAGACAGACATACATATTTCTGTACATAAACATTTTTTGTGTTCATAAATGTGCATGTACACATATATGCACATTCATATACATGTGTTTATGTGTTATTTCACATGCTGTCTCAGTAGAAAAGTGACTGGTGTGCAAAGAGTGTTAGTTTGCTGTCAGCTATCACATCCCCAAAGAACAAATTGTAAACTCACTTTTCAAGTAGGGCAAATGTTTTCAGTGAAGATGAGCTGAAAGGAGCTTGGTGGGGAGGCAAAAGGGGCTGTGAAAGTATACAGCCTGACAGAGTGCTTCTTGAGAAACTGCCAGAGAAGCCAAGAGACCATGTTTCAAACCACCCAGTCAAAATGGAGCTTGGGAGTTCACCATCAACTTAAAAGCTTAGTTTAGCACGAGCTCAGAAGTGCCTTACCAATGCTATGACACTTTTTAAGTAATAGTTTGGTATTTGTTTAAAATTCTTACTTGATTTGTTCTAAGATGCCGACCAAACGTCATTGCAAAGAGAAAATCACTGAAATATTACTTTAATCAAAACCATTATTCAGAACTTTCAAACAGATTTTTTTTTCTCCCAGAATCACACAAATGCATAAACATTTCATCTACAATATCTACACGTATAGTTGCTACAGACTCCTGTAATTACTTTAGCCGCAGATCATGCCATGAAGTACTCAGTACTCAGCCACTGTCCTGAGATCATTGAAATTAAGAATTGTTCAGAGATTTTTGTTACCTTCTACAGGGATCCTGTACATGCAGCTTTCAAAAATGTGACACCATGAGAATAGTACTGATCTTAGCCTACAAAACACGTATAAATATACAGTATCCACAACATGCTAAAACAAGCTATTTCATTATTCAAAGTCCTAATGATGTTCAATGGTCAAAGCAGGAAAGAGATGGTAGGTGGGCAAAAAATTACTGAGATACAGAAAGGTGGGAGTTTTCTGAGGACAAATTGTGCTTAGGATAGAAAATACATGACAGAATGCACAAAACTATAGGCACGGGACAGATATGAAGCCGGTAAACAAGTACAGAAAGGTGACATGGCAGTGAAAGCAACATCTGTAAGGCCTTGAAGATGAGTTTGGGAAAATTTCATGTGATGCAGCTAAACAGGAAGCCAATGAGTTGTATAAAAGGAAAGCAAAACTACTACTGCATCAGTTCATATACTGCCGTGTAAAGACTGTATGCAATCCACAGCTTTCAGATTTACCATCTAACACATTCCTGACTGCAAATTTTTAACTGAGCCAACCGTGCAAAAAGTTTTCAACTTGGCTCCACCAAAAGTGTCGTTTTGTTCACAGTGCAGAGCAAAGTGGGAGCAGAAGGCTCTTGTTTTCTGTCAGTGCCTCTGTGTGATGTTTGACACACTGCTGGTGGCATCCTTACTGAAACACACCATGCTTTCTGCAACCCTGTGAGTGACCCAGATGCAGAAACAACCCCAGGGTTACACTCTCCAGATAAGAGAGACCAGGTGTGTTGTGATCCTGAACAACTTTGCCACTGGGGAGAGGAAAGAGGGCTAGACCAATTGCTTTGCTCTAACAATATTGCTTCCCAGCCTATTTATAGTGTTATTTTAACAGCCATGGAGGACATATTATTTGGCTGCATAACCTGAGGAACACAACTAGCAATGAAGTGGGGGGAGGAACAACAGAGGTAACAGAAATCATTGCACATAGGCTATAGAGTCATAAGAAGTCTCTTTTGTAATTGCAAATGCAGCAAATTGGGTTTGAGATGGTGCGTTTTGTGGTTAAGAGTATAATCTGGATTAGGTCTTTCCCAACTAAATGCAAACAAACTCTTCTGGAAGAATCGGAGCTGCTCTGCATTTATATAAAAATAAATGAGAGCAGAGTCTCACCCAACATGATGATTACTTCTTGTGCTGATTTTTTGGTCTTGTTTCTTCATCACCCCACAAAATGCTGCATAATGGGCAAATGAAAATAGAGTTCTCTTGCAATAAATTGGATGAGTGAACAGAGGGAAATCAATTTCTTTATTATGGCTCCTACTATAAACAAAACCAGAATGCCTAACGAATGCAGGAATGATAAATGGAGTTTGAGGACAGAGTGTATTATTATGTTATGTTAAACAAAAACAGTTTTCTTGACTTCAATACATTTATTCCAAATTTTATCACAGATAGAGCTTGTGACTGGAATATACATAGTCTACCTGTGGAGCATATTCTGGGGAGCAAGGGGTGTACTTCTAGCAGAACTAAATGGGATCAACCATACAACACATAAGGAAGAAAAATTTAACATTGCTAACAACGGATATGCCAGATTAATTCATAGAATATTTCTCTAATGTATGTGGTTTTAAAAAGAAACTCTTACCTGGTTTGGAACTAAGGAGACAAGAATGAAACTTTACAATGGAAGTAAATAAATCAGCTAAAAATAGCAAAATATTTTCACACAATCACAGAATGGTTTGGGTTGAAAGGAACCTTAAAGATCATCAAGTTCCAGCCCCTCTGACATGGCCAGGGACACCTCCCACTAGACCTGGTTTCTTAAAACCCCATCCAACCTGGCCCTGAACACTTCCAGGGGTGGGGCATCCACAACTTCCCAGGCAACCTCTTCCAGTGTTTCATCTCCTTCACAATGAAGAACTTCTTCCTAATGTCTAACCTAAATCTACCCTCTTCCAGCTTAAAATCATTACCCCTCTCGCATTACTACGTGCCCCTGTAAAAAGTCACTCCAGCTTTCCTGTAGCCCCCCTTCAGATACTGGAAGGCGTCTATAATGTCTCCCTGAAGCATCCTCTCCTCCAGGCTGAAAAACCCCAATTCTCTCAGCCTGTCTTCAAAGCAGAGGTGTTCCAGCCTTCCAGTCATCTCTGTGGATCTCATCTGGACTCACTCCAAGGGCTTAGTGGTGGATTCCAGATGTGAACACAGTACTCCAGGTGAAATCTCATGGAAGTAGAGTAGAGGGTAAGAACTACCTCCTTTGACCTGCTGGCCTTGCTTCTTTTGATGCACCCCAAGAAACTGTTGGTTTTCTAGGCTGCAAACACACAATGCCAGCTCATGTTGAGTTTTTGTCAACTAACAGACCCAAGTCCTTCTCTTCAGGGATCTTTTCAATCTGTTCTCTGCACAACCTGTGTTTGTGCTTGGGATTGCCCCAACCCAGATGCAGGACCTTGCACTTGGCCTTGTTGAACTTACTGAGGTTGTCAGGGGCTCACCTCTCAAGCCATCTGGATGACCTCCCTTCCCTTCAGCGTGTTGACCACACCACACAAATTTGTGTTGTCAGAAAACTTGCTGTGGGTGCACTCAGTTCCATTGTCCATGTTTCCAAAAATGATGTTATACACTAGTGGTCCCAGTACCAGGAACACCACTCATCACGGGTATCCATTTGGACATTGAGCCACTCATCTTTCAGTGTGACCATCCAGCCATTTCATTATCAGTGAAGTGGTCTGTCCATTGAATCCATGGTTTTCCAATTTAGAGACCAGGATGTTGTGTGGGACAGTTTTGAAAGCTTTGCACAGTATTCTTTCCCATAATACGTTAGTGACCAGCAGAAGTCGTATAGGATACTCTCTAACTCAGAGTTTAATTGGAAATTAAAATTAAAGTCATACAACAATTAGGACAGGAATTCTCAATTTTTTTTAAACACTTCCCTTTGAAGTAATGGTGTGCTTACCCTATTTTATACTCTTCACAATTATAAAAAAAACCCCAAAAACTTATATACACAATTGTGGACATGTAGCGTGCCCTACTCCAAAGCCTTACTTCTAGCAATTTATAAGGTTTGAAGGAGGCAGGGCAGCAGCCCTCCATCCCTCTCACATCCCACACCTAACAGCCTACCTCATACCTTACAAATCATTAGACTCCGGTAACAATTCATCATAGGTACTTTAAAGGCAGAAATTAGGACTTGCATTAAGGTCTAATCAGGGCTTTTAAAGAATCTTCCCATTGCCAAGCTGTTATAGTGTTGCCCCCTGGCAAACCTGAAGATAGGCACCAGACCATAAAGTGCTCTTAATCTGAGAGTGCTAATTCTTATAGTGCAGTGAAAGACTGTTCAACTAGTTAGCTTCTTTTGTAAGAGAACTTATTTCATATCATGCCAGCTCTGCCTATGGCAGAGGGATTGGAACATCATGATCTTTAAGGTCCTTTCCAACCCAAACCACTCTCTGATTTGTGTGCTTTAAAAAATGCTTAAGCATTCACACAAATTCACACAAATGTTTAAAAATTCAGGAGCCATCCGCTGCTCTTCAGATGGAGCATTGAAGTCACATAAGGAAGTTACCAGTTCTGGAACATTCCTCACCATGCACACTTTTGAGAGCAGATCCAGGTAATTGGGTTCTTCAGTTTCCTGGTGTCAGGGAGATAGTGATGTTTCTGGTCCACAGATGGCAGAGAAGAAGGCAAGATACTGCTGCTGAAAATAGCACACTGAAGTGAAAGAGGTCCCATGTTCAGACTGCAAACATCTTTGTGGTGCAGACTTTGCAGAACTCCACTAGTTGCACAGCTGAAAATGTCAGTTTTAACACTCATTAGGGTCTAGTAAGAGGGCATCATCTGAAGTGCTGATTCTTATGCCTTTATTCCTGACAGGGAATAAAAGAAAGTTTTTATGCCTGATATTTCTGATCCCTTTGTTCTGATTCCTCATGTCCATTGCATCCATCAGGGCAATATCAGAGTAACAGTGGAGCATATCACAACAAAGTGTGTGCATTTATTTTACATTTTTCCAAACCAGGATCTTGGAAAAATGACTTAGAAAGGGACTATCTGCTTCTAGGTGTATGAACCCTGAGACATACAGATTACTGTAAACTTTTTCTGAATCACAACTTTTTCACTCAGTTTTGAAACTGAAATGTCATTCTGAAAAAAAAGTATGTCAAAATTAAAAAACAAACTTCTGATTATTTTATACTTACTCATATGTTTCACTGTTATGTTAAAATGAGTTCTAAAATCTCCTGCTAAGTGGTCTTCAGTTGTGGTTTCCAGTGACACCTCCTTTGCTCACTCCTGAGTAAAAAGGGAGAAATCTCTATGAAACCTTCATGATGAATTTTCCTAGCCAGAGCCCCAGAGTCAAAACCTAGTTTCGTGAAGCATGTAAACTCACATTTAATCTTAACCTCAGTTCCCAGACTACATATTTAAACCTAAGAATTTTGGTGAATGGAGACTGCTATAAGCATATCTTAAATGCTCTGTTGAATCAAGTCATAAAAGCTGATTAAGTTGGAAAAATTCTTATCACAGGGAGGTTGAATACAGTCTTGGAAAACATCCACTTTTTAAGGTAGGATTCTAAGCCCTGATATACACTTTATATCTGTAACATCTCAGAAGACATATAAGCACATATTTGACAAAAAGGGACACACCTCTGCTGGCCACTCCCATTTACTTAGGCTATCAGATTTGCATCACACACATATGTGCATTTCCTGGCTCTCCTCAGTATGTGACCTACTTGAGTTTCCTATGTGGAAGATTATGGTTTAAGAAGCAACATTCATGAATCCTCCTCTTTATCCACCCTCCCCACAGGCACATGGCATGTTTGTATACGTAAGGTCCGATGGAACACTTCACACTTGCAGCCCTTGCAGCAGACATTTTGAAATGGTTTGCATGTGCCAACACCTACTTGAAAGTAAACCACACCATTAGAGTAAATTCAGGACAGTCCCTTTGTCAGCCATAGAATACAAAAAAATCCCTAGTGGCTTAATGAGATTATACAGCAAGCAAACCATGGCAAGACTGGATTCAAGATTTGCAAGGAGGCATTCAATGTATCAGCTCTGCACTAGGAAAAAATATCCATCACTTTACAGTGATGGATACCCATCCTTTACAGGAGACCTTTGTATGTAGCACAATGCCTCCTAGATCCCTGAACAAGTCTGTCCCATCGCCTACCACATATATGTAAAATACACACTGCCTCCTGTCCTCTGAGCAAAATTTGAGGAGCAAAATCACCTCTCCTGTCAGCCCCAACTGGGCAATGAAACCCATTATTACCTCACTCTTTCCTCAGCCTCCTCAGAGAGCAGCATTCAGGCTTCTTTTCTCCATGGTACTACATCAGTCATTATTACAAGCCTTCAGCCTTTGCTAGATCTATTACACATCATTCTGTAAATATGTTCAGAGAAATTACTTTCCATCCCAGGTCAGGATTCAGTGTGGATCAAGAAGACCTATAAAAGGAATAGAGCTATCAGACGTCACGTCATTCTGAAACAACCCCAAAAAAACAAGTTGGCTTTTTGGAAGAGACAATAGGCTTTGAACTTGGTAATTACCAGCTATTCCTGATGACTGTACATAGGAAAAGCCACAACCTCTAGTGTTCATGGAGGCTGCATATGTAAACCCTTCATTATTGCTTCTGCTATATAAATGTTATTTTGCTTTTCCATGTATTTAACCTTTATGATGGCAAAGAAATTCACTGTTTAAATTACCTTTAATTATATTTTTTCTCCACTGTTGCAACAAGGTTTCTTGAGTGACATCTTTATTTGTGTAAAAGGCAGAGGAGTTGGCAAAAAAATGTGTTTTAAAACATTGCTTCTGTGCCACAGAAGTACTTCTCTTGCAGGACACAATAGACAAAGAAATGAGACAGAGCATTTTCCTGGAAAAAAAAAAAACCTAAAATGGAAAGCATTTTCAGGAATCCAGTTAAAATATAAAGTGTTATAAAGATTACAGATGGCACTGCAACCTGAGAAGACTACACAACTTGGCTTTCAAGGCTATCTATCTAAATTCCTTCTAATATCCAAAACAATATAAGATTTGTAAGGCACAAAGCCATTTTTTATCCTCTCCCACATAATGTGCTATTTGTGGTGCATTAGATTTTACATGTAAAATGACTGTATTTTTAAAGAAACTTAAGCACGCTAATCTTTGGAAAACAGAGACAAAATACTTTTAAAAGTCTGTCCCATTATCAGCTGGAAACCTGGTCAGATTCAAGAAATTGGTAAAAGCAATTTCAGTCACTTCTCTCTTTTCTCTGCTCATCTTCAATATATCTTTTTCATATATTGGTTTAATTTAGACTGCAAGCTCCACTGAGCAGGGAATATGTTTTTACATTTATAGTATGCCCCATAAATTTACATCACTAGATGTGTTCTTGTAATAAGTTAAAAAAAAAATAAATCGATGATTTCAGTGAAATGATACTTTCCTCACACTTGCTATTAACGCCTCACAGCAACGGATATTAACGCCTCTAGCAAGAGCTGATGTTGGCTATATCAGTATCAGAGCCTCAGGATCTGAAAGATCCTGGAAAATGTCTTTATGTCTTTCTGCAGTCTTTGCATTTTGGACTCTTAGAAAGTAATAAAGCATTGAACTACAAGATGTCTCTTGGCTCCTTGCTGACATAAAGGCACTCTGCTTATCAGTGGATTAAAAGCAACTTCTCATATTGATATGGTTAAATCATCACTGATATGACCTTTACATCAAATTAATAGTATATGTGCAAGTGCAGCTTTTGTTTCAGTATAAATTTCTTCGAACACTGATGAAACTGCTGCACCTCCCTTTATGTAGTCCTTTTGTCCCCTCTCAGCTTGTTTAAGTGCTTCTCTGGCCCACATTGCAGGACACAGAATGTGGTTTCAGGCATATAGTTTGTTGTAGTGGTATGCACATAAAATGAATGCAAAATATGCGGCCAAGATAAGCCCTGGCAGATCTGGAAAGCAGAGCACAAGAAACCATTTTGCTCCTAAATCATTACCTTTAAAATCTCTCCCACTTTATGACTATACAATCAATAGAGGGAGAAAAGGACTTTTCTTTGCCAGAAGTGTGTATTTTCCTGTAATCATGTAGAACTTTCCAGAATGCCTACTCCCTGTTTGAATCCTTAGGAATTAATTCTTTTATCCACCCATTTCCACAGGACAAGCCCACTAATAAACTCATAAACTTTTATACTTAAGGAAGTATACAGATAACAGAAAGAGGCAGAGCCTCTGGTGACATAGAAGGACATCTCTAGCTAGTTAATAGGAATAGCCAATGAATTCCTGACCATAAAAGCAATGCTTTTAACAGCCAGTCTCACAAAATAGCTTCCATAATTAATACATTTGAAACAAACTTGAGTTGCTAGATTAGAGCACTCTGTTCAAGCACTGGGAGTATTTGTTGAATTGCACATCAGATATCCATTGTCTGACCGTGGTGCTGATAGTTGCATTGTAAAGCTGATTCTCTAATATTCTCAGGATGCAATGTACTGCATTTTTTTCATCATTTCCTCTACATGTAAACTGATCTCCTGCGTTGAAGCAGTACTATTTAAAACAAAAGGGTTTGATTTATAGCCAGTCCCCAGCCTCATAAATCACACCTGCAGTGTGGTGCTCTGAGCTCCCTGTGTTCTGCCAGCATTTACCTTTTATAAATGATTTGGGTTTACCTCCCATTGTGATGGAGCCTAATACAATTGCATTCTTCTCTCCCAGCATTCACTCGTGCTGTTGCTCATTATTCCCACCGGGAATTCAGACCTAGTTTTTGCAAGCTTGTCAGGGGAGAGAGGGTTGGTGGTAGTGTGGGGCTTTTTTAAATTAAGCAATGTTGAATTAAAAATTTATATTCACATTCTGTAGCTTTTTCTATCACTAGGCATATTATGCAGTGGACTTTTTTACTCCCCATTGACTTTGCTTATATTTAAGTTCCCATTTGCTAAGGTAATGATTTGGAACTTAAGCAGGACAGCAGCTTGAAATGTCCAATACACAGAGTATTTGACCTTCAGCATAACCCAGGTATGCACATCAACCATTGTACAAACTGCATAAGGAGCTTAAATTCTCATCTAAAAATAAAAAATAATGACTTGAGTCCCCCAAGAGACTAAGTGCAAGGATTTAATTTTAACTCTCAGAATCTACTAAAGTGCCAGAAGATGTTTATATAACAATTTGGATTTGCATCTCAAGTTCTCAACTATAAAAGAGTTCTAGATAGGTATGCACAGTTCAGATACTCAGAGCTAACAAGATGTGCTCCTCAGAGCTGACAGCCTTAGGAATAAATCCCTGAATTGGGACCTAAGTCATGGCACCATTTAACTAAGACTGATGGGATTTGTGCTCATGTCTTAATTTCCTCTGTACTGAAAAAATCAATAATTTCATTTATTCAATTAATGATCATCATCACGGCCATTTTTACTGCTGACATACCTACAGCCAACAAAGAATTAGTTGTAGTTCAAGATTGTTAAAAGTCACAAAATCTAAGTTACGTTTCTGTCACAAATGCTCAGTGCAGCTTAGATTCAGTTTTGGAGCCCAGTCTTCTGAGCATTTAAAACAGAGCCTACTTACTTGACATGGTTGCAAAATGTAGACTTGAGATTTGGAAGGCTGCAATATGTGTCAACTGAGATCAGGCTCAGACTCAGCTAGTTGGAAAATATTTCTGAAATGAATAGTAGTTTTTCAGAAAAGCTACTCCTTTTCCAACATAACTCACAGGTGGACTAGAATAAGTGGACCTGTTCCAGTTCAATGAAGGATTAAGCTAAACGCTTCTATTTTCAAAGAAGATTAAGTGAAACAAGAAGACGTTTTGATTCCTGAATTAGAATTGTCCACTCATGCACTTATGCAGGAAGAGCTTTTGCACTTAAATACAAAAGTTACTTCCATCCAAATTAACTTTCAAATGTAGGCAGCAAGCCTTGAATTATTGTGTCCATTGTCTGAAAATTCATAAAGTATTTGTATGAAAAGCAGGCTTCTCAAGTTCATGGTATGGGCATAAAGATAATCAGTTTAACAATTCTTGCCAGGTAATGACTAGCCTGATTTTTAGAAACTATTTTGGATTTATAGTGACTGATTGTGTAAAAACTAATTATTCCAAAGTTCTTCCAAAAAAGAATTTAGTGAATTCAAATGTTCTGAAAAACTGTTTTATATTCTCAAGTGATTCAAAACTACATTTTATCTGAACAAAAAAGGCATCTATAAATTGACATAAATACTAAGAAGCAAACACCAATTTAAAGTCACCAGTTGTTACCTCAAGTTTAAATTTCTTGGATTTGTGAGTCAGATTTTACAGAGCCATGAGAAGAGACAGCAGCTCTGCAAATATTTAATCTCATTGCAGGACAATGTAGCAAAATAACTGCATGAACCTCCTTCCTCACTGCAATTATTGTTTGATCCACAGGTTAGTTTTAGTATTAGCTTTAACTGCAGTAGAGTGCAATTATGCAAATCCTGGTACAAAGGCATAGGGTTAAATTACATCTTGCTGCCTAGCCTTGTGCTGCCCCAAAACCAGCCCTGCAAAGTATGTAACTCCATGGACTGTTAGAAGTCCTCTATTCTGATTTGCTTTATGAAATACCTTCAGATATTCAGTGTCTCATGAAAGGAGGTCCAGCATTATGACCTTTATTCCAAAGGAGCTTCACATGAAACCATGTCCACTGAAACATTAAAGAGTTTTATGGCAGGTTTGATCCAGCAGTATTTTAAATTCTTTTTATCTGACTGCATGTGAGGAAGCATAGTCATGACAAAAATATCCTTACACATTGGTTTCAAACAACCCTAAATTCCAATGTTTCCTCCTGAAGGCAATGTCTTTCTACTAAAGTCCTTTAAAAAAACAAACCCACAACAAAAATGTTTATGTAAAAAAAGATTTTTAGTTGAATGCTCCATCAAAATAGGCATTTTGCTTAACTTTGAAGCTTGATTTAAATATTAGCAAATATGCAAGATTTATTGTTGTATTTACACAAAGCAAAAAGGCATTAAATGTGCCCCAGTGTCTGCAATGAATGAAACTCATTTCAGTAAATGTAGATATGTTTCAGTTAATGGCTTTGTTTAGAATGGGAAGCACAAACTACAATCTGTATCTGGAACACTGATAAATTCACCCAATCACCTCTCAACACCAGTATAAAAGGGATTACAAACCTGTGCCTGCTAAGATTCCATTCGCATACACAACTCTGCTACCTGGAAATGTGCAGTTTAATTTGCATACACAACTCTGATTTCTTCACAGCCAGTGCTAAAACCAGATATCTAAGACTGTACTGGAATTTTGGCCCCTTGTGATTCCTTACATGCTGGTATCCATGATATGATCCATTCATGTGTTTAGTGAGTTCATATTCATTTAATAAAAAGTCCTGAAATCCATTATGTGATTGGAATCGAAACACCTGCCCCAAATGTAATAGCTCTGATATTGCCTATGTAGAGTGCAATCTGATCCTGAAAACACTTATTCATGTTATTAGTCCTTATTCTTAGAAAATAATCCTGATTTGTGAGAGACAGATTTATTCACTACAGAAGCATCCTGTCTAGGTACCATAACATACCTATTGTTGCTTAGGTGCATTAATAAATACCACTTTTAAAGTATTTGTTTATGATTCCTGCAAATACTATTTAGAAAATTATTTTTAAAGGAGGAGATAAAAGAAAGGAAGAAAAGGAAAAACAAAAACAAACCAAAAACCAGTTGCTTTCTTAAGAGCCTTTCATTTTAAAGTTGAATTCTATGTTCCCATGGATACATGCTTTTGTCCTATAATGGTCCTGCTTCAGCGCAGTAAGAGGTAGGGAAACAGGACTTACTCTCAACATTTCAATAGGCTTAGCACCTTCATTAGCTAAGTGTTGCTCTAGTGGTGCCCAAAGGGACATTTTTTTTTTTTTCCTTTATTCATTCTGAAAAAGAACTAATTCTTGTCTGTGACCCTGCAGTTGATCTCAGCACAATAAATATGCACCTGTGTCATTTCTCCCCAATATGACACATTTCTCCGGTTGGGTCACTCACAGTCAGGTTGTTGCAAACTACTTATCATCATCTCAGATTATCTGTACATTAATAAATATTATCACTGAACTCCCCCACAGAAATGAGAAGGTTTTAGTTCATACACAGCACCCTGGCTTCTAGAAGAATTCTTAGAATAATGTAATGATTACCAATGCAAATAACAATCAAATGCCTTTGCTGCAAACAAAATTAATTCTTCTCAGAAGCTGCATCAGTCCCATCTCATTCAACTGTAAATCTAGGGAATAATTCTCTGATCCTACATGTTGTTCTGCTGTCTTGATCTTTGATGATCATTATGCTCCCCATGAAAGGTCTCAAAGACATTTTTAAGGAAAATGCTAGACAAAGAGAGAACGATCTTGGAAAAAAAAGAGCCTATAAAGAAAAAATAAATTTCTTTAGATGCAAAGGAGACAGAGAGGGTAATGTATTTCTCAAGGGGTCATTAATGGAATACACAGCTTTTCATCGCTAGGTCACTAGTTCAGATATAACTGAGGTTGTTAGCAATGAGAAGTGGTGAGTCTACAAATACTGGTAGGCTGCAACACATCAGGAGGCAGAGTGATTATTTACAGCAGCATAGAAGACTGAAAAGAGGCAACATAGGGTTAAATTAATCTTAGCTGTCAAAATAACTTGAAAACACACCACTAGATAGAATACAGTTAAAAGAAAACCTATCTTCAGGGCGAGGGGAACTGGTGAGCTAACAGCTGTTTTCTACAAGATGTTTTCAGATCCAATAGGACCATTGCTACACCCAGGTCAAATGAAAATTTCCTCTCGACTAACTTCTAAGATTGATGCTGGTCTTCCAAATATTCATCAAAACTCTTCTATCATGTGGTCAATAAAAATTTCATCTTCTACATTAGCTATGTTTCAAATGGCTGGCAATGTTCTTTTTAATTCGAATATTATTGTCAAGTTTGATTTTTTAAAAAAATCATTACTACGTTCACCATTTTTAAGGTATTCCAAGGGATGCTGAATCTCACTGACTGCAAAGCTAGCCTGTGCATCCTATGCCACCATCAACACCATTGGGTTTGCTTTTTACTGTCTTGTTTCATGTAGCCTCTTCAGCCTTGGGGCGATGTCAACCTATCTAACTAGTGCATTGGATTCTGATACTGCCTGGGTTTTCAGGACATTACTGCAGAGCAAATCATCACGATCAATATCTGGAGAGCTGTGACATTGCCAGATGCAAGCTTGGCTCAGTGACTCCATTAGCACCATCAATACACATCTAATGGCCATGTGAGCAGCTATGTGATGCTGTAGCAGTCACCTCAGAAGAATCATTGACTGATTTAGTGCACAGACACTGACAATTAAATGAACTAACAGCTTCAACTTACTTGCCATGATCAATTCAAGCTACAGTGCAGTCATGTGGGGAATAGTTAGGAGTAGCATAGCCAAGCCTTAACCACAGTTCCCATTATGTGACACAGTCTCCCAGAAGTGCTTGTTTTCTGTTGAGGGAAAATAAGACATCTTAAAAATAATTTTTCATGCTTTTATGCGCAAGGAAAAATATTTTAGCCGAGGAAACTATAGAACAATTAAGTGGAGCAGCTGCTGAGTGGGCTGAAGATCTCATTCGCAGTGAGCAGGGAAACCTCCTGCATCTCGAAGGGAGTCTGCTGACTGCTTGCATATAACCCTTACCTGGCTATGACTGTTTGCTGTCTCACATAAGGGGCATTTAAATCTGTGCAAGGACTATGAAACATGCTCACTCTGAGCAAACTTTTATAGTGTCCTTGCAGCCAACAGAACAGGAGAGTGGAGAGCTGGTCCACAATGACAGTACAGCTGCTCTGTGCCACGAGATGCAGTAAAACCTACAACATTTGCAGTATGTTTTTCCATGCTCCTCCTCATCCACTTTCTTATTTCATCTTGGATACATGAAATGGTTTGTTTATATATCCTTATCCTGTCTGAAAAAGGTACAGCACTCTTTAAAAATGATAAAACACTAAGTTACACTGAAATGGTTTTGTGAAACTCATCTAAGTTCTTCAGTACAGTTGACATGGTTTTTTTAACATAGATGTGTCAGAGTTGAATAGATGCCCTGGAGACTCCACAGTTATTTTCAGTAGTGACAAGAGCCCATCCCAGACATAACTTTCAATCCATTCATCCCTCTTTGAATACTAAGTAGAGCCTTTTCCTCTTATAATAAGCCTTTTATAAACCAACTCTGTAACAAAAGCACCTCCAGCATTCAAATGCCACCTGAATTACTTTCTGAGATACACATCCTAATGACACAGTTGCTTCCATTATTACACGTAGATCAGGCCAAAATGATTTTGTGCTGCCTTTTATCTGACCCTGCCAGCATGGGAAGTTCCACTGAGGTAGATATTTGTGTCAGGGACAGCATATAGCATCTTGAAATTTATAAGATAAACTTATAAAATGAAATTAAATAAATCAATAATAAAATTAATAAAAGCAACTTATAAATAATCCCAATTAACTTTTAAAATAAAATGCCAACTTAGTGGTAGTTCTATGTAGCAGCATCAGTCAAAAGCAACAACAGAGGGAATGGACACCATTTTATTTGGGGTTTTTTTGCCCTTGATTCATATTTCTATAGGGAAGTAAGAGAATTTCCCACTGCTGGTCTTTTAACCCATTAATATAGATACAGAATGTCTGCAAATGCAATGTAAATCCATTTTTCATAAAGCCATGATTATTATGGAAGCAGTAAGTTTGATTTTTCCAACAACTATCTGCACATAATCTCAGCAAAGCCTTATGCTGCAAAAATATTTTTTGGAGACTGTTTTCATGGTGTTCACGTTATTTTTTTTTCCTGGACTGCAAGATTATTTTAAAGAAAATAAAACAATTAATTAACATGCACTGTTTCATTGTGATCATTCATTCAAACAAATGTATCCATTAAAGAACACATTCTTCTCACATTTCATATGCTGCAAGTTTATATAACTGTGCCCCCTCTTTCCAACAATTTGCATGCAAAGTCTGAAAAATTTCTCTCCTATGAGGAAAAAAATCCTATCCACATACATGCTAAACCCCTTTTTAATGTCTTTTCAAAGGGAGATGAGTCTCAGGATAAAATGCAAGACATGAAAGGCCTGAAGACTGCACAGGATTCTCTTGTGAACAGGAGACACGATGCTCTGACAGTGCTGCCTGCCGCTGAGCATTACTGCCCGTCTGCGATCCAACCTCTCTCCAGTCCCGCAGCACAGCTGCAGTCCCAGGGGCTGACTTCCCCCAGGCCCATAATGCCAGACTGGTTACTGGCTCTGACATCCCTGGCACCATCCCTTTTTCCCAGTTCCCAGCCTTCTCAGCCCCTCTCCCGAGTGCAGGTAAGAGAGCCCCCGGTGCCAGGGGCTGCTCAGCCGCAGCACTCAGCAGTGAGTACCCAGGATGTAGAAGGGGATCTGCAGCTCACCCTGACAGATAACACAGCCAATTCAACCCAGTGACACAACATATGCACAGCTCTGCAGAAATCTATGACAAAGGAAGAAAAGTGAAGCACTATCTGCTATCTCTGCTCAGAAGAGAATTCCTATCAACCTCGCTGGTCATAGTCTCAGTCAAAAAGTAGCAAAAGCACAGTATTTTTTTGTCTCATGAGATTTTTTTCTGTTGCATGACATATGGATTTAAAAGATAACAACTTCAGTTTCCTATTAGTATGAATGCATTAAGCTTTGTTTTATAACAAGCACAGCATCATAAATATTCCTCAAAGCCATTTTGTTTATCTGTTGGCATCGAATTTTATGTCACTAGAAACACTTCAAAATTTGTTAAAATAATTTGTAAGCGAATTCATGATCACGCCTACATGCTGGAAAAATATGAATATACCTGTTGTTGTTATTGAATGGTAGTAAAACATTATAGAGCAGGTTGTAAGAACAATTTAGAGTGGTATCAGATGGTTGTATTATTAAATTTCATCAGATTGCTTCAGACAGCAAGTACATGGTCTCTCTCTACTTCTTGAATTATTATTTATATGGACTTAGCTGTCTTCCGTTAAATAATATTGTATAACCATTGACCCAAAAACCCAACTGATCAGCTAAACAGCATAGAAAGATTTAGCATCGGTACAAAACACAGCAGCCTTTTTGCAGTTTGTGAACCCAAGAAAAAGCACTATATAACAGCACCAGAACTGTTCAGAAAAATATATCTCCAAAGGAAATTAATCAGAATTAATTTAGCCACCCCACCCTAGATTTGCAGCCTAATGCCAGATTTTGTCAGGAAACCAGTCCTCATCTCTTCCAGTTCCTATTGTTCACCTGGGGAAGACAAGAGCTGCAGGGAGATGGACACTTTGTTTTGCCTACATTACTGACTGAGTTCCCAGTTCACCACCCTGATGTTTAAATGGCACCTCCTGTGCTCTGGTTTGTGCCTGTTCGAGTCCAAAGCCTGATAGAAAGATGACAGAGAAAAAACAGCTGGGGTACTGAGGAGAATGGCAAGGCAAGTCAGTGTTGCTATATAAGAAGACAGAAACTACCCCAAACCTTCAGTGGTCCTGTCATGAGTTTTGTGATACAGCTTCTGTGAAACACTGAACTCACGCCCTTCACACTCTCTTATACCTATCAGAAGATCAGCCTCAGACTTTGTAGTGATGGGCACACTTACATAGATTATGGGGAAACTTGTGCAAACAGAGTCATTTGGGAAGGGCCAAAAAGCCCAGTTTTCAAAGCCTGGAATCAGGCGCTTGAATCCTTGTTCACTTTTTTTACTTTTTCCCCTGTGAAAATATCAATCTAATGTTTTTGGGGGGAGGTTTGGTGGGCATATCATCAAAGCCTATTAGTGTAATACTTGCTATCGTTCATTTACTGGAGAAAACTCGTTAAACACATGTCACTTCAAAACTGCATGATATAACATGAAATTGAAATGACCTTTATTTTGGCACACTACTGCACCGAGTTTGAGCATTACTAAGTCCCAAGAGTTGCCTGCTTACAAATGCCAGTCAGGCTGCTATTACGGCTGTAACGCACTCAGAGATTGTGCAGTCCATGAGCAAATGTAACTAACTGCAAACAGTGATGTAGCTGTGGGGTAAAATTCACAGCTTACTAGGGAGAAAAGCCACTACTTTGAGACAAGGGTTAATTTATGTTGGAAATTTGACCAAATACTCAGTTTTTTTCAGATGCTGTTTCAGTGTTTGGCCTCCTGACTTGCAATCTGTGAACTTGCATCTTGGGTCTAGGTTACTGCTCATCCATATGTTTCTCACGCCAAGTCTGTAAGAGTGACAGAGCTGAATGAGTCATGGTCATGCTTAACTTCAATCACAAAGGTGTCTAATTCTTAGTCTTAAAAATGCACATGACTGCATCATAAAAAGCCACGGGATACAACACAGATCTTCAAAGCACTGCCACAGAGTACGCAGATGTGTACATCAACTCTCTTCAACACACCATCCCACTTTCAGGACTCAGGATAGTCAAACAAGAGTCAGATTTCCACCCATTTCCTGAGGTTGCTCAACAGCTTTTGATAGCATCAGATGGATGTTGTGGATCACTAAGTTTCTGTCCCCTGGACCTTTTAACACACATTCAGCCACCTCCCTCTCTCATCAGGGGACTCCTCCTGAAGAGGTACTGAGCTCCAAGACAAAGACATGACTGATTCTTATATCTGTTCCAACAAGGGGCTCCACAGCTATAGCAAATGCAGCATTTCGCTGTGTCCAACTGAGGTCCTTCTCCTGAGGCCTAACAACACAAAAGGCATTTTGTAATACCTCCCTTTGAAATCAAATTAGTAATGTTTCAAGGCGTGACCCGTAAAGGGCTGCTGTCCAGAATCTACATGTGTTTGACAGATACATCTTCCACCTAACAGGCCTCTTCAAGAGTACAGATGGAATCAAGATGTGTGAACAGATCTCCAAAAAAGAGAGCCATGGGATATCAGGATAAACAGCAAAGCACTCTATCTCAACAGATAAAAAGGAAACAATATCAGCTACAGTGTGAAATAGCTCACTCCAGCTGGCAGGACAGATTTCGATGCCATTATTTAGGTGATATTATTGCAGAGGAAGATACTATTCTACATGTGCAAAAGATAACAAAATATAAACCAAAGTAAATATCACCTTGTACCACCTCCTTACAAAGGTCATACAAAGTCACAATCTCCTTTTCACATATGTCCATACACTGCAAAATGTTAAAAGCTACTGTGCACTCTAGCTCTGTATACTCAGCTACCCTAATGGGCTGGACTCTAGAGTCTTTACAGACTAGCTTATTGTCACCTAGCTAGCTTCTTAGATGAAGGACTAAGATCAGTAACTTAGGCACACTGTGTATTTGGTTTGAATAAAAATCAGGGGACAGTATTTCAGAGATAAACACCAATGTATCTCATCACACAGAAACTGTGAGTCTTGAAGGTAAAACAAGACAAATAGGAAAGTTAGAACAGAATATGAGCTTTCAAGTTTGACATGATGTATTTGCTTATCTGGCAGAAAAGTAACCACCCTATTGTCCTGCAGGGTGAACATCTCTGGACCAGGAGTGTGAAGATGAGAACTCCTTCCCATAGTAAAAAAAAATCACACTAGTACATAAATCCCTCCTATAGCAGTGAAATAAAATGAAACACTCCACCAGACACTTCTTGTTGCCAGTGTCTCCTATCTGAAAAGGGGACACAACCAGAGATGAGCTATGTGCATTACATGTCAACAGCTACAAGGCAAGGCCCTAAGAACAGATAGGCTGCTTTGCAAACTACACTTTGTGTAAGGACCAGCCACTTCTGAAAATAAAATGGATACCTTAGACTAGAACTAGAAGCCAAGATTAAAATACCATGGAGAAATGCCTGTGACAAACAATGGCAGAGTTCACTGATGCTGCAACTCAACATATATCAGACTTCCAGCAGCTCATTTCTTCAGGAACCTTCAAGTTCTACCTCTGCTAACAACACAAATTACAGTCATTTCAGGAAACTGAACAAATTTCTGCATTCTCAAAAAAAGAACAGAGGGGCATGCAGTACTCTTACCCAGTTCTGAGATAAGGCTATAGCCAAGATTGAACCTATGTTCTTATATATTAATATTTTCATCTGCATTTGATTACTTAAAAATGCCCTAAATCACTGAGTAACACTCACAGTTTTCACACTATTCTTTCATGAAGTTACTTTAATCACCAGGGAACTGTCACATTTACCACAGAACTATATGAGTACCATCCTGACAAAACTGGAGATTGAAATCCTGATATGAAGGACAAATCCAGCTCACTCTCCACATGCAAGCAGATCTCCCTGCTTGGACTATGAAGTTGTCATGTTGACTTAAGTCATTTGCAGCCATCGCTCAGGACAGGGGAGAGAAAACCAAACCATCTCCACTGGAATTCAATGGTGAATGACTTTGCACATGAATCCTACTATGACTGCAGCAGGCTCTCTTTGACAATAAAACTAGTTAAATTTTTCATTAATGAGTTGGTAAATGAACAGTAACCTCCTCATTCTCATCCGGTGTATCTATATAAGTAACAGAGTAACACCCTCCCATTGTATCTGAAACAGTAACTAATGTTCTCTGTGTCACAATGTAAATAAGCTTTGACCTGGAAACTGTGTTGTTGGAGTAGCTGGTAACTGGAAGTGTTTTGAAAAGAAATATCTTTTAAATAATGCATTAAAATGAGGACTAAAGCCCAAAAGCAATGATCAGTCTGTCTCCGAGGCTGTCACTCAGGTCAGGGAACATGAGCTGACACTTAATGCAGAGTTCTCCTCCAGAGAGGTACCTTTTTTTCCAGTCTATCATGACATATTTACAGCTTTGTCTCTCAGCAGTCCCTACTGAGACTCCAGGGATTCACACTGGCACGTCATGAATGTTATTTTTCTTGTGCTACTACTGCTTAGAGCCAATAGAAGATATTCAGCAAGGAATTAAGAGTCCGTGTTAATGTGATTTCTGTCATCCCCATATATCCTGGATTAGGTTAAACATATTCTTTCTCCTCCTCCCCATTTCAGCACTGCTTCCAAATCTATGTGGTATAGAAGTTAGCTTGTGTTAGTTCATCTATACTAGAAAATTGGTCAAGCCTGGCACTGCCGTTCAGAATTACAGCTACTGGTCACAGATAGTTCCTATTCATACTAGTTAACCCTCTTAGCCTCCAAAACAAGATGATCGGGTACCTGATAAGAGGGAGTCCCTGGATGGAGTCCACTGAATGCTGCCCATAAACTATTGGGGAGAGTTGTAGTTGGCCCAGGTCTAAAGCCTGCCAGGCACTTTCAGTGTAGACAATCCAGTGCTTAGGAATTTTTTCTCACAGTTGTTCTTTTTTTTTTTTATAGTATAGACATTTCTGTAAAGAAAAATAAATTTGAAGTCTGTCCTGGTTTGGGCCAGGATAAAGGTAATTTTCTGTCTTGTACTTTTGCGTTCAGCTAAGTCTCTTGTAAGTAGCTGCACTTGCTGAAATTATCAGCAAGTTTCTCAGACAGTGTCTTCTGCTGGGGCTGATAACACTGGATGTTTATAGTTACTGCTAGGGACTGGTATGCAGAACCAAGGCCACCTCAGTTCTGAGAAACATTTTGCCCTCCGGAAGGAGAAAAGGAGTAAAGAGGTCACACCTGCAAACCCCCCCTTGGGGCAGAACAGACAAGAAAAATGACCAAAATTGACCAGAGTATTCCATCCCATACACGTCATACTCAGTATAAATTTGAGGGATCACAAGGGTCAAACCCCTTCCTTCTTCACTTGTCCCTGTTTGCTTCAGCATCCTGGGAGGATTCTGTCCATTCATTTGCCAGTGGTCTTGTTCCGTGCCAGCCTGAATCTGTGTGTTCCTGCCTCCAGCCCCCGACTGCTGCTGACCCCAAGAGTCCAGCCTGGACTTTCCCAGGGCTGCCCTGCAGCCTCCGTGGTGATGTGAGAGTTACTGGAGGGAAGGGAGAGGGGGGGGAAATGTGGTATCAGTTTTCCTGTATATCTGTATATATTTAGTAATTTTTTTCTTTTTATTATTACTGTTTCATTAAAGCTGTGTAGTTTAATTTCCAAGCCATAAGTCCCTCTCCCTTATTCTCTCTTCTTTCTTTATCAGGGAGGGGAGGGTGATTAATAGGTAGCATCTATTATTTGGTTTAATTGCCGGACCAGCAATGCATAAACAGTTTATGGACAGTAAGACTTGGTTTGACAGTTGCTTTCCTTTGGTTTCATTAAAATTCCTGGACAAAAGCACCTTATGACATACCACTATCATATCCTACTGGTTTACAAAACTATTCAGTACTCCTATGAATGCCTTGACTTATGTAAATGTACTATCAAACCTAACTTATTACAGTAGACACAGAAAATATTATGGGTACATAAATTATACAGTCACAGCAATTCAACCCTTTCAGACCACAAGACTTTTTCAGATCTCCATGGAGAACTAGACTGCATGTTTCCTAAGGGGATACCCAAACTGTATCGTTCAGCATATCTAAACCAGAAAGCGAGGCATATCGGAGAGCAAGCAAGCATTTACAGGTCTCTACTATAAGACAGAATTCCCCATCTCTTGTCTGAGTGTGACAGGTCCCACACTAAGGTCACTGTTTTTTGGGTTATTCAAGCATTCATGTTGATGCACAATCTATTCCTGCTCAGTTGTGCTGCCATCACCCCTTAATTTCACTGTCCTTCCTCAAACAGATGCACAGACACAAGGACAGTGGTTTTGTATCCTTATGGAATAGAAAAGATCTCTGCTCAGAGACAAAAATGCCTATTCCTCCCTGGTAGCATTACTTAGGAGCAATCATTCCCAGGTGTCAAGACCACATTTAGCTTTACAGAATAAAACATAACAAGTGGTCAAAAATGTGCATAAATAGAGTCATTATTCCAGCTTTAGATTCTGGGGACATAAACAATCCTCTTGAAGTTCACTGTGACATATTTTGCATCAGGAGCCAGGCATTAAAATTACGTCCTGTATACAGAGAGCTGTAAATGCATTCTGTCTTAGGGCCTGGCACCGCAGCACAGAAATCAACAGACCTGCCAAGGAATAGAAAATAAAGCAGCCCAGGGCCTGTTCCCTGCCCCTACACACAAGTTTGGTGGCACAGCTCACGTCCATATGGCTAAACTCTGTCCTTCTGCTCACTCCCCAAAGAGAGTTCTCATCCATATCTGCCTGCCTGGAATAGTTCCTGGCCCACGCTGCTGCCCTAACCCACACCCAGACACTATCAGGGACAGTGCTGGCTGCTACAGGCAAACCCATGCAATGAAGGATGCTAGTTAAACATCACAGGTCACTACATACCACTATACCTGCCCCTGTTCAGGTTCCTAACACAGGCAGAGTCTGGGAGTTTAGCTAGGATATCATCCTAAAACATGTTTGCCTTTCCATAAATGACTTCCAGTTACATAATAAATGCAGAAAGCAAAAACCACAAGGAAGAAAATTACACTTCCATTTTGTGAGTATAAGGACATAAAGGAGCTGTCCCAGGTGGGACCACAGATCCATCATGCCTCCAGCACTAACCAATGGCACAAACTTAGGAAAAAGTGGGAGATCAAGGTAAGTGTGCAATGATACCTCCTCGGTACACTCTCCTGCAGCACTTTGTGACTCGGGGACTTCCTGAACCAAAAGTGGTATCTTGGTATTTAATAGCCCTCTGAGGATTCTTCTGAAAGAAAATGAAACCCTGGGTTTAAATGCTACATTGTTAAAAAAACAGTGAAAAGAGGCTTTAGCAGTTTCAAATATAAAGAAACAAATCTTTTCAGTCAGAAAATGCATTTTCTGATGAACATCAAAACAAGGATGAACAAGAGCAGTATCATTACAAGACATCATCAAGCTGAAATCTACAATCCCTAAGAGCAAAATGGCACTGAGATCTTCACAGAAGGCTTTTGCTTGGGTACAGTACACACAAAACAAAACCAAAACAAATTTCATAGCATATTCTAGGCAGAACCCGCACTGACAGAAATGAAAACAAATGCCTCCATGGTGCAGTGGCAAAATGTAGGCATTTTTCTGTTTCACAGCCATTTTTATAGCAAAGTTTTCTCCTGATATTTTTTGGTATGCCCCTTTAACATTTAAAAAAACCACCACAGCATCTGCATCTTTGGGTCCTGATGGGTATTTCTGAGCTACTTGCTAAATCCATATTAGGAGCTGAGGCAGCCATGGCAGTATGAAGAACAGTTCCGTTCCTGAGTGGGAAATTCCATGAGATAAAACATTCTTGCATTTTGTCCAGCAGAAATATTGTATTTCCACTGAAAATGCCATACTAATAAGCTCACTAGTGATGTTTTTTCTAGAAATAAATAGCAGAGAAAAGCTTCTAACACTCTCTGTCTCCCCTTTTTTCTCTCCCTCTTCATTCCTGCTTCTCTTCAAAGTGGGACCAAGTTAGTAAAAACAAAAATCTAAATACATTTTATTCCTTTAACAATTGAGAAATTGATAATCCCTTAATTTTGCCTTCATGTATCAAAAACATAGCAAAGAAAAAGCATCCTGCTTTCCAAAACTTGTTTTTGACCACAGAGAAGAAAGACTCCCTAGAAACACACCTGACACAGAAAGGTTCAGGCTTGCTCTATGCTTACAGCTCTTCACAGCCATGCAGGTGCCAGTTTTAACATCCACGATCTGACCCCTCTGAGACTTCCCCTCACTTCTTTGTACTTTGTAAGCATGACACAAAAGTATTCCAATGTTTTTATGTAGGAAATTAGGAAAAACCTACATCAATGAATTTGGAGCAGATGACAGAGCAATTCTGACTAGCAGAGAAATACAAAAGAATGCCAAGTCTTCAGCCAGGCTGAGGAAGGAGGGATAAAATGCTGCAATATAGAATTCTCACATTCTATATACCACCACCAAACATATATTACAGGAATGCTAGTGCTGTCATTTGATTCTGTTCTGTCCAAAAATTTCTCATTGCAAAATGGTGACAGCAGTACCACCAATAATGAACTATTTGGCAGTGGTCCTATACTAGGCAAACATTAAATGAAGGATAAAGGACTTCATCACCACCCTATGGCCTCCTTCTGTGTCAGAGAAGCATACAATACTCCTGGAATAAAAAGCAGCCCTATTAATTCTCACTTGTAAATACTGTTGCTATTGATTACCAGCTACTCAAAAGAGCAAAACAGAAGTCCAAGGTTTTGCCAGCAGAGGCTGTGAAGTAAAAGCACTTGACACTGTGATCTGTAGTTACTGGCCAGGGAAACATTAGAAATACAATATTCAAAGGCACACAGGAGTAGGACAGGATCAATTTATAAGTCAATAAGCTCAATATAATTACCACTAGCTAGAAACATGCTGAATGTAGTACTACTTAAACCTAGTAAATTAAATTTCCTTTCACCAAGAGGAACAATATTTGCACTGGTTCTCTACTTGGGATTGACAGGAAGGTAGGGAACAAGGCATGGCACTGGGGAAAGATCTCTGATCATTTTACCCCTGCCAGCATTGCTCTGGCTTCCTCAGTTTACTAATCTGCTTCAGATATATACACAACCACTATACCAGTTCAAGACAAAAATACAGTTTACAGTTATATGTGTAAGTTCAAATTAAAAACAGAAAGGGGAGGAGGGGAGTGCAAGACAAATGAATCTAATAAAATCAGATTGGAATACATTTAGGTTGCAAAGCATTTAAGGAAAAAATGTGTGTAAAATGATGCTTCAAACTAATCAGTAACACCAGTTAGTCAACCATACAGCAAGAATTCAATATTCAATACCAGCATTATATGGAAGGGAAGTATTTTTATGATATGG
Source organism: Florisuga fusca (assembly GCA_038090715.1). Classification (NCBI taxonomy): domain Eukaryota; kingdom Metazoa; phylum Chordata; class Aves; order Apodiformes; family Trochilidae; genus Florisuga; species Florisuga fusca. The sequence goes on along the minus strand of JAAWXA010000029.1, from coordinate 4,982,857 downwards.
AAACCACAGCGAGGGTAGCAGGTGACAAAAGCCCCTCATAAACATCACGTTTGCAAAGTAGTTTCAAACATCCTCCCAGAAGGAAAAAGGTTTATATAACATTGTCCTCAAGTGTTGCACCCTGTTAGCCATCACCATATCTTGGAACATACACAGATAATAGGCAAGGTATCCCTGGAAACAGGGTAATACACAGGAGGGGCAGCTTTACAGAAAGACACCATGAGGTTCCCCACTTCTTTTCCCCTCAGCCAAAGCCACGGCAGACATAATAAATATGGGAATCCTCCAAACAAAACAAGAAAGGCTTTTCTGAAAATACTCTGTGTATTATACCCTATATTATGCCCTACTCCTTTCCTCTCTCTTGCTTACAGGCTAGATTACATAGTCATGCCTTATCACTTAAGACAGATAATTAAATATGGGAATGTCTGTCAAGCAAATGGTCTGTGTTCTTGTGAAACTATTTCACCATTCTTCCACAAACAGGAAAATATTTAGCAAGAGGTGTGCAAACTGGGCACAGATGCAAGAGTGTGATTGAAAGGTGGGTGCCATCTGCTGAAAGCAGATCTAAACAGATGGATCCAGCATGAAAAGTATTTCCTTTGTCCTCCAAATATAAAATTTTCTTCCTGTGGCCTGAAAATATTCTTTACTTTTATTCTGAAATATCAAGTGTTTTCTATTCAAACTTCCAGCAACAAACTGTCAACGGTGGTCCCTTATTTATAGTATTTCTCAGAAAAACCTATTGACCACAGTAAAATATTCCCCTGCTTGCTCACATAGACCAAAGCATTTGAGACATTGGAAAACAGAGAAAAGAATAAAATATTCAGCTGTTAAAATCCCCTTAACCCAGACAGTTTCTTTCTAACAGCCCTTCAGATCTTTAGTTCAGTGACATGAGAAACTCCCAAATCTGGAAAATGGTCAGTCAGCAGAGAAAGTATTTTCCAATGGCTTTGATGTGTTCTGGTGAGATTCTACATTACTCCAGAGGCCCTAGGGACATACACTGTAGTAATACAAGGGCTGAAATTTACCCTTATATTTTTGCACCAGTAAAATCCTGAATAATCCTCATTTTGAGGACTTAAGTGAGACTTAAGTAGTACATAGCCTCATGCCAGGTCTTCTTTGTGTTGGCACAAATTTCACCCAGGCAAGACAATATTTGCTCAGGTGCAGTACCTTGGGTGAGAGTTAATCCCTTTCATTTCTGACACAATAGTTATTATGTACAATAACTACTAAAAGCCACTCGTGAGATCAGCAACCTACACATTTTCAATTTCCTCTCATGTATTCTAGCCTTTCATAAGCTTCTTTGATCCTGTATAGGTGTCAATCTTTGCATGCGTATAGGTCACATGAAAGTTCATCTCATGTTAATAGCACAGTCACCTTCAGATACCTTGATTTTAAGTCATTTCCATTTCCAAATTTCAATTACTGCATTATTCTCAAAAACTCCAAGCAACATGGACTGTGATGAAAGGAAAAAGTCAAACATCAAAGCTTCCTTCTTGTCTAGCCAGTCAGAGATCCGTACTCACTCTACCCTTCCCCACCAAGGAAACGACGGGGCACCTGAGGCAGGGTTTACTGGGGCTCCTAATCAAGGAGCATCCTCCTGGGGCAGCGATTGGACAGAAGTCACACCACATGTAGAATCAAATCATGCATGCTCAGAACGCCCTGTGAAATCTGCACAGGGACTCTGAACTTGGGGAAAGGCACAGGGCTGCCCAACCCAGGTATCCCTGAGAAAGCTCTGCTGAAGGCATGGTGCTGCCTTGAGTTTCTGCATGACTGTCCCCTCTTCTCCCCCAGTCCCTGAGGCTGAGCACAGCCCCTCACAAGGGTACAAGCTGGACTCTGCCAAAGCCTTCACCCAGCCTCCCAAAGTAAGATGTGCTCCATAGTTTTTCCCCTTTCTCCACAAAGCACCAGTACTAGAACAAAGCACCAAAAGTCCTGCCTTCTCTGCCTTGTCAAACAGGACCAGATGCTGCCAGCGACAGTGTGCAAGGTGAGAGGGACTGGACTCAATCTTTTCTGAGAAGGCAAACCTTATAGAACTGTTTTCACTCTGCTGTTCAACATTCCAGCCAGTGGGAAGCTTCAAGAACTTGTTCCAATGGCTTGTTTCTCCTGCTCCCTCCCATGACAAACTGAAATCAATATTTTTAGATTCTTGTCATTCCCTTAAAGACTCTCTCCCTTTCCCCCTCCCTTTCAGAGGTCACACAAACTTTGCTTTGGACTCCAAACTATTAATTTTTCACATTACTCATTTTAGGTGTCTGAAAAACTTCTTCCTCATCAGGCCATAGAAGAACGTATTCCTTCTAGTATTTTTTTCTTTTTTAAGCTAAATAAGAGATACGTATCTCAGCAACAGAAATGAAGTCTCCTCCATGCCATCACAACAAGGTGTCTCCCAGCCTGATTTGCAGTCCCCTCACCCGCACACACTTGCTGGCATTGCTTCACACTCATTCAGAGCCCTTTATTTCTGTTGGCACAGCAAAAAACTGTGCCAGTTTTGGAAATCTGGGTTGCCTTTTCATCCAGGTAAAGTAATTGCAGGGAATCTAAGTGAAGTTGAATTCATTTCTCACAAGCCACCAAACACTGTGCCACGAGTTAGTGACTTTTGGCAGCTTAAAAGTCATCCTAGAGCTTACGCTATACTCTCAACTACAGCTTAAAAGCTGCATAGTCCAGTGTCAGCCCCCGGAGCTCAGCAAGGACTCCTGACAGCAATGCCTGGAAAAGAGCATGTAACAGAGGAAGTGGCTTGTGAAGCAAGAAGCAGCCTTCCTCATTTACCAAAAGTTCTCTTTTCTGCTCAGCTCCTCTCCCAGACTCATTTGGACCAGCAGAGGAACATACCAATGCAGCCCTACCTGCCAGCAGGGGAGAATATTTGTGCATCAGAGTCCTCTGTCTCACTACCAGAGATTTGCTCTTGGATCTCCTCAGGCTCGTGATAACCTCCTAATGTTACCGCAGCTGTTTAACATAAACCCATTAAATTCTTGAGGTTGCCACATCGGCCTTTTCTCCTGTCCACACCCAGGACCTCCTCATCTTCTTACATACAGTAAATAATTCCCCGCAGGGTCCACATTTACTGTGATAACTAACAAGCCCATTAAAACTTCAGCTCTGACGCACACTATGCAGCAAGCACCAGTGCACTGCTGTCAGGTAAGACTCTGCTGATGCATTCAAACTTTACCAATGAAATAATATTTTTGTTCTCACAACCATCTATGAAGGCTCCCACAATGCACTAACAGGAGCTACAAAGTGTTTTTAAGAAAGAAAAAAAACATTAAAAAATAAAAAATTTCTCACTGGAGACTTCAGCAAGTCGAAGCTTATGTAGACAGGGTAGAAAGCATTTTGCAAAGACAAAAAGCAGATGTCACAAAAGTTTTGTCCTGCTCACCTATGTGATTCCTATGGTTCACAAGAAATCAGATGCAAATATCACCATGATCAAGTATTTCTGGTTTGGCCCCTGAGTAGAAAGAATACAGATGAAATCCAGATGATCCACATTTTTTACATCAGGTAAGCCAGGATCACGTACAGGGCAAAACAAAGCAATTTGCAAATGCTTCTATCTATACTTCAGGTCTGAAAAATATGCTTGTGCTTGTTTGGAAACACTCTTCAGTCTAAGTCAGCAAGAACACCTTTACTTGCTGCATTGCTTCATGCCTACCTGGGACAACGACCTCTGCAATTGTTTGTACAGCTGGATAGAGCATTCAGGATGTCTATTTGAGGTGTGAGTCCTAATTCCCCTCCCTTGCAGACACTTGAAAACACATTCTGTGACAGGATATATTATGCACAGTTTCTTCATTCTGTTTTCTCTCAAGCAGAGACAACCATTTTGATAAATACATAGGTCTACATTTACACAGAAACACTGGCATATACAACAAAAAGAGAGAAAATAAAAATACTGGACAACCTGTATTAACAAACTTTCTTTTAATACTACAAATATCTGAAAGCATTTCTTCACACATAACTTTCTGTAGGTCCACAGTCTATTTCCCATTTGAAGACAACATGTTGCCCATGCAACAGCAATAAAGCTGTCACACTGCCTTCGGCTGTAACTTGCAATCTGTCTGTATCAAATACTTCATTGAAAAAGAAAAGGTGCAGGCCCTAAATCTGAATGAATTGACTGGCAAATGGCTGTGCTACCTAAAGTTCAGCTGACTTTTTTCTTGGCAAAAGCATTGAAATCCTCTAATGTAGATTTATGTCATTTTGTCTGGGTTCTTTCCCCAGAGAGGCTTCAGAAATTAATCATGCTTCCTCCACAATCATGGAAACATCCCTGAGTTACCGTGAAATTACTTTCTTTTTCACATCATTTTTTTCACCCTCTTTCCTCTTCCCAACCATACCTGCCGTGGCTGAAAATATCACTACATTTTACTCTTGGTGAGAATTTTATGTGTGATAGTTAATAACATTCTGCAAATTATTAAGACTGTAATACCTTCAACATTTCTTAAATTACTTTACAGACTTTGCTGCAGTTTGCTCATACTCATGGACACCTGTAAATTCAATGTCTTTCAAGATCTTTTCCTATTTCACAGTTTTAAAAATTTCCAAACTTGTGATTCATTTTAGAGATAAATGGCCAACTACTCCCTTATTAATTTTTTTTTGCTAGATTTCTTGTTTCACTAGAAAATGCAAAACACTCTGACAAAAAGGAACTGAAAAAGAAAATACTAGAGCAGGGAGCTGTATTTGTAAAGATCTCAGTTTAATATATGCAAAATGAAAGATATTTTATAAAACCTATTAATAAAAAATATTCCCAAGCTAAACCAAAGTCAACTGCAGTATTTCTGTTTTACTTTAAACAATATTAGTTTCATAACTAATTATCTCACAATTACTACTGTCTTTCCTTGATGAACTCTGTGCTGCCTCACTCTAATGAAAGTGCTGCAAGGTAATACAGCAGTTACATGACAATGCAAATAGGACCCATTCAATTTGCACAAAAAAAGGTTGCAAGGAGCAATTAGCACTTCATTAATATGATATAAAATGCTAATTTGCCATATATCCCAAGTGACTCAAAACTCCTTTCCATCCATATGTGCAAATAATTGTTAATATGATGCAGTGTGTGTGAACCAGGTTCATGGTGCATTAGCTTGAATCCTTGTGTCAGTTTTCAGCATAATAGCTATTAGTTAATATGAACAGTAGCTCATATTTAACCTATGACAGCAGTGTTAAATGATAAAAGAATCTGTTGGCAGCAATAAGTCATAATTCCATCCCTGTAAAGTTCTCCCTTCCTTGCTATCCAGGATGAAGTATTGGAAACTGACTTCTAATCTAATTTATAAAGCAGATTGAAATGAAGTGCTGGTAGCACTCAGCTCGGCTGCTCAGCATTTTGAGAGGCAAGATCATTCCCGGTGAATCGCACAGCTCAGGCATTCAAGCACTCACTGGCAGCTTCTAATGATCAAAGTATTTGACTTAAATAATTGATTTATTTATACCAGTAAAGAAGCTCCAGGGGGTTGTGAATATTATGAGATATAATCACACCACTAGGGAATTAGAGACACTCAGATGTGCCTTGTGCCTGCTAATGCCCTGTGGATGTGATTAGGATATCACACATCAAAGGAATTTGCTCTAAAATTTTTCATATAATAAATTAATAAAAATAATTTATTTAAATAATTCCACTGATTTAACAGGGCAGATCTTACACAAGATGCAGTATGGAGAGAACTGTAATGAAGTGTGTTGATCTAGAACAGTACAGAAGTCCTGACCATCTTCAATGCCCAGGTACTGGCCAGATCCTCTGGCTAGTGGCTCCCTTACATGGTATTAGCATCATCTCAAAGCTTATTTCTGTGATGAGCATTCCCAAAGATTGAAACCAATCTGCACTGTGTGAAAAAGAGTAAAGCAGTAGTCCTTCAGCTAATCCTTTCAGGAAGGGAAAGTTGATTACCAGTGACATGCAGGGCATGCTGGCACAGGAAGGCAAAACAATGGCTACAATAACTCATGGAGAACCCAAGCTCTTCTGGACAGATTGCTTATTCAGGTATTTTAACACCTACCTTAATGGTCTATATGGCCTGGACTGATGTTCCATTGCAGACTTCAAGTATTTTACAGTCTATAATGCACTTCTCACCCCAGCATACAAAGACAATAGGGAAGTGTCCTTATTTCCTTTGCACTCACAAGAAATTGAGTTACAGAGAGACCAACTAACTTGCTCAAGGGCAAGCTGACAGTGCAGACCAGGGGATTAAAATTGCACTGACTTTCTCTCAGTGTAAAGAAATACACCAGCTTTTTTCCACAAGGTTATTATAACGACAGGCAATTAACATCATGTTATCCTTAAGCTAGCATGCTGCAAGAGAAGTATATAGATGTTCCAGTTCCAGAAGTACAATCTTTTCCTATATTCCAGGACCCATAGAGAAGCATTTATATCAGTGACAGGAAAAACAAGGGCATCTTTTAAGAGAGGAGATGTGCATAACCCCTGTAGATCCTTTCAGACTCATACAAAGGCATGAAGAAGGGAAGCAATATTTGGGGGCAACTTGACCTTTGGACAAACTAATATTCCAGGTACAAAACATGATTGCTGTCCTTGGGTTGCAGAAAGAACAAGTGAATAAGACTTTGTGAACCCCACAGCTCAACTGCCCCAGGGTCAGGCCTACTCTATCTTAAATTGCTTTAGTGTCCTAGGATGTTGCAAAAGAACTCCAGCACTGCAATACTGTTTAAACAAGTCACACAAGTTCTAAGTAAAGAAATCAACAGCAATTATAAATTCCTACAAAAGCACCATCTCTATCACTAAAATTAGAAAGGGAGAGGCTTCAAGGGATTTGTTCATGCCTATGAGAAAACCATGACACTGTGTTCAGCTTTTCCACACTTAAGCTTCATTCACATCCTTGCATACCTGTCTGACTTTGGAACAAGCACCATGTGTGCTGACTCAGCCCATTATCAACTTATGCCACAGAATGAGGTACCCAGGGGCATATCACAAAACAGATGTTCACCATATCATATATGTTTTTATTGCAAGATCTGAAATCAACTTCAAATGCACCCAAAATTGTCTCTCTCACATCAAGAAACTCTCCTGTCTTGGAACCTGAGGATTTGGGCCTCAAGTCATGCAGTCCACTACCAATTACCCTGACAGTGCTACATGTACCATGCTGCATTGAAAAAAAAGGTATGTTAATTAATTTTTTATGTTTATATCCTCTTTCTCTTTACCTTATTTTTCCAATATGCACATAATAAATACAATCTGTCTTGCAGATGTAGTTTAACTGGAGTGCACAAGAAGAGGATTTTTTTTCCTCCCCAGTACGAGAGAATACAGCATTATCCATTTGATGGGATGTGGCAGAGGCTCTGTGAGGGTGCAGCCTCATATTTCAGTAGGGCTGAATTTGCCCACATGGTCTTGAAATACGATGTGTATTTGCTCAGTACTACTTACATTTCTCTTCTGGGTGGGTTCTCCAATGCCAATTCACCCTTGTAGAATTGACTTGAATACAATTACCAGAAGGAATCAGAAAAACACAGAAATAATCTTCATATCTAGGCCCACCTTTAAAAAAAGTAGTGCTAAAAAGTCATGAAATCCCTGACATACCATCAGATGGTCATGGTCCATCTGATGGTCATGTCACCAGCTCTGACCCCAGTTTCAAATTCTTCCTGCTTTCTGTGACTGCTAACTTGAGCTTCAACAGCTACCTGACCTGAGGGAGTCCTGTGCTGGCTGGGAAATCTCAGGTGAGATCCTGGGTTAGATTATAAAACAGTTCAGTAATTCCAGTCTTACTGATAGCCCCTTATGCATCCCACAGCACAGCTGCATGTTAGTTAAAACTGCAAATACCCACAGCCTTTCTCTGCAACACAATGCCAAGTTTGCAAGCAGCCAGTGAAGATCAATGATTATTAACATCGGTTTTCAGAACTGAAGGGGTGTTTTAAACAGTGTTTGTTTTGTTGTCTGTATCAGCCCTGACCTGTGTGTTACTCTCAAGGATAAAAACAGCAACAACACCTTGAGCAAACTGACTCCTTAAGAGCCCACGGAAGTGAATCACCAAGAGAGTGCTCACACCAAAAAGCAGCTCCTGAACCTCTTGGCAGTGAAAATACCTGTTCTTCATGGGAGACAAACCTTGAGTGTCAAGAATCATAACAGTATTAAAAGCTGTCTTATCAATGTGCTAGAATCTTCCATGTTCATTTATAACTGCAAATATCATTTGTATCTATACATGGAGGCGTGTGACTATAAAATTTTCTCCCCACTCCCAAAGTCCCCTTTAAATGGGAGGTGGCTAGCATTTCTCAAAACCAAACCTCAGCAGAACAATAGGCAACACAGAGGGGCCCAGCATCTCCTAATAATGTAACAACAGCATGCTGCCTGGCAAGCCACGACTGAGCTCAGAGGCAAGAAAATAATTGCATGCCAATATAGGTGTATGAATCACAGGACAAAGGTGACTAAACAGGAGCTTTCATGAGCAGGACCTGTCCATGAAGACTTGGCTGTAGTGAATGAAGAATGGTAGCAACCAACACATGGTTCTGATGAGACCATAGACCACAGCCAATAGCCTGGGAGCTAGGAGGAACGTCAAGGCTTGGCGTGGTAGTGGCTCATCTTCCCAAGGATACCAAGGTGTAATATTTGCACAAGCTGAATCTCCAGCTTGCCTCCATTGTCATCCTCCATTGCAAGAATTCAGTCAGAAGACACATGAGTCACCATGCCAAATCACACCCAAGTGGGAGATGCAAAGTAAAAAAAAATATCTAGAACTGGGGAAAAAAAAAATTCAGGGCATAAGAAACCAAAGACAGTCTCAGCAAGGGCAGTGGGCCTTGTAATTGCAGGGGGTATCTGTCCTTCAATAAGCAGCTGTATTGGGTCTGGCTTAGATGGAGCTAATTTTCCCTGTAACAGCCCTCATGGTGCTGTGCTTTGTATTGGTGGATAGAAAGGTGTTGATAACACACCAGTATTCTGGCTGCTGCTGAACAGTGCTCACACAGCATCAGAGGCTGTCTCTACAACATTCCCCCTCACCATTAGGCTAGGGGCTGGGCAAAATCTTGGTAGGATAAAGAGCCAGGACAGCTGACCCAAACTGAACAAAGGTCTGGGCATCTCCTGTTTATGAGAATTAGAGGATAAATATTTTGTTTCCCTTTTCTTCCATGCATAGCTTTTGCTTTTACTTTAATAAACTGCCCACAAGTTTTTTCTATCTTATTTTCTCACCTGTCTCTCTTTCTGAGAAGAAGAATGACAGAGGGACTTGGTGGGTACATGGCATCCAGCCAAGGTCTACCCACCACAGCAGCTTTCCCTTCTGCAGAAAACCACCCTTCCTTATACCCTCTCTCACTGCCTAAATTCAGTTAGAAGCTGCCCTCCTTCATCCCAGTGGCTGTGTCCCAAACATTGTGAAATCTAAGTGCTGGCAGTGTTTGCAGCTGTAGGAAGTCAGATATAAGCCCTAGAGCCACCAGTACACTGCTGGCAATGGGGCCTGGCAGCCCTATCACCAACTAGGGCCTTCAGCACACACGAAGGAAAAAAAAAAATAGCAACAGTTTAATAAACCACAGACTTGGTGATCAGCAGCAGACCTGCCTGCTCATTCTGCCTCAAAAGGAAATTCCGTCCTTTTGAGCTGGCTGTTAAAGGGAAGCTCTTCTCTGAAAAATACTTGATGTAACACAGCATCCTCCGCCTGAACCAGCCAAGCTCTTCAACAAAAGTTGCAAACCCGGGACTTAATTTAGATGACTGAATCCACACTTACTCCCCTAAAGAGAAAAAAAAAAAAAAAAAGAGAGACAAGGATTTTTAGGGGTACTGACAGATCAGTATCTCTGAAAGACAAGTAGTCTGATACTGGCATCAGAGAAGATGCCAGTATGAGAGATACAAGTTCCCATACTAGGCACTGAAGCTCAAAAGTGTCACCCTGAATACAGATTTCCTGGTCTCTCATGGAGAGAGATACCCTACTTAGCGTGGCAGCCTGCTCTACATTCATCCTTCCCACTTCATGGGCCAGATGGGCCCTCATTTTGAGTTGAGGTTCTGCAAATTGAATATACAAAATGTTAATTGTGGGGCCAAACTCAGTCCTTGGTGTATGCTTGTAAAGATATAGCCAATACTATCCAGGGAGAAATCAAATGACACATTTCCACATGAAGTAGGAAGAACATTACTTATCTTTTTAAGCCTTTATACTGCTTCTGATAAAAAGTAGGAAATTTGTCCTTGTTTTCAAAGAGAGTAGAAAGCTACACTATACATTTTAAACACAGTTTGCAAGGTGCTTTTCTTAAATTGTGCCTTTTTCAATAAAGTTACAAAATGAGAAAAGCTTCTTTGCAACCAATAAAAAGACAACAAATGTAGAACTCATTACTCTCTAGCAGCCATTGTACATCACAGAAGCACTGTTTTTTAAAGTGCACCCCTCTTTTGATGAAAAACTGCAATGATTTCTAGTAAAATGTTAAAATCTAACTCCTCATTACTCAAAGTTCCCCACCCCCCTGACAGCCTGACAGCCTTGGAGCCTGTGAAAGGAGGAATGTAATGAGTATACATTAATGATATATACTTTCCACAGTTCTTGTTCTGGTGTGACCAGATTTATGTACAGAGTAGCCTGAATGTAATCCATCACGATTATACATAGCATTGGCTTCAACATTTCTGCAGGTAGCACCACCTCCAAACTCTCTTAGCTGTGGCAGTATGAAAGGAACTGAGATGTGGTGACACAATGTTCATTTGTTTTGGTGGCAAGACTCAATTAAAACAACATAACAGGGTTTAAAAAAATACTAATCTGTGAAAAAAAAAAAAAGTGAAGGTGAGTTAAGTAAAACCTTCAAGTATTCCCTTGTTCAGGGCAAGCTGTGTGGGCTGACAGCTTCTCCCAAGGGAGTGAGAGGTCTTAGAAAAAGCCCTGCTTCGAAAGGACTGGCTGCTAAGGCAAATCCCCACCAGGCAGAGCCCTGAGGAGAGTGAAGCCCAGCTATTGATGCCCAAACACAGAGAAGACATTGTAAAGGAAATATGGGGGATGAGAATGGCAGTGGAGGAAACAAAATAGGGACTGCCTCCCACACAGGGAGACAACAAACCTGTGAAAATAAGAAACTGCTTTTCCACTAGACAGATTTTTGAGGAAGAAAGACATATCCCATGGCTTTCAAAATGTCACCTGGGCAGTTAGGAAACTCCATGCCACCACAGCTTGAGGCATGGAGGGAGACAAGAAGGTGGGTTATTAAAACAAAAATATAATGAGGTTTCTTTGAAAGTAAAAATCAGTTCAGTTGCTGCTATATTCAGTGGCAACAAAAAATAAAGTGACCTCAGGTACTGCTGACTCCCTGTTTTCATCTCAAGTTCTGCAATAACCAGTGTTGTTCCCAGCATGCCAGGATCCTTGGGCCCTGACATCAGAGCTCTCATTGTTCAAAAAGGATTGCAGACCAACCAAGTCATGTATTAAAGCCTTTTCTTTTCATGCACAAGCTATAATCATGAATGTAAACTCTTAGAAATAAAGTCATTTTAGACAGTCTCAATTGGGAGTGGGCGAGGGAGAGAATGAAGAGCCATGTAAGGATCTTTGAGTCTCTGGAGCTGGGAGCAACTTCACAGAGCTAGGATTTCTGAAGGAAAGAAAAGCTCTCTTGTTGCTGGTGTACATTGTCTAGCACCATAAATGGATTGTAATTGAAGGCAATAATAACAATTCTTATTTACATTTAGAGAGCGTTTTTCATTGAAGAACTTGCAGGTAATTTTACATAACTGCAGTTCCTATATACCACTAGACCTCTCTATATAGTAACTCCCATGGCTGTTCCATGCCATGCTGTACAGTTTCCCCAACTGCCCTGCCATGACCTGACCATCTGGTGGCCTCCAGAGCATCTGTGAGAAGCTATGCATGCCCAATGAGCACTGCTCTTTACCTTTCCCAGTTGCTGCAGCTCTTGCTGGACCCAGTACTGCTGAAATTCAGCTTTCTCTACAAAGTTAAGTAGTACACAATGCTAAATTTAGCATCAATAATTGTTAATATAGCTCACCTCCAAACACTCCCACCCCTTCCACTGAGCTGCATGGCCCTAAGTGCCCCAAACTTGACATCCCACTCACACATACAGAAGGCCTTTATCTTGAGACACCAATAGAAATAGGGAAGATAGATGTAGCAAGTGTTTTTAATATGTTCAAAGTTTCTTTTGGACCTCCATCTCCTGTGTTGGCACTTCTGTGCTCAGAAACTGACAGTGACAAACAGTGCACAAGATAGTTCAGGTGATGCTGGGTGGGCCATTGCATTATCAATTTGCGATGCGGTGATGCGTAGAAACCCAAGCCACAGGCTTCTCAGCACTGTGGGTACTCTGAACTGTAATAAATGGGGAAGAACAGATCATTAGCTGCTGGACTTAAAACAGATTGAAGAGGCAGCATGTACTTGTGTCAAAAATGAGTGTGGTGCTTTTGAAGAAATCACACAGACACAGACAGTAAAGGTCTTCCATAACAAACTGACACTACTTCCAAAGAACTGCCCTTGCTGACTATACAGCAGCAAGCACCCCTCTTGATGCTGATAGAAATAAATTACATTAACATAGGAAGAGTTTAGAATCCCAGACTCTTCTCCCAGGTCCTCGTTGTTACTTTATTTCTATTACTATATCAAAGTCACAGGGGAAGAGCTCGGGATTTAAAATGGGTTATCAACATTACAGCAGCATTTGTGGAACTTGGATGTAAGTAGAAAAGCTGTAAGAGGCAAGACTTTGGAGGAATAATTTGAAAGTTGGTTTGTGTGCACTGCTAGAATGCTTAATGTTTCTCCAACAAAGTTTCAGTTTAGTTTTACAAGCATGGCATCCTTTTCGCATTAGCACATGTTATATGAAACATCACCCTGCTATCCCAAAATAGCAGCTCTAATGAGTTTCATGGTAGATGTCCTGCTGATCAAACATGGGTTTATGAGCAATACAAAGAATCAATAGGATGCTTGCGCTCCATGCATCAGCCCAAGTAGAAGCACAGTGCAGAATGCCTTCTGCCCACACAAGTGCTATTTGCTGGCTAATGAAGAAGGAGATACAGTCATACCACAGCTCACGTGTAAGTTCAGCAAGTAGTAACACATAGTTGAAATTGTCCAACAGAATACTTCAAAATGTAATAATTTGGATACAATTTTCTATTAGAAAAAGACTTGGTGGTATGAGAATCACAAAGGTTTCATGTCTCTCCGCCAGTGGATATACAAGAAAGGGAAGGAAAGGGACAAAAAGGTAACACTTTCCACCCTCTCCCTTCTCCCACTAAACGTACGCAAGCCCCTCCACAAGCCAGCAGTAAGCTTGGGCTCCACCTGAGGGCATCATCTTGACACAGGGACACACACGAGGTTTATTTGCAGCATTGATGCATCAATCCTAAAATGAAAATATGAATACTTATCCTCCATGTTTTAAGTCTCTTGTAACAGGGCACAGGAATCATAAAAGCAGCACAGCTCAGAAGGAGATATCAGTTGCAGATATAACTGGAGCACTGAATTAAAGTGGCAAGGTAGACCACATTGCCTCTTATGGAAGTATGAAAGGACAGTCAACATACTGTGACCCCCGTTCCTAACATATGACCAGACACATCTTAGTCTTCTATTCAAAATATTTTGACACGTGACAAGAAACACATTAATGCAACCAGAGAGAGAACTGGAATGACCGTGTCCTTGATCCATGACCAGGGTGAAGATGCATGGCCACAGACCACAACTGAGATCCTGATAACATTAATAGAGAAGCAGCATACCAAGCACATAGCTATTAAGGCCAAAATTCCTTATACCAGAGTGCAAAATGCTGCCATCACAAAAGGTAAGAGTTTTTCACGTATGACACAAGCGCCCCATCAAAAAACCCAGGCAGTCCGCAAATCCCTCCCTGCCTACAGCTGCAGGAACTTTGAGGCAGCAGGGAGCTGGCCTCGAGTTGGATGAATTATGCAGCCCAGGTTGGATATGATTAGCAGAACTTTAAACTGGGGAAACCTACTGCAGAGGGACAAAGAAGTGTTGCATAGTTCCTAAACTCTCCCCACCACCTGAAGCAGCTCAGCAAGGTGAATTGTCATGTTCCCAGCAATTTTCCCCTACAATACCTATTTCCCTGGAGGCAGGGACTAGGCCTAGTTAAAATAATCAGGTCCCAGCTCATAACATCTTGCTCTCCATTCTGCACTGGGAGCACCCTTATGCTGGTATGCATCGCTCAGCCTCTCACTATCACACATACAATTAAGTTCAGCTTCTAAAAGCTCTACCTGTAATTGGAGCCAGCTGCAACCTTCCTGACACATACTAATTGCCAGTAATGATTTAAGTGCAGTAGATTCACATGCTGCAATTGTTTTAAATAAAGCAATCTCTCGTAGCTTTTCCCTGAGAAAAATCTGTTAATCTTTGCTGCTGAGTTATCAAATCCTCCAGTCACCTGTTTGCCATCATTTTCATGAGCTGATAACGTGTTTATTAGAGCCATAATATGCAGGTGGAAGCGTAAAGGTCTCGTTTGGTGGAGTATGAATTCTCTCTCATATATCTGTACAGAAAAGCCTGGTTTCACTATTCAGCTGTACCTCAGAAAAGACTAAGTTCCAAAATAGCATCTTTTATTCTTTTTAAATGGAATATTAGTTCTTTTAGGCTCAGTACACATATCAAAATACCATTTGGATGAGCATGACAGGTTGGTTTTGTTAAGCCCCAGATATCATCACTTCCTGTGGTTAATATATCCTGCCTTAGTTAATTTCAGCTTAATTGTATTATCCTCTTAATTATTTTTCATATATGAAACAAGCTCTTCAAAATAATGTCATGCTGATTCTATGAAGTCAGTTCATGAGTTCTTCCCATAAACCATTTTACTTTCCTGAAGAAGACCTTACCTGAGATATTACACACATTTCTGGCAAAATTAACCCAATATCTCCCTGGAAGTTTTGTTCTCCTTTCTGCAGAGTTTTTGGTGGGTTGGTTGGTTTTGTTTTTGTTTTGGGTTTTTTGGTTTTTTAGCAATGGGGGGAATGTCATTTAGGCATGCTAGTGAAGTTACTACAGTTTGGAAATCAGTACAGAGCGACTTACTCAGAGTGTACAGTCACCTAACAAATGATGTTCTGCTGCAGCTAAGTTCTCTGGTCTTTCCGTTGGTTTAAGCATGTGATGTACTGAATGTCCTCAGCTCCTGGGGCAGTGTGCACTAAAAGGCAGCCTTAAATGGCATCTACCCCAGGTAAGGGTCTGCTTTCTCCAGAAAGATGTTCATAACACTCGCCTCACCTGTGGAACTGCAGCAGAAAATAAAAATGTATGGACCAGAATGTAAAGATGCTCAACCAAATGTCTTCAACCATATGAAAGAGAAGAGAAACAATTATCAAAAGTACTGACTAGTCACTCAGGAAATCAAGGCAGGTTTTTCAAGTGAAAGAGAAAGCCTGAATCAAAGAGAAAATATATGAGAAATACAAGAAACTGTAAACAAGAAGCCATAACTGAAGTTATGTTTGGGACAGACAAACTTTCCAGCTGAAAGAGGAATTTCATCTGAGTTAGGATTCCTTGACTTGGCTGCTGAGGATATAAAGCAGGGGCCTAATTCTAGGACAGTATGTGGTTTACTATAAAACAAATCTAGCATATAATAATTTCCTTCCACAATTGCCATGACTTGTGGCACAGACCCAAAACCTCTTCTATGATTCATGTCCAAACCTCCCAGGAGAGATGTGATGGCCAGATTGTTAGTTTTAGTGCATGAGTAGTTCGGGTGAAATGACAAATGCTAACACTCAGTCAGACTGTGGACAAGAGATGACCACAGTAATGAGTGGACAGCAGAGCCCCACTGACAGTTTATTATTAGCATCTTGAATATGTGTAAAAGAAGTTGTGTTTTTTTAAGGTAAATAAGATTTTCCTGCCTAACTGGCCGGTCCTCAGGGACAATTTGTTAGTCATTCCACCACACAGGCCAATTCCTCTTTTCCAGAGGAGAACAGAATGTCTCAGCAGATCCAATAGTCCAATGGGCTGATGTTCTGAGGTGCCTCACAACTCCTAAAGCCTGTTTCTGTGCCCAGTAATCTCCTGAATCTGTGTTTTATACAAACTCTGAGCCAGTGCTGACCATGCCCAGACTAACACCTGGAATAGCTTTCCCTACTGCTGAAAACCTTGCCAGAGTAAATAATATACCAGTTTGCTGATGCAGCCTATTCCAGAACTCCTCCTAGCTTTAACCTTTCCAAATAGCCTCTGAATCTGAAAATACGGGTAATCTGCAGCTTTGACTAGTCAAATTATGCATTCTGAATTTCATGTTTGTTGCACATTATCCCCTTTTTCATCCTGTTTGCAGATTAATCACGGATCAACCTATCAAATCACACAGAGAAACAAGTCCCAGTCTCATGATCTCTGCTCATTGCTCCTGATAAAAGAACCATCACACTTGCCACATACTATTTCCTCCTTGGCCATGACTACAAGGCTGAAACTCTTGAATTGAGAAGAACACTGACAGGTATTGGATAATATATGCACCTTTGGCATAGCTTTGCAGAAAAAAAAAAAAAAAAATAAAAAAAAAGGGCACTCCTGCTAAAAAAGGCATTTTGTTCTAAAATTTGTGAGCATTCTGGATTCACCAGTCTTTCTAAAAATACCTCATAGATATCCCAGTATTAGCAAACAACCAACCAAACAACATCAAAAAAAACAAAACTAGAGAATACAAAGAGGAAACAGATGAAGAAAGAAATGGAAAAACTTCACATCTGACTATAGAAGCTATCACTGGGGAGATCAGATTATGCAGTTAGCTCTATCTAACCACCTCACTGAAAACATGTGGCAGTTAGAGATAATTCAACAGTGGGAAGAAGAAAGGCAGAGGTATGCCTCAGAGGACCAGCAACATCCTATTTTTTCTCAAAAATCAGTTCCTACTTCAAATGTGGTGTCCCACACACCCAGTGGACCTCGAGCTCTGAGGAGGAGCAGCAAGCCAGTTATTCCTGTTTTTGAAGGGGAAGTGAGGGCAAAGACAGGAGGAGGTGAGAACAGTGGTGATAACTGGAGAATTTCAAGAGCAAGATTTCCTGATTGAGAGTAGAAGAAAAGATGACTAAATAAAAAACTATGCCTCCTTGGATATTTTCCAACACCTCCCAAAAACGTATCTAAACAGCACTGGTCTTATCAGATAGAGGCACTGACAAATGGAGGTGAGCCAGCGGACAGCCATGCAAGCAAAGGAGAGCAGGGGACAGGCAACACAGAAACCTCACACTACTGCAAGGCAGCACTCACATCCCAGGCAGCCCCCAAAGCATGGAGAAAGTAAAGGAATACCACAGAGGAAAAGACAGACCTTGTCTGAAATCCTGGGTGCTGGACATTCAAGGACATGATAAAAAGGAGCTGCTTAGAGCCATTACATACCCAGCAGTGCTGATAGAAGTAAGAGTTCAATTTGGGCCAAGGAACTCCAGCCCAGCTTGCCAAACCTGGAAGTGGCTCCATACAAACCTAAGCAGCCTCTTAACTTCCTATCTGATGGGCTCTTAATGTAGCTCCCCTGTCTCCCATGTGTGAATAGACAGTTGTAGTGTTATGTTCTTACTTGTTATAGAATACCAGAGCTGTAATAGCATTGAAAAGGCTGGAGAGAATACAGGACAAGAAACAAGGACTTAAGAAAAATGCCTGGTTAATTGTCATTAATAAAAAACCCTTCACAGATTGGCAAGGTTCTCTGTGCTATTTATCATGTGAACTCTTGAAAACAAACAGCCGCTAGCCCCCTGAGGACTTTTCCAACAGTCACAGAAGATATCTAATGAGGTAATGTTTAAGAGACCTAATTATATGAAAAAATAAACCTTGATAACCATCTTATCCCACGTATGGCTCCAATATGACTCAGAGTTTATTTTAATAATCTTCATAGGTTAACACAGCACAGTTCAAGCTACACTGCAGCAATGCAGCTACTGAGAGATCATGAAGAGGAGCTAAGAAGTCACCCACAACAGGATACTTGACCAAAGAGAGGTGAAAGAAAAGAGCTGTGGAAGTCTGGAAATAGCAGCCTTGAGAAAGCAGGGTGCTTTGCATTGCAAACTAATATCACTATATCAGTTTTGGCCACTTTGCTCTGATCACCTGTGTCAACAAGGCATTTCCTCTGTTCTGTACCTTGAGCCACATTGCTGCACCTGCCCTTGAGGGAGGAGTTATTGGATTAACTCAGCTTCCTCTTATCTGTGTTTACTCACCAAAACTATTCTGCAGAGAAAACTCCCTGAATCAGTCCCAAGCTGCAGTTTCACTCATATGCAAAAAGTCAGATCTAGCATTAAACATGCAGAGCTAAAATAAATAAATAAATAAATAAATAAATAAATAAAGGGAAAAAAAGAGAAATTAGAAAAAAATTACCTCATTGTGAGTAACCACCACAAGCCAAGCTGGGTGAAGTCACTGGGGATTTTTCTTTCCAACACGCCCACACCACTGGGACTCTTTCAGAGGGACAGACACCTGCAGTGCTGCTGGGCACAGGCAAACCTTTCTTCCCCACTTTCCCTGAACTGGAGGAGAAGAAAGTGGGTAACCAACAGAAGAGACAAGAAAACAGGTTCAGACATGTTACTTTTGCTGCCTGTGCTGAACTAGTACCAAAAAAAAAATTTAAAAAAAAAAAAAAAAAAAAAAGGTGGAGTCATAAGGAATTCTGCTTGCTAACACCACTGGCTGGCTCTGCTCCAAACCCATGACCCTTGCAACATAGCACTGTAGGATTGCTGGGCAAGCTGCTAGAGTTACTGAAGCAAGAGAGAGAAGTCCCCAGATTTCCCACTGTGTGTTATTTTGTATAGCGTGAGCTAACCATAAACCCCTTGAAATACCTCTAGGTTTTAATCTTAAAATGGGCCTAAGAAAAGAAAAGAAAAAAAAAAAAGAACACCACACCACCTTTAGCTTTTAAGGAATTAAGTTCTGATAGCCAAAGATCCCAGGCTTCAGCAACATTTTGTTGGTGCAAAGCAGTAGTTCAATCCAGAAATGGGACTAAAACCTCAAGGCTGACTGCTCTATTGCTGAAATGGAGCAAGATGGAGTTCCTAATGAGTATTCCCACAGCTTCTTCAAGGTGAGTAGAGATTTCAGGTGCAGGATAAACAGGAAACTGTTAATGACAATCTTAAAAGGTTAGATAAGAAAACAGATGCCAAAGTACCTTATATTTATCTACTTGGCTTTCACCTGCAGATACTTGTCACCACTTAGTGCCTCCTCTGTGGACCTTTAATGACCCACCACATTGCTTACAGAAGCCTTCACACTTAAGTTGCTTGTGTTCAAGAACTCACGTCTCCTTGTTAAAAAAATGAAAATGATCTACATAAGGGCCAAAGAACATGGCCATTTCTCACACATAAATGGTATTTTGTCTCTGCTGAAGCCATTCTCTGTTAACATAAGCCTGTACTTCTTTCAAAAGTGGTGACCCGCAATTTAAACGAAAGAATCCGAAAGTTATTCACTCAGTACCTCTGCTGAACCTTTAACATACTGATTTCTGAAGGCAGAGTTCCCTTCGCAGCATCCTGAAGCTTGGGAAGTCCTCATCATGACATAAGAGCCAATTCAAAATTCACCAAAGAAAAAGCCTAATGTAACTGATGCCAGTTTAAAGTTGTGTCTTGCAGCTTTTGGAGCCCTTGTGCCATTTCTGCCAGCACACAAGTAAACCCTGGTCAAAACCAGCCAACACTCACAAGGACACCAAACTGCAGTTTCAAAGAAATATGCCACCATTTTACCAAAGCAGCCAGGAGTGTAGAGTATCAGCACGATGAAACATATTCTCAGTGTATATTTCTAAGTACTTATAACACTGCTTCTGAAGTCCCCTTCTTCTAACAAGTGGAAAATTTCTAAGATTCCAGAGGCCCACACGTGACTTGACTAGAAAAATGCAAGGCCCAACCTTTTAGCATACAGGCCACCCACATGAAGAGATCACTCATAGGACCTGGGATAAGAAGTCTGAACTCACAAACAAATCAAGAGTTTGATCTTGAGCAGGTTTAGCAGACCTTAGAGTCACATCTAGTGAGTCATACAGACATGATCAGAATACTCTGAACCTTTTCTGCAATAGAAGACAATGATCAAAAATTGAAGAATAACCCTATAACCATAATGTAGAGCGGTGGCAGAGGTACATTAGAATACTAAGCATTTTGAGTTGTAGGGGAAGAGGAGATGGGAAAACATGATTTCTCAGCAGGGGAATGAAAATTGGGGCAGAAGTGAAAAAGAGTAGCTGACAGTGCTCTTAGTTAAAACCTGCTGAACTGAAACATTCTCCATTCCTAGAACACAGAACGTATCTAAGTTGTTGTGATGTTTTGGTACCACATCATTTGCTGGTTGTCTGTAAGTTTACATAGCTGTAAGGCAACAATTTTCCTGGAGAAAATCATTCAGCAAGCAGGTTTCTAGTGATTCACTCAACTTCTAAAATAAACACTATCTCAGCTGATTATAAGCATTTACCCATGTTGTAACTGCTGTCATGTTCAGATACACAGGAGTATAACACTACCTTCAATAACAACACCAGGAAAATTACATTTGTTTTCTGAGTCAAGCAAGGTCTTACTTTCAGCTTGAGGGCATTCATCTGTCTGCCTGTAATATGGGAACTTTTGAATGTCATCTCCAGGCAAGCCCAATGTTTGGGAGAAGTTCTATAAATCAGAGCGCAGACCATATGATTTTGATGACAACTCATTCACCCAAAGAGGAAAGTGCAGGATGCATGCAATCCCTTGCCTCTCCCCAGCCAAACCAATATCTTTATTTCCCCCTGCAATGGCTTATATACTGAAAATAAAAATAACAATTGTTATTAACACTCTGCTTTTCACCCCATTACAGCAAAAACGTGGGCAACTGAATAATTTAGTTCTTTTTGCTCTGTCTGAGAGATAATACTGGTTGGAAGGAAAAGTGTATTCCCAACTCCTTGCAGAGGAACAAATAAGGACCTTCAGCAAATGAGAGGGAGATGAGAGGAAGAGATAAGAAAGCCCCTGTTGCCTGGTAGAGATGGAAATGAGGATAACTCCAAGCATAAGAGGGCAAAACTGTGGCCAGCAGGAACACCTGAAGAAGCAGTAGATGGGAGAGAAACCTGGAGAGAACCCACAGTGTGAAGAGCAGAATGCAAGGAGCCCTCAGTGTCTAGGTGTATTGGCGGCTGCAGAACACACCACATGGTGATTTCCAATAATATTTCCTGTTTCTGAAACAAGTCAAAAGGACCCCTCTGATAGCCTTACAACTCTTTATGAGTGAAAGAACTGTGTTGAAATGACTTCACAAGGGAGGGGACTTAACTCTGTGTTATGAAAAGCACTGGAAAGACAGAAAGAGATAGGGTAGGCAAAGGTACAAGCTGACTGCCACATCTGGGGATTGCCAGGGAGTATGATGTTGGCCTGCATGTATGCATCTGAGGGTTTGTGTTTGCTGATCAAGTGGCACCATTTTTACCTCAGGGCAGCTAATATGCACATCACCCACCTTGAGGTGAAAAAAATAGTGCTGGTGAGACACTACAAGTTTTACCATGAGGTGACTTGCCAAGATGAGTGCTGCACCCCTGCCTGGGGTTGACCTGAGGGAGTTTACCTCATGGTAAAACTAATGTGTGTTGCCTTCACTGAGCTTTCATAGTCGACAGATAGTTGACATGTACCTTTGTTACCCTGAGGAAAAAACACTCAAGTTCTTCTGACAATGAAAATATGATCATTCACATCTTAGTGCCCTGTTCAAGAAACTGAAAACATTTTATACTGTCTCTGGGTGCCATTAGTATCTTTCTTCACTTACTTTGACCTAAAAGCAAATAATTTGATGAATACACAGCTGCATATGCCCACCAGTCAAGCTTCCGCAAATTCTGCAAAGAATTTTTTCAGCCATTAGAAAATTTACAAAGATCTGCAGGTACCAAGAGAGTAATGCAGTTTTGGTTTCTGCTCACAACCTAAATTTTTCACCATGTCATTGTCTTGCAAACAGTTAAGAGGAAATAAATACAACACTAATTATTTTTTAATCACCATTACGTGGAAGGAATAACCCATCTTCTTATTTAAACTTAGAATAAACCTTATTGTTCAGCTTTAAAAAAAAATAATTACATGTGTTCTTCAGGTGAAAACCTCTAATGGAAATGCAAACTCTTATTATTCTGCGCATGTGCCAATACCCCAACATAGTCTATAAATACATATTAAACCATCCACAAGTGTTAATTATTGAGAAGAAAGCTAATTTTTTGCATAAACTCCATATTATTAAAAGATTAGCAGAAGCTTCCACACTAAACTGATTTGGGATCATTTTCACATTTCCTGCATCACCCAATATATAAGCTGGGCAATAACTGTAAGCTCTTCAGAGTAAGGACTAGCCCTTCCTTATTTAAAAAATAGCCAGTACTATTTGTATTTTTGCTACTAGTTCAGTGTGTAATAAGATCAGTGACAATGAGTAGCAATCTTTATTATTTGTAAATCCTTTATAAAGAATTTTAGAGAGAAAGATTTTGATTAAAGCAATCTTGTCCTTTCTGTAGATACACTGCACAGAGATTGGATTGTTTTTAATGTGCCTCATTTAACCAGGCGAGATACAACAGGCTGGTCAAGTTTCCTCTGACCCTCTTCCACACACCCCTGCCCCCTGGAAAATGACCTTTCCCATTCTGTGATACCACGAGCAGCTGGCTGGTGGGGATAACTGGTGGCTGCCCACAGTACAAAACTTTTAAAATGTTGTGTATCTGTACACAGCAGTCAGAAACACCGGGTGTACCCACTAAAAACATTTTATACTCAGTGGCACATAAGTTCTCAGCTCGTTTCCCCAGTATTTCTCACCAGGATCAGAGAATACATCTGCAGGCACATCCTGGCCAAGATCCAACACCCCATATCTCATGAAGTGAGCCACTGTTTCAGATTCCTGTACCCTTTTCATGACCATGTTAGAACTTCAAGAATTGGGAGATATATGCAGCAAGTCTCCAGAAAGCTGGCTCATATACCAGGTAGGAGTTACACAGACATATGTAAACATGTAGCTTTGTCCTACATTATCCTCTCAACAATTCCAGAAGATGAAAGATTTCCAGGCTTCCAGACACATGAACACTGAATGGGTAGAAGTAGTTATGCAGTCACAACTAGTGCAGCCATGAAGAACATGTCAGCATAAAAAACATCATCTTATCCATCTGTCAGAGCACTTCAAAGATCAGGAGCATCATCCCACATCAGTAATTTCTTTTCACTACATGATGAGGTTATGGGTTACATAGCTACTCTTAGCTGGGACATGCAAAGACAGTATTAACAATGAATGGAATATAAAATGCAGTAAAATATGTCCTGAGTTTTCTTCTATTTCAGAGGTTTTGAACATGTTTTCAAACTGTACTATGCTGATTAAAAGGCAAAAAAATTAGTATTCTGGTGAGAGCTGGGATTCTCAATGCCATTGCCTTCATCTGGAAGCTAGAAAAGCATGAAATATTGCAAGAATCACAATAAAAATCACAAAGGAAAGCAACTGACAGTCTAGAGGAAGACTAGATCTGCCATGCCACATCAAGCCCACTGTGAGCAATGTACAGCATCACACTCCTAGAGGCATTCAATCACTGCCTCAGATTTAAAGACAATAACCCCATAATGCACCTGGCCAATTACAAAATGCTGCATATGGATAAGGGAAAATCCTTCCTGATCCCTACAGAGACTAGCCAATGTCCTGAAATATGAGATTTAATTAAGCCTGTCTTATTACTTCAAATGTTACAACAGTTCATAATATTTTCTAGGCCTTTTTCAATCCAGCACAGCTTTCACATTCACAGCCTCCCATGGCATGGAAGTCCACCAGCTCAGCCTCACACTGTGAGACACCTTCTGTGGATGAATGAAATTTACTGGTGCTTTACCTCATTTTCTTAATACAAAGCCATTCCAGGCAGAAATGTACAGCTTTTTGGATGATGTCACCTACCTCAGTCACCTCAGCCCAAGTCCACATGGCTGTTGGCCTGGTGATAGAACAAGGAGGGCTAGAGAAGGAAATTAAGTCAATTTAGATGTTGCACCATGAACATTAACACAGCCCCTTCTCAAGCTTGCCTTGGACACTCTGAGTTTGCCTGCATGTGAAAAATCAGGATTATATCTATAATGGAACAATTGTTAATAAAAAAAAAAAAATATATATTGCTGCTATTTTAACATCCCCTCTAGAACATCCTCTGCTGTCTGTCACTGTAGTCCCACAAAAATTCACTATTAATATGTTGAAAGCAGCAGATAAGAGAGAAATGCAAACCTTAGGTCCAACTATAAAGAGAAAAGGAAGGAAGGAAGAGGGAAGGCTACAAGTTAATAATTGTTCAGAATCTGAAATAGTTTTGTTCTGTTAAACAAACACCCTACTAGTGACAGGGTCTCCTTCCCTTTTCTTGCAGTCCTCCAGGTAAATTAAAACAAAAAGATTTGTGGGTTCAGCCTGTGCCTTATGAAAGGTCAATTTTGAACAGAATTACTTCATGGAGGGGGGTGGAGGATGGAATGGGAGGAAAAAGAAGAACTGAAGGAGAAGTTAATTCAGAGAACAAAATGTTGCAGGTTTGGAAATTCTCCTCCCCGAAATTACACAGTACTTCGTTTTGGAAACTCCAGAGTAACGTTTCAGCAATCCTGGAACTGAGTGGGACTCTTTGCCCTTGACAACACCAGCTGACAATCTGCCCCAACCACGGCTGCAGCACTGCAGAGTCAGTGAGGCCAGACACCCTGCAACCCATCAGCTGCCTACACGGACCACATTTGAACTAGAAACAGTTTTCTAGGGGAAAAAACCTGAAATTTCCCATGTTTTTTGTTTTTTTTTTTAAATGAATTAGGTATATTCTTGAAAATCTGTATGACAGAAAAACAGCCTATCAACAAAGTAGAGTGAGTATGGCAGAAGGCAACAGGCCTGGAGCACCTGCTTGATGAGCAGACTCGTAGGGAGGTGGGCATAACCACATCAGGCTTGTTCAATCTGTTGAAGAGATGGCTTTGGAGGAACGAACAGTAGCTCCCTAGTGCTTCTGAGGAGGTTATCAAGGTGATGGAGGTAGGTTCTTCAAAGAAGTACCTAGTGGGAGGGAAATGAGCATAAGTTGTAAGAAGAAGGGTTCAGACTGGATCTGAGGAAAAAAATTTTTTTTGCAAAAAAAGTAGTAGAAATCAAGCAGTGGAACAGGTTACCTAAAAAAGGCTGTGCAATCCTGGTTCCCAGGGGTTTTCAGCACCTCACTGGACAAAGTGTCACTGGACAAAGCCTCGAGCAACCTGGTCTTATCTTTTAGCTGACAAGAGACTTCCTAAGGTCCCTTCTAACCTGAATGATCCTGTGATCTTAAAAATCCTGCCCTGCCCTACCAAACACCGATTTAAGAACTGAACCATTTGGAGCAGATTAACTCATTCAGGTGCAAACCACACCATGCCCTGCCATATCCTCTGAAGTGTGTTAGAAATCATTCATCTTCTCATCACCATCAGTGCCTCTCAATTTGCAGTTTATGTGAGAGAGCTCATCAACTATTCCTGTTATCTTAAACCTGTTTATAAACATTTCTACAGATTCACTAGTGCTGTGCAAACAATGCACTAATGATAATGAATCAAAGTTCCTGGAACACCCAGGGCACAGCCTACAGCCACCAACTCCCTGCAAAGCTTGGATAGGCTTTATCCCTTCTCCTTTTAGTTGTCTCATCCTGTGAATGATATTGCCTGTGATACTGAGGAGTCTGCCCTCCTATAACACAGCATGATATCAGTGGGCTTTATCTTACTATCATTAATTATCTAAAAGTTCGGAGGAGCAAGTGAAGCAAAGAAAGGAATCATTTTTATGTACTTAATTCTTTCCTTCCTGTTAGGTTCATGTTCATGACATGTACCAAAAAGCATCTAATGAACATAGCCTGTGACAAGCTCTCAAAAGTCCTGAGATCAGCCTGAAATGTAAGGATGTTAGCACACAATAAATACATTGCTCCATTATGGGTCCTGAGGACATTTAAGTCCAACAGAAAGTATACTACTGAAACATTCTGGTGTGAAAAGACTTTTAAGTTCAACCATTAACCTAACTCTACTGATTCCAGGGATAAATCATATTCCTAAGCACCACATTTACATATCTTTTTAACACCTCCAGGGATGATGATTCCACTACCCCCCTCAGCAGCCAGTGTTTAATTACCCTTTCAGTGAAGTTTCTCTAATATCCAATCTAAACCTTCCCTGGTGCTACTTGAGACCATTTCCTCTTGTCCTATTGCTTATTACTTGGGAACAGAGACCAACTCCCACCTCACTGCAGTCTCCTTTCAAGTAGCTGTAGAGAGCAATAATGTCTCATTTTTAAACAAACTCTCATTTTAAAAGAAACAAACGAACAAACAAACATGTATTTTTCTGTCAAACAGCAGTTTTAAAGGAAGGGTTTTTTGAGTGGTCCCATTGTGAAGTGCTCTTCAAGCCCCATTAATTCACGGAGTAGGGGCATTTAGTATCTCTAAGTGCTCAATACTTTTGTGCTTCACCCTCTGGGATCAACATAACACAACACTTAAAGCCAGAGAAGTAGACCCAAGTAGCACAAAACCTCAAAGTGTTGATTCACATTTACTGGCGGATTTAACCAGGATGGATGAAGCATTTACCATTGCCAGCTGTCACCTCTGTCCCTCTGTTGAAAGCTACCATCCCAGGGACAGTTTAGCAGAACAAGTATCCCCTCTTGAGTCAGCAGGGTGTACAGCCTGAAATCAGCAGGAGCTCACATGAGTCCAGAAGGCTGTGAGCTCCCCTGGCCAGGGTGCAGGCACACACTCACCTTCACCCAGACTTGTGGGAAGGCAGCATCCCCAGCAGAGGATGGGGAAGAGAGCTGGGAGATGTTTCTATTATAGCTATCTCTGATTGAACTCTGTAACCAAGCAGGAGTCAACACCCAAAGCTGGTTAACTGGCGGCTAGCATACAGTACCACTGGTTTACAAAAGGAATGACTCTATAAAAATAGTCAGGGCTCAAACTTTCAGCGTGCACATCTGTTCTCAGAGACAGACTCAAAGGTCACTTTTTGAATTACAGAATGAAATATATGGCTAGTGAAATCCAAGAAAAATTACTGCCGTTCCCTTATGTCTGAACTTTTATCTGCTCATCTGAACATTCTGCAAAATACAACAGAAAACCCATTTCAAAGATTGCTGGTGCATGAAATGATTGAGAAATATTTGCAGTTTGAAAGCAGTTTCACTTCCTGCCTGATACCACAAAGAAGCTTTTCAATAAAGTTATCATCACTGTTATTTGTTTTACATCTATGTCCTTATTTTGTCTATTTCAGATTTCTTGAATACTTCTGTTAAAACAAAACAAAACACAACCCCCCCACACCACACCAGCTCCTACAGCCAGAAGATCATTGTTTTTCAGGTTTTCCAATGTAAACCACAATGTTGATAATGTAATAATGTTTCTAATAATAATAATTTGTGCTTACACTGTAAATCAGCTTTCTTCAAATATTTCAGTGCATGCTACCTATTTTAGTTAAGCCACCTAGATTTGTGCATTACATTTTACAGCTGGGTATACTGAAAGATTTTGTGACCCTCTTTCTACAAGTCGAAAAACTAGGTTGTGGAAACCTGAGTTATGACACCCCAGGAACCATTAAATTATACTGCCTGTGCAACACTTTTTACACTAGTTAAGCTTCAGAGCTAATAGAATACTAATTAAATTAATTTTGCAAATGATTCTGTGCTGCTATTTGTGATGTTGTGTTCCAATAAGCAGACAAGCTGTTAGATAATCATAAAATATATTTGTGAGTCCTGAAAGTAATGAATTTCAGCATGGATAACCAGCTGAAGACTATACTATGAAATAAAAGTCATAACAAAAAGCTATCGTATGTTCCCTACTAATATTTTTGGTTACTTAAAATGTTTCAGCTACCCACACAAAAAGCCATGTGACTGATAGCATAATCTTGCAGGCTATGTCTCTTTCTAGAAACTACTTACACTGTGACCAGAATAAAAAGGCTAAATTTACTCATTACAATTTTGACCAATGCAGTTAAATACAAAAGCAAAATCTGCTCTGACCCACAAGGGATTGCCACAGGGATGCCTGACCAATACTCTTGCTTTTAGTTCAAAAGGGGGTCACTGGTTTCTATGACAGCCTCTTCCAAGGTTGTGTCATTGGTGCTGGCAATTACCCGATGAAAATCACATGGCCAAACTTTGCTAACAAGGTGATGCTTCAGCCCATGCTCTGCACTGCATCAAAGCTCAATTCTCACATCTTCTGAAGCCATCTGGGAGCACCTGCTGGCTGTTGGGCTTGCCGGACCCTGGGCCAATTCTTGCAGGATCCTGGCTATTCCTACCTAAGTAAAGTGACACATATATGTTGGAAGTATCTTTTTTTGCCTTTTTTTTTTTTTTTTCCTGAAAGGGAAAGTTAGACATGCATATTTAAACTCGTGGCTTTTATTCCTAAAGGGCTAAATGAGTTGTAAACCCACAGTGAAACACAATTCTAGTTAGTGACAAAAATGGGGAAAATGTAGTAAGATGGGGTGCAAATTGCAGGAAGGAAAGACGGTATCTAGGCCATTCACACATGCCTCTTTCTGTCATACAGTAATTTCATTGCCCAGGGTGAGCTGGAGGGTGTGAAACAGTAACAGTGAGAATATTTTTCCCACATCGGGTAGATCTGTGTAATTTAGATCCTTCTAGTGTACCACACAGGAAAGTTTATGCACCAGGACCTGAAACAACTGGAAACAGCAGAAAAAAGAACAGAAGAAAGCTTTTTCTTATGTGCAGAGGCTTCCTTCCCCCTAAGGGAGCCTTAAGAGGAGATGGAAGCTTTTGCTGCTCTCTCCCAGCTCTCACATTGCCTACTGCCCACCATGCATCAGGGAAAGGCTGCACAGACACCAGGCACACAGGATCTGCAGCACAGTGTTTCCAGGCAGGAAGTGTCACTACGGGACCTGCAGAATCTCTGATGCTTCAAAATTCTGCTTTTAAACTTCTTCCTTTCTTTCTTAAAGCATACAATTTCTTATTTGGTCCCTGAACTTGACCATGCACTCAAACACATGAAGATCTCCAGGTCACGGGAGGCAGGGCCAGGAGGGCAGTAACGCTCTGTGCACGCAGATGTGCGAATGCACAAACGTGGCAGGATGAGTGTGTTTCAGACTAGAAAGCAAGACACCAAGAGTGGATGATAATTCGAGTGGAATATATGAAAGGAAACTTGGAAATCAGAGGACAACCGTTCCCTATTTCAGTAGGAAAAGCAGGGTCAGTTTATAACAAGAGACAAATTTTTATGATGATGGAATTATCCCTGTGCGATAGGTTTTTTTCTTCCATTTCCCAATATTTCCAGTGTCTATGCCAGGAAACCATCTATAGCCATACCCCTCATCCTTGTATTGCTACCCACTAACCTTCCTCTTTCCCCAGGAATTTCATTTCTACTACTCCAGTTTCTTAAAAACCTAGAAACTCCAGACAGACCTATATACACACAACAGAACATGCAGAACATGCATATCTATGTTCCTTTTCACCCATATGAAGAACTTTCATGCAACACTCTCCACTGCTTTGAACCTCCTTTGTTCTCCAAATCCTCTTCTCTGTTACCTGAGATTTAGGACCTAACCCTACATCTCTTTCTAGAAATACACATAGGAACAAACTGCAATGTTAGGAGTGCTGGGAATTGCATCTCTTCATAATTACTTTCCCCTACTAGGGGAAGTACAAGGGCACTTGTCATTCAGAATATTAGAATTTAGAATATTAGCTGGGCTTCCCAGGTCTCTGAAACTAAGAGCTAAGGGCTCCAGGCTGTATTTGTTCATGTTGTTTGGCTAACATATATATACATATATATATACATATATATATAAACATATATAACATATATATATGTTACATATATATATACACACATACATATATACATACATATATAACATACATATATATATATATAAAAAAATATATTTGCACCCATCATATAAAGAATGGATGTCACTATGTTGATGGGCACTGTAATAAATAACAGGTTACACAATAAAATTAAGCAATCACCCATGCCATAGGAATAACAACTGGTAAAGATGCTTGCTCCTTTTTTACGGAGCATTTCAGATTTTTTCTAGGTTTTACTGCACTGCAAGCAACATTTGCTTTGTGTTAGGTTAATCTCTTTTATTCTCTTTTAAAAGCAATGGAGATTTGTTCTACAGTTACTGAATTTTCATTCTTATCTTATATACCACTGCACTATCCATCTAAAGGCAGAAAGATTAATCATCCAAGTGTGACTAAAGACATCTTGGAATAAAGTGATATATTCCCCAACCCCCACTTCAGCACACAAACAAAAATTTGCTACACAGCACAAGCCAGCCAACATGGAAATCTCCAGCATTGTTCCCTTCTTGATCTTGATTTAAAAGGCAGAAAAATTGGAAAATGTAGGGGGAAAAAAAAAAAAAAGGCATAGACAAGTACAGTTAGGAGGACAAAGAGAAATTCTCATACAATGCATTCTAACCAATTTCCAAAGCTTTTTCCAGTGTATACCAAACATATCCTCGTTGATTTAACTAACAGAGGAAATCGCAGTCTATTGATCCAGTCTGCATAGCTGCAAGTTGTATGTGACTACACAGACACATATTAAACACATTTTGGAAACAAAAAGTAGTTTTTAGTACATTAACCCTCTCAACATGGCTGCAGCAATGCTGCCAATTGTGTTGCAGTTTAATATAGATTTCCTATGGAAATTATTTCCACACGCTGATGGCTTACTAGTTAATGTCTGCAAGTTACTCATTTATCTGTTTTGCATTTATTGACTGTCAATTTCATAGAATACCCCCCACCTTCTCATGTTATGAGACAGTGAATAGTAGCTTCTCATATTTCCTCTACTCAGTAGTTTCCAATAACTGTCATATGCTTCTCAAGAAAATTTTGCAGCATTTTAAATCTCTTGTTATACAGGCCCCTTAGCTACACCCTTACTTAGTCTATTTTATTTCATGCAAAGTTTGGGAGACAACCATATTCCTTTAGTATAATTGATAAACATCTAAAATATAGAGGATATTGTTAATGTTTTTCTTATCAATCTGTTTTTGCAGATAAAAAGCAGCTGTTAGGTGAAGACATGTAAACATCACTGTTAAAATTATAGAAGACAAGCTGTATATTCATTTTCTCCATGTGATCTCATGTATT
Organism: Florisuga fusca; assembly: GCA_038090715.1. Taxonomy (NCBI): domain Eukaryota; kingdom Metazoa; phylum Chordata; class Aves; order Apodiformes; family Trochilidae; genus Florisuga; species Florisuga fusca. Next base: position 4,951,109 of record JAAWXA010000029.1, on the reverse strand, counting down.
TCTGCAGGACTGGCTGTGTTAAGGCTATAATTAGGTTTGAGATCTAGTTTTGCAAGGAAATCGTTATTAACCAAAGCTGGATCCTCTTGCTCTCTTTTTTTGTTCTACTTCATTCTACTCCAGCAAGACTTCACCTGGGAGATTTGGAGCTCAGAAACAGCCTGAAGTCAATGTCTCACATTAAGGAGGCATAGCTGGGGAGACCTGCTTCCCTTCTGTATTATCAGTGCTCTTCATGTATGTGATAATGATAGGTCAGGGCCTGATTCTCAGATTACCACAACAATATTGAAACCCTATTAACACCCACTGTGTTGGTTCTAATACAATAGAGATTTCCAAACCCTACAATCAGCTAAGACAAACATTACTATTTTTGCAAATGACCTTGTGTGGAACTTGGTGACCCTATGTTTGAATTCTAACATGCATCCTGGACATAACATCAGCACATTATTTTTCAAACAAATTATGAAAGTGGTTTTGTTAAAAGCAACATTTGGTAAAAAGTCCTTTAGTGGATGAATTTCTGCACTTAACAGAACGCAAGAAAACAATTGTTTCCTGTAATTGGACAGTTTGATTAGAGGCAGGTGGTGAAGAGCTGAGAAAACTGGAGCCACAAAGCCAATTTTAGCTTCAAGCACATTTCCTTTTGCTTTAGGATCCAGAAGCATAGAACATAAATTGCTTCCCCAAAAGAAAAAAAAAAAAAAGAATAAGAATGCAAATTTAATTCCTATTTATTATCCCTGCTGGTACTCTATCTACAGTATGTTAGCAGCTCAGAAAGATATGCATGCTTGATGTTCATAATACACAACATACACGGAATCACAGGAATAAAAATAACTTAGACATATGAGAAAAACAAACAAACAAACAAAAGTCTTTAATATTTCCTTGAAGAGGCAGCCAAGAGATGTGGTGAACATCTGTTCTTGAAAACCTCAATTCAGACAACACACCCTCACTAAACTTTTATCACTTGTAGCTTTACTACTTTTTTTTTTTATTACTAGTGCACTGAAGAGTCGTGGCAATGGACCACTGTGCTGGGAACCATACAAAGTAGCACCTTTGGCTGCAACAGAATTAAATATCATTCAGCTCTTGCTGAGATTTCAGTGGGTACCAGTCTCAGTTACTGCACAAGTAAATAAAATAACCAGGTCTATTCAACCGGGCTCAGCCTACTTTAAGCGAGACACCACATTTAACAAGAAGAAATTAAAATCCTGCCATGGGACGAGAAAAAGGTTAAATCAGCTGTATATAAAATGATCAAAGTATTCAGGATACCTAAAGTTGAACTGAGATAGAATTTTCTTCTTCATAGCTACGTCACATTGATCATTCTTAAGAGTCTGGTTTAAACAACTGAAGGATGAAAACCACAGAGACAAATTTGCAGCTGGTATAGATCAGCATCTAACTTATTTGGTGCAAAAAACAAGTCTGAGCTCAGTGGACTTGTTTCTCAGGGGACAACAACACACTAAGGACTGCCAGTGCCACCAAACCTCTCTGGAAGCTGACTTGCATTGAGGTGGGAGATGCTCGTCACTCCCATTCTAACATGCTACAAAGGATGTGACCTCATCCCACCAGTTTTGACCGAGAGCCTGCTGCACATCTTGACAGCAAGTGAGAAGAGCAAAGGGATCCAAGCGGCACGGCGTTCGCAGCACTTCTCAGCTGGGCCCTGCGCGTGGGAGGAGGAAGCTGCCTTGGTTAGATGTCACCCCGTGCAACTGTGAATGATTGCACACTCCCACCACCTGCATCCTACCCAAGTGAGCTACACCTCTGATCTGGACTTAGACGCTGTGTGAGCACAAAGCCTCCTCCCCAGCACTGCTGGGATGGGGAAGGCCCGTGTGAACGGCAGCACTAAACCACTGAGCACTGTGAGCAGCGCAGAGGCAGGCAGGAGCCGAGCATCTCAAGTGCAAGGGCTATTCCTAGGCTTGTGAACCTTCTGTATCACATGCTGTTCACAGCTGGGCCTAATGTTCCCATCTAACCTCGAGCACAGGAGTGCCTTTGGGCAAAGGTTCACCCAGAAGCACTGCCTGGTGAGGCACCTTAATGAAATGCAGACAGAGCAAATTAGAAGTGTCAGCAGTGAGACTGCAGCGGCAGCTGACACTCATGCAGAATATAGCAGGAGGATGTGCAACAAAGGGAAGTGGCACCACTTACATATGTGATGGGATAGAATGAACTTCCCCAGCTGGTGCTTGCATGGGAGATGTTTGACACACATAGATATGTTGGTACCATTATGATGCTAATATTTTCACAAGGAAAATAAGTACTTTACTGGGAACAAACATAGCTTCATACAACGTCAACCACACATGACAGCTTCTCCATCTACTCTTTCCCTCAAAGAGGTATTTATTGTGTCCACACCAGGCATACTTGCAGGGCAAGTAACTTTTTGCATCAATACCTGCACCTTCTAGATGAGGGTAATACATTGTATATTACACCCTCAATGCATATAAGTTAGGCTTAGTAATAGCATAAGGGACAACAGACATTCCAAGTGGTTTCTCAATGTGAGAAAAAAATGTTTTTTGTTATAGAAAACTACAAAACCTGAGATATAGAAGTGAGGCTATATGAAATCCAGGAGTGCCTATGTGTCTCCAACACTGTTCAGTGGTCAGCACTAGCAACTTGTTAGTTTCAGCTCAAAATATATTTTTTTTCTTATTTGTCCAGAAACTATTCTTTTTTTGAACATTAACACTTCAAGAGCAGTCCAACCAGTATCCAGAAAGATGATAATCAAGCCCATCATAATTTGTTTTGTAACCAGACACAGGTATTTAAGATAAGAGTCATTACAAAAAACATGGGAAATGTTGCTGACTTTTTAAGCATCCCCTAGAGCTCATGCCTTTTCACAAGTATCTGGGATATCCAATAAGGAGAGAAAGGATCAGTTCCTGATCATAACACCCTGGATGATGGTCTGAGAGAGACTCCCTAAAACTAGGAACTTGCTTGTCAGCACTAAATAAACTCACTATATACAACTTCAGCTTTTCTAGCAGCCTCCCTATGGCTATTGTCTCTTTTTATACTGCAATATTTACCTAAATGATGCAAAAGCACAGGGACAGTGTGTACGCTTGTGTAATTGCTAGGTGGACAAATTTGGAATATAGCCAACACAGATCTTAAAGATACCTAGACATTTAGCTCCTATACCATTAGGAACAAGACATCTCACACAATCTGGTTGTTAGACTGGGACTGGAACAGAACTGCATTCCTCTGTACAGATGGTGTCTGATGGTCATGTCTGAAAAGGGTCTTTTATCCTTAAAGTACAAATCAGCTGAAGATAAGGTCAACAGCCACAGTGAGAGAGGAGGAAATCCTGTCCTTATTTTCCTAAATCTTCAGCAACTTCCAGTCTAACTAGACCTCTTCCAATAGCAAGCAACCCCATGAAATGCAGCCTCCTCCCTAATCGACAACCTCCCACTTCAGCACAAGACACATTTCTTAGCCCTATTTAACAAAAAAATGCTACCAAAATAAAGACCTCCAAGACACACTTGTTTTCCCAGGAGGAGGGATGTGAGAGCTCATTAGCCATGTGGCTAATATTACTGAAGGTGCTCTGATACTTCAGCAACTAGAGTGGTGTAGAAACCATAAAATAGGAATATTTATTTATTCCATAAAACAGGAACCAAGCAGCTGCAATGTACTTTGTTTATTTCCAGGTCATCATTGACATTACAGTCTTTCCAGTCTTCTAGTACCTCCCAGTTTTCTCATATTGTCTCATTTGCTCAGAATTCAGAGAAGCTGGTTACCTAGACATGGGTTACATCAGCCTTGAGAAACTGAATTTTCAAGCATTTAGATTTCATGATCACCTGTGCAGGTCTGATCCTGATCTTCTCTTTTCTCCCTTGGGAAATTTCTGCCATCTGTACTCTTATTCCTTCCTGAAAAGGGAGGCAAAAATACACTTTTTAGCAACATCCTCAGTAAATGTTTTCGCATTCTCTCACAGGCCCTATCATCTCTTTCATTAGCCTGTTATTCCAAATGCACTGCAAGCAAATACATTTAATTATCTTTAAAAGTGAGCAAGGGTTTCAATTACCACTTTCATTCTTGCCCATTGCATCTATTTATTTCAAACACTTATTCATGTTTTCTTTCATTCTCCATCTGTCTTTTTTTTTATTTCTATACATTTTTTTTTGTTGTGGATTGTCATTTAACATAGAGCATTATAGCAGAAGTCAGATCTTCTGATTCAGCTGCTTATCCCTCAAATTTATAGTGTGAGCCCAGTGTGTATCAGCAAGCCTCAATAAGCCTCAGTTTCCTATATTTAAAATGGATGTTGCCTGTTTGAACCATTATATTAAAATTATTTAAAATAATAACAACAATAATAATACTTTATAAATGATAAGTAAAAATTCTATTTAATGCCAATCATGCCACCCACATTAATGAATTGCTCTGTGTTTACCTCTCCCCAATACATTTGTCATAAGCAAATGTCAGGCTCTATGTTCCCAGTGAACAGATACATTTAAATTCATGGACATCTCCCTTGGTCCTGAATCCCTTTCCCTCCTGCTTGACTTTCCTTCAAAAATGCTTCATGAAATCACACAGAGAAAACCTGTAAAAAGGCAACTGACTTTTTAAGCTGAACAATAGATAATGTAAATGGTACTGTCCCCTATCCTCCTAATTGTTCTCACTCTTCAGCGGTTCAGCTAAGAGTATCTGAATGCATCCATTCACCCAGAGCATTTTCAATACTGTGCAATCACATTGAAATAAGGAAAGAACCTGGTGCAGATAACAGGGGGATGGATCCCATCTATTTATTTGTGGCTCAGGGAGATGTAGAAAGCATGTAACAAACAATGTCAACAAAATAAAAATTGATACAATGTGTTCTGCTTTGGTTTGAGGGTTTGGGTTGGGTTGTTTCTTTACCTTAGGTATCATGTTATTCAAACTAATTGGCAGAGACAGGATAATCTTATTTTAATTTCGAATGGTCACATAAACATTCAGCTTCACAAATTCCACTGTTACTTTTAGCAAAGCTAAAGCTTCCTTCCTACTCAGAGGAACTCAACAAAACCTCATTTGATTACTGCCACTGGAACCTTTGTAGACACAAGTCCAGGTGGCCTTTGCGCTTCATACAATAATTTGTTAACAACCTTGACATGCTGAGCCTTAGCTGCATTTCCCACATGGCCAAAACTCCTCTCGATACTATTTTCATATTAGAATGTTCAAGAAATGCAGGATCAGACCAAAGAATACCAGAGCATACGCTGCACAATTTATTGGGATATAAACATCTCAGTCATAATTTGTCCTTTCTTGTAAGAGGCTATATTACCTTTTCAGCTCTGGTTGCTCTAGCAGAGACATTTCCCTGTCAGTTGCTTTCTATTATTATTTCAGATACTATGTGCTCTGGGCAGCTTCAGGAGCACACATCTGTGGGACTCAGTGCATATGGTGAAGAGTACGAAGATTTTGATTATTTCTTTGGAATATGAAGGCTTGATCAATGGCTTGATCTAAGCCACCAAGAGAACCAGAGCAGAACTGAGTGCCTATTTTTTAATGTCCCTCACCAGGTGAAAGAGGGTAAGGAGAAAATACAAAAACACAGCCATGATGCTTTGCCTCAGCAAATCCATCAGGCAAAGTAACTCACAGCAGGAGCACTCTAAGAAACTGAAGTTCTGCAACATTTTTTTTTTTTTTTTTTTTTCATGATTCATGGATAGGCTGTTCAAAAGCTGAAGATGAGCTCATAGATTCCATATATGCCTCCACAAGGATGCTGCTACTTTTGTGCCATGGCCCTTTAGACTTTTCCCCTTACTCAGCATTCACTACTTTTTAATTGAATTTTGTTTTCTAAAACTTTTCTTCTCCCTCCAACAACTAAGTTACCTACTCTGCATGTGACCTGGTGTCTCAAGCGCTTACCACTGTTTTCTCCCTCTCTGACTGTCTAAACCTCTCTGCCTGTCCCTTTCTACTCACCAGTATTAAAGTGCAGGTTGGTGTTGCAGATGTTGACTGCTCAGAAACTAATTTATTTGTTCTCAAAGACTAAAAGTGATAACTATTATTAATTCATCACCCAAAGATAATCATACACTTTTAATATCAAGAAGAGTACTGCTACTCATATGTAAGTGGCAATATTACACACACAATCTATCCAAGATGGGTACCATTTCCCTATTGCCTTTTGCAATCCTCTTTCTTTTACTTCAGGCCTTATTTTTTATCTCCTTCCCTACACAGGGATATTTTCTTCTGTGCTCTGTTTCACAACAATGCAGCACTTTCGAAGAGATTAAGGATTGACTTGGCAACATCAAACTCTTTCACCCCATCTTTCCCACTGGTTTATCATCCCTAAAGCTCAATTCTCAGCCAACAACCTGCTGACACTTTCACCCTGCAGGCTGCTCAGTCACCATCCCACTTAGCTGGCTCCTGCCTGAGAAGTGCTGAGTGGTACAATTTGTTCAAATCTTTCACCCTTGCATTCATGCAGCTTTGAAGGCCTGGTCCTAAGACACATCCTCCTGTCATGTAATACACATGCCCTTTAGACTCACACCTTGCAGACCTTTCTCTCAGGAAAAAAAAAAAAAAAAAGTGAAGAGGGAAAGGGCTTGTCTCACCCACAGACCTTACAGACTCAGCTGGTCATCTACTAGAGGAAAATATTTAGAGTACATATCGCTGCTATAAATTGTAGAGAGTTAAGGAAAAGGAACCCTGTGGAGATATCTGAAATTTAAACTCAGAAAGGCAGCAATCAAAAATAAACTGCAGCCAGTATTTCAGCTTTGATTCTGCTGCCACCAAAGGCAAACGGCACAATTCCCATCGATTCCAATTAAACAACAGATTAGGTTCTCTTCTTACCCAACTTTCTTTTTTAGATGTCTTTATCTGCATTTTAGGAAGAAGTTTTCTTGCAATAAAGGACAACTACTCATAACCATCAAATTTTTTCACAGAAATACATACAAGTATTTTTTTTAATAAAGAAAAGTAAGATTTTTCACTCCCTTCACTAATGGCATGGAAGAAAAAGAAGCATAGTTTTGTGTTCACAGTTTAGTTGGTTTCAGTTTTCTCTATAATCCTTCCTAAATTCCAACATACTTTCTGCACATCTCTTTACTACTGAAAGAAAACCCCTTTCTTATGACACTAAAAAGTGACCTAGCTATAAATGCTAAAATGCAACTGCTACCCATTTTGCAGCGAGATGGCTATTCTACCCTTCCACCCCTACCTTGACACTGACATGCTGAATCTCAAAGCAGAACCCACATACAAACATTTTTAGGCTGCTTTTTGCTCATGTGGGTATGAAGGAAGCTGTGCACTACCTCCCTGTGTTGGTGCTGTCATCCTTGTGGGAGCTGCATTGCCACAAGCAGCTCTTTGCTTCACTCCTCAGTGTCACAAGGACAGCACAGAGGTCTCCTGGTTTACATTTTAACAGTGGCACAGAGGGTTACACCAACTCCGTGCCGTGGGCAGTTTAGTCACAGCTGTTTTGAAGCATTTGGGGGTAAAGTTTCAGGGCTCTCAGCTCCTGTGCTTTGCTGGGCTCACAGTCGTCTCCCCTGGAGGTTATTACATCCTGTCATTGAACCTCTGGCCTTCCTGGTTGAGGAGAAAAGCCTGAAAACATGGCATCTTGCAGTATTTTGAAGTGTGACTCATTACTTGTTACCATGAAGGGCACATTCTGCTGCCTCTTTTCAACTTCCCTTTGTCTCTTTGCATGCAGCCGCACCTGCAGATGTTCGGGGAGGAGTGCTTGCACTCATGCATCCTAAAAGTAGCTTCTGTGTATGCAAAAGTCAGCACCCGTGTGCACAGGTGTCACTATTCCCAACGGGTGGGTGCAGGGGTTCTGCTTGATGCGTGTGTATAAGTTGGTGCCCCTTTGGGCAAACTAGTCTCTAAATATTGCATGATGGCAAAGCAGCATAGCTTCTTCCATGTGTTCCTTCCACAGAATATTTTTGAAAGTAGTTTTACAGTTTTAGCTGTATGGACATCTGTCTTAGAGGGCTTTTTTTCCACTTTTATTATCTGACACTACTTTGAAAATATTATAGTTTCATGCCACTGATGGATCCTGGCAAGAATTTGCTCTCTTGTGCTCATCAAAGTTCTTAAAACAGTAAATTCAAGTTCAGAATTTGTAGGACAAGATTAGAACCATTTCCTGTATGTATACCCAAGCAGGGCACAGGGTACAAAGAGCCACTCAGAAAAAAAATATTACTGTCTCTCAGGCACGGAAAAAGATATAAGTCTCAAAATGACATTGTGTATTGTCACCTCAATATCCTCACTTCTCTTCTTGGTTAATTTCTGCCTGGTGTGTGTGTGTGTGTGTGTGTGTTACTGTATTTCTCCCATTCCACCCTCCGTGACCAGGCCAGCCACTATCTTCTCATACTTCCTTTTCTTTTGTATCTTCTGCCAATCTCCTCAATACACAGCTTTCCCCTGAAGAAGAGGATGGGAGGGAGGGTGACCCCCTGACTCTATTGAGGCAATTCTGATAATAGCAAAGGGAAACAAGGACCCAAACACATTTAAACCTTCTCTCTGCATCCTGCCTGAGCAGCTGTGCCTCAGAGAGTGGCCATCACTGGGCAGGAAAAAAAAAAAAAAAAAAAAAAAAAAAAAAAAAAAAAAAAAAAAAAAAAAAAAAATCATTATATAATTCTGAGAAGGATACCAAGGTAGCTGGCAAAGGATCCTCAGAGCATGGGGCAGACAGCCTTCACTCAGCTCCTTTGGGAACTGCTTCCATAACCCCCCACCTGCTGTCTCCACCCTGCACACCTACCCTGGATGGCACCTCAGGAAATGACAGCCGTAACTAGTGCTCAGGCTATCTATCAGGCATAAACAATGCTGTTGATGAGGGTAATTTTCAGATGAGTTGAGATAAGTATGTTGTGTTTTAGTCTGATCTTTGCAGTTATTTCTCACAAAGTCCAGAACTCAGCCAACTGTTTCTAATGTCTGCTGGGAAGAGCACTCAGCACAGAGAACAACCAGCCCAAGCAAATGGCCAGGGTGAAAGAGCTTAGACAGCTTGTCCCCATTGCCACCACTCCTTCTAAGCTTCCTCCAGGGCTGTAGGGATGTGTAGCCATGGCCCACACATATCTGATGTGGCAGTGATGATGGTGGGGCAGGTGAGGACCAGCCACTCTTCCCTGCCAGCCCCCCCAAAAGAATGTCTCTCCTGATTTCAGGGCCTGCCAGGGTCATGAAGCAACACAGAAACAAAAATCTTCCTAATTCAAGTTCATTTTTACACAGATTTTTAAAAGATGTTTCAACAAAAGTATCAGAGTGTTGTCATTGTGCCTCAGAGATGGCAGAACAGATTTGCTCCTTCTCCACATCTTTTCAGCAGGAGCTCTGTCTCTCCAGAGGAGCCACATCCTAGGACTCTGCTGGCAGAAGACCTGCAAGCTGACAATAAGTTTTTTGTATCAGGTGGACCACTGAAAAACACCCTTGCTGTTTTCAGAGCAGTACAGAGGGAGCACAGATCCTAATTTCTCTTTATACTTCCTGAATCATTTAATCAAAAAATTACACTGAAGAATGACACCGACACGGCAGCAGCCCCAGGGGAACCTGTCCAGAATGGCTTCAGCCACCTTTAGCATGAAGCTGCCCAAAGAAATCATCACTCCAGATACCTTTACTAACAATGCCTATGACTCAGCTAGCACTTCTCATCAGCAAACGTCAAAGGTAGCCAAGCATCATTACCCCATACAGATGGGGAAAACCAGACCTGCTGGGCTAAGTGATTTGCCTGCAGCCCCATAGCACCTGGCAGACCTCAGAGCAGGAACCAGGGCCAGGGCCATGTTGTGCTAATTCATGGCAGAGAGCCAGTGCATCCCACCTGCCTTGGAGGGGTTACAGCCAGCTTGCTCCTCTGCATGCAGGAGCTGAGTTTGACCCCACAAATTCTTTTGCCTGAAGACAGGATGAAATATAAATTTAACTGGTTATTTTTGCCATTAAATGCATTCCACCAGCCTAGTCCCCCCATATAGTATTTATGAATACAAAGCGAAACAGAATGTTAAAAATTAAAGTGTAAGTGGCTAAATTCAGTAAAGCAAAGAGTTACATTCAATAAAGTAGCATACTTGTGATTATAGAGTTTTGTTAGATGCATTTTAAGATAACATCTTATTTGTACAATGTAGTTAAAATGAATGGTTAGGCTAATCAGTGCAATGGTTTAAATAGCCTTAAGTACATTAGCATAATCAGTCGTGAAGCACATGTAGTTTATATATGAATTAACAGCTACAAATTAAAGGAGAAATGTTGGCTTTTTAAAGCATCTGCCCTATTTAATGAAAAAAAAAAAGAAAAAAAAGAAAAAAAACCCTGGGCATTCTGAGTTTCAAACCCTCTCACTCTATGCACTGTGGAAATGTCTGCTTGCACCCTCTGCTCCTCATGCTGCTGGGCCTCCCACAGTGCTCAGGGGGCAGCCCATATGAGGTAGCACTGCTGAACTCTAATCAGTTCTACCTCATTAATCTTCAAGACTTTTATGTTTTTGTTGTGTTGGGGTTAAACTCTCCTAGGTTTTTAAAGCGCTTGTTCCTTCTCCGTTTTTTTAACGGTGTATTTTTATTAACAGTATGACTGTACAGTCCTGTTGAATCTTCTGAAGTGAGAGGAAAGCATGGTCCCACTCTGTGCTCCCCCACCCCTGCACATCTTTCACACGCATTAAGCAAAGGAGTATAACATCTTCACTCCTTCCTGACATCAGACACACCTCAGCCAGCCTGACTCTCCATGAGGAAGAAAAGTGTCTGGATGTCAGCTCTGCAGTCAAGGATTCACCTTAAGCCTATACTGAAGAAATCCCTGCTGGAAAGACCCTCTGCAGTACTCTATTACAGCCTCCACTGAACATGCAAAAGTGCACACATAACAGGGGTTCAGATATTTCATTTCCTAAAACAGAAAATTAAGGGGTGTGATTACTGCGAAAAGACTGACACAGAAAAGGTGAATATGAAATGTTCAGTGAGAATGAAGGACACAAAACAGAAGACAGGAGACAGAGGCAGAATAAGAAAAGGTACTTTTCAATAGAACCAGTAGTTAAATGGAAGAGTTCCTTGCCAAAAGATGTTGTGAATATTAACATGGTCTCAAGATGCAGTTACACAAATTCGCAACACAGACATCCATTGGGGTACTAAACACAGGCTTCTGTAGTTTAGGAAGGAAAAAAAAAAATAAGGAAATATTCCTGCATTTGCCCTGTATACTCTTTCCTAGACATCTGTTTGACCATGATCAAGATAGAGCTGTATCAGACATTTTATGTTCTTGTATTTTTTACTCCAAACTGGGACAAGTGGGAGTTAAAAAACTGCATTTTCCAAAAGGGAAAGCAAGGAGGAACATTTTAACCCTTGTTAATTTTGTCCTCTTGGAAATTTACTGCACAAGATCACTTGAACAAGGTCATTAATCTTCCCATTCTTAACATCCACCCCACCCACAAAACTGCACTGGCAGTGGGTGTGCTGGGGCTATGGTAAACACTACTTGTCCCCTCCCTGCCCACTCCAGCCTCCACACAGCCCTGATGGAAGAGCCCAACAGGTTCATTAGTCCTGCTCCTGCAACAATTCTATTGGGGGCAACTGTCAGCCACTGTGTAGAGCAAAACTTCAGTAAACACCTTGTCCTTTTGGCTATACTAATACTTTTATTTATTTATTTCTTCGCTTCTTTTTCCACTATGAATAAAGATACCACTAGAGTATATTTAAACCTTCACACACACTAAGTCATCAAAAGTCAATTTTCTTTGTGTTTGGATGCTTTTGCATTCTTTATCTTCCTGGCTGAGAACCACTATGAGGCAGTAATCAGGTGCCTTACACTGGAAGTCCAACCTTATGGTTTAACTCCCTAGCAAATTTACTGCTATTTTAATCTTAGGCTAAGGGCAACCTAGTCACCACTCACATTGAGAGGTATTAAAAATACTTCCCCCAGTTCTCAGAAAGAGAATAATCTAAACTCTCAAACTAACTGAACTGAGGAAAAAAAAAGAGGAAGCCTTAACATGAAGAGCTATTATTATATCTTCTCACATTTTGCTGTAGCTAAAAGCATGAGTTGTATATATAACTAATGCACCACCCACCCAAGCAAAAAATACTTGCTTGAAAAAGTAAAGGCATGCCTGTCAGAACTCATCCTCTTCCATTCAGTCTCCATTGTATATTTTTGTTCCTGCAACAAATTAGCCTACTACTTCTCAGGTGATTCTAGCATTTCAAATTCTTAACACAGGACATACTCAAGCAAAATCGTCAGTGCTTTCTTAAGCCCACTGCAAGGCTGAAATCACAGGGCATCCAGTACTCAGCAAAGCAAAACTGAAATGTGAACGTAATGGGGTGAAAGTTTGAGGCCTGCCCTCCACTTGCACTCGCTCACACACGTAAATGTTTCCATCCTGGCAGCTATAAACACTGTTTACCATCAAACACCTGCAAGAGATTTCCAGTACCCTCATGCTTGCAGCCTAGGTTAGGATATAATCTGTTCTGCATGCTAGTTCGTAGCAGAAACCTGAGATTGCCCTGGAGGGTTACTGTTTGTAGGTGGAGCTGCCTGGTCACATCTTTGTATTCTCATTGCTGTCTTTCTCCTTTAAGATCCTAAATGTTCTCCTCAGTGTTAGTGCTGACTTAATTTTTTTTTTCATTAAGCATAGATAACCTCTACTTCCATCTAAGATGTAGTAATTTTCTAGTATACACCAGCAGACTTGCCAGTCAGTGAAAAGGAACACTGAAAGATACACAGAGAAATCTCTCAGTCAGTAAAGTAGTGTCATTGCACCAGAATCTTACAATTTTAGTTCCAGAACCATGCTTCAAATAGAGTAAAACACAAAGATTTTACTTTATCTTTTCACAGAAAGATGGCACAGTCTGTGAACACCACTTTTGGAAGGCAGTAGTGACAAATTATTGGAATTTCTATGAATTGTAAAACAATGTTGAGAATTTCTAGACAAAACCAAACATTCAAAATATTTACCAACTTCACAGGTGGTTTTACAAGGATATCCCAGTAGATCTTGGACCTCTGCTGTGTACTACTGCTGATATTAGCAGAGAGGACAGGTCTTCTCCCTAGTTCTGCTGCTTTCAGAATCTGAAAACTATCTCAAGTTTGATATAGTTGGCTCAGATCCTAAGTTCCATAAAAATGCAAATATCCTACAAGATAATGCTTAAGGAAAAGCAAAATGTCATGCTCTATTACATGCATGACCCAGACCAGGTCACATTCCCAGTCATCACGTGTTTCTCCATCATGCCCATATGATACATCCTAATTCTGCTTAACAACCCACCACAGAAACATGGGTAGAGTCTGCTGTGACGCAATTTCATCACTTTTAGGGCTGCAGTTCCTCTGGCACACCTGATAGAGAGCAAAGCTGCACAGGCTCCAAAGGAGAGTTTTAATAAGTACCTGGACTGAGTTAGAAAAGGTATAAAATTTGAGAGCAAGATTGTCCAGCAAGCACCATTATGTAGATGGAATTTGTAGCTGAAGTCAGCATTAACATATTGGCATAAATTAACCTCTGGCATACAAGGACAAAATAAAACATTCCAAATGAATTCTTCTAAGGTGAACACTGGAACAGGAGGTGTTTAAAAGATAAGTAGATGTGGTGCTTCAGAATATGTTTTAGCACTGGAGTTCGTAGAGTCAGGTTAATGCTTGGACTTGATGATTTTTAAGGTCTTTTCCAACCAGAACGATCCTGTGAAGTATTTGAATCTCCTCGCCAGTGCTGCAAGGTATAATTGCATTCAGGTATTTATGGAGTTCATGAACTTCAAAGCCATTCCAAGTCATTGCTGGGTCACAATCAGTGATGTATGTGACTATACAGTAGAGGAAGACTACAGTCTGACACTTGTGTACTGGTTTGGTCTGAAACCACAGACGTAGCTCTGTTCGACATGAAAGGAGTTCCTCGCATTATTTGCTATGCTTTTTTGACATACAGAGCATATGTTTTTTAAGTTTGTGATGCCAGGAAGGCCTATGTGCTACTGAACCCTTCAGAAAAGTGGGGTTTAGTTTCCCTATGCTGATTTTTCTACCTTTGTTATGACATAAGTTTAATGCTTTTAAATCATGCAAATGTGTCTAGAGATTGCGATGGGTGTGTGTTTGAGAAATCCAAAAATAAAATAATGTAATGCAGCCAAATACTTAATTACCAACATGTGCATCTGTTGTCAAACCATACGCTAAGTGAGTGGCACTGCTCATTAGTTCTGCTTTCAGGAGCTACCAGGCATTCGTGTCATCACTACCAAGAGTCTTCTGAGTCTGAATCATCTCCGGAAGGGACAGATTCTGTCACTCATGCAGCCGCTGTTAACAAGAATGCTGATGGTGTAGCAGGTGTTTCCTCTACTTCTCTAAACCTGGAGGTTCTGGCACAGCTTCCCTCCAATTTTCCCTCTTCAGAAAGGAAAAACAGTTTTTCTCTCCTGGCTCACATGAACAGGCAGGCATGTTCCAATAACTCACGTACTGGATATAACTGCTCCTGTTCTCTCTGCTCCCTACAATACTGTGTGATTATCACACCATGCTAGGTCCCCCACCCAATCCCCTTTCATGCAACAAAACTCTAGGCCTGCTGAAGCAGAAGTGGGTCTGTGACCCACCACAATAAAAAACATTTGCTCCTTGCTTCCCTGACCCATTAATTCTGCAGCGTGTCTGAAATTCTCTAGCAAAGTCACTGACTGATAAGTCTTTCCAAACTTTTAAGGACATCTGATGTTCTGAAATGGACTGGGACAACTTCCTGTGCTCTGTCCACACCAAGCAAATGCCAGCTGGGATTCAAAGAAAAAAGCAAAGCATCACTACCAAGAAAACAATACTCAAGCACCTAAGGACAGTAGTAGGGAAGAGAGGACATGAGCAGCCTCAATTATGGATCATAGCCCATAATTGCAAAGTTACAGCAAAAGCTCTACCAAACTGGCTGCTCCTCACAGCCTGAAAACCCCATGGCTTTGGATAAGCAGCTAAAGGTATTAATGAGCAGTAGAGACTGAATGTAGCTCCTGCATAGCCTCACAGTGCTGAGGGACAAGGGTCCACCCACTCCCTTCTGGGGATTGCCCAGAGATGGGGCTGACCCCATAGCTTGTGCAATCAGTGTAGCCTCCCCGTGCTTTAGGGTGTGATGTGAAAGGGTGCTGTTTGCCTCACACCTCATTCTGGCTACTGTCCTTTGGCAGCCATCCCTTTATATGGTGTGCAAGAGCTGATCCAACCCACACTGGGGATGAGAGAACCAAGGAGCCATAGCTGGGCTTCATCCCAGACAGGGCTTCGCTAGATGCCAGTGAAATCCCAGCCCACTTCTCAGCTCTCCTACACTGCCTCTGAGCCAGCAAGGCACAACTTAGGTCTTTCCTCTCACTTGTGAAATGCCTCGTGGCCTCAGAGGGCTTTTTACACAGGGAAAAACCAGCAGCTGGCCAACGCTAAATATGGCCAAGCCTAGGCTCATGTTGTGGCATTTGTGTGGGCACAGCAATTCCAGGTTGCACCCAGTCTGCTACGGAGAAAATGGAGAGGGCAGGGATTCTCCCTCCTTCTCTGCCTCCCTGTGCCCCACTTTTCTTTACAACAAAAAGGACAAACCAAATCCTTTTTTTCCAGATTTATGAAGATGGCTCAGGCACTCATTTTCACTGAGCATCAAATATACATTTTCTTTTCAGTACAGTGGCTCCCAAGAGCTAAAGTTCAGGCTGGAGCATTGAAACTCACATGACTTAAATCACAAGTGGGACACCTCTGGTGCTGATGCAGATGTACCCAGCTTAGACCTGTTCAGGGCTTGGACAGTACTGGGTCCCCATCCTCCAAAGCTCCTGTCTGCAAGCTTTCCTGTCCCTGCCAGCTGCAGCAAACAATAGTGCCTACAGCAAGTGTGTCACATGTAGGTAGGTCACTAAATATCATGCCCAAATGCAACACAGGACCAGATGCCATTAAAAAAAATAAAATCCTGTTGATGTAAGCACTATGCTTTTACTTCCCCAAGTCTGACAAGCCTCCTAAGCAGCCAGCAGCAAGAAGCTATTTCCAAGAATATTCACTTGCCTGCTTTTAATCCCCTCTGCAGCCCTTCCTACCATCCCATGACAAATCTCTTTTCCTCTAACTTTTCACAACTGCCCAGATCTTTTCCTCTCTCTTCTCACCACATCTGGCTTCTAGGCTGTTCTTCACTTCTTTCTGTTAACATTTTCAAAGCTTATGTAGGGCTTAACAGACTTTTTTCCCTTCTTGGTGGTGGTAACAGGAGGAGGGGGAACCAGCTGCTTAGCTGGCTTTGGCAAGCCTGGACAGCTCTTGTTGAACTCCCCAGCCCTCTGCCAAGAACAGTCTAAATAGGAGCACCAGAAACATCTTTTAATGTCATTTGTACTAGTAGTTTTGGAATCTTCACATGCACACTTGAAATGGTTTTAATAACATGAAAAAACAGAGGGAAAGGGTTGGCAACCATGTGAAGGTCTGACTGTATCATATGCAGTACTGTCATAGGGAACCAGCTACAGCAGGATGAGGGTCCAAGCTGTTTGTATCAAAAGCCTATTTTTCCATCACTTCATTAAATGAAGTTGTTCTTAAAACCACAAGACTGCTCCTAGCCTTTTGGACAGAATAAGCTATTGCTCATCCTAAGGATGCTCTTTGCTCATCCTAAGCAAAGTCCTTCAACATTGTACATGTTCTTAAGAAGAAAGAGACACTGTCCCCTTGAGATATGTCCAAAAGGAAAAAAAGGCAGACCAGGATGAAAGGAATTTAATGCCTTTTTCCTCACCAGCTCCCTTCCTTAGTTACCAGTTCATCCTGCCAGGCAAGCAGGGTGGGTCTCTGGAAGGACCCTGGCTTGCTACCTACTCACATCATCAGACCCGAAAGCTCCACAGAATTTCATTCTGTGTGCCTTAACCTTAGTTCTGTAATCATCAGAGATTTCCTCTGTACTCACTGGACAAGCAGCTTTAACATCTTACAGGATCTGATAAAGTAGCACTCACCCAGAGGTTTCAAGGAGAATTAAAACCATCCAAATACCTGGCACCTTCCTTCTTTCACTGCCTTTTTCAGAGTGATAGAGCCAGCACTATGGGACAGATTAAAAAAATCACCTCTGAAGGAGCACAATCTGGCATTTAGGCTCATTTTCTGATGGCTAAAGCAGTGTACAAACCAAGCCATAAAAAATTCAGGTACGAGGGAACTGGAGACATCATGCCAGAGGTGGGTCCAGTCAGGGAGAGGGGCTGTTAAGCCTTGGGACCTAGGGCACTGCATAGTTCACAAGTCCCTGCCACCTTCCCCTTTTTCCTCCCATACACAATGCAGCAAAAAGGCTTCAGTCAGTGCTGCAAAGGTGTCACATAAGAATCCCAGTGAGATGCTAACTAAATGCCCTCCATCACAGAGGTCTTCCAGTGACTATCCACCACTTGGGGTCTGTGCTTCCAATACAATGATCACACCTATTTCCAT